>JAHRHZ010000263.1:35415831-35462081 GCA_024137785.1 Ginglymostoma cirratum | reverse complement strand
CCTTTCTGATGAAGGGTTTAGGCCCGAAGCGTCAAGTTTTCCTGCTCCTATGATGCTGCTTGACCTGCTGTGTTCATCCAGCCCCATGCTTGTTATCTTAGAAGGAGTAGGAGTTTAATTTTCAGAAATAATGGTTTGATTTCCTTTGATTATAAATCCTGCCAATATGCCTTTAATCTCTTTTACCTCAGAGACATTCAATAGATTGTCTCATCAAAACTGTTAAGTTTAGGAATTAATTTTATGTTTGTAAGACTGTAGCAAACACAATTCTATAACCATGCATTATTGGATCTCAACAGCCCAGCAACTCAGACTGTTAAGATTCATGCGTGAAGAATAGTTGCTTGGCAAAGTAATTGATGGAATTCTTTAGATGAGTTCACTATGGAAGTGTATACCCAAAGGAGAAAATTGGCAGGAAGGAAGGGTGCAACAGCTGCAGCTCTCTGGTTACTGTTAATAATAATTATATAATGTAATAAAATAATGTATATTTTACATTCCAAAGAAAATTGGGTAATGTGTGCGTCTGTTTTAATGTTTATATTCCACATGAATGGTCAAATATGTGAAGTATTTTCTGTGATCAAAGTTTACTCTTTTCTACTGAACTGACTCATTCATATATCTGGTGAAAAAGAAACCCCTTTTGCATTTAGTAACAATACAGGCGCAGTTATAACAGTTGTGTAGGTAAAAATATACAAGTAACAAGATTCCTACCACTGAAATAGGCTGATGCCTGTTAATATACAGAAAATAAAAGAAAATGCTAGAAAAACAGAGACCCATCAGCATTTGGGAAAAGAAAATACTAGTTAGTGTTTTGGTTAAATATCTTGCATTTGAAATATGTTCCATTCCTTTGATGATGTAATCTGCTAATTAGAGTCATAGAGTCATACAGCACGGAAACAGACCTTTCGGTCCAACCAATCCACGCTGACCATGCTCCCAAACCAAACTAGCCCCACCTGCCTGTGCTCGGCCCATATCCCTCCAAACCTTTCCTAAGCATGAACTTATCTAAATGTCTTTTAAACGTTGTAATTGTACTTGCATCTACTGTTTCCTCTGGCAATTCATTCCACACAGAAACTACTCTCTGTGTAAAAAAAAAAAAGTTGCTCCTTATGTCCTTTTTAAAAATTTCTCCTCTCACCCTATAAATATGCCCCTAGTTTTGAACTCCCTCACCCTCGAGAAACACGCTTGTCATTCACCTTATCTGTGCCACTCATGATTTTTTTTTTAAAACCTAAATAAGATCACCCCTCTACCTCCTGCATTCCAGTGAATAAAGTCCTGGTCTTTCCAGTCTATTTTAAAATCTCAAAGCCTCCATTTCCGGCAATGTCTTGTATTTTTTTTCTGAACCTTCTTGAGTTTAATAATATCCTTCCTATATAACAGGATGACCAGAACTGCACACAGTACTCCAGAAGAGGCCTCACCAATATACTGTACAATCTCGACATGATGTCCCAACTCCAATACTCAAAGGTCTTAGCAATAAAGGCAAGCGTGCTAAACATCTTCTTAGCTACCCTGTCTACCTGTGAGGCAAATTTTGAAGAATTGTGTACCTATTCTATTCCATTTATGTGATTTGTGCAGAAACTGGCTTCTTGACAAGTTGGATAACTAAGGCTGTAGAATGGGCTTTAAACTAAACTTTTAGGCTGAGGGTTCAGATAAGGGGAAATTTATAAAATTAATGAGAAAGGACAGCAATAGTTTGGTGTTGTGGGTAGTGATGATCAGAGTGTGATAGGGAATGGTAAGTCATGCACCAGCAATTAAGGTCAGAGTAGAGAAAAATGGTACAAAAGATACGATTAAACCTTCTTTATCTGAATGCAAGCAGTATTTGTCTCAAGGTAGATTAAGTTCCTTTTAATTCGAGATGAGGGCATTGTTGGCTACGCTGACATTTATTACCCATCCCTAATTGCTGTAAAGAGCCATTCACAATGCTGTGGGCCTGGAGTCAAATGTAGGCCAGACCGGGTAAGGTCAGTAGTTTCCTTCCCTAAAGGACATTGGTAAATCAGATGGGTTTTTCTAACTGAGACTGGGAACTGTATATTAAGAGGTATTTGATATCTAAAATAAGTATGTGGAGGTTGCCTCCAGGAATAAAAGATGAGATAACTGAAGTAGTGAGACATGATCTTGGCTTGGAAGGTGAAGATATGAAATCAGTTTGAATGGAGTTAAGAACTGGCAAGAAAGAAAGGTTAGTGATGGGAGCTTGTAGGCGGAGACGGTGGGGAATTCAGCAATGGTTTTTAGACAATGATTTTTTAGATTCTGTTTTATTCATTATGGGAATTGCCTGGCACGGGTACGGTGTGAATGTTACATGGCACTTATTAGCCCAATTCTGTATATTACACAGGTCTTATAACATTTAGACATGGACTGCTTCAGTATCTGATGAGTTACGAATAGTCCTGATCAGTATCCAAGCATCAGAAAACAATTTCTGACATTATGCTGGAGGGAAGGTTATTGATGAAACAACAGACGATTGGGCCTAGGACACTAACCTGAGGAAATGGGCACTGTGGTAGTGCCCCTGTCTCTGAGCTAGGAGATCTAGGTTCAAGTCTTATCTGCTCTAGAGATGTCTTAACATCTCTGAAAAAGTTGGTTTGAAGACACACTAAAGAGCTCCTGCAGTGATGTCTTGGAGCTGAGATGGTTGACCTGATTTCTGTAACTAGCAGGGTGCCACAAGAATCCTTTCTGGAAGATCAACTATTTACAAACTATATTAATGACTTGGATGAAGGAACAAAGTGTATTTTCAGGTGGGAAACAACTTGTGAGATGGAGTTAGAGTTTATAAATGATTGTAGATAAAGAGAAATGATAACAATTTGACACAGATCGGATAATGTGGGAAGATTTCAGGTTTTCCACTTTGGGAAGGAGAATAGAAAAGCAAAATATTAATTAAATGGAGATTAACTATAGGATGCAATGGTAATGAGAGATCTGGGTGTCCTTCTACTTGAATCACAAAACGTAAGCATGTAAGTGCTGCAGAAAATCAGAAAAATAAATTGAATTTCATTTTTACTGCAAATGTAAAGGGGTATTAAGCTGGTTTGCCTTGTCTCAATTGTGCAATGCATTGTTGAGACAACACCCAGAATACTGCGTTTTTGCTTGGTCTTATTTAAGGAGGGGTAATACTTGCATTGGAAATAGTTAAGAGAATGTTCACTGTTGATTCCTGGGTGAAGGTGTTGTCGTATGTGGAAAGACTGAGTAAAATTGTCCATTCTCTGAGGTTCTATTGAGTGAGAGATTAAAACTTAAGATTTTGGGAGGGTTTGACAAAATAGATCCCGAGAGAATTTTTCCATGTGACGTGGGCTGGGAGGGGGATGGAATTCCAGAATAGATTAAAGGGTTCCCTGTTTAATACTGAGATATGGAAGAATTTCCTATCTCAGTGTCATTTGTCTTTGGACTTCTCTTCCACTGAAGTTGGGTCATTGAATTCTAACTGAGTTAGATCGTTGGACTGCAAAAGGAGTAAACTGCTAATGGGAGGGCGCAGCCAGGAAAGTAAGAGGTGAGATCACAACCACATTAGCTGTCCTTATGAGTGACGGAACAGGCTTGAATGTCCTATTTCTGCTTCCATTAATGTTTAATTTATTATATTTTAACACCTAAAGTGTTCTGCTTCTGTGCAACCCAGAAACACTGGGATTTTCTGTCTGAAGTCATATATCTCTCAGACCTGTTGCTGTGAATCTAACCTAGTTGATTGAGACTTCCAGTTGCTGATAGAAATCATTAACTAAAAGGTCCTGATTGCACTTCGAGATCTTGGATGAGGAATACAGTGAACTCTGTGGATGTCTGTTCATAGTCTTCGGCCTGCTCTTGGGGCCTCCTCTACAAACTCTGCAGTTGTCGGGTGTCTGTAGAAAGACGACTCCTCTGCAAAAATGCACCAGGACTAAAAGACAAAAGACTTGGAATATTCCTTTATGCCTCTTTGCAGTTGTCCTGTCAGGGCGAACCTTCTGCAGGCCAAGTTGATCCTTCCTAAGCCCCAGAAATCCCAGTACGGTTTTCAAGTCCTGGAGCCTAGTACATGTTCTCTGGTCTCCATCTCTTTCTCTTGAACTACGAGCCAAAAAAGAACTGAGCATACCTAGTAGCAGGTACCAAGGAAAAAAAATGCCCCTAGAATCATGGAATGTATACAGTACAGAAGGTGGCAATTCATCCATCTGTTTGTGTCATCTCTAAAATAACAACATGGTCACTTTCCCACGTCCCAAATGTGGCCTTGCAAATGTTTCCTCCAGGCCATTGTCTAAGTCTCTTTCAAAAGCTGTGATTGAATCTACCTTACAGCATTTCATGTTCCAATTTTATGCACAAGAGCTAGAAAATAAATAAACTATGTGCACTTATCTGTTGCTGGCCTCAATGACGTGCATTGTGGTAGTGGATTGATGCTCGTAGAATCTCAGAATTGACACCAAACGGCAGCTGACTCCTCCTCATTTAGGACAACCTTATTTAACTCCTATCCTCATTTAGAGCAATATGTATTGCAAGGTGCAGGAGGTTGGATTGAGTTCAATTTGAAATTGGATTCGAAATTTAGTGTAAATAATAATTTAAAATAATGGATAATAATAAATGAATTAAGCATTGGATGTGGAATTTTCTCCTGAGTGAGCAGATGCAGTGAAATTGACAAGTTGTAAAACTGACAATTGTGACATTGCCAGTGAGGGTATACTTCCAGGTGCGCAATTTGGCTCACGGATCGAACTTCAGAATGTCTAAAGGATTATAGAACATATGAAACTAGAAGGTCAGGCTTGCTGATATGTACCACATTTCTTTCTCTACACTGTAATGTTTTCAGAAGCATTTTTGCAGCAAAATCTCAAACAAGCTTGTACAAACCCATTGTTTGGTAACTTAGTCAGTTCTAAACAGTTCTATACCCCCTTTGACCTGTGAAAGCAAAATAGTAACTGTTTACCTGTGCCCAAATACCAAAAGCTTTTGTTATCCACTGTCAGTTGGCAACTTGAGGATTGGTTAAATTAATAAAATTTAAAACAGCAAAGTTTGCATTGAGTTGCTGACAATGTAAACATGTTGACTAATTTAACCGGCACCTAATTAAAGATTATCATTAGTGCAAAGTCAGAAAATTAATTCTACTACAAGGAATTAATATATCCGATATTGATCTAAAATCTTTGACAGCATGGTAAGTTATTTTGAAGTCAGTGGGTTTCATTTTGTAGAATATACAGTCACTTAATTTTTTTTCCCGACCGGTCACATCAGTGATGTTAGTGCACATCTTACTTACAGCATGTGCCTTGATGATATGACTTGCATGCATATCCTGGCCTTGCAATTAATATGAAATTTGGCCTATGATCCTCTATCTTGTTCCTGTGTGCCATTGATATTTTTGGTTAATAGTATGTTAAGGTATTAAGTTTGTCAAACACTATATGAACATCTTTCATATGTTTCTGTTTCGTGATTCTATTCTGACCATGTGACTGATTGTTACCTTAGTCATCCTCCTGCCGCCTTCCACATCTACTGAAAAAGCTGAATGAGGTGAAACCCTGTAATCTCAATTTACCTCCTAGCTTAATCTTTAAATTTGATACGCTCCCCTAGAGAATGGTTCATTTATTTCCTTTCTCTCCCCCACACCCAATGGAATTCTTTCTTCAAAAATATTGCTGATGTATGTTCCTTCTGTCCCATTGCAACCAAATTTATTTTGTTAGAATCAAGTAGCTGACCCAATGGTTACTACTTTTATTTCATTTATGTATTTAGGTCAAGCCCACTGTATTGAATTTCAAAAACAAGCTTTGCTTCAGCTTACTTGCTGTGAGCGTCTGGTGTATAATGGAGATTTTGAAGTTAAAATCACATGCTATCTGCAGATTAATATAGGATTAGAGAGCAGGAGGTTATAAAATCTGTCCTAATTCTTATATTTCAATTGTAAATTGTTTTTTTCCACATATATATTGCCAATTTGAGCCTAAATGGCCTTATGGCATAGTAGTAGTGTCTGGCACACAATGTTCAAGTCCCAACAGCGCTGGAGGTGTCTCATAACATGTCCAGATAGGTTGATTAAAAATCATTTTTTAAAGTAGCCAGAATAGCTTAGTTGGCAGAGCATTTGATTGAATTTCTAAAGGTCCCTGGTTCTTCCCCAGGCTTTGGCAGTCAGTGTGGCTTGATCTTTCTCTTAAAGTCATGCATTCTGTCCTTACCTTTATATAAGTTCCTTGTCCACATTTATTTTGGAAATTACCTACAAAAACCTGTAATGCTATAAGGATACCACTTGCCAGAAGTGATAATAGAAGAAAAGGGTGTGGTAATAGTATGGCAAGTCAAAATCAGCAGTTACCTTTTATATATAGGCATGGAAATTTAAAGGGAGTATGCACTGATGTAAAATTTGGCATTTAACACTGCATACACCTTTACACAGGACATAAGGGAAAAGAAGAAATGCAAAATGGCAGACTAGAGGGTTTATGTCAGGATTTTGAGACTGATGGCAAGGGCTAGAGAGCTGAAATCTTAGCTGAATGAAGTGAGTGCATGTGGTGAAGGGTGAGCAGGCATAGGCTAGAGGAGTAAAAGAATTTAGGCAAGGATGTCAGACAGGAAAATATATAAATAGTTTTTTTAAGCAGTTAATAACAGGTGCTTGCAGTAATTTTGACAGTTCTAATTCTACAGTAGGTGAGCCATTTGTCAACAATTCATATTCAATACATGCCATAATGTCCACAAGGGTGGTGAAATTGGCCCAAATTGTTTTCATTAGCTGTATGACATGAGTTCTAAAATACAGAAAGCGGATTCAAGGGAGTGATCTCAAAGCTTCAATATTGTGCTGCCACACATTGCTGCTTAATATCTGGATTGATTGTTTATGATGCTTTCCAGGATCTGCCAGAGATAAGTGATTTCTAAGCGTCCATGAATAACCATTACTTATGGATGCACAATATTAAAACTTTATTCACTATAGTATTCTGTAAATTCAATTTTCCATTTGTAATCAAAGGATTATTTTGTTTTTGCTGGGAGAAAAAATAGTTTGTTTAACTTATTCATAAATAAACAGAATATTCTCTTCTAGTCAATGTAGTTTTTCATGGCCCTTCAAATAAAGTAAGACAATATCTTTTGGGGCCCAGCCATGGCTCAGTTGGTGGTATCCTCACTTCTGAATTATGAGGTTGTAATTTCCAGGACTTGGACACAAAATTCAAGGCTGACCTTCAGGACAGCGTTGAGGGAGTGCTGCCCTGCTGGAAATGTTACCTTTTGGATGAGATGTTTAAAACTGAGGTATCATCTATCAGCTTGGGTGAATTTAAAATAAGCCATGGCATCAATTTGAGGAAGAAACTTATCCCTGGTATCTTGGTCAATATTTATTTTAAGTTAACCACAAAACAGATTATCTGATTAGTATCGCATTGCTGTTTGTCAGGGTTTGCTGGGTGCACATTGGCTGCCATGGTTCCTACATTATATCAATGACAATGCTTCAGAAAAGTTGGCTGTAAAGTACTTTTAATAAGTCCAATGTTCACAAAGACTGTGCTTAACAAGAATTTGTTTCTGTAGGAACCTTGCAGGAAAGTCACAACTGTATCCCCAAGACCCCTGGTGAAAACAGCTGACAAGCCCCAATAATGTAATTGGAGTCTGATCTGCACATTTAAAGAAGGGTCCCAAAGTTTTCTGGACATTCTTTCTTAAGTGCTTAAAAGAGTAGTTTAAAATCGGAATACATTGAGAAAGAACTGATAAGTCCGCTTGGGTGATTTTCAGCTACCGTCTGCTCATAAAAATCACCTCTCAAAATATCTCTGGAAAGTGGCCAGGGATTCTGAAGTAGCTGCATTCTATACTTGAATAGAAAGTTGTTCTACATGGCCAGAATTCTCAAATTCCTTGGATTCTAAGCTTTTACAAACACCAATAATTTGCTTTATGTGAAATAATATAAAAACTGTATTTGTCTTTTACTGTGAAAACATTACTAGTTTTGGAACTGAGAACACTGTATAATGGGCCAAATGCTCAAAGCACATGATATTACAGTGGCAGTAATTTGTTTCTTAAATTTGAAGTTGTCATTGAAGATTTCCTGAACATTCAGCGTATCAAAAAAGCAACAGTGACTGGATTCAAAGCACTTAAATTTGAAGTAATCTGCAGCATCATTTGAGGGACCCGATTGCTTTCTATCTGAACATAAACAAGCCAGCTCGGTGAGCAAGTCAACAGCCTCACCCACGATCCAAGCTCCAAATCTTTGCAAAAACCTTAAATTGCTTTCTGTCTTCTTGTTCTTTTTGATTCACCTCTATGAACAACTTTGAAATAATCCTCAACTTTGATGATTCACAGCATTGTCTTTGGTTAAGATAATTTAATTTCTGTCCTCCCAACTTTACTGACCGACACCCCTCCCTAACCATCATCACCACCAGCACTTCTGGACCTGAGAATTATTTCTGGTGTAAAAATTATCATAGTCCTCCCAGACCAAAGGGCTGCTGTCTCATTAGAGAGAGATAACTGGTGGTGGAGAGGCCAAGAGGAGAGTCCTTCATGATAGTCTCAGCCAGTGCAGGAATTGAATCTGTTGTTGGCATCACTCTACATCACACAACAGCAGTCCAGCCAACTGAATTAATGGTGTCCCTGCCCCTGTGCATGGTTGCACAGAAAACAGAAACTTTTGCATAAATTGCCTTTCATGTGAATCTTGGCAAATGGGGGTCGAAAAGGTATTCACCTATGGGTCTATCACAGCCAAGCCTTGTCCTAATCCCTTTGTTTTTCTCGCTCAGTATCTCCCCACATACATTCCATGACAGTTGCTGGATGTGCTGGCTGATTGTATCTGCGGGATATCAGATTCATTAGAATCACATTTTAATAAGGTCCAATGCAAAGTGAACTGGAAAATGAATATAGCTTGCCATGAACCAGATGTATTGCAAGACGCTTTGCTCACCAACAGAGCCACTGGCTAAATTAACAGTTTGTGATTTTTAAATAGTTTGCAAAATTGTATTTCCTAATATATCATTATTGAATGAGGTCATTGTCCTGGTAAATGATGTCAGTTTTGAATGAGGTCATTGTATCGGCAACAAAAGTAAAATCAGAAATTCTGTACTATTATGCAAATATTATATAATGGATGTTTTCAAACTGCATTACACTAAAAGTGACTGCCATGTCATTAATGTTAAGTTTACATTGCAATTATTGGTCAGTGCAAAGTGGCTTCACTTTACACCAATGCGGCAATTATTGTGTTAGCGCAACTGAACTTGGATTGGACCAACGTGATGGCATAGTGAAGCAGAGGTGGACTTGCTGTAGGAGAATCCCTGTTCAACACAATCAATTCAGGCCATAATCCCCCATCCAATTTACACAATAATTATTTGCTATTTGTGTTTAGTGCAACTGAATATTCAGTGATATTATTTAACAAATACAATAATTTAGATTACCCTAACCCCTTTAAATGAGTAGCTACTTTATTGGGGTAGAGAGATGTTAATGCATTAAAACCTAAGGTATAGATGATTCAGTTAGCATTCAGTTTGATCAATACTGTAAGAAGAGTCCAGTCGGATCTGGGGTTGCTGTCAATGCTGAAATGAGTTGTTTGGTACTGCTATGAAGGAATCTCTAAGCAGCTGGGGAGAGCATTTGACAGGGTGGACACCATTAGTTGTTTATTTTTATCATAACTTGAGGTTCCTTGTTACTAGTTGAAAGGTTTTACAGTGATGAAAAAATGCCATCTTCTATGAAAGTTACATCTGAGGTTCAAACCTGTGTATGTTGTCAGGTCAATTTGGAAGAAGCAGCTGTGTGCAGCATTTAATATTCTAGTCTCCGTCACTGCTATCTCAATCATGGCTTTCTGTCTGCAGCAAAATCTTCAATAATTTTGGCCCACCCTTCACGAACGTTCATCATAAATTTGTCTTCACCTACCACGCACAAATCTTGTTTCAGAATTAGAATAATCTTCGATGAAAATTGGATGTTTGCTATTTTTAAAACATGAAATAACCTTTGAAAAACATTGTTGCACCAAATAGTCTTTTGAAAAGGTTCGTAAGCCTCCAATCTTGTATGGCAGCATAGAGGTGACTACTTATTTCATATAATATTTAATTTCAATGTAAGCTAACATTGCAATTATATTATTACACTGTTCGAAAAAGGCAATTAGAATGAAGTGCTATTGCACTTTTACCAAATACAGATTAATGAGCTTTCAGGCAACAGTAAGTCACGGAAAATTTTTGGTATCAAGAAATTGAATTCAAAGTGCATCCTTTTGGCTGGCTGAAGAGGAAATTAACTTGACAAAATATGGTGCTTCTAGTTATGCTGATTGTACTGTTCTCAAGTTGAGTGTGTTCTGAGGAAGGGTCGCTGGACCTGAAACATTAACTCTGATTTCTCTTCACGGATGCTGCCAGACCTGCTGAGCTTTCCCAGCAACTTCTGTTTTTCGTTCCTGACTAAGTGCTTCAGTTCTTATTCTGCAAAATAAGACTGCGTGACTTCTGTCCTTCATTTACGTACACGGACGATTCTGTGCCATGTTTCTTGTTGTTTACAGTATTCCGGCAATATCTGTAAAGTGTTAAGGTAATAATTAGGTGCTGCAATATGTGCAAGCCAACTTTCAAACCTTGTGTTGCTCACTTATGTGTTTGTGTAGATCATATGATGATGCATTCATCCTGCTAAATTTATCAAAATAAACAAATAAGGAAACTGAAATAAAACAGAAGATATTGGAAATACTCCATTGGTCTTGCAGCATCTTTAGAAAGAGGATAACTGAAATAACATTTTTAGGCCCGAAATACAGTTTCACTCTCCACATATATTGCCAGACCCATTGAGCATTTCCAGACTTTTGTGTTTTTATTTCAGATTTCCAGCTTACACGCACAATTTTATTTATCCTAAATGATGGAATGGTACTGCCTTCTGAACTTTTTAAAGGTGGTACTTGAAATGTTCATCTCCAATGACAACATGGGAATGTTCGAACACTGGGTACTGTCACTGAAAGCTGATGCTATAGACTGAAAGCTAGGATAACAACAATTAATTTTTTAATGACACAGAAACAACAACAATTATCCTATTTTTAAAAATATTAGAAGTTTTGTTTGAAAAAGCTTCTTTGTCAAACCCAGTTTTAGCATAAAATATTAAATCTTTTTAAATAATCTGAAGTCAATAATCATTTGTCGACATAAATTACAAGTTGTTGGGTATTTTACATTAAATATTAGTAGTAACTTTAAGGAGACATAATTTTTCATGTTCTTATTTTCTTGCTGTGGCTTCATTGCATAGACCTTGCCCAAGTTTCTTCATATATAAACTTACATGGTTAGTCATTGGGAAGATGTCTGCTGTGTCTGTGTTTGTAAACTTCATTTCTAGTCAGAAAGTCGGGAGTTCACGTCACTCCAGTGCATATGTAAAAATCTAAGCCATCACCCCAGTGCAGTACTGAAGGAATGCTGCAGTGTTGGAGAGATGGTTGTTTGGATGAGTTGTTAACTGAGGCTATCCTGTAAGGTGGATGTCTAAAATCCCATGAAAAATATTTTGAAGAGGAGCAAGGGCGTTATCAGTGGTGTCCTGGCCATTATTAAGTCTTCATTCAATGTTACAATAAAAAAGATTGTTATTGCTATTACACCAATTATCTGGTTTTTGAATGCATCGCTGTTTATGCTGCCTTACTATATACAAATTGATTACTACATTTCCTTATACCACAACGATGCCTACGCTTCAAAGCTATTTAATTGATTGTAAAATCCTTCAGGAAGTCACAGGTGATGTGATGCAGCATGATGTACTGATGATACACAATTATCACGCTGTTACACTTAAGTTAGCTTCTATAGTATAAGTATGGATCATGGGTCTCCTAGTACTCAAGATTGCAGAAGAACTTTTATTACAGCTCCTGGTAATTACATATGTACACTACATTCATAGGCACCTACCTGCATATCTGGGCTCAAGCTAAGCAGTATGAATGTACTGTGTAACACTTCCCTCAGTGTGTCATTGCGTTCCAAGAGGATAGTGCTCAGTAAGATGATTGTACAGAATAATTAAAATGTCTTCATGGCAAATAAACAGAAAACTGAGAGCTTTATACCGTTAGGCCACATGCCATGATACAGTGATGACATTTTGAGCATCTCCCTTAAAGGTATATCAAATATCTGTTGCACTTCTTCGCTCACAGGATGGTGTGTATGTGGACCAAGTTGCCAGAGGAAGTGGTAGAGGCGAGTACAATTACAACATTTAAAAGACACTTGGATAGGTGCATAGAGAGGACGGTTTTAGAAGGATATCAGCCAAATGCAGGCAAACGGGACTAGTTCAGTTCAGGAAACCTGGTCGGCATGGATGAGTTGAGCTGGTGGATCTGCTTCCATGTTGTATCAGTCTGCAACTTTAAGACATTCCACCAGGAGTTGTAAATGCAAGTTCTTTCATTTTTACATAAGTTACACATAGAATCGTAGCAATTTACAGTACAGAAGTAGGCCATTTGGCCCACTGTGTCTGTACCAGCTCCCAAATCCTACCCAACTAGTCCCATTCTCCAGCCTTAACTCTATAGCCCTTTAAATTCATAACTTGCAAATATGTATCCAGCTCTCTCTTGAGATATCCTATGGAATGTGCTTCCACCACACTCTCAGCCAGCACATTCCAAATCCTAACAACTCTCTTGAGTCAAGGAGTTTCTCTTCATCTCACTCCTAGCTCTCTTGCTAACAATCTGAAATTGTGTCCCCTAATTACTGACATACCAAATAGTAGAAACGGAATATCCTTCTTTACTCTGTCAATATTGTCAAAAATACCTCTAAAAGTTTACTACTTAATCTCTGCTCTGAGGAGAATATATCCAATTTTGCAAAACTTCCCAATATTTAAAATCCCTCAATCCTAGTTTCATTTTAGTAAATCTCCTTTGCAATCATTTCAGGGCTTTAACATCTTTCCTTAAATTAAAAGCCCTGAACTGAACACAACACTCCAAATTTGGTCTGATCAATGATTTGTAGAGGTGTAGTATCATTTCCTTGCGTTTATACTCCATGCCTGTATTTATAAATCCAAGGACCTTTATAAGCCTTCTTAACAACTGTTTCAACTTGCATAATTCTCTGAAGGTAGTCAGGCATGTGAACTCCGAGGTCCCTCTACTCCTGTATTCCCTTCAAAGTTGTACCATTGAGCCTGTGCTGTCTCTCCAGGTTTCTTGTAACAAAATGCATTCCCTCACGTTGCTGTGCATTGAAATTCATCTGTCAGGTGTCTGCCATGTGGCCAACTTGTCAATGCCCCTCTGAAGTCAACAATAGATTCAAGCCCAATTTTAATACAGTTGAAAAGTTGAGGTCTTCTGCCAGCATGCAAAATATGACTGGAATATAGATACAATACTAGAGGATGAAATTTGCAATTACCAATCTCCTATTTTTCTCAACACCTTTGCCTACTTTACTCCCAACCAATTGGAAATCTACTTTACTATGTGCAAAGCATAAATACAGAAAAGTGTCAATGAAACCGAAAAAGTGGCTCTCATAAAGATTAAATTTAATTACATCTTCACCAAAAATATCTACTCTTGTGAGTGGTTACGCATGAACAGACAAGGATCTATGTCATTTAAATTTTTCCAGAAGATGGAGCTTTAGAAAACAATGTATACTCTATACATACTAAAGTAATTATTTTTAACAGCCTTCATCAAGAATGAAGCCTCACAAAGCCAGAACGTACTGTAGAATTGTGGCAGTGCAGTTTTCCAATTTATGTTGGCTGCATTGAGGAGCTGATTGTGACGTGAGGCCTGCCAAAAAGTTCCCGATCGTGCATCTGCCCAGCACCCTCCTTGTCACATCTATGCTTAATTATACCAAATTTATTGTAATCCAAATGCACTGGTGTATGAAATTTTCCACAAATAACTTATAAGCCATTGGAAATTTGTGCATACCAAGAATTGATACAATGTGTGGAGTGTCACAAAGTAGGAACTGGAGGTTACAGGAAAGGAAGAGGGCAAATGGTACAGGAGCAGCTAGAATAGGTGGGACCAATGGGATTCTATATTATCCACAATGAATTGCAGTGTGATTTCTACTAAAATATTCCCCACTCCACTTTTAGCCCTGAGCAATGAACTGCATTCTAAATCTTGTATGCAAGCATATAAAGTAATATGAATCGCATGTGGAATATGCACTTAACATGGATTCCAGACATGAAGAGATCTATTGCACAGCTGCGCCATTACTGAGATCGGGCCCTCGGCCAAGTTTGAACAACAGTCTGTGAAATGAATCCAGGATAGGTTTTCAGATTTGTATTAGCAATTGCTGATGTATTTTGCCACAAGGACTTGGAAAATCCACTCTAACATGTCCTTTTTTGTTTAAATAATAAATCATTGTTCGAGGTATGCATTCATAATGCTTTTGCATTTTATTTCTTGCCATAATTGTCTTCGCTCTTCTCTAATTCCCCTTTCTCAAATAACAGGACCTATTGATGCTGTCCCTAGTCCCTAAAGCGGAGCTTCTCAAAGTGAGAGCCAGAACCCTAAGTGGGGTGTGAGCTAAAATTATGGGAGTTGCAACATCAGAGGCAGCAATGGCCACAGTGGAACTCTGCCTGAGCTGTAGCAGTTGTGTTCCCCACTAATAAGCCCACTCTCATGGTGTCTCCCCCTCCTCCACCACTTTCCCAGTTTTCACAAGGCGTGGTGGTGATTTTCAAGCCTCAACAGGGTGTCACAGTGAGAGAAGATTTGGGAATTACTGTTTGCAAGCAAATGAACGTAGTCTTGGGATGGTTGTATAAATACCATCATTTTGGCTTTTTGGCTGGATCACTCCAAGTGCAATACAGTGTGAGCAATGTTGGATCCAGTTACTGGCCTTTAAGAAACGAATAGGAGTTAAGTCCAACCCTGGCTTGAATGCTGGTAGTAATGGTAAGCAACACCAGCAACAGCCTATTGCAGACAAACACTGCCTTTGAAGGAAGTGATGTTATATAGAACCTTGAGATAGTGACAAAGATGCAGAGATCCTTCAGCATGATCTCGTCAGGTTGGGTGAGTGGGCAAATCAATGGCAGATGCAGTATAATTTGGATAAATGTTAGGTTATGCACTTTGGAAGCAAAAACAAAAAGGCAGATTACTGTAAATAGGGAGAGGGGAGTGTGCAGCGAGACCTGGGCATCATTGTGCACCAGTCACTGAAGATAAGCATGCAGGTGTAGCAAGCGATAACGAAGGCTAAAGGTATGTTGGCCTTCGTTGCAAGAGGTTTTGAGTACAGGAGCAGGGTTGTTGCAGTTATACAGGGCCTTGGTGAGGCCACACCTAGAATATTGCATGCAGTTTTGGTTTCCTTTTTTGAGGAAGGATGCGCTTGGTCTTGAGGGAGTGCAGCGAAGGTTTACCAGGCCGGTTCCAGGGATGGTGGGTCTGACGAGGATGAGGAGAGATTGACTAGGTTGGGATTGTTTTGTTAGAGTTCAGACGAATGAGGTGAGGGGGGGTATCGTAGAGATTTTTAAAATTCTAACAGGACTGGACAGGGTAGATGCAGGGAGGACATTCCCAATGGTGGGTGTGTCCCAAATCAGAAATGAGATTCTGGGCAGATGATTTAGGACGGAGATGAGGACACATTTCTTTACCCAAAGATTGGTGAGCCCGTGGAATTTATTACCGCAGGAAGTAGTTGATGCCAAAACATTAATGTATTCAAGTGGCAGCTAGATATAGCATTTGGGGTGAATGGGATCAAAGGTTATGGGGAGAAAGCAGGATTAGGCTATTGAGTTGACAATCAGCAATGATCGTGAAGAGTGGCGGAGCAGGCTTGAGGGGCCGAATGGCCTCCTCCTCCTATCTGCTATGTTTCTATGAAATTCAAGTTCAGTCTTGGTCAACAGCTCGGTTCTAATATCATTATTGGATTGCTCTATAACCTCTTTTGAAAATTTAGGAAAGTCATGGAATCAGACTTGGTTATAAAAGCCTGCTTTTAGTTTCATCCGGAAGTAGTTCAACCTCCACCACTTGATGCCCATAATTGTTTTGTGTAGTATTTTGACATTTTGCATTTTCCCTGCACTGGTATTCATCTTGCAATTTATAACTTAGAAATTTAGGATTTTAGGATCGTGCATTAATTTTCATAAGTCAGCATTTTTGTATATTGCAAGTATGTGTTGCAGTCGTTCTGCTGTTCTAGGCTGCTGGTTTAGTGCCTATTTTCCTCACTCATATCAATGAGTTATTTTGCAATGTTAATGGCACTACATAGATATTGGGACCAACCTTGTTTTGTACCCGTTACCCTGCACTCCAGTCCTGAAGGCATTGCTATTTTCTTGAGCCTTTAATACCTTGCTTAAATGATCATTCTAAATGCAAACTAAGACAGAGTTTTGGCATGCTATATCACCAGGGAAAGCATCACACATTCGCAATCCAATTTTCGTCTGCAGAAAATAAACCACAAAACCATTCAGCATGGATCTTTGGCCATAAATCTTTATTTGAATTGAAAGGCATGAATAAGGTTTGTATCTATATCATGACTGTGATAAATCTGATAATTTGTGAGTACAAAAAAAAGTCATCATTGTAACTTGAGAATTTAATTGGTGTTGAAGAATTATTCAAGATTTTGCTTTAATTTTTCTACCTGTGTCTTCTGATCTTTTAAGCCTTTCTTTCCCCATTATTTTGGCATCTGTACATGATTTAAATTGTAGTACTTTATTTATACTTTTGCATCTAGACTCCTTGGATGTCAATGTGGATTCTTAAGTCTGATCAATTTGATGGGTCACATTATTGCTTGTCCTTTGTTGCATCTAGATTATCCATGCTGTCTAATTCTGATCTCTTTAGTAATCCCAATTTCAGTTGCTGCATCATTGGTGGCCATGTGTTCAGTTGCCTGTGCCTTAATATGTGGACTACATACATTACATCTGATTGCATCCATTCTTCGCTTTGCTCCTTTCAAGACATTCTTTAAAACCTGTCTCTCTGACCAGGCGTTTGATAGTCTGACCTACTAGTTCCCCTGGTGTCATATTTAGTTTTATAGTGCTCTTGTACAGCACCTTATAACATTTTTATTTTTACATGACTTATCGGCGTAGCTGATTAAACCAGCATTTGTTTCCCATCCCTAATTGTCATGGAATTGAATGGCTTGCTTGTCCATTTCAGAGGTTAGTTGAGAACCACATTGCTGTGGATCTGGAGTCGCATTATGCAAGACAGGATAATGGTCATAGATTTTCTTCCCTAAAGCGCATTAGTGAACCAGAAAGGGTTTTTGCGGCGATCAGCAATGGTCACATAGTCATGTTATTTCGGCTTTTAATTCCTGATTTTATTGAATTCAAATTTTGCCATCTGCCATGGTAGGATTTGTGCCCATGCCCTCAACAATAGTTTGGGGTTCTGAATTACTGGAGTTACTCAGGTAGTAATCATTCTAAAAGGCACTACATAAATGTAGGTTGTTTTTGTTTTCCAACTTGCCTGTTCCACAGATCCCCTTCAAAAGCGTTTTGATCTAGTTTAGACACAAAGATGCTATATGAAAGTTTGGTGGGCAGCTAATAAATGTAACGATTAGCAGAATCAGAAGCAAAAATTGCTGGAGAAACTCAGGTCTGGTAGCACCTGTGGAGAGAAGATAGCTAATGTTTTGAATCCGGCATTGTGCTATCTCCACTAACTGCAAAAATCCAGGCTGTTATTTTGTGGCATCCTAACTGAATATAATTGTGGCAGTCCTGTTGCTCTTCGAATGTGTAAAAACCTGCAACAATGCCGAAGGGTTACAGCTGGATTAGTTCTTGCTGCTGTAGAAATCGTAAGTTACTAATGGTGTTGGTGGAAGTGATAATTGTATTTGCCTCAAATACGCACCAAATGTAAAAATAGTCATTGCTTGAAACCAAGATAAATATTGGAAGGTTTTGCAGTAAAATTGCATCAGTAATCATTGTGCTTTAGAAGTCAAATAATTAGGAGAAGGGTTAGTTACATCAGACTTAAACTTCTGTTATCGTGTACTCTGGTATCTTGTGCATTATGTTAAAAAAATCATTGCTTCATTGAATCCCTCCAGTGTGGAAGCAGGCTATTCGGCCCATCACGTCCATGCCGTCCCTCCGAAGAGCATCCCACACCTCCTATCCTCTCCCTGTAATCCTGCGTTTTTCTTGGCTAATCCATCCATGGACTGTGGGAGGAAACCCACACAAATACAGGGAGAATGCGCACAGTCCACGCAGACAGTTGCCAAGAATGGAATCGAATTTGGGTCCCTGGTGCTGTGAAGCAGCAGTGTTAACCACTGAGCCATCATGTGACCTGATTTTGAATATGTCACATTCAAACAAGCTAAACTACAAAATTGACCTTTGTGGTGAACACAAAAGGCCAAGAAATGCGTAATGGTTTCATTTATTTCAAATTTAAAAGGCAACTATCTATCTGTATGTAACATAAGCCAAAGTGTTTTATAATGCGCCTTCTTTCATGAAACAGCAGAAAGCTACTATCTAAATATAATGGTGCAGGCATACCCATCAATTAACTGTGCTGCTCATGGTACTGGATACTGCAACATTATGTGAGCTCTTTGAATAAAGACACTGAAGCATTATTCCCACTGGAGTAGTGTGATAGCTGCATATTTATAATCTCCATGTTTCATAATACTGATGTAATATTTTTTCGTGAAAATGGTATCTAAGTATTGATCAGCTCCGCTAGTATAGCAAATGCTATTGTCTAGTAATCAATGACCTTGATCAGCTATGTTCTATTGTTAAATATATATAGACTAAGTGCTGTTGTAAATTGGATCCCTGTAGAAGTTTTGTATTTTGGTTATTGCAGTGCATTGGTATTCTTGTCATTTCGCACTTTTAATATTATCCAGTGGCTGCATTTGATTTTGCATGCACAATTGGTTTTGTTGATAGACTGACATTATTACTTCATTCCCTTCCCTAAATACCTATTGTGCTTGGTACAAATTGTGTGCTTGAGGTTTATTTTCATTTGTTTCTTGTGGCCTGTACTGTTGCACGACCACTCTATCTGTTCTTTCACTAACCAGCAACAATGATTTGCATTTACATAGCAATTTTAACTCAAAGACAATGATAAGGATCCTTGTGGAAGAGTAATCAGATAAGAATTGTCATCAAGGCTCAGGGTGAAATGTTAGGAAAAGTACTAAGAGATAAGTTGAAGGAGAAGCTAAAAAAAAATTAATTTGAGTTAATTTGAAAAGGGAATTCCAGGGCTTAGCTCTGCTTTCTGCCATCTGGGATCATCTGTTGTGGGGCATGTAGATTTTGCGGTGCACAGAGTTGAAAGATTTCTATGAGTTGTAAAGCTGGAGAAGCTTAAAGAAGTGAGTAAGGAAGAGGTCAAAAAAGAACTCAAATAAGAGGGTGAACTTTTAAAGACACTGGGCACCCATGGGCCAGTAAAGGTCAGTGGCCTTGGTGTGTGACAAGATAAGGCACAGAGTTTGAAATGCACTTTATAAATTGAGGATGGAAGACTGGCCAGGTAGGCATGAGAGCAGTTGTGCCTCGAATTGACAAAGGCAAGGATGCGATTTCATCAGTAAGTATTGTGAGGGAGGGGTGAGACTAGTGATGTTACAATTGTAGAGGTAGGTCACCCTCGTCATGAGAAAGATAAGAGGTTGGCAGCTGAGTTCTGGCTTCAAAGAGAATTTTTTTTAACAAAATCATTCAAGGGATGTGGCATCACTGGCTGTGCCAGCATTTGTTCCCCATCCCTAACTACCCTGGAAAAGATGATCATGAGCTGCCTTCCTGAACCACTGCTGTTCTTGGGGTGTAAGGACACCCACAGTGCTGTTGGAAAGGTAATTCCAGGATTTTGCCTGAATGACAGTAAAGGAACAACGACCTAGTTCCAGGTCAGGATAGTGTGTAACTTGAAGGGAAACTTGCAGGTGATGGTATTCCCACGCACCTGCAGTTTTTGTGGTTCTAGACGGTACAAATCAGGGATTTGGAAGACACTGTCACAGATGCCTTGGTGAGTTACTGCTATGCACATTGTAACACCATAAAACATAGGAGCTGAAGTAGACCATTCAACCGGTTCAAGTCTGCTCTGCCATTCAACGAGATCATGGCTAATCGGATGATCCTCAACTCCACTTCCCTGCCTTGTCCCAACAAACCTTAATTCCCTTACTGATTAAAAATCTCTTATCTCAACCTTGAATATACTTAAAAACTCAGCTCTTTGGTCATCTGAAATAAAGAATTCACCTCCCTACAAATTCAATACCCACTGAGAGAAGAAATTCCTCCTTATCTCTAACGTGAAAACCCTTACTCTATGGTTATGCCATCTGGTCCTAGAGTCTTCCACAAGGGGAAGCAACCTTTCCACATCTACTCTGTCAAGACCCACAAAAATCTTGTATGTTTCAATAAGGTTGCCTTTCATTCTTCTATATTCCAACGAGTACTGGCTCAATCTACTCAACAACTCCACATAAGACAGTCCCTCCATACCTGAGGTCAATCAAGTGAGCCTTCTTAAACTGCTTTTTGGAGGCAGTTCAACCTTTCCTCAGATAAGGGGCTCAAAACTGTTTGTGGTATTTCCAGCTATGGTCTGACTAGTGCCTTGTATGATTTCAGCAAAATCTCCTTGTTTTTATTCTCCATTCCCTTTGAAATACAGGCCAATATTCCATTTGCCTTCCCTGTTACCCACTAAACGTGCTGTTACTGTCAGTGGTGTAGGGAGTCAATGTTAAAGATGATGGATCTGGTACCAATCAAACAGGCTGCGGTGATCCAGTCTTATTCAACCTGAAATGGCTTGGGAGGCAAATGGTATCGGTGGAAAGGACCAAGATGTTGTGCCTGGGTTTGAAATTGATAGAAAATACTGAAGTGGTGACAATGTGTATCTACAAAGAACTCTGACAACGTAGATACAATGGAGGCATCAAGTGGGGTGGTGAGGGAGTAGAACTGGGTATAATCAGTGTTAATGTGGAAGCTGGTCTCACGTGCCCAGAAGCTGTCAACAAGAGGCAGCGAGTAGCTTGCACAGATTCTTTCAGAAGGGCACATAGCTGTTATTGTTTCAAAGTTATGTTGGAATGTTGTTTCTATCTGTTGATTGGCTGGTATTTTGTTTTTAAAAACAATTGAGGGATTCTTGTTCTATGATGTGATTTTCATTCACAAAAATATTTCACTGTTGGCAAGTGTTGTTTGGTAAATGAGACTTGTGCTATTAGAGAGGGTGAGTAACCCAGAAGGGCAGTGTTTCACATTTTGACGTGAAGACATAAAAATTAAATGATTGTAATGGTTTGTGAATGTGTGATTGTAATGACAATATATAATCATGTGGCCATTTTCCAGCAACTGATGAGTGTCTATTTAAGGCAAAGATATTCATTGAAACAGTGGGTTAATTCTCTCTGTAGAACATTCGAGTCTTGCTTAATGTTGGGAAAGAAGCTTTTTTAAAGAAAGCCTGCAACCATCAAGAGTGTCTTATCTCAGTTGGAGGAAAGCCATTTTCCCATCCAGATTGAACTTTTACTTAAACTGAAGGATAATGCACAACTAAATTCTCAGTCTGTTGTAGATTGATGTAGAATGAGGTAGTTGCAAAGCTTTTTTGCTCCTGGCATACAGTTTGGGGAACAGATCCATGGATTTTAGTGATCATACTTTCGCCATTGTAGCCATGTGTAGTTCTGTTTCATCACTACCAAAATGAGAGAGAAGCTGAAATTCTTGGGGTTGGGAAGGAGATTATTCACAAAACAGCTAGGGATTGGACTTGTTCCTGCATCATGGAATCAGTGTGGGATGTTGGAAAAGGACAGTAAATGAGTTCCAAGCCCACTTACTGTGGCTGCAGCTGGCTTTGCGACCTGGACTACCCTGAAAATTTTGCTGAGCCTGTACCCTTTAAATACGGTAGAACTCTCTGACTGGAAGCGGGATTGAGTCGGTACTGAGCATTTTGAATGCTTGAGACCTGTTAGACAGCAGAAGCAAGTGATCCCGAAGAGCCTTGGTTTCACCATAATCAGATAGTTTTAAAAAAAAATTGTGGGTTATTTGTTCAAGAATTAAACTGACCTTGTTCCTAGGGTCACTGTCCTGCGTATTGGTGAACAGAAGTTCCACCTTACTGCAGTTCTGGTGGGGGAATAGAATCATGACAATTCAAATTTAATGGAATTTTGCAATGGACAAAACCTTTGTATATAATTTGATGTGTAATATAAAACCATACCAACCCATAATAGGGTATCCAACAGCTTCTTCAAACATGCCACCTCTAACTTACATCATCGTGGACTCTCCCTCAGGAGATGAGACTGAACAATTGCATAAGCACTAAGAAGGCTCTGAAGTTTCTTCACAACTATGAAAGACATTGAACAAAGAAAATCAGGACATCAACCTTGGATTACAGAACTGCATTACCAGATTAATTGGCTCTGATTGCACAGGAATTATTGTATTCTGTAAAATGTTTTAAACATCTCCTGCCTCTACTTATCCTTGTAACCAAAAGTCTCCGTGTTGCACTGAGCTGTTTGTCCAGCTACCTTTTAATTTTTTTTTAGTATATTCAACTACCTTTTAAATCATTAATCCCAACGACTTCACACAGGAGCAATTCTGACAAATGAAATTAAATAATCTGCTTCTGTGCCAATTAGCACCTGGCAGAAAGAGCTGATTTTGCTTCAGTCAGATCAGATTGACTGCTATTAGCCTATCTTTATTGTTGACTTCTGAGTTCTCCTTTTGTTGCTCCATTACATCACCAATCCTCAAATTGTTTACAATATTCTAAACATAGCCATTCTAATGAATCAGTTAGGTAGGATAAAATAACATCATGCTAACCTGAATGGTCTTGATGCATTCCTATGTTTAATTACCCTTGTTGATTTGATATTTTCAACTGGTATAATAACCTCCACTGCTTCATTTCATTTGCTACCTCTGATTGATATAATTGTTCACTGTATTGCTGGCCCAGCACCTTAATATTTGCAACCCTTCACTTTCCGAGGCTGATGGAATACAAAAGGAGCATTGGGCATCTGATTTCCAAACTCATTCTTATCAGTATATTTCATAACATTAGAACAGTATCTTGTACATTATCACTAATTATATGTGGCTAATTATGAATCCAGATGTGGTTAACAATTACAATATTTAAAAGGCTTCCGGATGGGTATATGAACGGGAAAGGTATAGAGGGAGATAGTAGGAACTGCAGATGCTGGCGAATCGGAGATAACAAGGTGTAGAGCTGGATGAAGACAGCAGGCCAAGCAGCATCAGCGGAGCAGGAAGGCTGACGTTTCAGGCCTAGACCCTTCATCAGAAAGATGAAAGATCCTCCATTTCTGAAGAAGGATCTAGGCCTGAAACGTCAGCCTTCCTGCTCCTCTGATGTTGCTTGGCCTGCTGTCTTCATCCAGCTCTACACCTTGTCAGCTAAGTTATAGAGGGATACAGGCCAAAAGCTGGCAAATGGGACTAGATTTATTTAGGATATCTGATTGGCATGGACGAGTTGGACCGAAGGGTCTATTTCCGTGCTGTATATCTTAATTACTGTACTTGCAGTTCTGCTTGATAAATAAAGAATAGACAATTGTTGTTTCACATGTCATATTTGTGTATCATTTTACTGTTTGTTGCCAAGTTGTAAGACAAAAAGTTGTTTGATTGTTGTGTGCTACTGTTGTTGCTACTGAATGGCTGTAGCTGGTAAATAAATTTATACCCATGTAAAGTGCATTGTTCTGTATAGAACCTGCTTTCTATTAATAGTGGATTTTGCTAAAACAGCGTTAGCATGGCCATACTTGCAACCAGTCAGCAATTTCTATTGAACACTATTAAGGCAACTAACCTCTGCCTGCTAATAAATTATGTAGCCATTATCAGGAAATAATTGCTTTTTTAAAATCTATTGTTTTCCTGGATGTTTGTGTCTCTGACCAGGCCAGCATTTGTTGCCCACCCCTAGTTCCCCTTAAGAATGTGGTGATGAATTGCCTTTTTGAACTGCTGCTGTCCTCATAGTTTTAGGAACAGACTACCAGGAATCTTATCTCAGCCACAGTGAATGAATGGCTCAGTATCTGTGGGCATGAATGGTTCTGAGCACTGTGCAATCATCAACGGACATCCCAAATTATGCCTTAAGATAGAGGGGAGATCATTGGTTGTGGGGCTGGAAGTTGTTAGGTCTGAGGCACTTCCTGACAAAGTGATATCCTGGGCCAGAGGTGATTGACCTCCACTTAACATAGGAGTTTTACTTTGTGCTAAATTGACTCCACCTTGCAGAAAATTTTCTCCTGATTCTCACTGAATTCAAATTTATTGGGGCTTCTTGATACTATGTTCGGATAAATACGCTGATGTTGACAGCTGTTACTTTCACTTCATCTCTGCAGTTCAACTCTTCTCTGTTTGGACCAAGGTTGTAAAGTCGTGTCCTGGCAGAGCCCAAACTGTGTGTCAGTGAGCAGGTTATTGCTGTGTAAGTGTTGCTTAACAACACGATCAATGACTTCTTCCATCAAAAGAGAAATTGCGGAAAAAACTCAGCAGGTCTGGTAGAGAGAAATCAGAGTTAACATTTTGGGTCTAGTAACCTTTCTTTAACAGGGCCTGATTCTTGTTTCTGATTTCCAGCATCTGCAGTTCTTTGGATTTTTTTTTCGTTTAAGACCTCTTCCGTCACTTTGCCAATGATGAAAAGTACACTAATAAGCGTTAATTAGTGTAATTGTATTTACCCTTTTTTGTGTGGAGCAGATCTTGCTGGGCAATTTTCCACATTGTTGGGTAGATGTTAGTTTTGTAACTGTACTGAAATAAGTTGGCCAGGGGTGTGGCTTGTTCTGGAGCACAATTAGAATTAGAATTAGGTTTTATTATCACGTACTCAGGTACAGGGATGCATGAGTACAGTGAAAAGTGTACAATTTCGCCATTTCCATCTTAGCTACAAAGGTGCCTAGGTACAAACTCTTAGTTATGCTTTAGAAAAATAAAAAGTTCAGCATTATAGTCCTTCTAAAGCAGAGAAAGGGAGAAAAAGAAAGCAGATGAGTCGGCGCTGGGCTTTGCCTCGAGGCCAAGAGTCGGTGCTGGGCTTCGCCTCGAGGCCAGAAGCAAGTCTTCAGTACTATTGCCAGAATGTTGCCATGACCCATCATGTTTGCACTATCCAGTGCCTCGAAATGTTTCTTGATAGTACATAGAGTATATTGGTTTGGCTGAAGATTGGCATCTGCAATGCTGGGGAGCTCAAGAGCAGAATCAGATGGATTGTTCACTTGGTACTCGTGGTTGAAGGTACTTGCAAATACTTCGGCCTTCTTTTTTGCACTGAAATGTTGGTTTCCTGCCATCACTGAGGATGGGGGTACCACTTTCCATGACTGGATACATCAGGACTGTGGAGTTTAGGTCTATCTGTTTGCTGTTAGTTTACTTAGCTCAATTGATTCCTGCTTCCACTGTTTGGTTTACAAGTTGTCCCTTGTTGTAGCTCCACCAGCTTGACATGTCATTTTTAGTATGTCTGTTGCTATTCCTGTCATGTCTTTGTCATGTCTTTGTGCACTTTTTATTGAAGTAAGCTCCCCTGGCTTGAAGATAATCGTTATTCCAGGTGATGAGGTTATGGATTACAGTTGAATACAAGTCTGCTACTGTTGCTAGTCCTCAGTACCTTGTGGGTCCTCAGTTTGGATTTGGTAGGTCTGTGGATAATCTTTCCCATTTGATGGTTAGTGGTGCAGCGAAGGGTATCTTCAATGTGAAAATGGGACACCATGTCAGTTAGATTTTTTTTTGCCTTGATTTGGTTCCTTTGTTGCCCATAGATGCAGTCTAGCAACTATTATCCTTTAGGACTAGGCCAGTTCAGTCAGTAGTAGTGCTTTGAGCACTTCCACTCGGAGTACATTCCGTGCTCCTGCCATCGTGTGTGTTTCTTTCAGTTGGTGTTCAACATGGAGGATAACTGATTCAGCAGTTGTTGGGAGGTTTGTTGGGGAGGGGGATGCGATAGGTGGTATTAAGGAGGAGATTTTCTTGCCCATTGAGTTGATAATATGAGACTTCGTGGGTTCTAGACATGTTGAGGACTCTGGTGGGACAGGACATAACCAGTGATCATGTTGATGGTGTCTGGGAAGTTTATCTGTAAGCTGTGATTCATTGAGTATGACTATATCAGGCTATTGCTAGAGGATAGCTCTGTGAATTTAGGCACCAGCTACCCAATATTAGTAAGAAGGACTTTTGTAGGACCAACGGGGCCGGGTTTACATTGTTTACGCTGCCTAAATAAATGCTAGGTAATCCATCTGATTTCATTCCTGTTAGAACTGTAGCAGTTTGATCCAACAGAGTGGCTTTCTAGACTATATTAGAGGGCATTTAAAAGACAAATGTGTATCTGGAGTCAACATTTAGATCAGTTGACCATCTTCACGTAACATGTATCCCTGTTACAGTCACACCCTAATAACCTGTTCTTTAATGACTACATTTTATTTTCTATTGTAAAGCCAATTTGCAATTTATTTTGAATCTGCCGTTACCCTCATTGACCTTCATCATTTTCAGAAGTTTTGAAAATGCAAATGTATTGCACCCTTCATACACTAATTTAGTTTACAGTCAAGACTTTTTTTTTGACGTTCGTCCAGTCAAGTTCTGTTTCTTCAAACTTTATCATCACAATCCTTACATTTCATAAAAATGAATTCTGGTGTTTCCAATGTTCCAGTGGATATACCAACATGACATGGACCGCAGTAATTCAAGAATGTGGCTCATTACCACCTCCTTAAAGACTTTTATGGATGGGCAACAAATGGGTGATCATGCTGGCAATAGCTACATCTCATAAGTGAATTAAACAAAGAAACTTGTGTGTTTAATATGCAGTTGTGAAAGATTGGTGCTGATAGTAAAGCATGCAATATAAGCGATTGCTCTCCTTATTTATGTTTAATGGTACCATCCACCTAATGTTAAAGGTATGTGGAGACTGACAACAGCATGCAAGGTATACAAAAGGTGAGAAGCTGACTATTTTGGTACTGAGTGTCGTTATGTTTGGCTGTGTAGTTATATTACTGCACTCAAGACAACTGCTGGTCACAAATTCCGTCTTGTATCTCACCAATATTCTGATGAAAACAGCAAAATACTTTTGTTACTTTCTAACATCTTCCAGTCTTTCGTGGTTAGAATTGCTACTTGCCCTTATTCCTTCCAGATGCAGTTTACTTATCTGCATTTTGTATTGAATTTCTATGAATTTACATATACATGTACATTTTAATATGCTATGGTAGATTTTGACTGGATAGAAATTACAAGAATACATAAAAACGCGAAGGTTTCTTGTTATAGTTGTACATGTGCTGGAAGTAGTGGAAATGTAAGAATTGAAATAATTTGTTCGTGGTTTCTAGTCTAGAAAAGAATAAGGTCAGGGAACTGAGAAGGACTTCTATCTATTAATATTCATACTGTTAACAACAACTAACATTTATATGATGTCTTTTTGTCTCATTTGAATCTCCTCCCCTTTAATCCACCCCGAGTGTTCCATTTCATATCCATTGGTATGGTATCGGGGAGTCAAACGTAACCTTTTCTTAAAGATAGAACACTTTTAAATTCTATGGTATTAAACGGGCATGAAAAGAAACCAACTAGTCACAACAGAAATAAAAGCAGAACCTGCTGGAAAATCTAAGCAAGTCTAGCAGTATCTCGAGAGAAATAAGAGTTAACGTTTCGAATCCAGTGACCCTACTTCAGAAAGTGTTCCTCCAGCAATTTGTTTTTGTTTCAGATTTTTGGCATCCTCAGTTCTTTGTTTCATTTTATCTGCTTAAATGTCTATTGCCTAAGACTGCTACATACAGCATTCCACCCCAGATCCCTGCTGGAAAGAGGGCAGACCTTTCACTGCAGTTCCACTGGGGACTCCTGCTGCTGGAAGATAGAATATTACACCAAGGTATATCTGGGTGGGAGGAGAGGGAAGTGTACCGTCAGCCCATACAGGAAATACCACTGCACAGTTTCAAAGACCCCTAGGGAACTTTCTTGAGCCAGGTGAAGTGTGGAACACAGGATCCTGAGGGAGGGTTTGGTTTCTGGGGTCACTGTCAAATTTCAGATAGACGGGTGCCAGTTCATCTGGAAGCTCACCACATGCTTGAGCTGCTTCAGTCCTTGTACATTCTTAGAGTCAAATACCATACCATGATAGCTCTGGTCACATAACAGACCTTAGCAAAAGTCTTAAAACGGCTAATTATGTTGTCGTCATCCAATCCATACCTCTACCTTCAAAATATATCCCTAAACCAGGTCGCTTCAGCATTCTGAGCCCTCTCATCCATCTGAAGCCCAGTGGCAGAAAACTATCCCTGAGCAGCAGGTCCTTTACGATTGTCGCCACCCCACAAGGAGAGCCTGGTTTTGATTTTTGAAAATCTGGTCACCCTAGTTGGACTGTTTGCTGCCTGGTTTACTTTCATTGGTATCTTTGCAGTTATGCATTTTATATGTATTAGTGCTCATGTTGATTTAATTGAAGTGCGGAAATCTTGGTGTGTGCCAGCTATCTTAACTTCTAATTGCATGTTCAAATTTAGAATGGTTTTATTTCTGGCCTTCAGTCTGTTGATCTCTTTATGTTACAGCATTAGTGCTTCAGATCGCCCTTATCGTTATAACAACAAAGGAGTCAGGAAGCATCTGAAAATGTTGTTCTTCAAATCCCCAACAGGGACTTAAGTTTTAACAGTGACAATTTTTAGTTTTGAGTTTCTGGCTTATTTTGAAAACCCGCTTGTTCCATCATTCTCACTCGGGAAGGGTGGGTGCATTGGAGGGTGGGCTGGGGGAGTGTGGGGAGCATAAATTCTTTTATTTACACAGTAGCTTAAATGGTTGCTTCTCTGTTGCGGCCATTGCAGTGAAATCTGCCATGTAACCAAACATAGGGCAATTTTCACTGCGCTCACAGTCCTCGCACATTACCATTTCAGAACTGAGGAATTCCTTAGCTGCCATCGTCATTCTTACAAATGTCGATGAGTGCTATTCTGACATAAATATCTTAAATGGCATGTGGACAGAATCTGCTGCTGTTTACATTAGAGAATGGTATTCCATTTCACCTTTATGTTCACGGTGCATAAAACTTACTGTATTAGGAAAATTGTTTAGCATGCCAGGGAAAGCAAATTCAATCACACATGCAACATGTATGTGCTAAGAAGGCTAGTAGGAAAAATACATATAATTAGAATTGGAGTGTTTTATTCTCCATTTCAGAGTAACCATATGGCAAAGTGCTGATTTAGTGCCGGGGCAAATAAAAGACAGGCTTGAGAGAAAGGAAGTGAAAATTTAATCATTGAATCTTTACAGTGTGGAAGCAAACCATTCGGCCCAGCACGCCCACACTGACCCTCTGAAGAGCTTCCTTCCCAGAACCACCCTCCTACCTTATCCCTGTAGCCCTGCATTTCCCATGGCCAATTACCTAACCTGCACATTTTTAGACAATGTAATTAAGACATACCTAAATGTTTTAAATTTTATGTAAGTACGTTTTTAAGTTATTTGATAGTATTCTATATCTATGAAAAGACGAACTAGAAGACAACTAAATGGAATAATTTCTTCACTGATATGTTCTCATTCATAGCACATCACCTGTTACTGATAATTTAGAATTATTCATCAGCCTCTCAGTTGTATGTCCTATTTTCAGCACAATAGTAATGAAATGGCAAGCAGCTCAATGAGTGATTCAGTAATAATGTCTGTCCTTGAATTTTTGTCAAAATCTGTCAGTAAAACAAAAAGCACTATCTTAAATAAAAGTAAAAAACTGTGACTACTGGAGATCCGAAATAAAAACAAAGTGCTGGAGAAACTCAGTAGGTCTGGCAGTGACTGTGGAGAAAGAAAAAGTTAACATTTTGAGCCCAGTGACTCATCTTCAAGACAGTTCTGATGTTCTGGATGCTACCAGACCTGCTCAGTTTCTCCAGCGCTACTTTTCAAAAAAAAATACTAACTTAAGACTCAACTCGTTGTGCACTGCAACATTAATAGAAAATACATTGAAGCTGAATGAAATTACACGCCAAGACTGGCTGTGGGATATATGTGGAGAACTGTTTATTGAGCTGGTGCTTCTTTTGGGAAGGGGGATGAAAGGGAAATGAAAGGCTGATAACAAAAAAATTGAAGTAGTTAAGCCTTGAAATGGCAAAGACACGAATGACATTTTCAGAGAAGGATCTGAAATTATCATTGTAGATTTGTGAGGAAAATTATATTACTTTTGAGTAAGACTCTGTTCTCACATTGACCAACAGACAGCTAAGTGATAATAACAGTGATCCAGCTTATTGTGAACTAAGCAGGGAAATCAGTGGCAGACATTATAAAATAGAGTGGGGAGGTTCAAGACGTTCAAGTACCTGGGGTGTCTCAATCTTAACTTCTCCCACTGCGTCTTTCACTCTTTCATGGATTCATCAAAACCTTTTCTCACTGCTTCATTCTTTGTTTTGCTGCTGCCTTTAATCCTTTCCCTGCAGTGCTGTCCCTTTGAATCTTCACTGCTCATGATCAAGTGGCTTATTTTGCAGATTTTCTACATCAGTGGTTTACTGTGTGATTTGAAAATTAAAGCATGAGATGAGGTCAAAATGGGTGAATGCTACACTTGCTGTGTTTGACTTTACAGGTCTGATTAAGAAATGATGCTAATTCAGATTATGATATTCAGACACATCTTAACAAATAGGAAATGCTATAAGGAAGTCAATTCATCTTGAAAAGTATTTATTGTAGAAACTTAAATAATAAGCTACTTTCAACAAGAAGATAAATTATTTCTGAACAGTACCACTCATTTCACGGTACATTTTAAGTTTACCTTGTATCTTAGTGTTAATAAATGCCATATACTTTCAAATGTTATTAAAAAATGAATGTCCATATCAGTTTTGCATCAGTCAGGATAGACTGGGCCTACTGTATATCTTGCCACTGATTTAGCACTCATTCCTGGTGATAAACATAAATTACTGAATTTGAAAATGAGGAAGGATGGGAGTGGATTGAACCAGCTTTTAAATCTGTATTGATTTTGTGCCAAATGGCAACCTCCTTAATGACATTGGGAGAAGAAGACATTTAGGTCAAGTTGTTTTGCACAGTATAACGTTATTGCATTAATGATTGGGGATAGTTTGTTTGTACTACTAAATGGTTTGTAAGGGCAAGTTCAAAAGTCCCACAAATGATATGATTTTTCTTTATTCACTCATGAGATGCAGACTTTCCTTGCTAGGTCAATAATTATGATCCATGTCTAATTGCTGGAGAGTGGTTAAGAGTCAACCACATTGCTGTTAGCCTTTAGTCACATCTGATTGATTTATTGTCACATGTACTGAAATACAGTAAAGAGCTTTGTTTATGCGTGGTACCGGCAGATCACAGCAAACAAAGGATGTACAGATCAGAAAAACTTAGAAGCATACATATTACACTGCAGGTTGCATTATTTGAGGCTAGAGTCCATTCAACAGCCTGATAACGGCTGGAAAGAAGCTGTTCCTAAACCTGGTTGTGTGTGTGTTCAGGCTTCTGTATCTTCTGCCTGATGGAAGAGGTTCTAGGAGATCATTACCGGGGTGCGATGGGTCTTTGATGTTGACCGCCTGTCCGTGGCAGTGAGTCATGTAAGTAGAGTCCATAGATGGAACATTGGCTTCCGTGATGGTCTGGGCTGTGCACACAATCTTCTGTAGTTTCTTACAGTCCTGGGCAGAGCAGTTGCCATATCAGGCTGTTATGCAGCCAAACAGAATACTTCCAGTGGTGCATCTGTAAAAGTTGGTGAGGAACCTGATGGGCGTGCCAAATTTCCTGAGCTGCCTGTGGAAGAGGAGACGTTGTTGTGTCGTCTTGAATGTCGCATTTCCATGGGAGTCCAGGACAGATCATCGGTTGTTGTCTCTCCGAGAAACTTGATGGTCTTCACTCTCTCAATCTCACGTAGGCCAGATTAGGTAAAATTGGCAAATTTCCTCCTTCTAAAGGTATCAGTGAATCTGATGAATTTTTATGACAGTTAACAGCAGTTAGATGGTGGTCATTAAGCTAGCCTTTTTTCCAGATTTTTATTGCGTTCACCAAATGCCATAGGGGGCTATGAATCCATGTCTCCAGAGCATTAGCTTGGGGTTCTAGATAACTAATCCAGTGATATGACAACCAGAACACACCTCTCCTCAGTGTTGGAGTTCAGTATCCCTGCTGGGAGCATGGGTTTGGTAAATTTATTCCACAGTGATGAATTTAATATATTTTCTGCTGCTGAAAAGTATCATTAGCATGATGTCTGACTCTTTCAACCTGTGAAAAGAGCACAGAAGTATGTTAACAACACTCTGCAATAAACACCGTAAATGTGAGATAACAAGCATGGGGCTGGATGAACACAGCAGGTCAAGCAGCATCATAGGAGCAGGAAAACTTGATGTTTCGGGCCTAAACCCTTCATCAGAAATGGGGGAGGGGAAGAGGGTTCTGAAATAAATAGAAAGAGAGGGGGAGGCGGATAGAGGATGGATAGAGGAGAGGATAGGATAGGTGGAGAGGAGGCAGACAAGTCGAAGAGGCGGGGATGGAGCCAGTAAAGGTGAGTGTAGGTAGGGGGGTAGGGAGGAGATAGGTCAGTCCAGGGAGGACGGACAGGTCAAGGGGGCGGGATGATGTTAGTCGATAGGAGATGGGGGTGTGGCTTGGGGTGAGAGGGAAAACAGGTTAGGGAGGTGGAGATGAGCCGGGCTGGTTTTGGGATGCGGTTGGGGGAGATTTTGAAGCTTGTGAAATCCACATTGATGCCATTGGGCTGCAGGGTTCCCAGGCTGAATATGATTTGCTGTTCCTGCAGCCTTCGGGTGGCATCACTGTGGCATTGTAGGAGTCCAAGGATGGACATGTCATCTGAGGAATGGGAAGGGGAGTTGAAATGGTTCGCGACTGGGAGGTGCAGTTGTTTGTTGCGAACTGAGCGCAGGTGTTCTGCAAAGCGGTCCCCAAGCCTCCGCTTGGTTTCCCCGATGTAGAGGAAGCCACAACGGGTACAGCGGATGCAGTATACCACATTGGCAGATGTGCAGGTGAACCTCTGCCTGATGTGGAAAGTCTTCTTGGGGCCTGGGATTGGGGTGAGGGAGGCGGTGTGGGGGCAGGTGTAGCACTTCCTGCGGTTACAAGGAAAAGTGCCGGGTGTGGTGGGGCTGGAGGGGAGTGTGGAGCGGACAAGAGAGTCGCGGAGGGAGTGGTCCAGCATCTGCAGTACCTTTTATCTCTAACACCGTAAATGTGTTTGTTTACTGCAATGGTCTCCAGTCTTTTTAAGTGCAGTCTCACTTTTTGAATTCAACTGTGACCAAGGACCAACCCCCCAAAAAAATAGAATAAGTAGTTAATTTAGGGCTATAAATATATCTAAAACCAAGTATGTATAATTATTAATGTTGTCCTCCACTCACCAAATCTGTGTGTCATCTTTGTCTGTACATTATCTGTCAATGCCTTGAAGTCTGTGTTCTAACTTGAGACTACTAGTTATATACAGTCCGTCAATGGGTATCCGTGAGGTGTGTTCATATTTGGACTTGATTATCTTCCTTTGGGAGAATTCTGTCTCACAGAGGTGTGTGAAACCAAAGTAAGCTTTTCACTTCAAAAGCACAGAATGATAGAATTGGTTTTTTCTCCTGATTATGAGTTCTCAAAATCATCGTCTGTTGATCTGAATTTGAGCTCAATATCATTTTGGACTTATCATTTTACATAGTTACTATCTCCATATCAACTTCATTGCTTTGTAAACAAAAAAACTTGTTGGAATTTGATAGTTAACTCACCAGTATCTACTTTGAGTCATAGAGACGTACAGCCCGAAAACAGACCCTTTGGTCCAACTCGTCCATGCCATCCAGATATCCCAGATAAATCTCATCCCATTTGCCACTATTCGGTCCATATCCCTGTAAACTCTTCCAATTCATATATGTATCCAGCTGCCTTTTAAATGTTGTAATTGTATCAACCTCCATCACTTCCTCTGGCAGCTCATTCCGTACACACACCACTCACTGTGTGAAAATGCTGCCCCTTTGGTCCCTTTTAAATATTTCCTCTCTCAACTGAAACCTATGCCCTCTTGTTTTTTGACTCCCACACCCTAGGGAAAGCACCTTGTCTATTTACCCTATCCATGCCCCTCATGATTTTATAAATCTCTGTAATGTCACCCCTCAACCTCCTCAGCCTGTCCCTATAGCTCAAACCCTTCAACCCTGGCAGCATCCTCATAAATCTTTTCTGAACCCTTTCAAATTTCACAACGTTCCTCCTATAGCAGGGAGACCAGAATTGCGCGCAGTATTCCAATAGTAGCCTAACCAAAGTCCTGTACAGCCTCAACATGATCTCCCAACTCCTATACTCAATGCACTGACCAATAAAGGTGAGCAAACCAAATGCCTTCTTCACTATCCTATCTACCTGTGACTCCACTTTCAAGGAACTATGAACCTGCACTCCAAGGCCCCTTTGTTCAGCAACACTCCCCAGGACCTTACCATTAAGTGTATAAGTCCTGCCCTGATTTGCCTTTCCAAAATGTAGCACCTCACATTTATCTAAATTAAACTCCATCTGCCACTCTTCGGCCCATTGACCCATCTGATCAGGATCCCGTTGTACTGTGAGGTAACCCTCTTCGCTGTCCACCACACCTCCAATTTTGGTGTCGTCAGCAAACTTACTAACCATACCTCTTATGTTCACATCTAAATGGTGGAATTTGAATTTAGTAATAATCTGGGAAAATTTTGCCAAAGGTCAGAAAGACCCATTTGCTTCACTAGTGTCCCTAACTGCCTTCTGTGCAGTTAGGGATGGGCAATAAATGTTGGTCCAGTCAGTGATGTCCCCGTCCCATAGGTGAATTTTTTTAAAAAAAGGGGAAAGCAGGAGAACTTGGTTCTTTAAGTAGTGTTATGGAGTGTTATGCAACTTCCTGATGAGGAAGTTGGGGTTTTGATTTAAAATATCATCCAAAGGACCTTTAGCAATATAACATTCCGGGCATTATGCATTGAAATGTCACCATTGGTGGTATTCACGTCTTTGAAATGAGATTTGAATTGCTCAAGAGATTGTTACTACTGAGCTACTGACCCAATAATATTATGTTATGATGTAATTCTGTAGCCTCACTTATATATTTTATTGTACTTCCTAAAAGAGTTCCACAATATTATTGTGAAAATTATGGATGCGGCATGCACCTTTTATAAAGTTAATTAATGATTCTAAGTAATGGAATGCATCAAAAGCATTTGTAGGTAAATATATAGTAAACATCAATTTTAAATCAACCCATCACCCATGACAAAAGCTTCAATAGTAAAGTGGAAACACTATTTAATTTGGCAATTTTAGCTACATTACAAATTATTCTTCAAGTTTAGGCACAGTGTATATTATGCATGCATTCATAAGTGGAATTATGGTCTAATGTTTATTGTTTCTACACTCGATTACTGCAGTTACACAAATTGATTCTGTGAATGCCCTTGTTTCAAAGTCTTGATTTTCAGTTATCAAAGCAAGCGTACTGTAAGGTCAAACTATAAACATCAAAGACATGGGTACCAGCCACCATCTCACTTTGTATGTAGTCTATTTGCAAGGGCTTTTGGGGCTTCCGTGTCTCTGATGCTTTATGAAACAATATTCAGAGATGAAGATTGATATAATGTGGGGAAAAGAAATGACATTGCATTAATCACTTGGGCTGTGGCATCTATTCCTTCTGTTCAAAGGTTTTAGACATGCTTTCAGAATGTTAGGGATGGCACAGGACCAATTGATCTTTTTAAATGTCAATGATAGCCATGATGTGGAGGTGCCGGTGTTGGACTGGGGTGGATAAAGTCAAAATCACATAACACCAGTTATAGTCCAACAGGTTTATTTGAAATCGCATGCTTTCAGAGCGCAGCTCCTTTGTCTGGTGCATTGAAAGGAGAGTGCACAAACACAGTTTGTAGGCAGAGAGATGAAGGGCAGAAAGATCGCAGGACCATACAACTGTATGGTGAAGTGAACAAAGCTAAAATAGCTGGTTGAGTGTCCCCTGTAGAATTTTAATCATTCATACATTCCTGCATTCTAGAAATTGCAGAAGTAGGATATGGAGTACTCTGTTAGTTTCCATTGACTAAGATGTAAATTCCAAAATCTTTTTCAAGTCACTGCCCCGAGATAATTAAAGGTTTCATCAGTGTCTGCCTACCTTTCCAAACTTCAAACAGGCAGAGATAGGAATAGACAAAAGGTGACATCTCAGGTCGAACACTGAACTGTAGGTGTGAGGCCTTATTCAGAGTCTGTCTCTGAGTTTTCAACCGAATGGAGAAAGTGAAGTCACATGGTGTGCAGGGTGTTCTAGCTAGGTGGATAAAGAACTGGTTGAGCAACAGGAGACAGAGAGTAGTAGTTGAAGGGAGTTTCTCGAAATGGAGAAAGGTGACCAGTGGTGTTCCACAGGGATCAGTGCTGGGGCCACTGTTGTTTGTGATATACATAAATGAGCTGGAAGAGGGCATAAGTGGTCTGATCAGTAAGTTTGCAGATGACACGAAGATTGGGGGAGTAGCAGAAAGCATAGGGGATTGTCAAAGAATACAGGAGGATATAGATAGACTGGAGAGTTGGGCGGAGAAGTGGCAGATGGAGTTCAATCCGGGCAAGTGTGAGGCGATGCGTTTTGGGAGGTCTAATTCTAGAGCGAACTATACTGTAAATGGAAGAGCCTTGGGAAAAGTTGATGAGCAGAGAGATCTGGGAGTTCAGGTCCATTGTACTCTGAAGGTGGCTGCACAGGTGGATAGAGTGGTCAAGAAGGCATATGGTATGCTTGCCTTCATCGGACGGGGTATTGAGTATAAGAGCTGGCAGGTCATGTTAAAATTGTACAAGACTTTGGTTCGGCCGCATTTAGAATACTGTGTACGGTTCTGGTCGCCACATTACCGAAAGGATGTGGAAGCTTTGGAGAGGGTACAGAGAAGGTTTACGAGGATGTTGCCTGGTATGGAAGGTGCTAGCTATGAAGAGAGGTTGAGTAGGTTAGGATTGTTTTCATTAGAAGAAAGGAGATTGAGGGGGGACCTGATTGAGGTCTTCAAAATCATGAAGGGTTGATAGAGATAAGCTTTTTCCCAGGGTGAGGGATTCAATAATGAGGGGTCACGCGTCCAAGGTGAGAGGAGAAAAGTTTAAGGGGGATACACGCGGAAAGTACTTTACACAGAGGGTGGTAGGTGCCTGGAACGCGTTGCCAGCAGAGGTAGTAGAGGCAGGCACGGTAGATTCATTTAAGGTGCGTCCGGACAGATGCATGAGTAGGTGGGGAGCAGAGGGATACAGATCCTTAGGAATTGGGCGATAGGTTTAGACAGTGGATTTGGATCGGCACAGGCTTGGAGGGCCGAAGGGCCTGTTCCTGGACTGTAAGTTTTCTTTGTTCTTTGTTCTAATCAGGCAGAGAGCGAGAGAGCCGGTGTGTGTGTCTGCGCGAGAGCCTGTGTCTGTGCAAGTGCCTTTGTGTGTCTGCGTGAGTGCGTATGAGAGCCTGTGTGTGTCTGTGCGAGTGTGTGAAGGAGAGAGAGCGTAATAAGTACTCAAAATGTATAAACTTGTTAAGGTAGAGAGATCATAACAATTTATCAAGGTGTTGCTGTCAAAACAGGACATAAGGAAGACATTACAGATATAGAACAGCACGGTGGACTCACCTGTAGCGTGACTTGAATCCAAGATCACGGTTGAGGCTGTCCTCATGGGTACAGAAGTTGGTTATCAGTCTCGTCCAGCGATTCTGCATTGTTGTGTATTTTGAAGTCTGCCTTGGAGGGCTTACCTGAAGTTCAGAGGCACCTGATAAAGGGGCGGCGCTCTGAAAGCTTGCGATTTCAAATAAACCTGTTGGACTATAACCTGGTGTCATATGATTTTTGATCTTTTTAAAGATCATGAATCTTGAAGAAGCCAATCAATGCAGCATGCCTTATCTACATATACATACTAGGTTCAGACGTGGATAACGCAGCGTGGAGCTGGAGGAGCACAGCAGGCCAGGCAGTATCAGAGGAGCAGGAAAGTTGGCTTTGTGTTTCTGTTATTAACCACCTCCCACTGGCATTCTACACCCCACAATTGTATTTTATTTTGGACTTATCTTTTTCAGAGTCAAGATTTTGATCATTCGTGGAAGATTTTTCTGCTTGATTACTATTATTTTGATGTTTAGATTTCTGTCAAAGGTGACAACTGAATTGCTATATTGACCAAACAGCGGTTGCTTAACTGCATTGTCCACAAAGGTTTCTGGTTCAGTTCTACAGTTTATGATGAATGACCTTTGACAAAGCAGTTCCAAGGAAGGAAAGAGTTAACCTCAGTACCTCTTGTCCAAGGTTTGGGAAGGGAATATCTGTCGAGATTTTCACTACTATTTGCTGTTGTGTGAACATTTCTCTGTTTCCTCAAATGCCTGGCGCTTGTGAATAGTTGATGATTCAGTCGAAAAAACAAATCAGTGTAGATTGTGCTCCACGCTGCCTTTATTGCAAAACGATTGCATAACTACACCGAACACCAGTCATAGAGGCACATATCTTATGTCAGCTTCTAAGAACTGAGAAGCAATGTACTTTTTTATGGTGGCCTTGGAATTACTATTGGCAATGTTATTCGACTGCACTCCAATGGAACCTCTGTTCTCTATTTAAAGATAACGTTAATGTATTCATCTTACTTTAAATAGGCTATTGTTCTGCTAAAATGGTAGTGACGGGATTTCGTATGAGTGCATCAAGTTGTGGCCCCATTTTGAACACCTGTATTATCGTATATGTGAAATTCAGCTGTCAGCTTTATAATGCTAGCCATTTGGAGCCAAACTTGATCCACAGTTTGGATAAATTTGAAATCTAATTTAGTAGTATAACAAAAGATCTAACGACAAACAAAGGGCTGACTGCATATTTGTATTGCGTGGGGTTATGTTGTCAGATTGTGAATGAATCCTGGTCAAACCATGTCCAACCCACCTCCCAAGATCAATAAGCTTGTGCCGAGTTAGATTTCAGCATTTGTGATCTGGTGAAGGAGACTGAACATGCTGAGCACTCAGCATTCCTGTGGAGTTACAGGTGCCCATAAGATTTCTCAGAGCTTTGAAGGGCACCAGTCAGATTTAACCCAATGGATACAAATGATGCCAAATGTTTAATGTTTCCTCATCACATGGTGATGTTGTACCTTTACTTGTGTATAAATGGACCTTGTGTGAAAATTTGTAATTTGCATTCATTCATAAATGTGGCTGGCGGGCATCCAGACTCTCATGGAATTCAGTCATGGGATTTTATGCTTAATACGGTAAAGTGTATTAGTCTTGGGCACAAAATTCAAACAGCAGCTTTTCACTGCATGACTCTTTCCTATCATTTTCCCATCTACATCAACCACACTGTAACTCTTAAGAGCAAGACTGTCAACTTACAGCCAGTAGGTTTCATAAATGAATGGATTTCTAAGAATGATATCCTGCCAAAGTCTATGAATAATGTTTTTTTTTAGTTAGCAAGTTAGCACAACTGTAAAGGCTGTCAGTTTTGGTACACATCAGTTCATGTGATGCAAGTTACTTAATAAAATTAAAAATGTAAATTTTTTTAAAAATGTATAAATTCCTCAAATAATCTGCAAGAAGTGTTCAACGCATTGATTCCACAGCTGTCATATATAAAATGCTTTAAAAATGTATCTATCTTTGTTCTAGTAGTAGAATGTCTTGGCGGAGAAGCTAGGCAATACATAGAGACTGATGAAGGTGGTAAAGAGTCAGGAGAAGCCTGTTTGTGACAACATTATAGAGTTTTGATACCATATTCTTTTGTATGCTGTACCACATGGCTCGTACTAAAGAATGCCACTTCCTGTAATTGATGCTAGAGTGAACGGTGTTAAATTTAGTCAGAAGAGAGGATGTTTGCTGATGTGTTTAGTGCCATCCACAATTCCTCAGATATTGAAGCAGTTCATGCTAGTATGCAGCAAATCCTGAACAACATTCCAATTTGGGCTGATAAGTGGTAACAAATATTTGAGTGGCTCAAGTGCCAGACAGAGCCATTCTCCAATAAGGAAAATGCTGACCATCACCACTTGATGTTCAATGGCTTTGCCGTCACTGAATCCCCTACTATCAACGTTCTGCAAGGTTATTATTGACCAGGAAATGAACTGCACCAGCTGCATTAAGAATGTGTGTGCAAAAGCAGGTCAAAAGCTAGGATTTCTGCAGTGACCAACTTTTCAAACCCTGTCCATTGTGTACAATGTACTAGTCAGGAATATGATGGAATGCAAACATATGAAATAGGAGCAAAAGTAGACCATTCAGCCCCTCGGGCCTGATCACATTGGATCAATTGGTTTTTCAAATTCCACATTCCCATATTCTCCTCCCTAACAATAATCTATCCACCTTTTTCTCTCCATTTCCAGAATGATACTCAAAGTTTAACACCGTCCGATCTGCCTCAGTGGCACTGCAAATGACTCTCTCCATCATTGACACTTCTCTTGATCGTACCTTCCAAATCTGTGACCTCTACCACCTGTAGGAGCAGGCTCTTGGGAACCTGCCACTTGCAAATTCCTCTCCATGTTGTACAAAATCCCTTATTATTATTGTTCCCTCACTGTTGCTGGATCAAAATCATGGGACTCATCTTTGTAACAGCACTGTAGATGTACTTATACCACATGGACAATAATATTTTAAGTAGGCATCTTCCACCACTTTCTCGGTAATGCTCACATCACATGAATGAATTGAAAAAGATGTCAAATATGTAATACGACAGTAAAGTTTTCTTTCCTTTGAAAAAGGAAATAAGTTTGTGTCTCAAAATTACGGGGATGATGACAGCCAACTCTTTATTAAGGAAGTGAAAGTTGGGAAATGTGTAGCAAATATTTGAAGCTGCTAGGATGAGAGATTTACAAAAGACTTGTGGTTAGATCTGATGGGAACAGCTGCAAAACAGTGTAACCGGGTTAGGATCAAGGACGTCAATAGACAATTTAGTGTCAGTTCAGTTGAGCAATGCTGTTGAAAAGCTGGCACGTACTGGTTTGAACTTGCAAAGTGTTCATCGAGTGACTGAGCACTGAAAATAACTTTTTGGATGTTAATGTGCGTGGGAGTGGATCAAGAGAAAGGATATGAAATTGTGAATCGGCAGCATTTAAAAAATGCAGCCACTGCATTTTGAAATATTCAGCAGCTATTCAAGTGTATATGTGCAAGTACACCCGCAGTTAGAAATTTTGAAGAAAATCATGGTGGCCACTTTCAAACATTTTCAAATACTAAAGTATACCACTTGTATAATGTTACGAGAGGCTTCATTTTAATGTCTTTTTGGGCAAGAATGTTGTTGCTAACCAACGAGTTGAGTGCATCAGCTTAAAAGAAAAATTATTAAAGGACTGAGCTATTCCTAAAGATGCACACTACAACGTTTCTGTTTTCTTATAGGCAAACATATATGTACACACACACTCTCTCACACACACAACCTCACCCAAAAAAAACCGCATTACCTTCACTATGCTCAGACGAGTGAAGATAAAAAAAAAAATGCTTGGTTGCTGTCTCGTCATCACTGGTGGAAAATGTGTGTCTTTGACTGTTAATTCAGAGCAGGATTAAACTCAGATGTGATACCACCCCACAGATGAATGTGTGCATATGCTTTCCAGGAACATGGCCAGAAAGGCTACTTGGAATGCCAGTACCCAGGGAATCATAATCCAGCATGAGTCAGTCAGTGTCAGCAGCAAGTAGATGTATGCCAATCAGGAAGGGGGTGAAGGAGAGAAGGGAAACACACTCTGAGCTCCACTTAAATACTGTTTACATTTTACCAGTTTTTGTTTGTTGAAATTGCAGTTGAAATTTTGGGAGATACAGCCTCATTATTATCAAGACAGTGTCAAACTGCAGCAGGATTTCAGTGCTATGAGAAGTACATGACGTTCACATCTGAGACAGCCTATTTTTATTTATTTTGGTGTATCATTGACACTTTCACAATCCTCAAACATACTTGAGGACGCTTTATCTGAATTATAACATTGAAGGTTGAATAGAGATACAGATTGTTAACCATGAAATCTCAGTTGTTGAATTGCTATTGGATCTTGTGGTTTTTCTGTGTTCATCGTGTCAGGGTGGTGCTGCGCACCATTGGGTTGAGGGTGAAGAGGAGTCTGTCCCAACTACATTCATTCTTCAGTCAAGGCACTGAAACAGCCTCAAAATGCTCAAAACAATTAAGACTAGACAACAGCACTATCTGTGAAGGGAAAATAATCTATGCAGTGGGAACAAAGACAAAATGAGCTGCTTGTCTTCAACAGTATTCTCTCTCTTGGTTAAATCCAACTCGGATTTTCTTCAACATCAGTCTAAATTTTACAGATCTGTTAAATCAGAAACATGTAGATGGCGCAGCTTTTAATGTAAAGTACCACCCGAGTACCAGTCTGAGCTGTGTCCTAACAAGTTTTAAAAGGTCCCTTAGCTGATGTTAGCTTTAAATTTTACAAGCGGGTGAGCTGTATAGTTAACAATAGTTCCAACCTTACAGTTTCTGCTTGCTGGCCTGATGATAAAATACAGGAAGTTGTGCCCTTTGTTAGTTACTGATATTTATTTTGTTAGTTTCATAAATTGACTGCCAACCGTTGCCAAGCTGGCAAGTCATATTATTGCTAACCTGGGGATAATAGCTGGGGTCCAAGCACTAGGGTACCACAGGGATCAGTATTTGGTCTCCAGCTATTCACAATATATATTAATGATTTAGATGAGGGAGCTGAATTAATACTGTACCTCCAAGTTTGCAGACATAAATCTGAGTGGGAGGGTGAACTGTGAGGAGGATGCAGAGATGCTTTGGACAGTTTGAGTGCATGGACAAATGCATGGCCAATGAAGTATAATGTGAGGTTATCACTTTGGTAGCAAAACCAAGAAAGTGGATTTTATCTGACTGGCAATAAATTGGGAAAGGAGGAGGCGCAATGAGACCTGTGTGTCCTGGTACACCAGTCACTTGAAAGTAAGCGTGCAGGTGCAGCAGGCAGTAAAGAAGGCAAATGTTGTGTTGGCCTACATATTAAGAGGACTTGAGTAAAGGAACAGGTCTTCTGCAACTGGATAGGGCCTTGGTGAGACCACATCTGGATTGTTGTTGCAGTTTTTTCTCCTTATTGGAGAGAGTGTAACAAAGGTTTACCAAACTTATGCTTGGAATGGCAGGAATGATGTATGAAGAGAAATTGGTTAGGACTATATTCATTGAAGTTCAGAAAAAATGAGGAGGATCTCGTAGATACCTATAACAATCTCGTAGGACTAGATAGTATGAAAGCAGGAAGGATGCTCCGGATGACTAGGAGTCCAGAACCAGAGGGTCATAGTCTAAGGATATGGGGTGGCCATTTAGGACTGAGAGGAGAAGAAATATCTTCACTTAGAATGATGAACCTGATGAACCCTGTGCAAATGGTTGAGGCCAAAGCATTGAATGTTTTCACGTTCTTAGGGCTAACGGGATCAAAAGATATGGAGCAACTGCAGGAAGAGGGTGCTGAGTAGGCTGATCAGCCATGATCATGTTGGATAGTTGAGCAGGTTCGAAGGGCCAAATGGCCTACTCCTGTTCTTATTTTCTATGCTGCTAACAGTAATGACTGCTTCCTGAAGCAGTTTACATTAGCAATAAACAGTACCACTTCCGTGAAAATTTCAAGCCCAATAGTAATAGGCTGCTGTGAGGGAGGAAGAATATTAAAAATATGATTTCATCTATAAGATGTTGGATATTTTTCCCTTTTGTAGTAATTACCAAAAAGATGCTTTTGGATTTTCCTTCCCTTTCTTTGGTGTGGAAGTGGAAAATTTTCCTGTTAAGCTACTGAAACAACCTGAACATGGAAAACTATTGAAACAATTTAACAGCACTGTAAAGGGCAAAGAACGATTTCATAACACTTTGAGTATGTTAGGAATTTCCTTGTATCGTGATTACTTAATGTCTGGATTTGCCTTTTGTTGCATAGTTCAGCAAAACCATAAATAGGCAGCACTGTGAGCCAGAAAGAGACAATAGCAGTGCACTGTAACACAACTAGTATTACTGCCCATTTGGTTTTAAAACAGACATTCTGCTTTTTGACAACAGCCCATTTATGCTTTGAACGGCAATTATTAGCAGCAGTCTGGCTTTATGGCTTTTGTCATTTTTCAGCATTTTTATATATATTTTCAGAATTGCTAAATCTCCAGTTTAAATAAACACAAAATCTAACTGGCCGAAAATGCAGAAACTATCTTGTCTGCAACCTGTCAGGCTCTCCATTGATGTCCCTTGCTAACAGTCGGAACAGAAACATTCAATGTTGGCATTTGGCGTAAAACGTTGGAAATTAAGGAATCATCTGATTTCCATAAAATTATTAGAATGGAACTCAAACTTGAGCATTCTCAAAAAAAAGCAAAATGTGCAGCATTTTCAACCTCTCTGGAGACTTAATAACAGGCAATATTGGAGTTGCAGCCAGTTATGTGCCTGCCTGATTTTCTAATAGAAAAACGGAAGGCAAGGGGATGCATATTGGTCACCTGACACAATATCAGCCATTTTATGACCGCACTGAGTTTAATGTTTTGTTGAAGGAATTTGTTTATAGGGATAGAGTAGGTTACAGAGACCAGGAAGGTGATGCCCTGAAGAGATTTAACTGTGCAGGTCATAATTTTAATTTTATGATGTAAGAGTCCTGAGACCTTATGCAGGCCAGTGTGCGCAGGGGTAATAGATGAGCAAGATTTGGTGTAGGATAGGATCTGGGCAGTACAGTTTTGGATGGACTGAAGTTTACAGTCACTAGAAAACAGGGAAAGAAATTTGGGTAAAAGGCAGGTTTATACAGCACTTTTCATGACAACAGAGCATCTCCAAATACTTTACAGCTATTTAAGTATTTTTGAAAAGTAGTAGTTACTGTTTTAATGAGCATTAGCAAAATTAACTCTGATGATAACAGAGGCAGCGTATGGCCCAAAGTGGGAATGGAAGCAGGCACTTTTCACTTCCTTACCTATTTTATGTCATTCTCTCTTTTCATTTGTCTGCTTGTTAAGTAACTTGGTTCATCTTCTGCCGTGTGGTGGAAGCTCAACTGGGAATCATATGGACACACAGGTGGAGCCTGAGAAGGGAGCTGGAATTATTGCAAATAAAGAATTAAGAGTGACAGTGGTGTAGATGAGTTGTCTTCCTTTATACCTGTATTTTCATAGAATCCCTATGGTGGGTTAACAGGCCCTTTGGCCCAACAAATCCACACTGATCCTCAGAGCATCCCATCTAAACTACACACCTCTGAACACTACGGGCAACTTAGCATGGCCAATCCACCTAGCCTTTGGACTGTGGGAGGAAACTGGAACACCCGGAGGAACTCCATACAGACACGGGGAGAACATGCAAATTCCACACAGTCGCCCAGGGTGGAATTCAACCTGGGTTCCTGGTGCTGTGAGGCAGCAGTGCTAACCACTGAGCCACTGTGCCGCCCGTGTTGTGCAGGCCAAAAATGATAGTTTTAGTCTTCCCATTGTTTAATTAGAGGAAATTGTTCCTCCT
>JAHRHZ010000263.1:35383189-35415431 GCA_024137785.1 Ginglymostoma cirratum | reverse complement strand
AAGGGCCTCGACCCGAAACGTCAGCTTTCCTGCTCCTCTGATGCTGCCTGGCCTGCTGTGTTCCTCCAGCTTCATACTGTGTTACCTCAGACTCCAGCATTGGCAGTTCTTACAATCTCTGGGTGTCAAGTAGGTTTTGTCACTCCACAGAGATGGTGGATAACCAAATACAAAATATGATGAGGCAATGGCCTAGTAGTATTATTGTTAGTCTGTTACTCCAGAGGGACAGGTAATGTTCTGGGGACCCAAGTTTGAATCCACCATAGCAGATGTTGTAATTTGAGTTCAATAAATATCTGGAATTAAAGGTGTAATGATGACCATGAAACCATTGTTGATTTGTCAGGAAAAACAGCAAAGGGAGGGAAAGTACAAAAAGATCTCCTCAGACAAGCCCATGTGGTTCACTCATGTCCTTTAGGGAAGGAAGTCTGCTATCCTTATCTGGACTGGTCTACATGCGACTCCAGACCAATAATATGGTCAACTGTTAACTGCACTTTGGGCAGTAAATGCTGACCTTGACAAAGACGCTTACGTCTTGTGAATGAATAAAATGAAATACAAACAAATCAAATGCATATATTATATGCATGAACATATATACATAGACTGTGTGTGTGTGTGTGTGTGTGTGTGTGTGTTTGTGTGTGTGTGTGTGTGTGTGTGTATAAAGAGTATGGAAATAAGGAAAGCGTATCTAAAGATACGTGAATATTTGTGAAATATATGGTAACTGGACATATGAAGGAGTGTTGTACTTAAATACACGCGTATTTGAAACCGGTAAATGAGCTTATAATGCAGATTGAAATTTGCAGTTCAATGTTGCGGGTATCTAGGAGACGTGGCTGCAAGGCAATCAGGCATGGGAACTAAATATCCGAGGAATTCTGGTCTCCCTGCTTTTGCAAGTATCTTGTGAAACTTGAAAGAATTCTGAAAGGATTTACAAGGATGTTGCCAAGGTTGGAGGGTTTGCGGTATAGGGGGAGGCTGAATAGGCTGGGGCTATTTTCTCTGGAGTGTCGGAGGCTGAGGGGTGACCTTATAGAGGCTTATAAAATCATGAGGGGCATGGATAGCGTGAATAGACAAGAATTTTTCCCCAGGATAGGGGAGTCCAAAACTAGAGGGCATAGGTTTAAGATGAGAGAGGAAAGACTTAAAAGGGACCTAAGGGTCAACTTTTTCACATAAAGGATGGTGTGTGGATGGAATGAGTTGCGGAGGAAGTGGTGGAGGCTGGTACAATTACAACCTTTAAAAGGTATCTGTATGGCTATCTGAATGGGAAGGGTTTAGAGGGATAAATGGACCAAATGCTGGCAAATGGGACTAGATTTGTCTAGGATGCCTGGTCAGCGTGGACAAGTTGGACCAAAGGGTCTGTTTCCATGCTGTATATCTCTATGACTCTATGATGCATGCCCTAATGAAAGGACAAGCAGATGGGCAGAGGATGCAGCGTTGACTTGTTAGTAAGAAATGAAATTAAATTGGTAGCATGAAGTGAAATATAGTTGGAAGGCGTAGAATTTGTGTGGGTAGATTTGAGGAACCACAAAGGAAAATATTCCCTGATGGGAGTACAGGCCTCTTAGTAGTCGTGAGGATGTAAATAAATCAGGAGATAGGAAAGGCATGTAAGATGGGCAGTATTACAGTAATCATGAGAAACTTCAATAAGCAGGTGAACTCTGAAAATCAAGCTGGTAGCGCATCCCAAGTAAAGGAATTTGTGTAATATCTACAAGGTATTTTTTGGAGCAGCTCGCGTTAGAACAACGAGAGAACAGGCCGATTCTGGATGTAGTGATGTGTAAAGAGGCAAACTTGATTAAGTAGCTTATGTTGAAGGATCCCCTCTAGGGGAAAGTGACCATAATATGATTGAACTCACCCTGTAATTTGAGCGAGAGCAGCTAGATTCAGATGTAATGTTATTACAATTGAGTAAAGGTAACTACAGAGACATGAGAGAAGAGCTGGTCAGATTTGATTGGAAGGGGAGTCTAGCAGGGAAGACAGTGGAGCAGCAATGGAAGGAGTTTCTAGGGGTAATTTGGGAGGCACAGCAGAAATTGATCCCAAGGAAGAAGAAACATATTAAGGAGGGGATGAAGCAACCATGGCTGACCAAGAAAGTCAGGCATGGAATTAAAGCAAAAGAAAAGGTTTAGTATATGGTGAAGATGATTGGGAAGCCTTTAAAAACCTACAGAGCATAACTAGAACAGCAATAAAGGGGGAGAATAAGAAATACAAGAGTAAGCCTAGCTAGTAATATAAAAGGAGATTGCAAGAGTTTTTTTTTTGGTTTATATAAAAGGTAAGAGAGAGGCAAAAGTGGTCAATGGACTGCTGGAAAACGAGGCTGCAGAACTAGTAAAGGGGAATCGGAAATGACAGAGAAACTGAATAGGTATTTACATCAATGTTCACAGTGGAAGACACCAGTAGCAGACCAGAACTTCAAGAAAGTTCAGGGGCGGAGGTGCGTTTAGTTGACTATCACTAAGGAGAAAGTGTTTGGGAAGCTGAAAGGTCTGAACGTGGACGGAGTACGAGCAGATGGACTACTTCCCAGAGCTCTAAGGAGATAGCTGAGGAGATTCTAGAGGCATTGTTGGTGATCTCTCAGGAATCACTGGAGTCAGGGAGGGTCCCAGACGACTGGAAAATGACTAAAGTAACACAGTGTGAAGAAGAGAGGGAGGCAGAAGTTAGGAAAAAACCCTCTGGCTTGCTGCAGTGTCCCAGCGAAGCTCAATGCAAGCTGGAAGAACAGCACCTCATTTTCCGCTTGGGGTCCCTGCAGCCCTCTGGACTCAATATCAGGTTCAATAATTTTAGGGCCTAAACTCTCCAATTACCTAGCCCCCTATCCCACACACCAGGCCTTGTTGTCATACAGTCTGCCACTACAGACTACCTTTTGTTAGTCGCTAACAGTCCCCATTAACAACTATTCACCCTCCTAGCCGGATCGTTATCACCTCCTTTGTCTATCCAACTACTCTTCTCTCTCTTCAGGCTCTATCCTATCGTTTTACGCCTTACCCCATCCCCCTCCCTATTTTCTGCATATAAACCAACGTTTTCCCAGCACCATCAGTTCTGAGGAAGGGTCACCAGACCCGAAATGTTGGCTCTGATTTTTTCTTCACAGATGCTGCCAGACCTGCTGAGCTTTTCTAGCAACTTCTGTTTTTGTTCAGGAAATTATAGGCCAGTTAGCCTGACCTCTGTCATTGGTAAGATTTTAGAGTCTGTTATGAAAGACGGGATTGCAGAGTACTTGGAAGTGCATACTGAAATAGAGCTGAGTTGGCATGACTTCACCAAAGGGAGGTCATACCTGACAAGCAGCATCAGAGGAGCAGGAACGCTGACATTTCAGGCCTAGACCCTTCTTGCTTCTTCCTGCTCCTCTGATGCTGCTTGGCCTGCTGTGTTCATCCAGCTCTACACCTCTTTATCTCAGATTCTCCAGCATCTGCAGTTCCTATGTCTCATACCTGACAAATCTGTTGGAATTTTTTTGAGGACACAGTGAGTAAGTTAGACAAAGGAGAGACAGCGGACATGATCTGTTTGGATTTCCAGAGGACTTTGGCAAGGTCCCACACATGAGGCTGCGAAATAAGATAAGAGCACATTGTGTTAGGGGCAAGGTACTGGTATGGATAGAGAATTTGCTGACTGGCAGAAGCAGAGAAAAGACAAAAAGGGGTCTTTTTCAGGATAGCAACCGGTGACTGGTGCAGTTCCACAAGGGTTATGCTATGCATTCATGATCTGGATGAAGGATGTTTTCGGCAAGATGGCGTCAGAGTGAATCAGTCCATTTGGAGCTCCGCTCTGTTTGCCAGTTCCCTTTCCTTTCCTTTTTCTCTCCTTCTTCTCTCGTCTCTGCAGTAATTCTATCTCCCCCCACACCCCACCCTTTTAACTACCTACCTAAGGAGTCGGGTTGCAACTGGGAGCTGCATGGCGGGAGCTGAACGCGCAGGCCTTGTCCTAGAGCAACAGTCGCAGACCAAGAGTGGACCTGTTCAGCAGTGGGGCGGTGTCAAGAGCGGGCCGGCGAGTGCAGCAGCGAGGGCTGGCCGGTGAAGTGGCCCGACGAGGGCGGGCCTTTTACATGGCAGTGGTGGCAACCTCCTGGGTGTCCTAGGGATTATGCACCATTTTGGAGGTGGAACTTAGGACTCTGAGATCTGGACTTTTTTTTTCTTCTTGCTTACCTTTTGGCTTTCTTAAATAGGGCTGGCAATAGCCTAGTGGCATTATCACTGGACTGTTAATCCAGAGAAGCAGATAATGTTCTGGGGACTCGGGTTCGAGTCCCGCCATGGCAGTTGGTGGAAATCAAATTCAATAAAATATCTGGAAATAAGAACCTGCTGATGACCATAAATCCATTGCCGATTGTCTGGAAAAACCCATCTGGTTCACTAATGCCCTTTAGGGAAGGAAACTGCCATCCTTCCTGGTCTGGCCTACATGTGACTCCAGATCCACAACAATGTGGTTGACTCTCAACTGCCCTCTGGGCAATTAGGGATGGGCAATAAATGCTGCCTGGCCAGCGACGCTCTCATCCTGTGAATGAATAAGAATCATAGAATCCCTACAGTGTGGAAACAGACCCTTTGGCCCAACAAGTCCACACCGAACCTCAGAGCATCCCACCCAGATCCATCCCTCTATAACCCACCTAATCTACACATCCCTATGGGCAATTTAGCATGGCCAATCCACCTAACCTACACGTCTTTGGATTGTGGGAGGAAACCGGAGGAAACCCACGCAGACGCAGGGAGAATGTGCAAACTCCACACAGACAGTCGCCCGAGGATGGAATTGAACCTGGGTCCCTTGTGCTGTGAGGGAGCAGTGCTAACCACTGAGCCACCGTGCCGCCCCTTTCTGGTTTATGTAATCAAGTGGGCGCCAGTGAATGGCAACCTTATGCACTTTTTGCAGTACTTATGTATTCCTATGCTCAGTACATGTAGCAACTAAATAAATCTAAATCAAGGAACTGAGGGCATTGTTGCTACGTTTGCTGATAACACAAAGATAGGTGGAGGAACATGTATTGAGAAAGCGGGAGGCTGCAGAAGCACTGGACAGGCTAGGAGAGTGGGCAGAGAAGTGGCAGGTGGAATACGATGTGGGGAAGCGTAAGGTTATGCACTTTGGTAAGAAGAATAGAGGTGTAGACTATTTTCTAAATGTGGAAAGACTTAGAAAATCTAAAGCACAAAGAGTCCTCTTTCAGGATTCTCAAAGGTTACGATGCAAGTTCAGTTGACAGTTCAGAAGGCCAATGCAATGTCAACATTCATTTTGAGAGAGCTAGAATGCAAGAGCAGAGATGTACGGCTGAAGCTGTTTAAGGCACTGGTCAGACTGCATCTGGAATATTGTGAGCAGTTTTGGACCCTGTATCTAAGGAAGGATATGCTGGCATTGCAGAGGGTCCAAAGGAGGTTCACAGAATGATCTTGGGGATGAATGGTTTGTCATGTGAGGAGTGTTTTGAGGACTGTTGGTCTGTACTCAATGGAGTTAGAAGGTTAAGGGGATTCTGATTGAAACTTATAGAATACTGAGCACCCTGTATAGAGTGGACCTGGAGAAAATGTTTCCACTAGCAGGAGAGACTAAGACCATAGGGCATAGGGTCAGAGTGAAGAGATGACCATTTGGAACTGAGATGAGGAAGAATTTTTTAAGCCAGTGTCATGAATCTGTGGAACTCATTGCCGCAGAACACTGTGGAGGCCAAGTCATTGTCTGTATTTAAGACAAAGATAGATTTGTATGCCATCCACCACTTCTCTGCCCACTCTCCTAGCCTGTCCCAGTCCTTCTGCAGCCTCCCGCTTTCTCAATACATGTCCCTTCACCTATCTTTGTGTTATCAGCAAACGTAGCAACAATGCCCTCAGTTCCTTGATTTAGATTTATTTATTTGCTACACGTAAGCATATCAAGAGGTATAGGGATAAGGCTGGAGAATGGTGTTGAGAAACATATTAGCTAAAATCAAATGCAAGAACAGACTAGATGGGCCTAATGGCCTGATTTGCTCCTATATCTTGTGGTCTTTTAGAGCAGACAATAGCAACTGAAAAGCTGTATAACAGCAATGCTTGAGCTAATAATCAACTGTTCACTCTAGCACCTTGACCTGATGGGTTAACTCCCTTCCTTGTAGCACTGGGTATGGCTGCGCTATGTGGACCCACAGCAGAACAACAAGATAGCTAACCATCACCTTGTTAAGGTAGTAGGGTTGGCAATAAAATGCTGGCTTAGTCTGTGACATCATATCCCATGACTTTAGAAACAGTAATTACAAAAAAGCTCATGCAGCCAAATCTGTCAACTAGACTAATTCTAGATGGATGACAGTTACATATCTCATGCCTGAGGTTGGACATGACATTACTGCATGAATTTGTCCAGCCTCTGGTTTTACATAAATCTCCTTCGCAGCTCATTGCTCATTATTGAATCTTGCAATCACAGGGTGCTAAGAAATGGATAAACCTGCACCGTGAAATAAAACTTTCTTCTGTGCAAAGTGTATGATTAACAAACTCAGCATCCAGTTTAAAAATAAGAGATCCATCACCTCATGTTGGAGGATATCTCTTGAATTGTTAACTTAAAACAATTTCAGTTGAATCCCAAGCTTTTTCTTCAACAAACCCACCAATCCAATTGTATGAGAATATAATATCCCTGCAAAATCTGATAACTTCTGATCATACAGAAGGTTAAACTCATCTCTCCTCTTAATGTAATTATATTGTTCTTCGATGCAGTATTACAGAAATGACCTGCATTAAGTGTATAAAATAACTTAAGCAGTCATGTGGTAATACAGTTATTGGTGAAGAGAGACACAGTGTCAAAACATTTTGTCTTGCACCGATCAGGACATTGACAAGAATACCGATTCAAGGGGAAAACCAACATTTGTACTGCATGAGAAGAGAGTGCTGATTGGTTGGCATTTGGTCTCTGGTAGAAGCAGTACCATTGAGAAGGCACACATTTATACCGGTGATTGAAAAGGAAAATAGCAAGCAAAGTGAGTGGTGGCCTTTTGAAAGTAAAAATGGGAAGTTAATAAAAACTTGCCAGGAAATGGTGGATTAATTTAACAAATAATTTTGCTTCGTTTTCAATATATTAATATTCTATAAATAGCTATGAAGAGGTGTTAGGGAGAGAGGAACTTATTGAAATTACACTCAGAGAGAAGTACTGATAAGAAAACAGGTTGAACTGTGAACTGACAAGTTCATGGGTCATGGTGAACTTCATCCTAGCATCATAAAAAGATTGCTAATGAGGTTGTAGATACGTTGCTGTTAATTTTACTGAATTCATTAGATTCTGAAACGGTTCCATCAGACTGGAAAGTAGCAAATATAACACCTCTAATTAAGAAGGGAGAAAGACAGGAAATCTGATGTCCTTCATGGGAGACAGCATTAAATTTGATTATTGAGGTGGTTATTGGCTGCAAATTTAGAAAAACTGAAAGGAATTAGAAAGAGTCAGCATGGTTATATGAAAGGTAAATCACATTTAACCAATCTATTTGAGTTCTGTGAAGGAGGAATATGTGGTATGGATAAAATGGAGTCTGTAAAGCTATTAAACATGGACTTCTAGAAGGCATTTGACAGGCTAATATATAAAAGTTTATTGCACAAAGTAGATCTAAGTGGTATAGAGCGTAACATACTAGCATGGGCATTGAAAAGACCACATCTATGGTACAGCATTCAATTTTGATCTCCTTATTTCAGGAAGGATTTAAATGCATTGGAGATGACTCCGAGGAGGTTTACCAGATTGATACTTTGAGTGAGGGGATTATTTTACGAGGATGACTGAGACAAACAGGGCTTGTTTCTCCTGGAGTTTTGAAGACTGAGGAGGTAACCTGATTGATGCAATAAAGTTTCTGAATGGTATTGACCAGGAGGGCATAGAAAGAATGTTTTCTTTTGTAGATCAGCCCAGACTGGGGCAATGTTTTAAAAATTAGGGGTTGCCCTTTTAGGGCAGATGAGTTTTTTTTTTATTGAGGACTGTTCAACTTTGGAACTCCCTGCCTTAGAAATTGGAGGAGATGGGCTCATTGCATATTTTAAGATGTGTATGGATAGCTCTTGTTAGGCAAGGGAATTGGATATTGTTTTAGTTAGATGGGAATTTGAGATTTAAAAAACAAACTGATCAGCAATGATCTTTTGGAAGTGTGGAGCAAGCTTCTAATTTGTATGTTAATCAGTTCTGACCACCATCACATTTTTTTTTGTAAGTTCTTTAAAATGATTTGTTTTGCTTTCTTCCCATTTATGTTTTGGGTTCTTCAATCTTGTAGTTCTATTGTCCCTGCATTTCTCCTGTTCCAAATCTGAGCCATATCTTATTTTCATTCTGAGTATAATGCTGGAATTGTTGCTATGGAATTAAATTCACTCATAACCTTCCAATCTGTGTTAAGTTTTAACAGGGAAATACAAATAAAGTGTTAAAAACTAGGAATTAATAAAATGATATAAAATAAACAAAATGATAAAGTTAAAAACAGGAAAATTCATCTACTTTAGATGACAAGCAGACGTATTGAAATGAAAATATGGACTTATAAAATGGCAGAATAATGCTTAGTATGACAGCTATTCACATTGTGAGATCTCACATAGGAAGATTAATAAGTGATGAATGTATATATGCAGAAAGAGAGATTCAGGAAGAGTGAGACTTTATTTCCAGATCAGTACGGAAACCGTAGGAGAGCATGTATTGGGTAGACAGAATGGAACAAAGAAATAGGGAATGAAAAATGTGCAGGGGGACATTTGCATAATTGAGAGACGTTTATTTTCTCACTTGATTCATAAACAGTGTTATGGAATATCACTAGAAGTAAAATGTGAATCAGGCATATATATTGAATTGAGCTTGGTGTTCCTTATTGGCGCAGGCCCTACCCATCAAAAATCCTCCATAGATATAGAGAAATCATTCTCACTGTTTCAATATTGCGGTCTGACTGCCATTATGCCTCTCAAATATCTGAATGTAGCAAATCTATAATGCTCAGCATTGATGGTCTTTATGAAATGATCTTGGTATTTATTTGAACTATGTGAAATAAATTGCATATTTGTAATGCTTAAAATAATATGGAGTTAGCCTCTGCATCAGTTAGCCGTGCACCATCTGTTCCTCCAGCCAGTGCTACTTAACAGAGTTGTTGTCTTGGGATCTGAGTATTCCCACAGCAGCTTCTTGTAATACGTCCTGAATAAAGTTGCCAAAACAGGAAAGTTTTAGAAATGTAAAAATTTAATAAATAAATTAAGTCTGTCCTCTGGAAACATGCACATAGTAAAAAGTAATTTGGCTTTGACTTCATTTATAGTTGCTAGAATGACTGTTAGGGGAGATGTTTGCAGAATTCTGCAACAGTCCATATGGATCTTATTCATTTTGGTCTTCAGTTTAGCCCCTTGAATGTTTACTAATGGGATTTGTACTTTGGCCCCTGAAGTCCTTCACATTGTCTTCAGAGTGCCTTTTTTGTGGTGAATCGAAAGGGTTAAAATTGCCTTCAATCTTGCGATAGAGTGCTCAGTCTGAATATAACCAGGATATTCATGGAGTGAAAATTATAATGCCTGCTTCACTATATATCAGCAGTAATTCTGAATTAATTTGAGAATGACCATTGTAGGTAGCGTATACTTACCAATTAAGGCATATCACAGGGAGGTGAAAAAACACCACATAATAAGCAATTTAATGTAATTTTCAACAAGATCTGGTAATTAATGATGAATTCATAGTTGTATCATTACTGTTAAAGTAAATTGTGATCATGTAAAAGTTGTTATACAAGAGAGTTCTAATCACACTAAAAAAGTTTGTGCTGTACCAAATGAGTCCTTTTTTTAATATTTGGGGGAGCATTCCATGGCTAGTGTGTAATTTTGATTTGACCTTAATCTCTCAAATTTCTTTCTTGCTTTGAGACTTCTTTTTTGCACTTTAGTATGTAGTTAACTATATTCAGAGTTCATCTGGTGTATATTTTGGTGCAATGAACAAAACATTAACTATTTGTGAACTTTTGATGTGAGAAAAAGCTTTGTTTAAATCCAGTTTTTTTTAACATTCTGGTGCTCTTCCTTTCTCTTGGTCAAGGTCACAAATATTCAAATTCTGACTTTCTTAAATGACTGTAAATGTTCATAGCCAGTGATATTTTAAAAAATGGACAAGCTGAAGGGCACACAAACAATGACACCTGACAGTATGGACTATTTGGCCATTTCTTTGCTATTGCTGGTATGTTATTTCGAAGGGCCAGGGGAAAAACAACATGTACAATGATCCTTACTTCCAGAGGAATGTGAGACTCCTATTTTGCCATGTCACAGAAATTACAATATGAGGAGGCCAGATTTCTTGGCTGGTACTAGATTCTCATTACTATTTTCCTGCCTTTCCCTTGTTTTCTTTCTTGTCAAAGTACAAATCAAAATTTTCAGTTGCTTCCAGCTGCCACTTAACATTACACCTTAAACAGTACAAATTGGTATAATTTACTGAATGCAGCTAGATTTTCAAGGGAAGAACTATGCAACTTGTCTGGTAATAGCTTTAAGTATTTGAGCTAATCCCAGTTTTTCTCCTCTTTTGTACATAATGACAGGAGTACCGTTTCAGGTTCAATCATTGAGACAGCAATTTTTTTTTCAAATATGGTAGGTTCCCATCAAACAAGTTATAATTCAAATAGTCCTTTCAAAATGCCCAACAGCATTATTGTGCAGTGAAGAATTCCAGATTGTTTGCTGCAAAGTAATGTACATGATTTCTATTATGGAGAGGCTAGACATTTCTTTGAAAAATATGCTCTTAATTTAGTTTGATTGTTTTGATTTTTCCTTTTGTCTATTAACTAATTAACAAGTAGCTGTTTGGTGTTACAGTGCAAATATTTCTTAGGCAGCAGCCCCATAGGCTTTTTTAAAATCAAGAGCTGTAATTGATTGTTTGGTAATTATACTGTTACCAATATATTTTTTTCCTCTTTTAAACTGATATTACTTTGTAGCACAATGTTTGCTGAATAGTGTCTCTGGCAGGTGGGCAGGTCTACTCTCATAGCTCAAATTCCAGCACCCTTGCAGCAATCACAAGCAGAAGTTCCAATCCATCAATGCAGACCTCGACAACTCTGAGATTAAGACCCATATAAATTAGAGTCTGTCTCTCCAAGGTCTGGGCGAAGATAGCTTGCCTATCCTTTGAGCCAAGGAATCACATTTCAAGGAAGAAGGATTTTGTGGCTAGAGAGGGGGAGAGATATAAAGAGCTCCATATATTTTAAAAGACTTTGTTTTGTAATGCCAAAAATAGGACAGTTTTAGAACCTTTACCCCTGGAGTGATTCCAGTAACACTGGCTGTGTGTTCCATTCTCCATCGTAGTCTGAACTAACTTCCTTGACAGCATGTGGCACAGAAGGAGTCAGGCAGGCATGTGAACAAGCCTGTTCACTGTACCTAACCTTGAATGAACTCAGATTTATGACAAAGGATAAGTAAGGGTGTGTCACTTCAACTGAATTGCTGAAGTTTGCCATTCTTCAAGTATTTTCCAGTTTTGCCACAAAGCAGAATATTTCATAAGAAGGACATGCAGATGTTCTTTTTAACCAAAATAAGCATTTAATTTTGCAGTGAATGTCCATATTTAGACTTTTTTAAAATAAAAACTCAATTTTATGGTACGTACACATCCACGTGTTTGGAAATAGCCTTGATACAGTGCATTTCCCCATCAAGTAAAGTGACACATCACTTTATTGCATCTGCTGAATGAGTGGTTTTTTGATGCTTTTGTAGTAGAGCCATTTTGACATAATGGAGCAAACAGCTTTAGCAAAGGAAGTGCTAAGGTTACCTGAGTCTGTTGGAGCCAAAATAAATTCGTTTATAACTAGGACCACTTTGCCTCACTTTTAGTGGTATGGATAAATTGGAGGGTTGATCCCATATATATATTCACCTCGCTCTTAGGTAGAATGCCTGTTCTTTGAGGGCTGATTTATCAGATATAACATTGACAGAATTTATAAATGTGTGTGTATATATATATGTATATATATTCACAAACCCTGTTACAACCTTATCTTCAACTTGATGCCCCTTTTAAATGTATTATATACACCGATCCTTGTAAATTTGTCCTCTGTTATCCACCTGCCACTGCTGCTTTGTCTGACCTCACACAGCATCCATGTCTTTGCTTCCCTCCTGTTGGTATTCCTTCCAATTCATGGGTTGCCAGGTCAAATGAACCATTTTTAAAAGCTCAGAATTACAATCAATTGCTTTACAATATATGCAAACTCTTAAAAAGTTCTTTTCGAGCACAGGCATTTTAAAGAAATTGCAAATTTCCATTCCAGTAAGAAGGTCAAGGGTTGGCACGTACTCATGATGGGAGTGAATTTCACTTACTTTAGGACCGTGTTTGATTCGTGAACATATTGCTTTCAGACAAATTCTGAAGTATGAGCAATCTTTCTTCTAAATAATAATGTTTAAGCTCCAGTGATCCAAGTTAACTGTTTTATTTTGTCTTTATAACTGTACCATTAATCACTCCTTTCAGTGGCTGGAACACCAAATCTTTTGGATTGAGACACTGCTCAATTATTCCTGGTTCAAATGTGCAGCATGGACTATCAGAGGGATATGGATGTCTCCCTAGAGGATCTACCTCAATTAAGAAAAAAGAACATTGATGAGTTTAAGGAAATGAAAATCTACTGGTTTCAGTAACTGCTGATATATTCTGCTATCACAAGCTAATGTGGGGATTCTGTGTTTTCTCTTGGTGATCTTCCTATTAATTACAAACAGTCATAAATATCCTCTGGGTCTTTGTTCATTCAGAAAGTTTGCTTTTCTTGCACATAGTCATAGCAGTAGTGAAAACATTCTCCTAATAAATGATTATTGGATTTAATTAAAGAACTGACAAACTCCTGTATTCTAAATTGAAGCAATATAGACCTGATTTCAGAGTAAACTTCCTGCTCCCCCAGACTATTAATTTTTTTAAAAAATATCTGAGTGTTTTTTAAAAAGCTGGTCAGAAAATATTAGAAAACTAATTAGGAGGCAAATTAAAAAAAAAACTACAGATATTCTCAAATTATTCCATTAGATTTATTTACCTTGAGGCATGTTAATATTTCGGAAAGCAAATGCTGCAGTTGCTGGAAATGGAAATTAAAAACAAGAAAATGCTCTGTAGTTCTGGCCATGTCTGTGGAAAGGGAAGCAGAGGTAATGGGCTGAATTTTACTGAAAACCGGCTCAGTGTCAGTTTTGGGGAGCCTTAGCGAGTTTTCTCACGCAATTTACGTTGCTCAACACATTAAGTATGCCCCATGCATAAATAGTGCTTCCACTCTTGTAGTATCTCACAGTTACCAGTGGTGAAAGTAATCACCATAGCTGGGACCTTTTGTGATTGCCGTCACCAGTGCCATACTTAAGATGCAGCTGTGCGCCTTGCCAGTCAAGAACAGCTCTTCACAGTTAAATTGTCGGGAGAGTTGTCCTGGAGATACTAGGAGATGTAAGTTGGCACCCCAATTTGCTGATAGGAACCTGGAGGTCCTGGCGGATGGGGTAATGGAGAGGAAAACTGTTCTTTTTTCTCGGAATCACTAGAGGAGGCCACACTACCAGACTCTGTAACGCGAGTTTGAAGCTGCCACCCTGGTCAGTTCCAGTGTGTGCAGTTCATTGCAACACCCAGCAGTATAGGAAAAAGCTTATTGATCTATGCTGTACAAAGGTAAGTGTCACTATCTTCTCTCTGCTCCCTCACACTTAGTATAACTTTGCTATTGTACCCACATCCCACCAAGTCTCAAGGCTGGTCATTCTCATTATTGCATACAGCGTCTTCCTTCGATCACTCCCATCCACCCCAATATCTTTGCACCATTGACCTTGCATGCCCCGTACTGTCTGCCATCTCAACTCATTCACTTAAGATGTATCATCACATTTCCCCCACCTGCACCTGCTCCAGCACTAGCAACTGTATTTCATTTCATTGCCTGCATTTGCACTGTATGTCATGATGTGGCGTCCTGACTGCCATCTCTGGACAGAGCAGAACAACACTGCTGCTTTCTCATCCACATGACATTCCATGGAAGACCAGTGACTGCAGTTCCTTGCATCTTCACAGCCTCTTGAGGGCACCTATCGCTGGAAGATCACAGTAGAAGCTGGCTGTCTTTCAGCTGGAGATTGATGTTTGTCCTGGGTTTCCAGATGCATGTGTTACTCATCCATCTGTGCAGCAGACACTAACAATCACAACTTGGAATCATAGAATTTTACGCTACAGGAGGAAGTCATTCAACCCGTTGTTTCTATTCTGGTTCCCAAAAAGTCTTATTCTCCAGCCCCATGTCTGTAGCCCTCGCTTTCAAATATATATCTATCTTCCTGAAACATCCAGTGGAATCTGCCTCTTCTACTGAAGACAGGCAGTGCATCACAAATCCTAACAACTCTGAGTAACAAAGTCTGTCCTCACCTCACTCCTCACTCTGTTGCTGACCATCTTAAAATTGTGACCCTTCATTACCAATTAGTGGAAACAGAATATGCTTCTTTATCCTGTCAAAGTTGTTCATAATATTGAATCCCCTCAGTAAGGCCATCTCTAAATCTACTCTGTTTCAAGGGGAATAAGTCCACTTTCTCAAAGATTTCCTTGTATCTAAAGTCTGTCATTCTTGGTATCATTCCAGTAAATCCCCATTGCACTCTCTGCACCGTTTTAATATCCTTCCTTAAATAAGGTCCACAGAACTGAACACACTACTCCAAATGTACTCTGACAATTGATTGTAAAAACATTATTTCCTTGTTTTTATATTCTGTGCCACTACTTATAAATCCAAGGATCCTGTAAGCCTTTCTAACAACTTAAACTTGCCTAGCCACCTTCAGAGAATTATGTACCTAAACCCCAAAGTCTCTCGACTCTACTCCCCTGAAAGTTGTATCATTGAGCCTGTATTATCTCTCCATGTTCCTTCTACCAAAATGCATTACCTTGCATTTCCGCTGCATTGAAATTCATCTGCCAAGTGTCTGCCGATCTGTGTGTGGATCCGCAGGGGAATGTTTCAATGAGCCTATATGGCTAATATCAGAAACTAAAGGGACTTCTCCGTGATTGTTGCAGCACATAAATAAAATTTGAGCAATGACCTCTTGACATTGGGACATGAAGACCTCTGACAAGGAGGCCAGTAAGATGCCTTTTTATGGACCTCGCAACTTGTTGCTTAAGCCTTTTTGCTGTGTAATTAGTAGAAGATTGTACATGAGGCAGCAATAATGAGGCACTGTCCACCACACGCCCCTCCTCCCTCTAAATCTCAGCATGCTGCCTTCAGTCCCCACATTTGACTTCCCCAGCATCCCTACCACAACAGTGGTCCCTGATAACCCTCTTTAGACTCTCAGTGAACAGCTTCCCTCAGACTGACCATGGGACATCCTCTGACTGAGTTGGAAGGACAGGCCTGAGTAAAAGTGACCAGACCTCTGACTTATTTCTGTGCAACACTCCTACTAACTTACTAATAATCCTTGGACTGGTTGAACTCTACCTGTTGGATTGACAATGGCCCAGTCCAAGGACTCTAATGATACAGATCCCATGACCCAAGTCGCCCCAAGCAGCTGACTGACATATCCAAGGTCCATGGCTGGCCTTGATTCACGTTCTAGCTTACTGTGCCAATACTCCCTGATTGAAGACAGTCCTCTTGACTTGGCTGACGACTTCCCTTAGAATTTGAAGCATGGCTACTTGGCTGAAGTACTTGCGGTGCATTTGCCGTGTAAGCTCATGCTGTAAGTTTGACATTACATATCACTATGCTGGACTGCAACATATCCACCCTTTGACTGATCACTACTGACAACCATGACAAGCTCCTGGCTTCATATCTGTACTTAAAGCAAGGCAAGGCTGAAGGATTATGAGTCTATAAGATCTGATAATGGCATGATTGATTGAGTCCTAAGAACCCTGAGATGCATCCTGCTCTAATCCATGAGGTGGTTGCTTGTCCCTGCCTGCAAAGTGGCTTGGCAGCAGCTTTGGAATGCAAGGTCTCGATACAGTCCTTCAATGGAATGCATTTGAAGTAAGTTGGAGATGTGCCATATTGATATGTTGAGGCTGGTACATATGTGATGTCAAATTCTGAGGACGGGTCAGCAGGCAGTTGCTGCCCATGTAGCAAGCCCTGAGATTCTTGGACAGCTGTCCAAGATTGAGGCCCCAGGAGTAAGCAGCAAGCTGGAGCCTCCAGGTACCAGCTGTGATTTTCACATTCGGAATTGTTACCATCTAGTTTCTCTCCACCATGTGGGAGTATTGGAAATTGCATACAGGTGAGGCACTAATGAGATGTTAATGCATGCAAGTTAACCTCTTACTGCTCACACACGAGATTCTCATCTCACCGTTCAAGCCTTGGTTGGAAATTGGACTTTTTCTTTCTTGACGTCAACAGTCTCATTTTTCCAATCACGTTTTCCCAACTGACTCATGCCCCTGTCTTTCAGGGGCTGGGAAAATTGCGCTCAACCTTTCAGGTGGGTGTGAATCAGAACTATTCTACTGAAACATCTTCAATCTGAGATGACAACTCTGATTCTCTGTCTCAAGCTGCTGGTGATTTCCATCATCATTTTGTTCCACCTAACTTGCTTTGTCTGTCAACCAGCGACCACTTTAAAATTACTTTTGATTTATTTGACATTTTTTTTATTCTCCCTTCTAAAGTAAATTAATTTTCTATTCCTGTTAAGACATCAATTAACTTCATAACCTTTTCCTCAAATGTTAATAACTGTTAAAATGAGGAAAATAATATGTCTTAAGTGTTGTCAAGTTTTTCACTATTAATTTCTCATGTTCGTTATCATCATTATGAAATTAATATGATAAAACAGATTATGTACGGAAGCATGGTGATATTCATTTTAATATAATGGGCGTTGTACTCCTAATGCAAGAGGTGATAGGGGAGGTGGGGAATTGTGCATTGGACGTCTCCCAGAAACAGAGAGAGATGCACTATAGGTATTTAATACCCACTGCAAGCAGAAGCAGGTCTGTATTACACTGAGACAGAAAATGCTTTGGATTTTTTCCCATTTTACACTTGCAGTTGCATTCAGTGTTTAGACATCTCCATAGCAACTTTCAGTTCCAATCAACCTAGCCGTCTACATTGTTGAGGAAGGTTTTGCAGACTAGTGGTATAAAAGCAACACAGCACTTAAAGCAAATCTGTAATACAAAGGAAAATCGTGACTTGATAAATGGAATGTATGAATGCAGTAGAATTATACTGTAGAAGCTCTAGACAAATCTAGTGGTATAATTATGAAGAGATGCTGTACCAGCTTCAGTGGGCTTATGGCCAATTAGGTAGAGGATTTCCCTGTAAATAAGGACAAAATGATCACTTAACACCTATAGTAACCTCAAGGGCTCAGGCAATTAATTGACTTTTATAAAGAGAATCTTGCCATCTCATTAATCTAACTCGGTGGTGGTGAGAGATGCATATTAAATAATGCCATTTCAGTCAAACTGGCTAGATCATTTGGGCTCCATGCAATCAGCATTCTAACCTCTTTCATTGCTTGGGGTGGAGACAGTATTATGTCAATCTGCACTTGATTTTAAAATATTGCAAATAGATGATGTTAATAGCATCTCCTTTTCTATAAAGTGGATCTACATTAGCGGCTTGGGCAAGTGGTGAGTATGTGGTGAGATAAAACGTTGTGGAGCTGGATGAACACAGCAGGCCAAGCAGCATCAGAGGAGCAGGAAAGTTGACGTTTCGGGTCAAGACCCTTCTTCAGTATGTGGTGAGAGTTAGCCACGTATTTCATTTCAATGGAATAGAATTAGCCATGTCCAGCAAGCAGGAGTTGGATGAAGGCCGCTGCCAGAGATCCACAGAGCCAGTCATGGTCTAATGTGTGTGAAAGGGAAGATCTGATACAGTTGTGAGAAGTAACAGGTAGGAGCAGTGCTTCAGGAACTCAAATTTTTTTTAAAAGTAAAACTGACTAATCAAAATTTGATAATATGCTGACCTTGATGTTTCCATTGAAATTTGGCTTGGATGATGTTATGCGAGCTTCACTTTAGAAAGCCATTGAGATTATCACCTACCAGTTTGAGATGCTGGTGTTGGACTGAGGTGGACAAAGTCAAAAATCACACGACACCAGATTATAGTTCAATGGGTTTATTTGAAATCACACGTTTTTGGAACACCGCTCCTTCGTCAGGTGCAGTGAGAGAGGGCGGACAGAAACAGAGTTTATAGGCAGAGAGATCAAAAGATCCTACAACTGGTGTGAGTGCAGTGAACAAACCTAAAATGGCTGATGGAGAACTCTGTTAGGAAATGAGACGCAAGTTTTGATTGATTAGAATGCAAATTCCAGAATCTGTTTCAAGTCAATGCTCCGAGATAGTTAAATGTTGTATCGGTGTCTGCCTAACTTTCTGTACTTCAATCAGGCAGAGATACAAAAGGTGGCATGTCAGGTCAGACACTGATTTGTAGATTTGAGACCTCATTCAGAATCTGTCTCTGAGTTGTAACCTGGAATCTGGCTGGTTTTATTCCAAAAGCAGGAATTTCTAAAATGCCACACCTACTGCAAATAGTGTGTTTTTTGAACAAAACAGAATGTATCAGCAAATGGACAAACATCTTGGATGAAATAATTCACCCCATAGGTGTGTGTGTGTGTTTCTCTCAGAGAGGGGTGATCCTGTCAAAACAGGACAGTAAGGAAGATTTTACAGATACAGAAGTGTGGTCGGATTACCTGTAGCGCGACATGACCCCAAGATCACGGTTGACGCTGACTTTGTGGATATGGAACTTGGCTATCAGTCTCTCCTTGGCGATTCTGCATTGTTCCATAACTCTAAGTCCACTTTGGAGGATGCTTACCCCAAGATCAGAGGCTGAATGCCCTTGACCTCTGAAGTGTTCCCCAGTTGGGAGGGAACACCCCTGTCTGGTAATTGTTGTGCGGCGTCCATTCATCCGTTGTCGTAGCTTCTGCATTGTCTCGCCAATATACCATGCCTCGGAGCACCCTTGCCTGCAGCGTATGAGATAGACAACATTAGCTGAGTCACATGAATATCTGCCGTGCACATGGTGGGTAGTGTTCCGACGTGTGATGGTAGTGTCCATGTTGAAGATCTGACATGTCTTACAGAGGTTGCCATGGCAGTTTTAGTTTGCATTTTCCACTAAACAGTAAGGTCACTTACCCATCCAGCTCCTAAAGAATCTAAACAAAAAATGGTGAAGCCTAATCTAATCCAACAAGTTCAGCAAGCTGGGAAGAGGTAAACTTTGTGGCCTGATAAGTTTGGACTGCTTTTTGTTTTAGAGAGTGAGACATTTCAAAAGGGAGCAACAACCTGAGGTCAAGAAATTCCACCCCCCCTTCAATATTCTATGCAAGATATAGACTAACATGAGGGCCAGGACTATATATCAGCAGAGGTGGAATTCATGGTCACTTGACAAAAAATAATTAGAATTGAATGGAATAGAATAATTATAGAGCAGAAGGAGGCTATTTGACATGCATATCCATTATGTCTGTGGAAGAGCAATTCAGCTAGTATAACTTCCCCTCTTTCTTCACTTCAGGTGCTCATCCAATTCCTCTTTGAAACCAGCTCAATAACGTTCTCAGAAAGTGCATTCCAGGTCCTAAATGCTTGCTGCCTAAGAAAGTATTTTCTGATATTACCATTGATGCTTTTGCCAGACGTTTCTGTGGGGTTGTCAGTACTTTCATGGTTGTTGGTTCATCCATCACTTAATTGACCATCTTGAACTAAATTCCTATTTTTCTCTGTCCAGCATTTACTAGCGATATTTCTTCCCAGTGGTGAGATTGACACCAGGAATTAAAGTTTTAACCCCATTTGTTTACTCATGCTACTCCAAAATTGCTGGCCTCCAGCTAGGTGGAAACTTGGGAGAATCTGAAATGACCTTATTCCACAACTTGTTATGTGCTTATGACAAGGGCAGGTTGGTCGACAGGAGTTCCACCGCATTAAGAAATTTCAGGGTCTCCATTTCTGTTCCATAATTATTTCTACTGTACATGTAAAAAGTCACTTACAAAATGTAATGTGGTCAGGCACAGACAGTCCAAATTAAATTTCTATGGTTTGCTAGAAACCATGAGCGCATTTTTGTTTTCAAAATGGTATTCAAGGTCTATTTTACCATTATAATTTTATCACTAATAACTAGCATTACAAGGTTTTCTGTTTGAGACTAGTGATCTATTTAACCAGAGTCTTCACAGCAATTTATTGCCCAGATGGCCATAAAAGGGAGATAAAAAGCAATGGCCAAAGGAAATATTTCCAAATTTCAGTTTTTGTAATGCATTTTGAAACTTCTCAAAAACTTTTAAGAATTTTTGCCTCCTATCTTGCCATTCCCCTTTAACTGTGTTGATCTATTCACATATTACATGCAATGTTCTACTCTATTTACCCATCCAAATCTGAATAATAGTGATACATAATTATGATAAATTGATCCAGAAAATAGGGATCTATTAGTAGTCTGCCATAGTGGCAAAATTTAACATAATGGAGAGGAAGAAAAGAAATGATTTAGAGAAGTGAAACAAGCCAAATTGAAACAGAATGAGAGTGAATTAAAAATGTGAAACGAATGAGGGCGTGGGAAAGGGAAAAACAGAGATCAAATGGAGAAGAAAGTGAGATGGTTGGAGAGAATGCACGTGAGGGAAATAGTTGCTGAGGTAGAAGACACAAAGAGAGTTGAGAGTGAATTACAGAATAACGAGAGAAAAAGAATGACTCCAGATACTCAAGCGTGTACTTAAGAAGTAGAAAACGAAGCATTATCGAGTCATGTTGCTGGGATTTTGGTTAAGATTTTTGCACAACATATTGGAAGTTAACCTAATATGGGTCAGATTATAGCAGTTCTTTAAAATAAAATTGTGTAAAATTACCAATGAATTGAAACTGCAGTAAAATCTGTCTGGTAAGATGACATGCACTATAACATGAGAACAGTGTTACTTTGTTCATTAGTCTCTCTTTGCACTATTTAAGGTGTGACTTTTGCAAAGCTCTTCAAAAGTGCAGGACAAATAACAACTGACAAATCATTCATCTTAAATATTTTGCGGGGAGAAAGAATGACAAACCGTGCAATCGTGTTATCATCGCTTCAGTCTTTTTGCTTTTTGGGCTGTTAAAGTGTTGATTGCAGAAACTTACTGTACTACACTTCAGATTTTACAAAAATCTTTGCATCTAATTGTAAAGCTTAATGGATCTTTGCTAGTATAAAATTTCTTCTTTGAGCTTGAAAATGTCCATCTCAGTACAGTAAGTGTGGAAGTCACTTTGTGCAAGAATTATATGAGAAAGATCTTTTATTTAAAAGTTAAATAGTGTGGAGTAAAATGGACTAAATTAAGAGGTAATTCAACTTTGTATGAATTCCTTACCTAGGACCTTATTCATCTAATCAGAGAAATTCTTCCACTTCAAATGTACATTGATGACTAGGGTGCATTTCAGCAACAGTCTGTAATCTAGTTTCTTTCGAAGAAACAGAGCTGACAACATAGACCGTGAGAAGGCAAACTAAGTGCTATGCAAAGATTCTTACAATGCTATTCTTAGCACTTCTATGTTGTTTTTGTCAACATTTGCTTGACAGACTGAAAATCAATGAGCGTTGAGTGATCATAGCAAAGTATCATGCTAATGTATCATTTCTCCCCTCACAAGCATTGCAGACAAATCATTTTGCAACAAAATAAACCAGTATATGTTGCCCTGAAATTTTAAGCATTTTCCAAAAACTGACACCTTAGTGGTGAGAAGGAAAATTACAACATTTAGTATTAATGAAGTATACCACATTTGAAAACTTTGTATTGCTGTTTCTTCATGTTTCTGGTAGCTATCTATGCCATTAGAAAGTAGTTTTTGTGCTGAATATAAAGCGCATGTTTCATTATCAGTGATGTAATCTTAGACAACATTCGGGAACTGCATGTATGTTAGTTCCTCAGAATGCTGTCTTTAACATTTATCAGCTCCCTTTGATATACAATTAATTTTAAAATAATTTTAAATACACCATTCATTTATTCAGTTCACTTTCTTTATAAACTTAGAAATCTACAACACTAAGAAATAGCATTTATATGGACTGCATTATATTTATTGTCTGTGACTTAAGTCAGCTACATGCTTGTGAAGACAGGACTCCATTACAACAACCTACCGCAGGGGATCCCTGATTTACAAACAGCCATTCTTACCAACACAATCCCATAAAGGCATGTAATTTTAAAGATGCAACATATGAACATTTCGTTGAATTTGCGAACAGTTATTTTGTTTTGTCCTGCATTGTGTTCTGATTTGCTTTCATTATCGACTTGCGAACAGACTGAAACAGAATCCATTTGCAACCAGGGATTGCCTGTGTATAAACCACACACTTTTGACACTGTAATAAAGCCCATTGATGCAGACGTAACATGACAAGTTAAGTGTAGCAATCACTTTTGCGGGACTAGAAGTGTTCTGCTCTGCGCTTCATGAAAATAACATTGTCCACTCTTTTCATTCATTAATGGGATATTTGTGTTGTTGGCTAGGCTAGCATTTATTGTCCATCATGAACTGTTCTCAAGAAGACGCTTCTTGGACTGTAGTAGTCCTTGAGAAATAGGAACACCCATGGTACTGTTGGAAGGGAACTTCCAGGATCTTGGCCCAGCAACAGTGATTGGTGGATAATAAAGTGCCATATTTAAAGTTGCACGTTATTACAGGTAATGTATTGGCATGGATAGAGGATTGGTTGACTAGTAGAAAGCAAAGAGTAGGGGTAAATGGGTGTTTTTCTGGTTGGCGGTCAGTGACGAGTGGTGTGTCTCAGTGATCAGTGTTGGGACCGCAATTGTTTACAATTTCCATGGATGGTTTGGAGTTGGGGACTAAGTGTGGTGTGTCAAAATTTGCAGATGACACTAAGATGAGTGGTAGAGCAAAGTGTGCAGAAAACACTGAAAGTCTGCAGAGGGATATAGATAGTTTAAGTGAGTGGGCAAAGGTCTGGCCGATGGAGTACGATGTTGATAAGTGTGGGGTCATCTATTTTGGTAGGAATAATAGCAAAATGGACAATGTTTTAAATGATAAAAAATTGCAGCACGCTGCTGTGCAGAGGGACTTGGGTGTCCTTGTGCATGAATCGCTACAAGTGGGATTGCAGGTGCAGCAGGTAATTAAAAAGGCAAATGGAATTTTGTCTGCCATTGCTAGAGGGATGGAGTTTAAAAACAGGGAGGCTATGCAGCAGCTGTATAGGGTCCTGATGAGGCCACACCTGGAGTACTATGTGCAGTTTTGGTCTCCTTACTTGAGAAGGGATATACTAGCACTGGAGGGGGTGCAGAGTAGATTCACTGGGTTAATTCCAGAGTTGAGAGGGTTGGATTATGATGAGAGACTGAGTAGGCTAGAATTATACTCATTGGATTTCAGAAGAATGAGGGGAGATCTCATAGAAACATATAAGATTATGAAGGGAATAGATAAGGTGGAGGCAGGGAGGGTGTTTCCGCTAGCAGGTGAAACTAGGACTAGGGGGCATAGCCTCAAAATAAAGGGAAGCAGATGTAGGACTGAGGTCAGGAGGAACTTCTTCACCCAAAGGGTTGTGAACCTGTGGAATGCCCTGGCCAGTGAAACGGTTGAAGCTACCTCGCTAAATGTGTTTAAAGCAAGACTGGATAAATTTTTGAACAGTAAAGAAATTAAGGGCTATAGTGAGCAGGCGGGTACGTGGAGCTGAGTGTCAAAAAGATCAGCTATGATCTTATTGAATGGCAGGGCAGGCTCGAGGGGCCGGATAGCCTACTCCTGCTCCTAGTTCTTATGTTCTTATATTTTGATGGTGACTTGAAATGTATTTATAGCCATTGAAACCTTGAAGCCTTTTACAGATTTTACTAATGTGTTGCATTATTTAACAAATAGTTATTGAAAAAGATAACAAGGCTGTCACTGAACAAGACTTTTTCTGAAGAAGTGTCCAGACCCAAAACATCACTGCCCCTCTGATGCTGCTTGGCCAGCTCTACACTTTGTTATCTGTCATTACAAGACTGTGACAATGCTTTATCAGAGCTCACTTCCTCCTCCTGAACCCACTATTGTAGGTATTCCCCCTGACTTCAAGGCTTCTAATCTGATGAGCCTGTTTTCATCTGCCTCAATGAGTAATGTATCCTCCGTAGATGCTGCATTCAGCATGCTCTTAAAATGGCTTTAGATCCTTTCCACATAATAGGATCCTGATTTGCTTACAACTTTGAGACAATTGGCAAAGTCAGGCAGAGTCCTCAGTTGCCCAGGCTAAAACTGCATTAAAACAAAGGCCTTGGAGCAAAATTGGACCACTTTGACTATAACTCCTGGTCTGCCCAATTTCTCTTCGGAAATGGGAGTTAAAAATCTTGTCTCCTTTTCAGTTGACTTTTTGATTGATTTAACTTAATATTTCCTCCACCCATTGTTCTTTCTGTGCGTTGTATTCGTCTAACAAATTATAGAAAGCAGCAAATCAACCATTCAGTTCTGTAAAACCACTGGGTTTGAAAATGTAGATGAAAAACTGAGCTTTTGCTCAGCTTTAGGCATGGTAAAAAATATTCTTGGTTCCATAAGTGTTTTTTAAAGATCGTTCCTGGGACATGGGTGATGCTGCTGAAGCAGCATCTGCTGTCCATGTCTAGTTATCCTGTGGGTATTAAAAATCTTGTATGCAGTCTAGTATGCAGTATGCGGTCTAGCTCAAGTAGGCATTGCAGGTTTGCATTCAAACAGGACTGCAATGAATCTGTTGGGCTTATATGACAATCCAACAGTCATTTCTGATACTTTTCTAATCAATCTGTTCAAAAATGTAGTTACACACCTCTGGAGTAGGTGGGACTTGAACCCAGGTTTGTCCGTCTGGGGTGGGGACACTACCATGCACACAAGAACCCGTGTTACGGCCCTTTTTGCAGTGTGTTCCAGATGGCTTACACCTGCGCCCAGATCTTGCTGACCTCTGTATTTATCTCCAATCTAATATTTATGTGGTTGCTTTGCTCCTAAGAGAGGAAAAAGTGATACATTTTAAATATATCAATAAAGGAAAAAGATGTTTTGGCAGTTGAAATATTTTGATGAGGTTGGCAGCCTCTGATTTAACCTGTTCTACAGGTTCATCTTTAGCCTATTTAGTGTCCAATGTCTCAACGTAACCCACTACCTGAAGGAATGCAAGAACAGCTTCAGGGAGAGAGTAGATACCTTCATAGCATTGCCTGTGCACCGAGAGGATTTGGAGTGTCTTGGCCCCCTAAGCTCTGTATCCCCTCATACAAAGATCCCAGGACTGAGATTATAACCTGCACTCACTTCCGGAGGCCGTGGATCAAATATAACCACTCGCTTGTCATCTGGCCTCCTTTGGGTTTATCTTGGTATTCAGATTCTGAGGCAGATACAAATAGAGAAAATGTGGTATTAAATGTAATAATGGAGAGGGTTAGATAGAAAGACAATCCTGACATATAATCAACATATATAAAAATTGATAGATGACGGAAGGGCTGTAGATGTAATAAACATGGACTTCAGTAAGGCATTTGATAAGATTCCCCATGGTAGGCTGATGGAGAAAGTAAAGTCGCATGGGGTCCGGGGTGTACTAGCTAGATGGATAGAGAACTGGCCAGGCAGTAGGATACAGGGAGTTGTAGTGGAAGGGAGTTTCTCAAAATGGAGAACTGTGACCAGTGGTGTTCCACAGGGATCCGTGTTGGGACCACTGTTGTTTGTGATATGCATAAGTGATCTGGAGGAAGGTATAGATGGTCTGATTAGCAAGTTTGCAGATGACACTAAGATTGGTGGAGGAGCAGATAGTGAAGGGGACTGTCTGAGAATGCAGCAGAATATAGATAGATTGGAGAGTTGGACGGAGAAGTGGCAGCTGGAGTTCAATCCAAGCAAATGTGAGGTGGTGCATTTTGGAAGATCCAATTCCAGAGCAAACTATACGGTAAATGGAAAAGCCCTGGGGAAAACTGATGTACAGAGAGATCTGGGTGTTCAGGTCCAGTGTACCCTGAAGGTGGCAACACAGGTCGATAGAGTGGTCAAGAAGGCAGACGGCATGCTTTCATTCATTGGACAGGATATTGAGTACAAGAGTTGGCAGGTCATGTTACAGTTGTATAGGACTTTGGTTCGACCACATTTGGAATACTGCGTACAGTTCTGGTTGCCACATTACCAAAAGCATGTGGATGCTTTGGAGAGGGTGCAGAGGAGGTTCACCAGGATGTTGCCTGGTATGCAGGGCGCTAGTTATGAAGAGAAGTTGAGTAGATTAGGATTATTTACATTAGAAAGACAGAGGTTGATGGGGGACCTGATTTGAGGTCTCAAAATCATGAGAGGTATAGACAGGATGGATAGCCAGAAGCTTTTTCCCAGAGTGGGGGACTCAACTACTAGGGGTCACGATTTCAAGGTGAGAGGGGAAAAATTTAAGGGAGATATGCGTGGAAAGTTCTTTAAGCAGAGAGTGGTGGGTGCCTGGAACATTGCCAGCAGAGGTGGTAGAGGCGGGCACGGTAGTGTAATTTAAGATGTATCTAGACAGATACATGAATGGGCAGGAAGCAGGGGAATACAGATCCTTGGAAAATAGGCGACAGTTTCGATAGAGGATCTGGATCGGCGCAGGCTTGGAGGGCCGAAGGGCCTGTTCCTGTGCTGTTAGTTTCTTTGTTCTTTGTTCTTAATCACTCGCTGACTAGAAGAATTGTGTATATAAAGGAAGAGAATAACTTTTAATTCGTTTTATCTGTGTATGTTTATGCAGCAGGTGGTTTTGTACAGTAAAATTAAAACTTCTGGCAGCGTTAATATGAGTGTAAATGTAAACACTGCTACTAAAGCAGGCAGAATTCTGTCCGTTTCAAATGGGGATGAGTAGTTCAGTGTACAATATCACTTATCAACTATCACCTCAAATTTTTACAAATATTTCTTGCGTGGAATTCTTAGCCCAATACTCTGTTTAGACTTGCACTGTTATTTGGTAATTATAAAAAAAACTTTGACCTAGTTAATTTCAACCATGTAAGTAGTCCCAGGTTTATGGACAGTGTTTGCAACAATCAATTATTGATTTATTGACTAAGGATTCACGTTTCAAACTTGTGCAATGAGATTTATTTTCCTTTGTGTTGGGAACTAAAATTACGTATAAGTCATTGGTAGTGTGGGTTATTACATTAACCACATCGTAACAATAGCTTGCTGTTTCTCTAGTGATCAAGATTGTAAGTATGCTTTTTTTCCTTCAAGAATCTGTAGATTTCAGGACATAATGTAGGGCTGTCAAAGCTCATTACAGGCCTATTGTATCTGACTGGGAGCATTTTATGGGACTCTAACCTCTGCATCAAAGGTACACAACTCTGTACGCTGTGTACGGTAAAAACAATAGGTTAAGTTAGTTCTTTGTAAAAATGCAGCTGTTGGCCATACATTTTTTAAGCTGGTTATGTTTGCCTCTTCTGATTTTTTTTTTGTTCATTACAATGAATGAGGAGAAATTGTGGCCTGGCAAGTGCACAAGTAGAAAACTAGACTGCTGTAAAAAGAGCTTGTGCACTCCATTGGTTTGAGGTTTGGACAATAATCTTTCATTTCATTTAAAATAGTAAGGTATGCCAAGTATTTAGGACCAGTACCAAAACACAGAGCACCAAATTGATTATGACTGTTAGAGGCCATTTATGCACCCCAGCAGCAGGCCTGTGTGACATTTGCTTCAGCTGCAGAATGAGTCAACTTGAATGTTTTTCAAGTGTTTGATTTTTAATCCTTCAGCTTTCATTTATTTCAGGGTGGGTGATCAATGTACGTTTTTTTTGGCATGTTCAAGTTAGTATTTTCAGCACTTTGAATATAATCATTGTTCTGATCTCCACAGAGATCAATAACATTTTTAAAGAACTTCAAGCTTCCACTCAGGCTGCAAGAATGATACATCACAATTTCATATTTTAAAAAGTACCGAGTAATCAAAGCTACTAATTAAACACTGTCAAACGACAGATTAGAAACACCCTTCATACACTTAGTCCAACCAAAGCATCTCACTTCACAGATATACATTACAAAGGCATTCTGTTTTCCTGGAATCAATCTAGAGTGATTATTTTCTCCCAAGAGATTATTTCTGTTCTTTTCTTTGAGCCTGACAACTTGCAATATTGGAACTGTCTTTCACAGCAAGGGTTTCTTTCGCCAAAGACTCTCCTTTCAGCCCAAGCAAGGTTGTTCTTCCACCCTGTTATTAACACGCTGCAAATTTGGTCATAGAATCATAGAGTAATACAGCATGGAAACAGACCCTTCAGCCCAAACTGGTCCATGCTGACCATGGTGTCCATTAGTTCCAATTGCCGACATTTGATCCATATCCCTCTAAACCCTTCCCATCCATGTACCAATCCAAATGTTTTTTAAATGTTGCTATTGTACCTGCCTCAACCACTTTCTCTGGCAGCCCATTCCATATATACACCACTCTCTGCATGAAGAACTTGCCCCTCAGGTCCTTCTTAAATCTTTCCCCTCTCACCTGAAACCTATGCCCCAGAGATAGTAGGAACTGCAGATGCTGGAGAATCTGCGATAACGAGGTGTAGAGCTGGATGAACGCAGCAGGCCAAGCGACACCAGAGGAGCAGGAAAGCTGACGTTTTGGGCCTAGACCCTTCTTCAGAAATGGGGGAGGGGAAGGGGGTCCTGAACTAAACAGGGAGAGAGGGGGAGGCGGATAGGAGGTGGATAGAGGAGAAGATAGATGGAGAGGAAACAGACAGGTCAAAGGGGTGGGGATGGAGCCAGTAAAGGCGAGTGTAGGTGGGGAGTTGGGGAGGAGATAGGTCAGTCCAGGGAGGACGGACAGGTCAAGGGGACGGGATGAGGCTAATAGGTAGGAGATGGGCATGGGGTTTGAGGTGGGAGGAAGGATAGGTTAGGGAGGCGGGGACGAGCTGGGCTGGTTTTGGAATGCGGTAGGGGGAGGGGAGGTTGTGAAGCTTGCGAAGTCCACATTGATGCCATCGGGCTGCAGGGTTCCCCAGCGGGATATGAGGTGTTGTTCCTGCAACCTTTGGGTGGCATCGTTGTGGCACTGCAGTAGGCCCAGGATGGACATGTCGTCTGAGGAATGGGAGGGGGAGTTGAAATGGTTCGCGACTGGGAGGTGCAGTTGCTTAGTGCGAACCGAACATAGGTGTTCTGCAAAGTGGTCCACAAGCCTCTGCTTGGTTTCCCCGATGTAGAGGAGGCCACAATGCGAACAGCGGATACAGTATACCACATTAGCAGATGTGCAGGTGAACATCTGCTTGCTGTGGAAAGTCTTCTTGGGGCCTGGGATGTGGGTGAGGGGGGACGTGTAGGGGCAGGTGTAGCAAAGTGCCAGGTGTGGTGGAGCTGGAGGGGAGTGTGGAGCGGACAAGGGAGTCTCAGAGAGAGTGGTCCCTCGGAAAGCAGATAAGGGTGGGGAAGGAAAAACGTCTTTGGTGGTGGGGTCGGATTGCAGATGGCAGAAGTGTCGGAGGGACCTTGTCAAAGGCCTTACTAAAGTCCATCTCGACAACATCTGCCCTGCCCTCATCGATCCTCTTGGTTACCTCTTCGAAAAAGTCTAAAAGATTTTGTCAGACATGACTTCCCGCACACAAATCCATGCTGACTATCCGAATCACACCTTGCCTATCCAAATGTTGATTGATCCTGTCCCTCAGTATCCTCTCCAATAACTTGCCTATCACTGATGTCAGGGTCACTGGTCTATAATTCCCTGGCTTGTCTTTGTTACCTTTCTGAAACAATGGAACAACTTTAGCCACCCTCCAGTCTTCTGGAACTTCACCAGTGGCTAGAGATGAAGCAAAAATCTCTGCAAGGCCCTCTGCAATTTCTTCCCTAGCCACCCACAATGTTCCAGGATGGACTGGATCAGGCCCAGAAGATTTATCCACCTTAATGCGCTTTAAGGCTGCAAACACCTCCTCTCTGGTAATATGTTTGCGGTCCAAAACGTCCCCACTTTGTTCCCTTATTTCCATAGCATCCATGATTCTCTCCTCAGTAAATACAGTCACACTTTTTAAACCCAGTCGACCTTGCTAGATCCTGCCTAATGGCCCCAAAATTGGCCCTGCTCCAGTTTAGCACCTTAACCTGTGGACCTGTCCTATCTTTTTCCATAACTATGTTAAAACTGAGAAAGTTATGGTCACTGGACCCAAAGTGCTCTGCGACTGACGCTTCGGTCACTTGCCCAACCTCGCTTCATCAGAGGAGATCCAGTGTTGCACCCTCCCATGTAGGGCCCTCCACATATTGATTTAGGAAACTTTCTTGGACGCATTTGACAAGTTCCACCCCATCCAAGCCTGGGTGGTCCAGTCGACACAGGGGAAATTAAAATCTCCAACCAATACTACTGTTATTCCTACAGGTATCTGCAATCTCTCTACACGTCTGCTCCTCTTGTACCCACTGGCTATTTTGGGGTCTATAATACAGTCCCAACAGATTGACCAACCCCTTGTTTCTAAGTTCTAATCATATGGCATCATTTGATATAACAAGGTGCGGAGCTGGATGAGCACAACAGGCCAAGCAGCATCATAGGAGCTGGAAAGCTTGACGTTTCGGGCCGAGACCCTTCATCAGAAGTGGGGGAGGGGAAGAGGGTTCTGAAATAAATAGGGAGAGAGGGGGAGGCAGATAGAGGAGAGGATGGGTGGAGAGGAGACAGACAAGTCAAAGAGGTGGGGATGGAGCCAGTAAAGGTGAGTGTAGGTGGGGAGGTAGGGAGGAGATAGGTCAGTCCAGGGAGGACGGACAGGTCAAGGGGGCAGGATGAGGTTAGGAGATAGGAGATGGGGGTGGGGCTTGAGGTGGGAGGAGGGGATAGGTGAGAGGAAGGACAGGGTAGGGAGGTGGAGATGAGCTGGGGTAAAAATTGTATCAGAGATAAAAGGTACTGCAGGTGCTGGAGAATCCGAGATAACAAGCGTGGGGCTGGATGAACACAGCAGGTCAAGCAGCATCATAGGAGCAGGAAAACTTGACGTTTCGGGCCAAGACCCTTCATCAGAAATGGGGGAGGGGAAGAGGGTTCTGAAATAAATAGGGAGAGAGGGGGAGGCGGATAGAGGAGAGGATAGGTGGAGAGGAGGCAGACAAGTCAAAGAGGCGGGGATGGAGCCAGTAAAGGTGAGTGTAGGTAGGGGGGTAGGGAGGAGATAGGTCAGTCCAGGGAGGACGGACAGGTCAAGGGGGCGGGATGAGGTCGGTAGATAGGAGATGGGGGTGTGGCTTGAGGTGGGAGGGGATAGGTGAGAGGAAAAACAGGTTAGGGAGGTGGAGATGAGCTGGGCTGGTTTTGGGATGCGGTTGGGGGAGGGGAGATTTTGAAGCTCCCCTCCAGCCCCACCACACCCGGGACTTTTCCCTGCAACCGCAGGAAGTGCTACACCTGCCCCCACACCTCCTCCCTCAACCCAATCCCAGGCCCCAAGAAGACTTTCCACATCAAGCAGATGTTCACCTGCACATCTGCCAATGTGGTATACTGCATCCGCTGTACCTATTGTGGCTTCCTCTACATCGGGGAAACCAAGCGGAGGCTTGGGGACCGCTTTGCAGAACACCTGCGCTCAGTTCGCAACAAACAACTGCACCTCCCAGTCGCGAACCATTTCAACTCCCCCTCCCATTCCTCAGATGACATGTCCATCCTGGGCCTCCTGCAATGCCACAGTGATGCCGCCCGAAGGCTGCAGGAACAGCAAATCATATTCAGCCTGGGAACCCTGCA
>JAHRHZ010000263.1:35299562-35382674 GCA_024137785.1 Ginglymostoma cirratum | reverse complement strand
ACATCATCCCGCCCCCTTGACCTGTCCGTCCTCCCTGGACTGACCTATCTCCTCCCTACCCCCCTACCTGCACTCACCTTTACTGGCTCCATCCCCGCCTCTTTGACTTGTCTGCCTCCTCTCCACCTATCCTCTCCTCTATCCATCCTCTATCCGCCTCCCCCTCTCTCCCTATTTATTTCAGAACCCTCTTCCCCTCCCCCATTTCTGATGAAGGGTTTAGGCCCGAAATGTCAAGTTTTCCTGCTCCTATGATGCTGCTTGACCTGCTGTGTTCATCCAGCCCCATGCATGCTACAATTGTTGACAGCTTTGGTGACACCACACCTAGGATACTGTACACAGCTTTGATCCATATTTAAGCAGGATATACTTGTCTTGGAATGGCACAGCAAAGGTTCACAGATTGGTCCTAGGATGAGAATTCTCATATGATGAGAGGCCAAGTTAATTCGGCCTATACTGTCTGGAGCTTAGAACAACAAGAGACAATCTCACACAGGTGTAAAAGAATCTTTTGTGAGATGACAGGATAGAAACAGAGGGACTGTGGCCCCAGGCTGGTAGATCATGGTTATTAGGATTAGACGACGATCATTAAGGACTGAAATAAGCAGGATTCCCTTCACACAGTGTTGTAAATCTGTGGAACCCTCTGCCCTGGAGGACTGTCAATACTCCATGTTTGAATGTATTTAAGGTTGAGACAGACAGATATTTACTCTGTCTGAGAATCAAGTGACTCAGGAAGCGAGCAGAACATAGAATTGAGGTAGAAAATTGTGTTGAAAGGTGCAGCAGGCCCAAGAAGTCAGTTAGTCTAGGCCGACTTCAATGTTTCATGTTTGAATGGGCGATCTTGTAGTATTGCCTACCTCCCACTGCCCAAACACATTTGGCTGATGTTTAACATCAACAACTGCCCTGACAGAGCTGGGGATTTAACTTAGATCATCTTTTCCAAACTAATCAGTGCTATATCAAGCAATTCTGGGAACACCACAGCAAGCTCGAACAGCCTATCCTTATAATAACACTCTGTTCAGACACCTTTCTCTCCTCAATGCTGAAGAATTAACACCTGGCATTACATCATCACTAACTCCCATTATATGATCATTTGAGAGACTGGCACACGTCATCATGTTGTTCCCTTCAGTCTTACATTCTCTGGAAGGTGGGCCACCATGACTAAACAAATTGAGTTGGGAAGTGCATTGTGTCCATGCAGCTTCCCTGATGAACTGATAAGATGTGCCTGAACAGTTCAGTGTTCTTAATTATCTAATTTATTGCTTTAATTAAAGCAGCAGTTTCTGAAACAACACACAATAATCATTCTTGCAGCTCTCCAACAAGCAAATGAAAATGAATCATATTAAAACCCAACCATTCAAATTAAACTAAGAATAAACACCACCAATAAACACGTTCCTGTCAGGCTTCAAATAAAATGGGAAAAGCCATGGCAAACAAGGGAAATTAGGAAAAGTATTAGATCTAAGGAAGGGGCATACAAATTGGCCAAAAAGCAGCAGATCTGAGGATTGGGAGCAGCTTAGAATTCAATAAGGGAGGACAAAGGCATTAAGTGAGGGAGGAGTAAAAATGCAACAGTAAGCTTGCAGTAAACATCCAAACTGATGTCAAAAGCTTTTATCGGTGTGTGAAGAGAAAAAAATTACTGAAGATAAATGTCAGTCCTTTACAATCAGAAACAGAGCAATTATAATGGGGAACCAAGAAATGGCACACCAACTAAATATGGACTTTGGTTCTGTCTTTACAAAGGAGGACACAAATAATGCCCCAAAAATGTTGGGGAGCACAGGGCCTAGTGAGATGGAGGAAATTAAGGAAATCGATAATAGGAAGGAAATGGTGTTGGAGAAATTGATGGGATTAAAAGCTGATAAATCCCCACGGCCCAACAGTCTACTTCCCAGAGTACTTACAGTTGTGGCTCCAGTAATAGTGGATGCATTGATGCGCCTTTCAAGATGCCATAGATTCTGGCACAGTACCTATGGATTGGACAGTTACAAATGTGATCCCACTATTTGAAAAGGAGGTAGAGAAAAAAAACAAGGAAATATGGGCCGCTTAGCCCAGCTGGTACTGGAGAAAATGCTGGAGTCCATTATAATAGATTTAACATCAGAAACAGTGAGGCAATCAGACAAAGTCAACATGGATTTACAAAAGGGAAATCATGCTTGACGAACCTACTGGAATTTTCTGAGGATGTACAGTTGATAAGGGAGTTGATAAGGCCACAGTGGATGTGAACTTCCAGAAGGTTTTTAATAAAGTCCCAAAACAGAGATTAGCATGTAAATTAAAGCACATGGGACTGGGGTCATGTACAGCCATAGACAGAGAACTGGTTGATAGCCAGGAAACAAACAGTACAAATAAACAGAGATAACAAGGTGTAGAGCAGGATGAACACAGCAGGCCAAGCAGCATCAGAGGGGCAGGAAGACTGACGTTTCAGGCCTAGACCCTTCTTCAGAAGAAGAGTCTAGGCCCGAAATGTCAGCCTTCCTGCTCCTCTGATGCTGCTTGGCCTGCTGTGTTCATCCTGCTCTACACCTTGTTATCTCAGATTCTCCAGCATCTGCAGTTCCTACTATCTCTGAAACAATTTTAACCCCACTGCGAAGCCTCTTCTAAGGATGCCTACCCTGGAGAAGTTACCTTCCTCCCTCCGGTACAAATAAACAGGTCTTTTTCTAAGCAGCAGCCAGTGACTATAGGGGTGCTGCAGGGATGAATACTTGGATCCCAGTTATTCATAACATATATTAATGCTTTAGATGAGAGAACTAAATGCAATGTCTCCAAGCTTACAAACAGGACCATACTGGGATTGAGGGTGAGCAGTCAGGAGGTTGCAAAGATGTTTCATGTGATTTGGGCAAGTTGAGTGAGTTGGCAGATACATGGATGAAGAAGTAAAATGTGGATAAAAGTGAAGCTATCTATTTTGGTGGCTGAAACAGGGAAGTAGATTATTATCTGAATGGCGATAGTTTGGGAAAGTGGGAGATGCAAGGAGAACCAGGAGTCCTTGTACACTTGTCAGTGAAGGTAAGCAGGAAGGTCCAGAAGCCTATGAAGAAGTAAATGGTATTCTGGCCTTCATAGTAAGAGGATTCCAGTACAGGAGCAGTAATTTTACTCCAATTTTACAGGGTCTTGGTAAGACTACACCTGGAGTACTGTGTATAGATTTGGTCTCTTTACCTGAGAAAGGATGTTCTGGCTACAGAGGGAGTACAGCAAAGGTTTACCAGACTGGTTCCTGGGATGCCAGGTGTGACATATGAAGACAGACTGGATTGGTTAGCATTATTCTCACTGGAACTTAGAAGAATGATGAGGGGATTTCATAAAAACCTATAAAATTCTAACAGGACTAGACAGAATAAATGCAGGAAGGATGTTCCTGGGAACCAGAGAATCCAGAACCAGGGGTCACAATTTAAGAGTACAGGGTACACCATTTAGGATTGAGATGACAAATTTCTTCACCCAAACAGTGTGGAATTCTCTACCACAGAAAGTGGTTGAAGCCAAAACATTTTGAAGTCTTCAAGAAGGAGTTAGATATAGTTCTTACGGCTAAAGGGATCAAAGAGTATGGGGAGAAGGCGGAAATGGAGACTGAGTTGGATGGTCAGCCATGATCATTTTGAATGATAGAGCAGGCTCAAAAGGGCCAAATGGCCTACACCTATTCCTAAGTTCTAGGTTTCTGGACAGCACACTGATAGTATCACGGCAGAATTATTCTTAATACTGTCACCGCTAGTAACAGCGCCACTATTGTTACTGATTCTAACTGTTCCCCTCTATCTCCTGGCCAGTATTCATCACTCAGGCAACAGCAATAAAACACATCATCAGGTCATTTATTGTTTGTGGGGCCTTGCAAATTGACTTGCTGCATATAACTAGTGACCAGGCATTAAAACTACTTTATTGGCTGTAAACCACTTCGGGACCTTCTGAGGTGGTGAACGGCACTATATAAATGTAAATTCTTTGTATTGTTTTCACTATTCTGACTACGCTTTTACCAGAAATTCCACGACAATCACCAGCATGTGTGGAACAAATATTTTCAGATTGGGTTAAATTAGGATTGTGGCCAAGTTGGAAAAAAAAGGCTGCTTCTTCTGGTAAAACTAATCAAAAGACACTTCAAACAGACATTGAAGGTAACAGAATAACTAAGCAAAATGTCATGCTGACTCCAGAAAGCTAGAAATTAGGGTAATATTCCTGAATACCAGTGAGAAACGCTGAACCTAACATTTATGGGAAATAAGCACAAGAGGGCTGTCAGAGTCAACAACAGTGGGGGTGTGGGTTCAGCTGCCTAGAAAATTATGAAAAATGTTAAAGCAGGGAAGAGCTCAGCAGAGGTTATTAGTTTCCCAAACAAGTAGCGCGGGACAGAGAGTATGGAACGGCTCAGAAGTCTAAATTAAGGCACATAGATAAGGGAACAACGATGAGAAGGGGGCAGCCAACGCAGAACAGAAGGTGTTGTTCTTAAATGCTTGAGTATAAGAAATAATATAAATGGGCATCAGCAGATTGAAATTGGTGTGTACAATATTGTGGGTATCACAGAAATCTGGCTACAAGGGCTTTAGGGCTGGGAACTAAATACCCAAGGATACATGTCCTATTGAAGGGACAGGCAGATGGGGCAGGGTCAACTTGTTAGTAAGAAATGAAATTAAATCAATAGCAAAAAGTGATATACAGTAGGAAGGTGCAGAATCTGTGTGGTTAGAGTTGAGGAACCGCAAAGGAAAAAAAAAAGACCCTCATGGGAGTTATGTACAGGCCTCCTTGCAGTAGTCAGGATGTGGGGTAGAAACTGAATCAGGAGACAGAAAAGGCATGTAAGAAAGACGCCAATGCAACAATCCTGGGGGATTTCAATATGCAAGTGGACTGGGAAAATCAGGTCAGTAGCAGATCCCAAGAAAGGGAATTTGTGGAATGAGTTTTGGAACAGGTTTTAGCATGATTGTTAGCTGCTCAGGGTAACCTCAATCTGTTCTCCCAGACTCATACAATCTCAGGAAAAGGTTAAATCTTAGTGAGAAGCTGTCCATAGCACTCATTTGCGAAGCATACAAGATAAACGACTAAGGTGTTGAACATCATGAGAATTCACCTCCATACTGTAGAAACTTGGACAATTCATGCCTGCAGATTCCACCTGTACATATCCAGGGCAATTTCCACACATAGCCAGCTGCAGAAAATACGTTTCACAGATAATTATTTCCCTGTTAGATACAACTGATTTACTGCTTCATGGTTATCATGTCAGCAATTGTGTGTGCAAAGGTCTGATGTTGTAGTGGCAACAACCCTGAGCTAGTAACCCCAAGGACCAGACTAATGCTTTGCAGATAGGGGTTCAGATCCTACAAGGGCAGATGGTCAAACGTATGTACAATTAACAAGTCTGGAATTGAAACTCGTCTCAGTGATGGGAACGATGAACCATCACTGACCGTTGCAAAAATCCATCTGGTTCCTAAACATCCTTTAAGGAAGGAAATCTACCATCCTTGCTTGATGTGTCCTACACATGACTGCATTTCTACAGCAGTGGTTCGCTCTGACCTTCCCAGTAAGCCAGTCAATTAAGGACAGGCAACAAATGGTGGCACTCACATTCCCTGAAAAGTTAAATAATATTTTTAAAAGTCTGAAGAAAACCCCTAACGTAAGAACGTTACTTACCTATCGGTTAAGTTTCTTAAATTTCACAACTGCAGGCCTTTTGATTTGCGAACCAGGGCTTTAATGCATGACATAATTTTGCGTACATGCATATATGCTTCCACAATAAATCAGTAAATAAATGCATTACCGCATGTGGTATTGAGCCATGTAAACCTGATACTAACATTCAATTTTCCCTCAATGGCCTCTTTATCTGCCCTAAGCTGGAGCCTGAATAGAACAAGAATTATCCTTGTAGCTTCTGGGTGAGGGAGAGGGCAACGAACAAAAGTCCTGAGTGGAGCTCTGCTCTTAGCTGGCTGACTGTGTAGACTCTTTGCTGGTTTTAGTTTTATATATCATGATGTGTTTCAAAAGAAATCCAAATCAAATTTCACCACTTCTGAACTTAGACAAGATAAATATTTGTTGATGGACGCAATATAGCAGTTGTAGATATATGGTTTTAAAAGCTTAATTTTACTCATGCAAAGCCTGCTCCTATAATTTTTCAAACAATTGGAAATTTAAGACAGAAAATGAACTAATCTTCTAAATATAACATTCCGAGTGGATTCTACATAAACTGGTTTCGGGAATAAAGCCTACAAATGGCTAGTTCTTTTCTTCCAAATATGGAGAGCTTTTCCTCTCAGTTCGTCTGCATAGACCCTGGACCAACGCACAACTCCTTCAGTCTTTCCATATCAAACCATGTGTGATGCAGCAGTGCAGCACAGTCATTCACTGTGTGACCCTCACCAATCTAATGAAAGAAATGAAACATTCTGGAACAACTAGATCACTGACATCCTTAGTAATTAACAAGAACTGCAAGCATGAGTCAAGTAGAAAATTTAGAGACCTAAACATGATTAGCACCAACTCGATTTAGCTACTTGGTGGAATGCAGATACTGAAATGCTTTCTGAATCATTTCAGAGAAGCAGTTCAGATGTGGCTAGAATTGAAAAAAAGCAAACATGAAGATCTTAGTCAAACAGGTGAGGTTAATGAGCACAGTGTTATATGTGCCTCGGCTAAAACATTCAAAGTTAATAGTTTATAGAAGTATTTTTCTCCTTCAGTCTTCGCTGACAGACTTTAATGATGCTGTAGATACAGTTTCACAAACACTAGCTTAAGAAGCTATTTTTAATTTATGGGCCTGTACAGGGAGCACGTATGGCTATTCCATCCTAGGTGGTCCCACAAAGCTAATATTATCCTTAACTAATCTCCAAGTGTGGACATTTCTCAGCAGCGATTACCATTAGTAATTGAACGTTTTTGTTTTGCTGACAAACAAATATGTGATCGGTTATCACGTTGAAGTGTCTCAAAGTATTTTATGTTGACTGATTTTCCTTTGAGATCAGCTAGTTTACTCCAAGGGATAAATCAGCATCTTCATGATCTTTATGGGTTAGGTTTACACTGAATGGGGCACTTACCAGCTAAGCCACCAGAGGACATTTCCCAAAGCATTAAATGTCTCACAGGCACATCACAACTAGTTGAGAACCATGTACAAATTGTTTTGTAATAATATTTGCAGTATCAGAAATAACATTGTTGAAGAGTGTTGAAAACAAACAATGGTGAAAACAAAGCTTCTATATTTTACATTCTCTTGAGTAAATAAGAGATTGGTGTTTAACTCTAAAACCTTAACATGAGGTGGTCTTTACTAACCAATCCTTCATTTCTGTTGTGTCATTCACTGCCAATGTCTGGAGGTAGGGTTTCCCACAACTTCAAAATCAAAAGTCTGTCAATTCCAGTTGGTGGCATGTACTGTATATTTCACTATTTAGTAAACCTGGTAACAACATTACACCTTATCACATTGAAATATCTCAGTTTCATACTTGATTTTCAGATCAGCACAGTCATATTCATAAACATGCCACACTTCCCACAGAAACAACATCCCACAAAAGCCCATGAAAAGGGATAATGGTCAGTAAAGTGATAGAAGGGGTCGTCTACATCGCCATCAAGCAGTACTTGTTTTGAAACAACCTGCTCACTGACACTACGTTTGGATTCTGCCAGGGCCACTCAGTTCCTGACATCCTTACAGCCTTGGTTCAAACATGGACAAAAGAGCTGAATTCTAGAGGTGAGGTGAGAGTGATAGCCCTTGACATCAAGGCATTTGACCAAGTGTGGCATCAGAGTGTCCTAGCAAAACTGGAATCAATGGGAATCAGGGGAAACCAATCTGCTGGTTGGAGACATACCTGGCACATAGGAAAGTGCTTGTGGTTGCTGGAGGTCCAGGACATGTCTGCAAGAGTTCCATAAGGTAGTGTCCTAGGCTCAACCATTTCCAGCTGCTGCATCTACAACCATCTCTATATCATACAGACAGAAGTGGAATGTTCACAGATGATTGCCTCCCAAATGTCCACCGTCTACAAGTGTAATGGAATACTCCCCATTTAGCCAAACTATAGAAAAATGTAAGCCTTGGTTCTCAGTCAAAAACAATTATATCTGTTAAATGTTAAGAGCCTCAGAGGATAACACAATTGTTAAGAAAAATGATTATTACCTTGAATTAAGCTGCAGAAGTAGGACAATCGAAGTAGATTAAATATACAAAAAGTGTAAAATGATTTCAGGGCTTGTGCCAGAAATTTCCTCTTTACACACTGGAGATTTGACTTTGGCTTATTGTGTTAGACCTGTGATTGCAGCTCATCCACTTCATTAAAAATCTCTCCCAAATTCCATTACTCTTAAAGACAATATCCTGTGTTCTACACAACTGCAAAATGTCAAAATTACCCCCCCATTGAGTGACCAATGCATGAAATAAACCCGGAGATAAAGTAGTAGAGACAAAATTGCTTTACCCTTTCCTCCCCAACCCCAATTTAACTACGTTCCAGAGAGCAGTCTAGAGACCACATATTTCCAATCCAGCAGCAACTATCCAGCTACCTCCCCAATTCAACAACAGCTCAATGGATGTCTTTGCATGGTGGCTCAGTGGTTAGCACAGATACCTTGCAGTCTGAGGGACCTGGGTTCAATTCCTGCCTCAGGCAACTGTCTGTGTTGAATTTGCACACATGCCCCATGTCTGTATGGGTTTCCAACAGGTGCTCTGCTTTCCTCCCATAGTTGAAAGATGTGCATATTAGGTGGATTAGCCATGCTAAATTGTCCATAGTTTCCAATGATGTGTAGGTTCAGTGGATTAGCCATAGAAAATGCAGGAGTAGGGTGGGATGCTCTTCAGAGAGTTGGTGTGGAATTAGTCATAGAGACGTACAACGTGGAAACAGGCCCTTCAGTCCAACTCCTTCATGCTGACCAGATCCTAAATTAATCTAGTCCCCTTTGCTAACATTTTGCCCAAACCCTTCCTATTCGTATACCTATCCAGGTGCCTTTTAAATGTTGTAATTGTACCAGCCTCCACCACTTCCTTTGGCAGGTCATTGTATAAAAACACCACACTCTGGGTGAAAAAGTTGCCCCTTCGGTCCCTTCTAAATCTTTCCTCTCTCACCTTACATTTTGGGTGGTCACTTCACTTCTATATACCCAAAGTGAATCACAGGACGGCAGAGATTCATCACAGAGGAATTCTGGGAGACATCGCCATAGTCATCATGACTGTACAACAGGTCAGATAGAACCTGGTGTCAAGGTGTGGTTAATTTTCTGGCTGCAGAAGAGACAGCAGGATAGTGTGTTGCTTCCCAGGTGCCAGGGTAAAGGATGTCTCTGAACAGTTGCAAAACAGTCTGAAAAGGGAGAGTGAACAGCCAAAGGTCATTGTGCACAGTGTCTGCCTTTGTCATTTGGTACCAAAGGGATGGGGTCCTGCGAAATGAATATAGGGAGTTAGACAAGAAGTTAAAAAGCAGGACCTTAAGGGTAGTGATCTCCAGATTACTGCCAGTGTCACACACCAGTGAGGATAGAAATAGAAAGATAGGCCAGATGAATGTGTGGCTGAGGAGCTGGTGTAGGGGACAGGGTTTTCAGTTCTTGGATCATTGGGATCCCTTCTGGGGTGGAGGTGACCTGTACAAGAGGGACGAGTTGCACTTGAGCCAGAGGGGGTCCAATATCCTCGCAGGGAGATTAGCTAGTGTTATCCAGGAGGGTTTAAACTAGTTTGGCAGCGGGGTGGGACTCTGAATAAGACAGGGACCATCAAGAAGTGAGGGGAAAATACATTAGCCATCAAGAGCAAGCTTACTATTCAGGATAGTCAGGGCACAGTAACAGGGAGGGGAAAGACTTCCGCACAGAAACATGGCTGAGAGAAGGGCAGGACTGGCGTTCCAGGATACAGAAGCTACAGGCATGACAGAAGTACAAGTAAGCGAGGATGGGGAGTTGCCCTTTTGATAAGGGAGGACAGAACAACAGTGCTTAGAGAGGATATTCTTAAGGGGCCTTCAAATGACGCCATATAGTTAGAACTTGGAAACAAGAAGGGGATGGTTAAGCTGTTGGGACAGCATTATAAACCATCAAATAGCCGGAGGGTACTAAAGCAGCAGGTGTGTAGAGAGATTGCAGATACCTGTAGGAATAATAGAGTAGTATTGTTTGGAAATTTTGATTTCCCCTGTATTGGCTGGGCCACCCAAAGTGTAAAAGGCCCGGATGGGGTGGAATTTGTCAAATGTGTCCAAGAAAGTTTCCTAAATCAATATGCAGAGGGCCCTACACAGGAGGATACAACGCTGGACCTCTTCTTAGGAAACGAGGTCAGGCAAGTGACTGAAGTGTCAGTCAGAGAGCACTTTGGATCCAGTGACCATGACTCTCTCAGTTTTAACATAGTTACGGAAAAAAATAGGACAGTTCCACAGGCTAAGGTGCCAAAAATGAGCAGGCCGAATTTTGGGGCCATTAGGCAGGATCTAGCAGTGCTCGTTAGGGTGAGTCTGTTTGAAGAGAAGGGAACGACTGGCAAATGCGAGGCTTTTAAAAGTGTGCTATGTCCCTGTTAGGGTGAAGGGAAAAACTGGCAGGTTTAGGGATCCCTGGCTTACGAGGGATATTGAGGCTCTGGTCAGGAAAAAGAAGGCATACATTGGGTCTAAGCTATCGGGCTCAAGTGAATCCCATGATGATATAAAAAGTGTAGGAGCACACTTAAGATGGAAATCAGAAGAGCTAAAAGAGGTAATGATGTGAATCTGGCAGATAAATTTAAAGATAATCCCAAGATTTTCTACAGCTATATTAAGAGTAAAAGGGTGGCTAGGGAGAGAATAGGTCCCCTTAAAGATCAGCATGGCCGTCTATGTATAGAGCCACAGGAGATGGAGGAGATTTTTAAATGAATATTTCTCCTCAGTATTTACTTAGGAGAGGATCATAGATGCTAAAGAAATAAGGGAAAGAAGTGGGATATTTTGGATCACATATGCATTATCAGAGAGGAGGTGTTTGCAGCTTTAAAGCACATTAAGGTGAATAAATCTCCTGGGTCTGATCAAGTTCCATCCTTGGATGTTGTGGGAGGCTAGGGAAGAAATTGCAGGGGCTCTTGTGGAGATTTTTGCTTCATCTTTAGCGACTGGTGAAGTTCCTGAAGACTGGAGGGTGGCTAATGTTGTTCCATTGTTTAAGAAAGGGAGCAAAGACAAGCCAGGGAACTACAGGCCAGTGAAACTGATGTCAGTGGTAGGCAAGTTATTGGAGGGGATACTGAGGGACAGGATCAACCAAATTTTGGATAGTCAAGGTCTGATTAGGGATAGTCAGCATGTATTTGTGTGCAGGAAGTCATGTCTGACAAATCTTTTAGAGTTTTTCAAAGAGGTAACCAAGAGGATAGATGAGGGTAGGGCAGTGGATGTTGCCCACATGGACTTTGGTAAGGCCTTTGACAAGGTCCAGCATAGAAGGGTAGTTATGATAGTTAGGTCACATGGGATTTAGGGAGAGCTAGCTAATTGTATTCAAAATTGACTCGATTGTAGGAAGCAGAGGGTGATGGTTGAAGAACCGAAAGAACTGTGGATGCTTCAGGAACAAAAACAAAGTTGCTGGAAAAGCTCAGCAGGTCTGGCAGCATCTGTGAAGGAGAAAACAGAGTTAACATTTCGGGTCCAGTGACCCTTCCTCAGAACTGGTGATGGTCGAAGGTTGTTTCTCAGACTTAAAGCCTGTGACTAGTGGTATGTCACAGGGGTCGGTGCTGGGACATTTGTTATTTACATAAATGATCTAGATGTGAACGTACACGACATAATAGTAAGTTTGAGGATGATACAAAATTAGGAGGGATCATTGATAGTAAGGAAGGTTAACAAAAATTACAGAGGGATCTGATCAGATGGGGAAGTGGGCTGAGGATTGACAAATGCAATTCAATACAGATAAGTGTGAGGTGTTGCACTTTGGAAAGCCAAGGTCAGACTTATACAGTAAATGGTAAGGTCCTGAGGGGTATTATGGAAAACAGGGGCCCAGGAGTACAAGTACGTAGTTCATTGAAAGTGGCATCACAGGTGGACAGAGTGGTGGAGAAGGCATTTAGCACGCATGACTTCATCGGTCGAGGCATTGAGTATAGGATTTGGGATGTTATGCTACAGTTGTGAGAGTCATTGGTGAGGCCACACTTGGAGTACTGTGCATATTTTTGATCACCCCGTTATCAGAAAGACATAGTTAAACTGGAAAGTGTGCAAAGAAGATTTACAAGGATGTTGCCAGGACTAGTAGGACTGAGTTACAGGAAGAGGTTGGCCAGGGCAGGACTTTATTCCTTGGCACGTAGGACAATGAGAGGCGACCTTATTGAGGTGTATAAAATCATAGATAGAATGAATATACATAGTCTTTTTCCCAGGGATGGGGAATTGAAAACTGGAGGGCACATGTTTAAGCTGAGAGGGGAAAGATTTAAGAAGGACCTGAGGGGCAACTTCTTCATGCAGGGAGTGGTGCGTATATGGAATGGGCTGCCAGACAAAGTGGTTGAGGCAGGTAAAATAGCAACATTTAAAAGCCATTTGGATAGGTACTTGGATGGGAAGTGTTTAGAAGGATGTGGACCAAATGTGGGCAATTGGAACTGAGTGGGCAGCATGGACCAGTTTAGGCCGAAGGGTGCGTTTCCATGCTCTATTACTCTATGACTCTATGATTCCAATTCTTTTTCAGCAACAATTGTCTCTTTGATAATTTCAGGCCATCCTTTCATCTCAATTCCTGTAGCACTTGAAGATCTGCATCTTATCACAAAGCCATGAGGACTTGTTGGACCGAATGACCTGTTTCCACACTGTAAGGGTTCTATGATCACACTTACTGCTGAATCACAAGGTTTCATGTTCAGGTTCTACTTCAGGTCTTGAGCACAAAATTTCCTGCAGATATTGGGTCATGCAACAGTGCATACTTTCAGCTAAGCTTTAAATGAAGGTTCCACCTACCTCCTCAAAGTGACTCAGCATTTGCACAACTTCGAGCTGTACAGTGTCGGAACAGATTTCTAAAGGTCAGATCATGTCTAACCTGGTTGATTTTTTTTCTGGAGTTGTATATAGAACTTCAGAAGACATTTTCCGTGTTTGCTCATAAGAAATTATCAAACAACACAGCACGTAAAGTGCCCTTGTGAAATGACTCAGTAATTGATTAGGGGTCAGGACAGATAGAAAGAGAACATTCTCTGACTGATTCAATCAATATTGTCCAAGGATCTGTACTCAAACCAAAGATATTAACATCTTGGATGAAAGAAAAGACTTATATAACAAAGTCTTCAGATTTAGAAGCACATTGTGCAGATGACAGCAGCAAGTTACAAACTGACAAAGACTAAATAGGTGGGCAAAAATCTGGCAGATCGATTCAGTGCATGCACATGGGCAGTTAACAACAACAATGTGCATTTTTACAGTGCCTTTAACACTATCCCAAACTACAACAAGGGAGTGTAATCAGTCAAAAAATTATAGAGAAAAAGATAGAAGGAGGGGTAAATATAAGATTGGTCATAGCAGATGGCAAGGCACTATACTTGTTAATTCCTGTTATACGGCAAGTCTATTTTGTGATTCATTGAAATGCAATAATGCAGATTCTTTGTAATTAACACAGTCTACCCCTAAAAGTAAACCAAGTCTGCCTTCCAGGTTTTGTAAAGCTCTGTTTGCAGCTATGAATGCAATTGCGGGAACAAAATCACTGATCTAATTCCATCTCTTACACTCTATCCAAACACAGCCAAAGTGAAACTGAAAACATGCCATAGTAACAGTGAAAACAGTGCTCAGTCCACTGCCTAATTAAACATGCACAGCTTCAAATATCAGAACATGGAGTCACTGTGCAGAAAGAACCATCGCTCCATGTATCTAGTATTAAGATCAGCTCCAACTGCATTCATACAGGACTCGCTGTGTTAACTTGGACCCACAGATGGAGCTCGTATAAACAACAAAGAACTCAATGTGCAAGCAGCACTGTCTTGACACCTACACCTACACAGTTTTCCAGGGACAGCTGTGATTGCATCAATGCAAACCTTACCCAAAGTTCTTCATTACTTTGATCAGTGACATACAGTACTTGAATTGACACTTAAATATAACAACTCATCACAATGCTCCACGACTCAGTAACATATCACACTTCCAACTTTTCCTTCCGTGTTACAGAAGGCAGACGATTCCAAAATTGTAACTTTGCGGTGAGAAAGAACCATTTACAAATATATTATTTCACTTTCTTTTAAATTCGGTGCAAGATAACTAACAGCACCTTTAACCTGATCCCAGAGTACTATAAGGGAGTGGAATATGTTAGATGATGAGATCAGGAATCCCCACTGAAATAGAGGTGGTGCAACAATCTAGGTTTTCTTCTGTTCATTTTCCTGGCATTATTCCCTATTGCAGCTGAATTATCACACTCCAGCGATACTTCTACCCGTATGGGGATTGGCCTCTACAGGAAGAGAAAGGAAAAGCCACTGATGCAGACATTAGACTGAAATAACAGAAAAATCATCAGGACTACCTCCAGAGCTATTGAATTTCTTTCATTTTTGCAATCTTCCACGGAACTGCAATGGATCAACTAAATGGCAAAGGCCAGTTGCTGGAGTGGGTATCAGAATAAGAAAATAATAATGGAAGGAACAAAGGACATGTGGGCCCAACCGATGAAAAAATAATGGAAGTTGTTGTTACATTCAGTAGGGCCCCTGTAACCCCAGGTTTCATGGGTTGGGCCCACATGTCCTTTGTTCCTTCCCCTCCCCTCACACTGTTACAATTCGCTTTCCACTTCCCCTAATGATCAGGCTCTGGTCTCCACACTGACAAGAACAGCTTTTTACCCAGATGCCCAGATTTAAAACAGACACGAGTAACCTACTACGCAGAATTACCAAACAGACTGAGGTCCTGAGGCTCAGTTAGTAGCACCCCTGCCTTGAATTGAGGAGAATCCAGATTCATGTCCCACTCCATAACTAGTTTACCATGGAACCAGCATTCATGACAAGATTCAACAGGTTGATAATCAGCCTCGTATTCCTTCCGACAGTGTACCCCTATTTCCCAAAAAGGTAGAAAAGTGTGCGAAAAGGTACAAACACAGACCAAGCCGACAATTGTTGTAAAATAGTCATAGAGACGCACAGCACTGAAACAGACCCTTCGATCCAACTCGTCCATGCTGACCAGATATCCTAAATTAATATAGTCCCATTTGCCAGCCTTTGGCCCATATCCCTCTAAACCCTTCCCATTTATGTACCCATCCAGATGCCTTTTCAATGTTGTAATTATACCAGCCTCTATCACTTCCTCTAGCAGTTCATTCCATACATGCACCGCCCTGAGCATGAAAACGTTGCCCCGTAGACCCATTTTAAATCCTTCCCAACGTGGCAGAACTGAATGGGCAATGCTGGCACAAGAATCCTCAATGGTAAATGTTGACAGAAAAGTGTAACAAAAGATTGTGACAAGTAGCAAGGCTGTGTTGCTGATAATCTTGTTCCAGTGAAATTATTTTATTAAATAACAAACATTCTTTCAGGGGGAAACAGTAACATTGTGGTAATGTTACAGGTCCTTGAAATCCAGAACCACAGGTTAATGCTCTGGGGAATATGTGTTCAAATCACTGCAGCTCGGAATTTGAAATTACTTTGTAACACCTGGAATATAAAGCTATCTCAGCCATAATAACCATGACTGCAAAAACCTATCTGGTTCACAAGTGTCCTTCCAGGAAGGAAATCATCTGGCCTTGACTGAATTGGCCAACATGTGACTCCAGAGGCACAGCAATGTGGTTGACTCTTAACTGCCCTCTCAAGTGGCCTAACCAGCCACACTGTGATTAGGGGTAGACAGCAAATGCTGGCCTCATCTGTAATGTCCACATACCATGAAGGAATACATTTTTAAAAAAATAATATACCTTCCATTTTTTTCAAATCACATTTGGCTAGAAAAGAGCAACTAACTAGTGGGGATAACAATGTAACCAAACAAACCCAACTGATGACTAGCAACCATCTCAAAAATTGTCCTGAGCTACTGGGCTAGAGAAAAACTTATCCTCTCTAAAATATTGCAAATTTTCCAGAAGCACAGGCAGAGCACAAATATGGAATAACCGATTTTCAATGTTTTGACGAGTGTGAAACTACTGAGCTGATAATAACATTGATACCTCCTGATATCAGGAGATTGACACTTGCTAATCATGCTCACTTAAAGAGCTGGTGCAGACACGATGGACCGAATAGCCTCCATCTGTGCCAATGACAAATCTGTGATTCTGTGAAGAAACCAAATGATACTTTGTTTTATTCACTCGACGGACTTGGGCGTCGGCTGGCAGGCTAGCATTTATTGCCAGTCCCTAATCGCCCTTGAACAGAGTGGCTTGCTAGGTCATTTCTGAGGGCAGTTTAGAGTGAACCACATTTCGTGGGTCTGGAGTTACATGTAGGCCAGACCAGGTGAGGATGTCAGATTTCCTTCCCTGAAGGACATCAGTGAGCCTGATTACAATTTTTGGAAAAAGAACTAGCAATGGTTTCATGGTCAACAGTAGATTCTAAATTCCATTTTTATTTACATATTGAAACCGTGTTCCACCATCAGCCATGGTAGGATTTGAACCCAGGTCCCCAGAATAGTAGCTGCGTTTCTGAATTAACATTCTAGCGATAATACCACTAAGTCATCATCTTCCTTAAGATTAAATTTAACTTAAGTTTAGAAATTAAGAGAAATCTGTGGATAGCTACAAAAGAAATCTTCTGAGAGCCAAATGAAATTCCCTATAGCCAATTTGGATAAGCGAAACAAAGGACATCCAGCCCTCATCTACTGTTGTCTCTATCCATTCTTCCACAATAAGAGTGGAGTGTTTTTGTGTTTACCACATAACCACAGATCATGGTAGACACTGAAGAGAAGATTATTTACATGGTTTTGTCACAAGGCAATTGTGCTATGGCTTGTACACAATATTAGAAATAATCCCGACATACAGCCTCTCCATTCCAGCACTATTTGTGGCTGGAATTGGGACACTTATAGGTGTGATTTTGATACTTGCTCTAGTCCAAATGCCTATCCGTGTACAAGCAATTTGACACATACATTCAACTGCAGGTAACACCTAGTGCCGGAGCTAGGACCTGATCTGACTGTGCTGGTATCATTAACACAATCTAAGTTAGGAAGAAAACTTCTGGAATTTGCTTTGTTCCATTTGAAAACTGAGTCTGAAGTGAAATACCTGAAATTTCCAAGACTGTACAAGGATTCACAAGGCTGAACCAGAGAAGCCAGGGACGCAAATACTTGGAACAGGGACATAGTTGTTAAATTTGTAGATGACACAAAAATAGAATGCCAGGTCCAATTCCTGGTTCTTGTTTGGTTAGCTGGTCTTGACAAGGGAGGTAAGAGGGTACTGCAACTGGTCTAATCCTCCTTAGACTGAGAACAAAGGGGTGTGGTATGAGAGTGCCAAAATTAGAAGGATTTCTCAATCCAAGTATCTAGCTAGTTAGTCCAACCCACAAGAGTAGGACTTCAGTTGATCAATAACACTGAAGCAAAACACTATGGAAATCTGAAATAAGAACAAAATCAAAAATGCTGGAAAAAATCAGCACAGGTCAGATAGCATCTGCAGCGAGAAACAGAGCTGAAGCTTATGGATTTCTGGCAATAGAGCAAGTCATGTTGAGTTTGGTGGATTAATCCACACCGTGAGGCCAAGCAAGTTATCTGACCAAACTCACCACATGAATTGATGTTTCAGCCCTTATGCTGAGTATCACAATCAATCACCCCATCTGCGCTCATCTCGCTCCCGTAGCAACTCCGCGCTTGCTGCAGATCTCAGAACTGACAGGCATCTTTGGCGCTGGTGCCACATTTAAAAGGCCTTAGCTGTTTTTCGCCCAGACAAGCACTCCCAGTCCGGAGCTACCCTGCATGTTTCCCGATTATTGGCCTAGACCAAGCATATGCGGTAAATGGGGTCCCACTTTGGAGGCAGGCTGTTGTCAGGGTGATGTGATGACAGGACTTCCTTTTACTCCAGGATGAGCAGTGGAGGCCACAAGACCTGATCATGCCAGCCTTGTCCAAGGTTGCTAGTTAGGTGAGCGCAGTCTCAACCATCTTGTGAAATGCCCGGCACTCTAGGAAGAAGGCACAGTGGCTCAATGGTTAACACTGTTGCCTGACAGCGTCAGGGACCTGGGTTTGATTCCACCCTCAGGTGACTGTCTGTGTGGAGTCCGCACATTCTCCCTGTGTCTGTGTGGGTTTCCTCCAGGTGTCTGTGTGGGTTTCCTCCAGGTGCTCCAGTTTCCTCGCACAGTCCAAAGATGTGCAGGCTAGGTGGATTGGCCATGCTAAATTTCCTGTAGTGTTCAGGGATGTGTAGATTAGGTGGGTCATAGGGGAATGGGTCTGGATGGGATGGTCCGAGTGTCGGTGTGGACATGTTGGGCCGAAGGGCCTGTTTCCACACTGTAGGGATTCTATGATTAAAGGTCCATGTCTTTCTCCACTCTGCCAGCGTGCTGATCCCTCACTCTCACTCCATCTGTCCTACTGCCCTAAGCCCGATGTCCTGCCACTTTCACTACTGTCTGCACTATCTTTCTCTGTTCGCCTCACCCACCCCATCTGTGACACCACTAACCCTGCATGCCCTCTATGCTACCCACACACTCACTCAGGAAACCCTGCCAGTGACTCAGTAGTAATAGCTGTGCCACCAACATTTATTTTCCTGCATATGCCCCTCTCTCTTATTCCATAAGAAAATAGCTCACAATAGGGCAGAAAGAGTCAAAACTGGTTGAGTGCTGCCTGTCATCCAGTTCCTCATCCGTTATCAGCAGAAAATCCTGACTCTGATTCACCCCAAGCAGGGCCTGGACTGGTATCAGCCATTGCTCTTGACCTGCAGTGCTAGAACTACCTCTTCACTGGACAATGAACTGATGACAACTGTGGCAAGCCTCCTGGGTTTCTGTCTACACTAAATAACACAACAAGACAGTGGTAAATGGGAGCCTGGTACACAATGCACAAAAATGCATGGCAAGGCAGGGATATATCCAGGTTGGGTTAGGATGAGTGAGCATTACGAATGCAAGCAAATAGCCCAAAGATGTAACCTGGTATTAGGCAATGAGCTGGTTGTATGCCCCTCAGCACAGTGTACTTTCTGCAGCATTACAATAATATTTGTCAATGTTACCTGAAGTGAATAAGTGAAGTGCAGAAGCATCCTTAAATGGATCAGAAATATGTCTTGAGGGTTCACGGAGGCTAGCGCATATCTGATGACAATGCCTGTTGACATAGGGTGAATGTGGCTAGTGTTCATAGACCATGCCTGAGATGCTGGTGCCCAGTGTCCAACATGGAGGCCTTATGGAGCAAATGGCAAGTTGAACCAACCAAGAATTAACTCTGGTTGCCATGTCATGTGTTTACCCAACAGCTAGTTTATATGGTGAGATTGGTAAGATTGCAACTGGTGGCGAGTTAGGCTGTTAATAAGGCATTAAACAAGCAACAGCAAGCATCAATTGGGAATTTGCTGCTGTCTGGTGAGAATCTCAGTATACACATGAGAAAAGTGATGATCTGCTTCACTGAACATCTCACCCAATTCTACCACTTACCTCACCATAGCCCATATCACTCAGAGTCTGATGAGATTCCACCCAGTGTCAACGTCCATGACCTTTCTGATGCAACCTAATGAGTTTACTCAGCAGTTTTCTTTGTTCTTGTTTTTAATCATAGGACTGAGCTCATCGCCATCCTTGTGAATGGTTTGCCTACACACAACACCTGCATTCGCACAAGAATGGCCTCTTCACAGAGATGGCTCAGGCCCTTTCTGGGATAGAAGGCAGAGAAACCATCACAACAGGCTGGTCCCACATATCCAGCACTGAGCAATGTGACTGGCGGAGACCTTGGAGCAGGTTCTCTCTTCACTTGGGAGAAGCAAACCAGATGCAAAGATTAAACAGCCAAGACCAGAAGTCAACCTCAACAATGAGAATTGCAGCACTGTTGCATCAAGAATGGCTCATGCAAGTTTCTCTCAGCACGAAACAGCAGCTTCGGAAACTGTCATCCAGGGCAACATTTAGCAAAAAGACATAACATACCATTTTTAATAACTTTACTCTTGCGCATTTTTGTGTTCAGCACAACACCAGAACATAGTCCAAATAAGGGGACCATCTTTTACAGAAAGCTGAACGACAACCTCTCTCTCTCGCAGAAGCACCTCTGATGGACAAAGTTTGTTTCTTGGACACTGTCTGTTTCCCAGGGACACAACTCAAAACAGTCTATTTATAGAGTCTATAACCATCCACAATTTAGTTAGTCTCCTAAATTCCTCATACATCTTTCACCATGGTTACTAGAAAGCCTATAAACACCCAGATAGCCCAATGCTTTATAAGGAATATTTGGGAAGAGCCTGTAAGTATTTGGGCAGCTGCTGGTTGGCAGATCATACTTACAATTATGAAAAGGAAAAAACAAATCTGTAACAGTTCAGGAATCTCATTCAAATAATTAAACTATAACAGGCTGTGCATCAATTTTTCTGTCATAGAAACCACTTGCCAATATTAAGTTATGTAAGTCACAGATTTAGTTTCATGTTACCTGAGTTACCTACCTGCCGCCACCACCACCATCACCACATTCCCCCCATCACAATACCATCTTTTAATAAAAATGATTCTCTTTACAACATTTAGAGAGCTTTCTTGTGGCAGAACTAAAACTAGCAATCACACCAGGACCATGAACATCTTCACAAAACAAAAACAAACTTAGTCCAAACTCAGGAGCCACTGCAGAGAATATCCTAAGCGAAAAAGACTTACACTTATATAGCACCTTTCAGAACTCCCTGAAGTGTTTTTCCATCAATGAAGTACTCTTTATGCATATTCATTGCTAAAATGCAGGAAACACAGCAGACAATCTGTACACAGCAAGCTCCAAAAAAAAGTGAAAAGACCAGATAATCTGTGATGTTGACTAAAGGATAAATATTGGTTAGGACAACAACAGTAACGCCCTGGCTTTCAAAAACACTGAGCTATTTTACACCCACCTGAGTGAACAAACAATGCCTTGGTTTAAAATATCATCCGATTGACAATGTATCCCCTAGCACTGCATTAGAGGGTCAGCCTAGATTATATACCCATGATACACTTGAAAACAATGGAGTTAAAACCAAAGTCATTAGAAATTTGCAGAGCTATTGCTCCAAAATGGAGGAAGGGAGCATATGATTTTCCTTCATTCTTTGCAGATTTCTTTTTAAACTATACAAATTTGGCCATTATTTGGCTGAGATGGAGAGACACAGAAAAGATACCAGATCTATTTGTAAAGAACGTACACTACTTTTGTAGCATGATTTTATATATTTTTCCAAAGTTAAGGATTTCATGGTGAATTTAGTTTTTGTTTGTAAATGATACCACAGTAATTCTTCCACAAAGCCACCTGGTGACATGATACTGCTACTCTGCATGCCAGTCCATCACTAGATTGTCAGAGTAAAGCAGCTCAGCAATTGGAAAGAAAAGGAATGTACAGCCAGATATAGGGAACAGGAGAGTGGCTTTGAGCACTTCTAAATGGTCTGAATTGTCTATCACTGCGGTGTGAGAGGCAGTAGTCCTGATATTGGAGGTGTAATATTGCCCAAGTACGAAATCACAACAAGTCCTCTTCACACATCACCCATATTCACTGATCTACAATGTCCAGTCTGAACACTTTGATATTGAAGTCACGATCCTCCATATCTCTGTATCAGGAAAATATTCGTATTTAAGATCCATCTGGAAACAACCGGAAGATTTTGAATTTCACAGATATTATCTGGATTGAAAAGCGTTTTTATCATGTGCATTCTTGGAAATGAATCCGACGGTTTAACGTCTGCAGTGGTTTATCTGCTGTTTACCAAATATTGCGTTACTTTGGAAGAACAGTCTAGTACAGCTTTTGAAGAGATAAGAGATAGTGTTTGTTACCTTAATAACTGGAAAAACCTGGCTTTCACACACATAGAGGCTAATAGTTACACTATTTCAGGTCTTATATTCTGTTTTCCAGATGCCGTGTAAAATGCCAGAAGCTGCAAGCCTCTCTCCTGAAATCCTGTTTCTCAGGAAAAGTTCCAGGGTATCTGACAGAGTTTGCAATACCAATACTTATGTCTACTTTATAAAACCTGAAGAGAAAGGGGCTGTGACTAATCTCCAACAACTCGAAACCAAGTTGATTGGAATCAGAACTGGACATTTATCATAAACCAATGGCTGTCTGCAATTCAGCTTCGTCAACAAGAAATCCATTGGACTCAAGAAGATGTTATATTTTATCCTCTGTTTCCAGATGCTCGGCCCATAGAGTTTGTTTTTTCCCCTTTTAGCCCTACTTTTCTAAAAAACATCCATCATTTCTGCAGACAGGTGTCTTTTTTGCTCTGTGTGCATGCACATATGTATCTGTGATTGAGGGAACATAGTTTTGATCTGGATTGTTTCCTAGGTGTTAACTGGAGTTTGCTATGTGCTTTGAGAAAAGGTTTTGTTTATAATAAATGGATTATTTCAGGTTTATTAAACAAAGTGTGATGGACATTTCTTTTATTCTGGCCAGTAGTACAAGAGAGAAGAAATTGGCCAGCTTGGTAATTGAATCAACACATCTATACTAATGGTGTGACTGGAGGGCTTGAACGTCAGCACACTTGTTCTGTCACAGCTGCAACCCTTTGTAATCTTCCCCAGCCCCACAAACCTCTAAAAACCTGGCATTCCTCCAATCCCGGCTAGTGGTGAAAATCCCACTTACTCAGTTTTAATTTTCAAAATGAGATTGCTGGATTCTTGTTAGCCATAGGTATTAAAGGATATGGGGCATGAGTAAGAAAATGGAGTGAGATGGCAGAGCAGCTATGAGCTCACTATGAGCTCACTCACCCAAGGGGCCAAATGGCCTCCTCCAATTCCTACATACCACAATCGGCACTGTGCCTTCAGCTCCTTCAAGCACTTTCGGACCCGACTACATTAGAGGGGTGGCACAGTGGCTCAGTAGTTAGCATTACTGCCTCACAGAGCCAGGGACTTGGGTTTGATTCCATCTTCAGGCAACTGTCTGTGTGGAATTTACACATTCTCCCCACGTTTGCATGGATTTCCTCCAGGTGCTCTGATTTCCTCCCACAGTCCAAAGATGTGCAGGTTAGTTGGATTAGCCATAGTAAATTGCCCATAGTGTTTGAGGGATGTGTTGACAAGCCTTGGGAAAAGCAGGGTTATGGGAAATGGCCGGGGGTTCTGGGTGGGAAGCTCTTTGGAGGGTCGGTGAGGAGTTGAAGGGGTGAATGGCCTCTTTCCACACTGTAGGGATTCTATGATTCCAGGTGGTAGACAACAGCTATAATCTTGACTCCCAATGCAGTTTAGAAGATGAGAAATTGTAAGACAGGTATATGATTACTTCAACTTACCTCATGGCCCAATGAACAGAATACTCCTCAGTGAGGGGCTGGGGAAAGTGTCATGAATTTTTCCCCTTTGAAACTGAAGAGAATGGGATATTAAAAACCTGAAACAGAATTCTAAATTAATGCTGGTAATGTGACCTCTTCAGCTCAAAGATCTCTAGCATTTTAATTGTCATAAATTGCTTGCAGTAAAATGCAGGTTTCAGTTTTGACTCCAATACTTTTACAGTCACATGGATTTCTCCAGATTTGAGGTCAAAACCTTTGAGGATTTTGACACCAATTCCCAGAGATTTCTGGCTGCAACAATAACACTGCCTCAAGACATTCAAAGATAGTCATATCAAACCTATTTATCTCTAAATCCTTTAAAAATACTACTTACCTTTAGCATACTGCGTTTGTACAAGTTTAAACCCATTAGCTGGAAAGCCTTTTTCCCCTGTTTGGCACCAAACATGCTGTGAAATTCATTTCCATAGCTTCATCAGCTTTTATCAAGAACACTAACCCTTTTCCAACCTTTTTCCGGGTTGAAACTCATTTAAAGTTAAGATTCGTGCCAAAATGTGAAGGCATACGCCTACATAAAAGACGTTTGCCAGCTCCTCACCTATTTTAATCAGAGATTTGAGTATACAGACACTTATGCTTATCCAGCCATGGTATGGTATTTGTAGAGTAACATACTGGATGACTGGGTCTTCAGTGCAGAGCTGAATTGGTGTTCTATTAAATTTAGTGAAAATCCAAGTTTTATCTGCTTAGCTGAGTTCAGCTATAGTGATGTTGGGCTCACTGACCTCAGCACCTCAAATTTGGAAGAGTAAAGCAGAAGCCAGAGTTCCTGCTCCTGATGTCTATGCAGTGATTCATAATAGGAAGTAGGCATGGCTGGGCATTACAAAAGGACAGAACTGGTCCAATAATCTGGTCGCTCATTGTCTGAGTTCACACATGAAGCACCTCCATTCAGCTGAGGGATTGGCCCGTATTTAAAAACAGGGACTAGATTAATTGTGAAAACTGGCTGGCATGGCCAAGCTGGACCAAGGGCCTATTTCCATGCTGTAAACTTCTGTGACTCTATTCCCAGTATCATTCAGCAATATCAGAAGATATTAAATGGAGAAGAAATAACACTAGGATTCTATTGTTATATTAATTCTACAAGTGGTAGTATTCAGTGTGGTTTTGATATCTTTATACACAAAACATACTGCATTTATATGCAGACACAGTAAGCAATTAAGAAAGCAAATGGTAATATTAGTCTTTTTTGCAAGGGTGTTGCAAGAGTAGGAAGACTTGCTCCAATGACATAGGGCTTTCATGTGACCACATCTACATAGTCTGGAGTCATAGAGTTACAGAGTTTCACAGCACGGAAAGAGACTCTTCAGCCCATCATGTCCATGCCAGTAAATTAGTGCCTATCTATTCCACAAAAAAATTGAAAGAACTCCAGATGCTGTAAACCAGGAACAAAAACAGAAGTTGCTGGAAAAGCTCAGCAGGTCTACCAGCATCTGTGAAGAGAAATCAGAGTTAACGTTTTGGGGTCTGGTGACTTTTCTTGTGTTCCTTTTGTTCCTATCTATTCTAATCCCATTTTCCAGCACTTGGCCTGAAGACTTGAATGTTATGGCATTTCAAGTATACATCTAAATAATTCTGAAATGTTGTGACCTTTCCCATCTCTACTACCCTATCAGTCACTGAGTTCTAGATGTCCATCACCCTCTGGGTGAAAAGATCTCTCCCTAACTCCCCTCTGAATCTCCTGTCCTTTGTCTTAAGTCTGTACCCTTGGCTACTGATCCCTCTTCAAAACGGAAAGGTGTCTTCCTACCTACCCTAGTTATGCCCTTCATAATTTTTATACGTCAATTAGGGTCCGCCCCCAACCTTCTCCTCACTAAGGAAAATACCCCCGCCTATCTTTCTAGTCTGTCTTCATAGCGGAAATGCTCGAGCCTAGGCAACATCATGGTGAATCTCCTCTGCACCTTCTCTACCCCAATCACATCCTTCCTATAATGTGGCGACCCAAACAGCACATAGTAGTCAAAATGTAGCCTAACTTACATTATATGCAATTCAGTCATAATCTCCCAGCTCTTGTATTCAATGCCTTGACTAATCAAAGCAAATATCCCATATGTCTTCTGAACTAGCTTAAACTTTCTGTCTTAGAGATAGTAGGAACTGCAGATGTTGGAGAATCTGAGATAACAAGGTGTAGAGCTGGATGAACACAGCAGGCCAAGCAGCATCTGAGGAGCAGGAAGGCTGATGTTTTGGGCCTAGACCCTTCTTCAGAAATCGGGGAGGGGAAGGATGTTCTGAAATAAATAGGGAGAGAGGAGGAGGAGGATAGAAGATGGATAGAGGAGAAGATAGGTGGAGAGGAGACAGACAAGTCAAAGAGGCGGGGATGGAGCCAGTAAAGGTGAGTGTAGGTGGGGAGGTGGAGAGGAGATAGGTCAGTCCAGGGAGGACGGACAGGTCAAGGGGGCGGGATGAGGTTAGTAGATAGGAGATGGGGGTGCGGCTTGAGGTGGGAGGAGGGGATAGGTGGGAGGAAGGACAGGTTAGGGAGGTGGGGATGAGCTGGGCTGGTTTTGGGATGTGGTAGGGGGAGGGGAGATTTTGAAGCTTGTGAAGTCCACATTGATACCATTGGGCTGCAGGGTTCCTAAGCGGAATATGAGTTGCTGTTCCTGCAACCTTCGGGTGGCATCTGTGGCACTGCAGGAGGCCCAGGATGGACATGTCGTCGGAGGAATGGGAGGGGGAGTTGAAATGGTCCACGACTGGGAGGTGCAGTTGTTTAGTGCGAACCGATTGTAGGTGTTCTGCAAAGAGGTCCCCAAGCCTCCGCTTAGTTTCCCCGATGTAGGGGAGGCCACAACGGGAACAGCGGATGCAGTATACCACATTAGCAGATGTGCAGGTGAACATCTGCTTGATGTGGAAAGTCTTCTTGGGGCCTGGGATGGGGGTGAGAGGGGAGGTGTAGGGGCAGGTGTAGCACTTCCTGCGGTTGCAGGAAAAAGTGCCGGGTGTGGTGGGGTTGGAGGGGAGTGTGGAGCAGACAAGGGATTCACGGAGAGAGTGGTCAGTCCGGAAAGCAGATAAGGGTGGGGAGGGAAAAATGTCTTTGGTGGTAGGGTCGGATTGCAAATGGTGGAAGTGTCGGAGGATGATGCGTTGGATCCGGAGGTTGGTGGGGTGGTACGTGAGGATGAGGGGGATTCTGTTTTGGTTGTTATTGCGGGGAGGGGGTGTGAGGGATGAGTTGCGGGAAATGCGGGAGACATGGTTGAGGGCGCTCTCGACCACTGGGGGGGGGGGTGGTGGAAGTTGCGGTCCTTGAAAAACCAGGACATCTGAGACATACGGGAGTGGAATGCCTCATCCTGGGAGCAGATGTGGCAGAAGCAAAGGAATTGGGAATAGGGGATGGCATTTTTGCAGGAAGGTGGGAGGAGGTGTATTCTAGGTGAATTTCTAGGTGACTTCACAAGTTTCAAAATCTCCCCTCCCCCACCACATCCCAAAACCAGCCCAGCTTGTCCCCACCTCCCTAACCTGTCCTTCCTCCCACCTATCTCCTCCTCCCACCTCAAGTCGCACCCCCATCTCCTCCCTACTAACCTCATCCTGCCCCCTTGACCTGTCCATCCTCCCTGGGCTGACCTATCTCCTCCCTACCTCCCCACCTAAACTCACCTTTACTGGCTCCATCCCCGCCTCTTTGACCTGTCTGTCTCCTTTCCACCTATCTTCTCCTCTATCCATCTTCTATCTGCCTCCTCCTCTCTCCCTATTTATTTCAGAACCCCCTTCCCCTTCCCCATTTCTGAAGGAGGGTCTAAGCCCAAAACGTCAGCCTTCCTGCTCCTCTGATGCTGCTTGGCCTGCTGTGTTCATCCAACTCTACACCTTGTTATCTCTAACTTTCTGTCTTGCTGACTTCAAGTATCAATGGGCATGCTCACCAAGTTCCCTCAGATCTTTTGTACTTCCCCTCATCGTCCATTCCCTTGCCTTGTTAGTCCTCCCAATTACATCACCTCACACTTTTCAGGTTTAAATTCCATTTGCGACTGTTCTGCCCATCTGACCAGCCATCCATATCATCCTGCTGACCAAGGCTTTCCTCCTCACTATTCACTACACTACCAATTTCTATGTCATCTGCTAACTCACTACATTCATATCTAGATTATTACTGTACACTATCAACATCAAGGGACCCAGGAGCAAACCCTGTAACATGGCACTAGACACAAGCTTCCAATCACAAAAAACAAGTTTTGACCATTACCCTCTGATTCATGTCACTAAGCCAATTTTGGATCCAATTTGTCCAAATTGCCTGAACCCCTTTAGCTTTAGGCTCTTTGATGATTCTCTCCCATGCAGCACATTGTCAAGAGCCTTATGATGTCCATGTTGACTACATCAACTGCATTACCCTCACCTACATACCTAGTCACCCCCTTGAAAAATTCAAACTATTTTGTTAGACATGATCTCCCTTGGCAAAGCCATGCTGACTATCCTTGACAAATCCTTCAATTTCCAACTGTGTCCCTCAGAATGCTTTTTTGCAAATAGTTTCCTGACATTTGATGTTAAATTCACTGGTCTGTGGCTTCCTGGTTTATCACTACCATCCTTCTTAAAAAACATTACCACATTAGATGTTTTCCAGTCCTTGGGAACCTGTCTTCTCACCAGAGAGGTTTGGAAAATTAATGTCAGAGCCATTGCAATCTCCTCCCTTGCCTCCCACAGTAGCCTAGGATCCATTTCATCTGGGCTTAAGAATTTATTCACTTTTACGTCCGCTAAAACCTCCTCTCTCTCAATGCTAATTTGTTCAAGTACATCAGAGACCCACATTTCTAGACCTACATAGTCCTTTATAGTGAATGCTGATGCAAAATACTCATTTGAAACCTCACCTACATCTCAGGCTCTACACACATTTTCCCCTCTTTGGTCCCTAATGAGTCCCATTTGCCCTAGTTATCCTCTCACCTCTTACCCACCAATGTTTCATTCATGGCCACTGTTTATTCTCTTGTTGTCTTTTTTAACTAACTTACACTTTCTGTATTCCTGTAGGGATTCCAATGCTGTGAGTCCTTGGTGTCAGAAATAAGCTTCCCTTTCTTTCCCTTGCAATCCTGTACATGCTTTTACATCCAGGGGTCTATGGACTTCTTGGTCCCAGCGAATGTAGCCTCTATTCCCAGAAGGTTATCATTACTCAGTCATTGAGTTTATTCACAATGAAGATTGATAGATGTCTGGACATTAAAATAATCAAGAAACATGGAATAGGATGGGGAAAGTGGAGCTGAGGTCAAGGGTCAGTCATGACCTTATCAAAAAGCACAGCAGGCTAGAGGGGTCATCGCATGCACTGATGATGTTTCTACAACAATAAAGTCACAAGATTCACAGTAGAACATGACCCAGGAAATGTTGAACATTCAGATCAGCAGATGCCATTTCAACTTACCAGTTCAAATGTCACCTGAGACCACAATTGCCCTGCATCTGCAACTAACTACAAATTGCTCCAGGTCTTTCTGAACTAAGTCAATCATAGCTGAAAGTGAATTGGTCAGACTTGCTCCAATGTCATTCTGAAATGGCCTGCAAATAGAAAGTGTGGCTTATGTTTCAGTACCATATCAGGCACAATAGTGACATATAAAGCTGACGGGGTGACATACAATGTATTACACTATAAAAATTGGAGACAGTTTGTAGAGTGAGGAGGCAGCTTAACTTTGAGATCATAATTTTAAATCACAAATGTTCACATGCTTTGTGATGTTATCTAAACTCTTTGAAATTACAGACTTGATATTCACTACATGTTGGATAAATCAAAATAATTGTTGTGCTACACATAATTTAATCTGGGGCAGAGAAACAGGTCCAGTTATCTAACTGGGTTAACTAAAGTACTCAATAGCTTGAATATTTCAAACTCTTGCTTTTGTCTTGCATTAATTTGACCAAAATTCCAGTTCAGTTCCTGCTCTGCCAAATGCAAATAAACAAATTTTGACTCTTTACTCCCCTCTGTCTAGCTCTTGTCTATCCATTTGAACGAGATGCGTTGAAACAGTTCACACAAGCACTTCATCGCTGTTTACTCAGTCACTGACCCAATCGTTGTGTTTTCTTCAGGCCTTTTCAAGGCACAATTTATTGCAGATATGTATCAGAGGAATTCTCACTGCTGTATGATCAATGATTCTGACTTACAAACAAGAAAATCCTGCTTATGAAAACTGAAAGAACTGCGGATGCTGTAAATCAAGAACAAAAACAAAGATGCTGGAAAAGCCCAGCAGGTCTGGCAGCATCTGTGAAGGAAACAACAGACTTAACGTTTCGGGTCTGGTGACCCTTCCTCAGAACTGATGGTGGCTGGGAAAGGGCAGTTTATATGCGTGTCACCGGACCCAGGTAACTCTGTTTTTTCCTTCACAGATGCTGCCAGAACTGCTGGGCTTTTCCAGCAACTTTGATTTTACCCCTGCTTCCGAAGCTGTACTATAAAGGAAATTCACCAATACTAGTTTGCTAACTGGATCAAAAGCTTGTAAGTAAATTATAAACAAAGACTTTTCCATTCCAGGGAATTTACTCATTCCTTTAATCACACAGCTCTCCTCCAACTTCCCAGTCATATGAACTAGGAGGTGTAGGCCATGAGATCCCTCTAGCCTGCTCCAGCACTCCACAAGTTTATGACTGATCTGACTGCAGCCTCAACCCAAATTCTCAGCTACCCTTAATAACCTGTGACTGGCCTGTTAGTCAAGAAACAATCTACTTTCTTTTTTAAAATTACTCGATGACCACACCCCCATCACTCTTTAGGGAAGAGAGTTCCAAAGATACTCAACTGCTTGTCTCCATCTTAAATGGAATTCTCCTAGTTTTTATACTGTCACCACAACAAGAGGGAACACCTCTTGGGTATCCACACTGCCAACAGTACCCTCAATGTCCTAGCTGATCACTCCTTTTAAATCATCTATTGGATACCTTATGGCACAACTCCAGAGCAAGTAGGACTTGAACGCAGATTTTCTAACCTAGAGGTAAGGACTGGATACAAAAGCTGTTGTTCCTCTTTTTAAACATTTTCTAGTCAGCTTGATCAGAGATGTTATTACACACCTCTAGGTCAAATGGGACATGAACGAGCCGTCCTGGCTCAAAGGCAGGGAGACAAGTACAGCACCACTAGGGCCTTTGTTCCTCTTCACATTCAGACACATTGTGACACACTTCTGCAGCAGGTAGGATCTGAATCCGGGCCTTCTAGCTCAGAGGAAGTGGCACTACCACACAGATTCTTAGAATCTCTTCCAGAGTTTTTTCTAATGGCTCAAAGGCATCCAACTGCTCTTGACTTCTTACAGGGTCTCCGTGTACACAGACTCAGCCTAGTTCATTTGTCTTTTCAGCAATACGGTGCAACAGCTCATCTCAGCATGGAGATTGCTTCTCGATCTCCTTCACACACTTATTGACCTTCAGTCCCTGTCTGTCATCTTCTGAACTGATCAGTAACTCTGGAACTGTCCTGAGTTGCCTGTTAAAAAGCTTGCAGAAACAGGCAGAACTGAATGTTGTCAGCTCCCCGTTCAGGAACAGAGTGCGCTGTAAATAATACCTTTCACAGAGAACACTGTACTCACTGGTACAATTGAAAGTACAGCAAATGGATTTCTTCAGAAAATGTGAATAACCTTCCTAAACCAATGTATTCACCAAAATCTCAATTTTGACTTCAGAGTGTGGCCAGAGTTCATCCTGTAAAGCCAGCAATGGTTTATGCAGATATGAGAATTTTTTATCCAGCTGCGTCTGTAAAAATGGCCTCTGGTTAATTTACAAAACTAGATAAGCAACTTATAGAGTTATACAGCACCGAAACAGACCATTCAGTCCGACTAGCCCATGCCAAACATAATCCCAAACTAAACCAGTCCCACCTGCCTGCTCCTGGCCCATATCCCTCCAAACATTTCCTATTCATGTTCTTATCTAAGTGTCTGTTAAACACTGTAACTGTACCTACATCCACCTCTTCCTCAGGAAGTTCATTCCACACGCAAACTACCCTCTGTGTAAAAAAAATCTGCCTCAATTGCCTTTTTTAAATCTCTCTCCTCTCACCTTAAAAATGTGTCCTCTAGTCTTGAAATTACCCATCTTAGAGAACAGACCATCAACTTAGACTTGGAACATGAAGTGGAGGGTGAAGGATTTCTGTTAAGTATTCTCAAGTGGACATCCTGATTGGTCATAGCTCATAAGACTAAAGGCAGTGGGAGATGCCAAAATTGAGAACAATCCTGAGCGGGTAAGGGAGTGAGGGTTAGAAAGGAAACAGTGAAATAAATCAATAGCTACTTAACCTATTCCGCCCAGGCTTCCTAGACGTTACGTCAAAAATTAGCAGCAGTCCAGGAGTATGTCACTTCCACTAATCTGATTCGATCCATTGCTATTTAGACATTTAAGGCTGAATAATATAGGGACAGACAGATGCCATTGCCCAGAAAGGATATTGAGAAGGTGAAATTATCCTCTCATCCTACTATTTCACGCAAATAAAAAGAGCTCCATCAAGTTCTGTAACTTGTAAAGTATACATGAATGCTTCCACAAGTAGTGGCATGACAATAAGACAAGAGGAGGAAATAATGAAATAAGGTTCTTGAGTAGATTTGTAGCTCGGGTTGTGGATGCTGTGGTTGGTTCACTCGCCGAGCTGGTTCGTTAGTTCGCAAACATTTCATTACCCTGCATTTTCATGGACTGGATATTACCTGGACCCACTGGACTTGTGCAGCATCGGGGCATGTAAATTAGGTTGAATGACTAGCCCAGCACTACTAGCCATATCAAAGAGGGTGAACAGGCACCACAATCAGCAGGCCACCTACTAGACATCAATACCTTCATTGTCCACACCTTGATACAGTTGGTGTAGGTGGTAATGGCAGGCCTTTTCTCTTTCTAAAGTGTTCACACCAAGGGGTAGTACTATCAATGGAGGAATACCCTTGCCCAGCACTGCTGGCTTCATTGCCACCCCTGCCCCATCAGACTATCATCCTTGGACTGGCTAAAGACTCAGCAGTTCCCACTACGGATCTCTGTTGCTGCTGGAACTTGCAGTCAGAATAGCTGGCAGCATCCAAGGACAGGGCCTCCTCCCAGTGAGAGAAAGCCAGTCCCATAGGGACTGTTTAGCCCGCCCAGGGAAGGAGAGGGGTGAGCTATCCAGCTGCCCACTAAATACCGAGTCCCCACATTAGTCAACTATTCAGCACAGAGAAACCCAATCAAACTGCCTAGATCTGGATCCAGGGTACATCTTAAACTCCATTTCATTCAGGAATGGACAAATGAATGTTGTTAGAGACAAAAAAAACACTGTAGATGCTGGAACCCAAGGTAGACAAACACGAAGGTGGAAGAACAGCATCTGGAGGAAAGGAGCAGTCAACATTTCGGGTATTACCTTTCTTCAGGACAAATGAATGATGTTAGCCACTTTAGTTATCATTGCCAAGGTCTTGCTGTACCAAAGCAATCACTTACAAGAGGCTTTAGGTGCAACACAGCAACACCAACATAGAGCAGTACTTTCTAGGATGGTATTATACCAAAGGGCAGTTTAGAAAAGTATAAATGCCTCTCTCTCAACCAGAAATGAGTTGGAATAAAGTGTGCACAGAGTATTTGCATTCCAATTATGCATTAGTGTGGAGATAGTTTAAATGTGTCTTCAGTCCACTTCTGGAGTGCACTGAAATCACTAATCTCAAGGGAACACAAGTGCAAAAAATTAATTTGTCCTCCAACATAACCTGGAAATTTAAGTCTATTGGTAAGTGAATAGCAACTTGCTAAAGAAAAAACAAAAATTCATATTTTCAAGATATCTAATAATCAAAGTGCCATTTATAATCATAAAAATTTACAGCATGGAATCAGACCCTTTGTTCCAACTTGCCCTTGCCAACCAGTTAGCCTAAATGAATCTTGTCCCATTTGCCAGCATTTGGCCCATATCCCTCTAAACCCTTCCTATTCATATACCCATCCAATGCCTTTTAAATGTTGTAATTGTACCAGCCTCCACCATTTCCTGTGGCAGCCCATTCCATACACTCACCACCCTCTGCATGAAAAAGTTGCCCCTCAGATCCCTTTACATCTGTCCCCTCTCACCTTAAACCTATGCCCTCTAGTTTTGGACTCCCCTACCCTGGGAAAAAGACTTTGGCTATTCACCCTATTAAATGTCCCTCATGATTTTATAAACCTCTATAAGGCCACCCCTCAGTCTCCAACGCTTCTTATTTTGAAAAAGTTCAGCCTCAGCAGCCATTTTCACCCAGCATCTGGTAGAGGTACTGCAATCTCTTAGTCAGACTCCAAAGATCTCATCTACAGCATTCCAGAAACTATAGCACCGATCCAGAAGAGGATACGGGCTGAATGTGCTTTCTTATATAACCCAGTAAAACAGATAGCACCGCTCTGCAACCCACTCCCTGCTGGCCTGTGAAAGAGAATTTCCCATACATTTTGATAGGTAGCCATGCTACGGCCTCCAGATGTTTGGTCACAAAAATGGGGTTTGTCAGCTGTTGGTCACCTTGGGATAACTTTATTCCTGCAGTGTGGCTGAAAGCAAGGCACACTATGATTGGACAGCTGAATAAATGGTCGGCTAGCTGAGATGGTTGGGTGGCTGCTCTGGAATGCACAGTGGTGCTAATGACCTGGGTTCAATTCCTTCATCAGCTGAGATTCCCATGAAAGACTCTCCTTCTCTACCTTGCCTGAGGTGAGGTGACCCTCCGGTAAAACCAGCATTGTCTCCAGTGGGGCAATTATAACTTTAATACTTCCTAATTCCATTGACTCTTCAAGTCTCTGCCACTTATTTCACATGAACTGTACACAATTTTAGCCAGAGGGGAAAAATTTCCTGTCAATACTGACACTGACACAGACACACACACAGACACACACACACACACACACACACACACACACACACACACACACACACACACACACAGACACACACACACACACACACACAGACCCCTTTATGAACAGTAGATTGGGAAAAAGAACTTTACTACGGGGAAGGAGAGAACCACAGAGCATTTTTAATAGTAAAGTTCCTAAAACAAAATAGAATTAAATGCATTCACGTAGGAAAAATAGGCCTGTATATTAGTAATAAAAAGGTACCATTGTACTTGCTTTACATTACAACAAATATCTACAGATTCTACACACTACAATGTTTCCCTTATAGGGAGGTTACCATTTTAAATGAAACATTGACGAGTAACATGATGGAAAGGATATAAACACACTGGGTAGATGAAGCTTTGATTGAATTATACCATGCAATTACAAGGGGTGTATTCAATGGAAGTGGTTTCAGACACAGCAGCATACAATTAAATGGGCGAGATGAAATAATGGAGTGAAATCTGCAGTGAAACCTGAAACTGCCAGTCAGCTGGATGAAGGATGTTGACAGAACAATCCCTTTGTCCTCCAGGTGAAACTGGTTGTTTCTATAACCATCTACTGTGAAGAGATTGCTCACTGCAAGTACAAACTAGAAGTACAGTCACCAAATTTAATACTGAGGAGAAATAAAATCATGGCACCATTTTCGCATCCATTATATTGTATAGTAATAACTTGAAATAACTTTAACAAAGGAGGATAGGTTGTAGTCTTGAGCTGCTGTTGCAAAAGTCATTAGAAAGTTGTCCTGTTCCAATAACACATTACTAGCATAAACAGGGAGATAATGGAGCTTCCATTCCTCAAGGATAGCAGGTCCCAATCTGACCTGACAACAACTGCAGCCATCCCACTGGGGCCAGCTCTCAGTGGTGGTTACTGGATGGACTGCTAAAAGAAGAAAGTAAAAGATTCCAGACTCTGTTACAAGTCTGGGATTTTCGGACAGGCAAGGGTCAGGCATCTTGGTGAATGGGGCAAGGGGAGTGGGGGGCGGGGCTAGGGTTTGGAGGCTTGGTGGGGGGTATCATCTTTGGACGGTGCCCTACATATACACAGGGCAACCTTTCAAAAGATGACTCTACCCTGCTCCCCTCTCCTTCCTACACCAACCGCATTGTGGCGTGGACAACATTCAGGTAAAAATTCTTCTTAACAAGCTCAATTGCCCATTAATGGTTCTTTTAAAAATGGCAGGTTGGTTTCTAATTTCAGGACATGCCCATAAACCACTTCATGGGAAAGCAACATGGTTTTGGTTGGTTGGTTTTGTGACATTATGTTTCACCCCTCTCTGGGCTTACATTTCCCTATTTCTGTAACCTTCTCCAGCCCGACAACCTTCAATAACTCTGTAATGCTCTGAACCTAACCCATTGTGCAGCCGCCAATTCCTTTGCCTCAGTATTAGTGAACATTTCTTGAGCCATTTTGGGTTCCAAGCTTTTGAACTCCCTCCTTAAACATGTCCAGATCTGTTTTTAAAAATCCTCATTTGGTCAGCTTTTCATCATCCCTCCTAATATATCCTTCTTTGCCTCAGTGCCTAGTCTTGTGCGACTTATGATTCTGTGAAGTGTTTTGGGTGGCTTCCAATGTTATGAGTACCACATAAAAACAAATTGTCATTCAGTCATACATAACTGGACTAATTGCTGAGAAAAGACAGCTATGGTCAAGGCCTTTCAAATTGCTGTCATCAGGACAATTCTCAGAAAACACAAACATAAAGGGAAACCGCCATTCATATCTTACAAAAACAGAATGCTCAGTGGTTGGCAACTGGACTCTAATTGGCAGAGGTATTACCATAAAGAATATACCAGTTACATGATGACTGACAGTAAACTGCCAAATTTTGTTTAAATTTTAAACCCAGGTGGGTTGATTCTGAAACAAACGCAGAGAATGCAGAGAAACTCAGCAGATCTGGCAGCATCTGCAGAGAGAGAAACAGAGTTAACATTTCTAGTCAGGTATGACTCAAACTAGTCTTTGCTACATACAGGGCACATACCACAGAAGTGGAGAATTGTAAATATCACAAACATGCTCATAAGAGGTTGCAAGGATAAGCCCAACAAATACAATGCAGTTGGTTTAGCATCAGTAGTGGGGAAACTTGTAGAATTAGTCACCACATGGATAGAAGTGAGTTGACTGGAAGAGCAAGCATGAATTTCTAAAACAGAAATCACGTTTGACTAACTCGGCAGAGTTTTCTGAAGAGGTAACAAAGTGTCAAGGAGGGTAATGCTGCTGATGCAGTGTACATCGAGTTTCAAAAGGCATTTAATACAGGGCCACACAACAGAATTTTGGAAAGAGTTGTAGCTCATGGAATAAAAAGATAATAACAACATGGATATAAAACTGCTTGAGGAATAGAAAACAGTGAGTAATAGTCATTGGATATTTTGCAGGCTGGAGGAAGATTTGTAGAGTCATTCCGCATGGGTCGGTATTGAGATCAATGCTTTTCGATTGATCTTGACATGCAGTGGACAATTGCAAAATTTGAAGATGCTATAAAATTTGGAAGCATTGTCACTTACTGACAATGCTTTCAAATTTTATAGCATCTTCAAATTTTGAAAGAGGGCAATGTAGAACTGTAAAGAAACACAGACAAGTTACGGGGTGGCTGGTTGGTGGCAGATTAAGTTCAATGAAGAGAAAATAGGACTACATTAACTCAGGATATCTGGTCAGCATGGACGAGTTGGACCGAAGGGTCCATTTCAAGCTGTATATCTATGACTCGAAGTGTGAAGTGATGAATTTTGGTAAGAAGAACACAGACAGACAATGTAAAATAGGAAATAAAATACATAAAGAGGTGCAGATGCTGGTGGATATGGGTGTAAATGTCCCCAGGTCATTAAAGGTGGCAGGACCTACAGCAGTTAAGAAAGCAGTCTGGGCTTTATTGATAAGGGGGGTACTGCTGAACTTGTTAGGCTTCAACCAGTTTACTGTGTTCAAGTGTGTGTGTTCAGGTGTGTGTGCGTGAGCGTGTGTGAGTTCAGGTGTGTGCGCGTGTACGAAAAACTGAAGTGACACTTTTCCAATCCGACAGTGGAATTACAAAGCAAAAGGGTTCTCTCAGCATAAGCTGTCACATTGTTACCAGGTAATGAGAAGACAGTGCTGCACCCTACCTTGTTATCAGTTGATCAGATCTTCACCTGAATGAGATGGGTCTGAGTTTTGACCCAAACTGAAACATTCCTTTCCTTGCCACACCCGTCCTGGAAGTCATCCTTAGAGTGATACAGTTGTACAGCACAGAAACAGACCTTTCAGTCTAACCTGTTTGTGCCCACCAGAGATCTTAAACTGATCTAGTCCCATTTGCCAGCAATTGGCCCATATCCATATTCACATAACTATTCAGGTATCTATTAAATATTGTTATTGTACCAGTCTCCACCACTTCGTCTGGCAGCCTGTTCCAATATGTGCACCATCATCTGTGTGAAAAAATTGCTCTCACATCCCTTTTAAATCTTTCTTCTTTCACCTCAAACCTATGCCCTCTAGTTTTGGACTCCGCTATGCTGAAAGAAAGACCTTAGCTGCTGACCCTATCCATTGCCCCTCATGATTTTACAAATCCTTGAAAGGTTACTCCTCAGCCTCTGACGCTCCAGGAAAAGAAGTCAAATATCTTCTTCATCAACCTGTCTACCTGTCAAGGAACTATGCACCTGCACCTCCAAGTCTCTTTCTTCGGCAATGCTCCATAGGGCCCTACCATTAACTGTATAAGGCCTGCACTGGTTTGTCTTACCAAAATGCAACACCTCACATTTATCTAAATTAAACTCAATCGGCCATTCCTTGGCCCATTGGCCCACTTATCAAGGTCCTGTTGTACTCTGAGGTAACCTTCTTCACTGTCCACTACACTACCAATTTTGATGTTTCTGCAAACTGACTAACCATCCCTCCTATATGCACATCCAAATCATTTATATAAATAATGAAAAGCAGTGCAACCAGCACCGATCCTTGTGGCACACCACTGGTCACAGGCCTCCAGCCTGAAAGCAACCCTCCACCACCATCCTCAGTCTCCTACTTTCAAGCCAATTTTGCATTAAATTGGCTAGCTTCTCTTGGATCCAATGTGATCTTACCTCGCTTCCTCTAACTCCATTGCATAAAAGCAAACAGGCTTCATTAAATAAGGAAACAATTGATGAATTACTAATTGCAGGTGATGAGGGAACAACAAAACAGAAAAGACATATTTGACCACATTCTCACCAAACTGCCAGCTGCAGATGCATCTGTCCATGACAATATCAGTGAGAGTGACCACTGCACAGTCCTTTTAGAGACAAAGTCCCACCTTCACATTGCAAATACCCTCCATCGTGCTGTGTGGCAGCATCACTGTGCTAAATGGGACAGACTTCAAATCGATCTAGCAAATCAAGACTGGGAGCCCACAAGGTGCTATGAGCCAGTAACATGAGCAGAATTGAATGCCAGCACTATCTGCAACACCATGTCCCGACATCTCCTTGACTCAACCATTACCATCAAGCCAGGGGATCAATCCTGGTTCAATGGAGAGTGCAGGAGGGCACGCCAGGAGCAGCACCAGGCGAATCTAAAAATGAGGTATCAACCCGGTGAAGCCACCAAAACTGGACTACTTGCATCCCAAAACAGCATTAGCAACAAGAGGTAGGCAGAGCTAAACAATCCCACAACCCATGGATCAGATCTAAGCTCTGCAGTTCTGCCACATCCAGTCATGAATGACGGTGGATAATTAAAGAATTCACCAGATGGGAGGCTCCACAAATATCCCCATCCTCAAGGACAGAAGAGCCCAGCACATTAGTGCAAAAGATAAGGCTGAAGTATTTACAGAAATCTTCAGCCAGAAGTGCCAAGTGGATGATCCATCTCAGCCTCCTCCAGTGGTCCCCAGCTTTACAGATACCAGTCTTCAGCCAATTTGATTCATTCCACATGATATCAAGAAACAGTTAGAGACACTGGATGCTGCAAAGGCTACAGGCCCTGACAACATTCCAGCAACAGTACCGAAGACTTGTGCTCCAGAACTTGCTGTTCTCCTAGCCAAGCTCTTCCAGTACAGTTACACCCTGGACATCCATCCAACGATGTGGAAAATTGCCGAGGCATGCCCTATACACAAAAAGCAGGACAAGTCCAACCTGACCAATTACTGCCCCATCATTCTACACTTGATCATCAGCAAAGTGATGGAAGGTATCATCAACAGTGCTACCAAGAAGCTCCTGCTCAGTGAAGCCCAGTTTGTGTTCTGCCAGGGCCACTCAGCTCCTGGCCTCATTACAGCCCTGGTTCAAACAGGGACAAAACAGCTGAATTCCAGAGGTGAGGTGAGAATGGCAGCCATTGACATCAAGGCTGCATTAGACTGAGTGCAGCATCAAGGAGCCCTAGCAAAACTGGAATCAATCGGTATCAGGGGTCAAACTCTCCACGGATAGAGTCACACCTGGCACAGAGGAAGGTGGTCGTGGTTGTTAGAGATCAGTCATTTCAGCTCCAAGACATCCCTGCAGGAGTTCCTCAGTGTAATATCCTGGGCACAACATCTTCAGCTGCTTCATCAACAGCCTTCCCTCCATCATAAGATCAGAAGTGGGGATGTTCGCCAATAATTGCACAATGTTCAACACCACTCGTGACTCCTCTGATACTGAAGCAGTCCATGTTGCATTTGAATTAGATCTGGACAATATCCAGGCTTGGGCTGACATTTGACAAGTAACATTCACACAATACAAATGCTAGGCAATGACCGTCTCCAATAAAGAAACAACCTAATCACTACCCCTTCACATTCAATGCTGTTACTATCACTAAATATGCCTCTATCAACATCTTTGAGGTTACAATTGACCAGAAAATCAACTGGACCCGCCACAGAAACACAGTGACTACAAGAGCAGGTCAGAAGCTAGGGACAATGCAGCAAGTAACTCACCTCCTGACTCCCCACGGCCCGTCCACCAAGTTCACAAGCATCCACTCCCTCCACCACTGATGGTCAGTAGCAACAGTGCGTACCATCCACAAGATGCACTCAGAAATTCACCAAAGGTCCTCAGACAGCACCTTCCAAACCCACGACCACCTCCATCTAGAAGGACAATGACAGCAGATACATGCAAACACCTGCAAACTCTCATCCGAGCCACTCACCATCCTGACTTGGAAATGTATCGCCGTTCCTTCACTGTCACCTGGTTAAAATCCTGGAATTCCCTCCCTAAGGACATTCTAGGTCAGCCTACACCACGTGGACTGCAGCAGTTCAAGAATGCAGCTCACCACCACCTTCTCAAGGGGTAACCAGGGACGGGCAATAAATGCTGGCCCTGCCAGCGATGCCCATGTCCCACAAATGAATAACAAAAATTAAGCAGCTGCAGTGATGTTGAATGAAGGATGAATATTGGCCCATTTAAGAACATCCTTGTGCTACTTCAATAATGTCATGGGAAGTGTAGCATCTATTTGAGAGAGCAGAGAGGTTCCCTATTTAACATTGGATCCCTCAGTACTGCAGGGCACTGTCAGGGAGAGCCAGTGTGGTAACTGGAGCCAATGTTGACAACGTTAGTGTGTGTGTATAGATGCAGATGGTCACTTTGTCAACCTTTTTTTAAAGCATTTGCAAATCCTGTTAACTCTCCCATTGCAGCACTGGTTTAACATGTGCTTCCTATTGGATTGGATTTTTGTTTTTAAATATTTCTGGAAAAGATTTTGAAGCACATCTGTTTTCTTTACCGCTCAGTCACAGAGCACCAGACCAATACGATTTCTTACTATCTGTGGGGAAAAAGAAAAAACTTATTTCTTGGATAGAACTCATATTAGCCTGGAGACGTTTGATCACCTCATAAATGAGGTCAAGTCCCCAGTTACAATTAGGTCTGCCGTGTGCCAGTTCCTCATTTCCACTGAAATTAACGATAAGATTTTACATCCCTGGACTATATGATGAATAAATCCACAGGAATGGAACCAGACATGCCAACCCCATTGTCTCATAAATCAACAGTCTAACTTTTAAAAATCAAGAGATTTGGCATAAGAATCATGATTTGCTTATATTCCTCCCTATAATATAAAACCATAAAGATTGGCAATTGATTTATAAACCTCATTAACGGCTAATTTAATCTCTAACAGGTCAGCACACTTTACAAAACTATTACTTTTTAAATTATAACAACAATTATATTAATATATTACTGCATCTGAAAATGTTCCACAAAAATCTTCCTAAAGGGCGGCACGGTGGCTCGGTGGTTAGCATTGCCTCTCACGTCAGGGACCCTGGTTCAATTCCACCCTCAGATGACTGACTGTGTGGAATTTTGCACATTCTTCTCGTGGGTTTCTGCCGGGTGCTCCTGTTACCTCCCACAGTCCAAAGATGTGCAGTTTAGTTGGATTGGCCATGCTAAATTCCCAGGGATGTGCAGTCTAGGTGGGTTAGCCTAGGGAAATGAGGAGTTACAGGGATAGGATGGGGATGTGGGGGGTGGGTATGAATGGGATGCTCTTCGGAGGGTTGGTGTGGACTCGATGGGCCAAATGGCCTGCTTCCACACTGTAGGGATTCTATGATTCTAAAATCCTGCCTGTAGTCAGTTGTCCATTCTGTCTCAAAGGCAGGATGATGTAAACTTAACTCTAGTCTGAGTTGGTGAATGAAACAGGTTTCAGGGAGAAACTCTACTCAGATCGACAGTTCTCTACAGAAAACCTTTTAACAAAACTCTTAGGGAACTTGACAGGGTAGGCACAGAAAGCTTGTTGCCCTTGTGAGAGATTAGGACCAGAGGGCATAGTCTCCAGAACAAAGATGAGGAGGAATTTCTTCTTTCAGAGGGGCGTGATCTCTAGAGTTCTTTATCGCAGTGGGCTGCTGAAGCTGGATTGTTAAGTATGTTCAGGGCTGAGGTAGACAGGTTTTTAGTCAGCATGTTAATCGAGGGTTTTAGGGAAAGGCAGGAAAGTGGAGTTGAGGATGTTCAGATCAGCCACGATCTCAACGAATGGTAGAGCAAACTCGACAGGCTGAATGAGAGATAGTAGGAACTGCAGATGCTGGAGAATCTGAAGATAACAAGGTGTAGAGCTGGATGAACACAGCAGGCCAAGCAGCACCAGAGGAGCAGGAAGGCTGACGTTTCAGGCCTAGACCCTTCTTCAGAATAGCAGTAAAAAGGGCATATTATTTCCTTTATAATTCTCAGCCATCCCTCTAACACTCTGAATAAATTACCACCAGGCAGAAATTATCAGTGGAACTCACTCCAAACCATCTAATAAAAAATTTCCCCACCCCCAGCCTCATCCCACGTCCAACCCTCTCTCTCATCCCTACCTCCTTGACCTGACACAATTTGTCTATCTTCTTCCCCACCTATCTGCCCCACCCTTTCACCATCCCAGCTACCTTACTCCAGCCCCACCCCTCTTCCCTCTATTTATTACCCAGCTCCCTTCCCTCTCCACAGTTCTGAAGAAGGGTCCCGACCCGAAATGTCAACTTTCCTACTCCTCTGATAGATGCATAGAAACATAGAAGGCATGACTAGGAGACGGCCATTCGGTGCTTCAAGCCTGCTTTGCCATTCTTCACGATCATGGCTGATCATCCAACTCAATAGCCTAATCCCACTTTAGCAGCTGGGATGTGTTGTTACAGTTGTACGTGGCCTTGGTGAGACCACATCTAGCATATTGTGTGCAGTTCTGGTCTCTTTTTCTGAGGAAGGATGCTCTTGCTCTCGAGGGAGTGCAGTGAATGTTTACCAGCCTCATTCTGGGGATAGAGAGATTGACTAGGTTGGCATTGTTTTCACTGGAGTTCAGACGAATGAGGAAGAATCTCATACAGACTTATAAAATTCTAACAGGACTAGACAGGGGAGATGAAGGGAGGATGTTCCCAATGGTGGGTGTGTCCAGAACCAGAGGTCACAGTATGAGGATTCAGGGTAGACAATTTAGGATGGAGATGAGGAGACATTTCTTCACCCAAAGAGTGGTGAGCCTGTGGAATTCATCACCACAGGAAGTAGTTGATGCCAAAACACTGAGTGTATTCAAGAGGCAACTAGATATAGCACTTGGGGTGAATGGGATCAAAGGTTATGGGGAGAAATTCTGCTTGACCTGCTGTGCTCCTCCAGCTCCACACTGTGTTGACTCTGACTCCAGCATCTGCAGTTCTTGGTATCCTCTAATAATCAATGTTGCCTGTGCATGTGCGTCTAACGCAAGAACTAAAATATACAACCTGAATTATAATGAAAACCGAAAGAACTGCGGATGTTGTAAATCAGGATCAAAAACAAAGTTGCTTGAAAAGCTCAGCAGGACTGGCAGCAACTGTGAAGGCAAAAAACAGAGTTAATGTTTCGGGTCTGGTGACCCTTCCTCAGAACCTGAGGAAGAGTCACTGGACCCGAAAAGTTAACTCTGTTTTTTCCTTCACAGATGCTGCCAGACTTGATGAGCTTTTCCAGCAAATTTGTTTTTGTTCCTGAACTATAATGAGGCTTGCAGAATCGCCATCACACCGTAAGTTCCAAACCCACCACCTTGGAGTAAGCCCATTGCCCAATCATCTTGCATTCTCAGTCAGAACAGAAAGTGGATCGGGGAACAGATTTCTCAGATCTTAACAATCCACTCAATACAAATCTGACTCATTATGGGTTAAAAATGCACCACCCCTCCACCTCCCTCTACCAACTATAAAATGTAAGGCATTCCTGACACCACATTGGGGCACTTCATTATAGAAATAGTAATGATACAATGGAGCATCATCATATACATACACTAGGGTACAAGACAGGAATGAACGGGAAAGGTAGACACTCTATTTTTAATTCACGTATAGAGAGAAATCCTGATGTGTTTGTTAATATACTGGCAATCGTTTCCAAGATTTTTGCCTCCAGTGCTCTTTCTGAAATTCCTTCTAAATATCAACTACTCTTTGCATAAAGAAGCGTTTTCTGACACAAATTCTAAAGTTCCCTTTAATACATTTGAATCTGTATCCCTGTTCTACTGTCACTGTAAAATGTAAAGTAATATTCCAGTTTAGCTATTCAACACCCTTAACAATTTACCATAATCCTACAAAAACACAGTTAAGGTGCCTGCTTTCTAGATAGAAAAGCCTTGGTGTCTCTGATCTTTCATCTTTGCTGAACACTAGCACTGGAGATTACATTTGCAGCTCAGCTCTGTATGCCTCCAACATTTCATTGGCTATCCTGTTTGTTTAAGAAGTGGAACAGCCAAAGCTCTGTAAATTCTGATCATCTAACATTTATGACACTACTTTAGTTAAGTAGCTCAACATCCTGTTGTCTTTGTTGATTTGCTACTTTGTTTAGTTGAACATGCTTGACATTGAGTCTACTAAGAACTCTCAGTATCTTTCACCTTCATCCATAGTTATTTCAACAACACTCAACTACATCAAGTGTCATGTATTTATTGTTCCAATTTTAGAAACTTACACTCGTCTGCATTTAGTTTGATCTGCTGTCATTTTACTCACTTATGCATTCCATCCAAATGATTCTGTTACATGTTGTCCCTTCTGATTCAATTCCTCTGACGGTTTAGTTTGTTATCACCATGTTGTATGCAATTTTTGAATCAGACCATTTACTCCAATCAGTGCTTCCACACACGCCAACTCAAAAAGTACATAATGTTTCCTAACCTTTCGCCAGTTTTTTATTCATTTTCAGAGTTTACTCTGCTTTCTCATATTTCTTGGGTGAAGCACTTGGGTTTATGTCCAAGATTTTTTTTTTCGTTTTAAAAGTTGTCTACTTACATGTACCTAAATTTAATCACTCACTCTCTTCAGTATCTTTCCAAAGTGTGGACTCCTTCCTTGCTTTTTCGTCCTTCAGAAAACTTATCCATATAAAATTGTCAGTTTGTAATCTCTCTTAAGCATAAACAAGGGGCCAGAAATGCTTTCACACAAAGGGTGACCAGAATATGAAAGTATAAAATATGATATTTAAGAGAAATTTAACAATTGAATAATATTAAATACTACGTGAAAAGGGGAGAGAAATGCGATGCGATAACTGCAGTATGAAGTTCCCATGGGTCAAATGGCCTGCTTGCGATGAAATATCTATGATTCTATAATGATTCAGTTAAAACGAATAAAAAAAAATTATTAGTTACTCATGTGGGACTGAGAACACAGCCCCTTACATTACAAATTAGGAATGTTATGTACACTTTGTGTATTAAAAATAAAATCAACAAACTTGGAAACTAAATTTCATTCACAAGCAAAGTCTGACAACAGTCAGATTATGTACTTTTGCACAGTAGCAATGAATCTGCAGAATCTGTTACTTTTTGGGAAAAGGTTCAGGCAATTTCCAAGAGTGAACTGGAATAGTTTAATGTACTACTATGATGGCAAGCCAAACTCTGCTGGTGTTCTTCACAATAAGTCATGTTTCTCATGAGCATAGTTTTTTCCAACACATGTCCAAAATCTCCCAATCCCATTCAAAATAAATTAAAACCTATTTTACAGCTGCCTGTAGGAATGTAACAAACAGAGCTCAAGGTGATCGCCAATCATGAGTAACCTTTACTGAGTGTAGAGCAAAGGGTTAATTAAAACTTTACTCTGAGAACAGCTACTGAGCATGTTCGAAAGCAAGTCTGTCATGATGACATCAGATCACGTGGTACTGGATTCTAAATCTGGAGGGTTCCAGGAGATTGCCTCACCCACCATCCCTTATGTATGGTTATGTTTAATAAAACTTGTTCATAGTCACTTACGCAAATGTAGACCTGAATTAAATATGATTACAATGATATTTTGTGGTAGAATTAATTAAATCTCAATAATGAGAGATGTTCCTTTGGAGCACTTTCCTCTCAACTTGAAAACTTTTTAGTCCAAATTTGAAGTCATAAAAGTTTAGTCAATGTATTCATAAGTCTTCCAAAGGAAAAGTCTGGTCTAGGGTTCATTCAAGGGTCATGTGGTGCTCCACAAATTTTCTTTTAAAAAGTCTTATTTTACAAACAAGCCAATTTACTTGAAAAACCCCACAAATTTGTGTGGCAGTCGCTTACTTACTCTTCTTCTCTGTTTTCCATAAAGTCATACTTTTCCTAGTTCTCTTTTTCATGGCAAGCTGCCAGACATACCATGGGAAAACTGAAACCTTCCAATTCTGCTAGCTCTTCTTAACCCGAGTCTACCCACTACAGGAACAGAGAATTTGAAAATAAAAGCTCAGGACAATGTATGATCATCCCGAGAAATACCAATGAATTAAGCTGTCAACTGGACATTACGAGTTTAGATTGCAATATTTATACTTAGACAAAATCAGTAGCTAAATTGATAAAGGAAGTATCAGCATTGTAATCCAGATAATGCAGCAATTACATTTGGATTTTCAAGATTCCCAAGTAATGAACACCTATGAAAAGCAGGTGAAATAACTATGCCACCAGCACACCCAATGTCAATGAGCAAAGACCATTTGGTATCCTTTGTATGCAGGCGGTCAGGAGCTGAATTTTGTTTACATCTGAAAAAAGCTCCAATATGTTTACACCAGACATCACTAATATAAACGTAAGTATTTAGTTCAGCTCCATACAGGGTGACAACTGCCTGGTCAATCCATGAGACAGCAAAAACCATTACCATACAGATCCTTACCACAGGTCTTCGTTCTTTGAGGAACATATGGGATTCCAGATGTCTGTTAAAATGCAGAGATTATTCACAGGCCTTTAACCTTATGAATTTCAAAAAACATGATACACCACTATTAAAAGCAGTTTTGTCCAAATGACTAAGAGTACAGGCTGCAAGAAAAGACTGGTAAAGGCTAAAACTCAATGATTAATGTGCCCATTGGATGGTCTGATAAAAGATTGCAAGTTTTACTTTTTGAATGAATGTTTGTGTGGGAGGGGTTGGCTAAATCACAAGAAGCTGGCACATGTGAAAACAAGAAGTTATGGATCTTGTACATCACGTACTGTGATTGAAAAAATGAACAACCCCATTCAATCTTTGAATCTTCCATTCCAGCTAACGGCTAAGGGTGAGATTTCAAATGGTAACTTGTTTTCCACTATACCAGTGGCAAGGACAGCTTATATCCAACTTCTCACTATCTGTTCCAAGGTATTGGTCAATTTGTTTGCAGTTATTGTATTTTCAAGGTAACTGCCATCTCCTAACTTTTCACAATCAATTCCACATTATATTGGGCCTGTAGACATCCGAATATAGATTGCAAAAAGTAACCACCTAATTTGTTCTTATGGGATCTGAGCATCAGGAGCATGTGTTACCCATCCCTAATTGCCCTCAAACTGCTGCAAAGTATGTGGAATCAATACACCTATAGTGCTGTTACGAAAGGAGTTTGTAATTCTTGCATGTGATATAAGCTTCACTGGCTTATCCGGAATTTTATCGCCCATCCCTAATTGCCCCTGAGAAGGCGACCTGCCTTGTCGAACCATTGCAGTCCACATGCTATAGGACTGTTATGTGCTATATACCCACAACACTGTTAAGAAGGGAATTCCAGGATTGTAACCCAGGGACATTGAAAGAACAGTGATATAGTTTCCATTCAGAACGCATGGGGCTTACGGTGGAATTGCAGGCGCTGATTCCCTTGAATCTTTTGCCATTGTCCTTCCAGATGGTAGAGACTGCAGGTTGGAAGATGCTGTTGGAAGAGTCATGGTGAATAGCTGCAGCGTATCTGGGTAGATGATAGAAACTGTTCTTCGGAGCATCAGGAATGGAAGGAGTGAATCTTCAAAGTGATGGATGGAATGGTAATCAAGCGGGCTGCTTTATCCTAGATGGTGTGGAATACCTTGAGAATTGTCAGAGTTGCAGCCACAGAAATGGACCGTATTCCATTGCGCTCTGGACTTATATCTTGTAGACAGTAGATAGACTTTGGGGAGTCAGGAGATGAGTTACTCGCTGCAGAATTCCTAACCTCCAACCTACTCTTGTAGCCACTGCATTTAGACAGCCAGTCCAGTTCAGCCTCTGGACAGTAGTACCATTCAAGATGTTGTTCAGTGAAACATCACTTTGTTGTAAAATAAGTAAAAACCTCTAATATTAAATCCAATCAATCATTGTTGCACAAAGTTATTCACCTTCAGTGCTATAAAAGACCGAATGGACGATCAAAGCATCTCTGACTTCCAAAGCCAATGTTGTCCAAAAGCAGACAGTACCATATCCATACAACATGGTATGAGCAACAGCTATTGCTACCTCATGAAATGTTTAATGTAAAAATCAATGAGCAAACTTACGTGAAGTGTCATATGCAAAAACATTGCACAAAACATGCATATCAGGTCAGTGTATCAGGCCTCAGGCTGGGATTATAGATACAATATTCTCAAACAAATGTTGACAGCTAATCTTAAAGTTAGTCAGTGTCTACCAAAGCAGAATCCAAGCTCCCTGTTCTGTGAATGGCATAATGTCACAAGCTAACTCACTTATCGAGAAGCAAATTTAGGCACAAAGCTATTGAAAATATTAAAATTGTTTGGACCAACCTATTTTCATGCATAAACTGTAACACAATCACTCTTTTCAAATTAGACCTCATGGTATTTAACTACTCTGTCATCTTTCCAAAACAGCCAAAAATGTTTCGATTCATGCTGTGGTCATGCAGACTTCAATTTTGCCCAGTACTGGATATTAATGTAGTGCTAAGTTACGTGGAATTTCAAATTTTCAATCCAGCCAAATTCTAGACTGTGTGGTCCAAGGAACCTTTCCCCTGACATTTTCAAGAAATTTTAAAACTTCGTCCTTAAATTGCCTTTCTGTAAGAATTGCACTTTGACACGGTGGGGAGAATTGCCTGCTCCGCTAGGTGGAGGTAAAATCTGCCTGGTTGAGGCACTAAAGATCAAAGGGTTGGAGCTAGAGTGAAGGCAATTCACTGGCCTTCCTGATAGGGAGCTGAGAGTCAATTTAATATTCCATCCACAGAAATTGTCTTCTGACATGGAAAAAAAAACCCAATGACAAGGTGAGTCTTAGAGTTACAAATACAAATATCAATTGTAAGGAATTAAGACTTACTGTACATCAGGTAATATATTAATCAACCTGCAAATCCAGCTGATCAGAGGGCAACATTTTGCTATAATTTCCCTTCTTCCATTCGTGCAAAGTCAGCAAAGCCTCAAAACACACAAATTTAATAATTTCATTAATGGGCTTCCACGACAAAGCATTAACTAAATAAAAGATTCACTGATCAAGCATAAGAAATGGAAGTTACTTATTTTAGGATGATATACACTACACTTGAACCTACATATATAAATACACATGAACTTAACCTACACAGTATAACACAAAGCAGCTCAGTGCTAAAGATAGATGTCTTTGGAATGAAGAGCAGTGGATTACCATTACACCTGCGATAGCAATACACTAAAAGCCAAGTTCTCAAACACAGAGTAATACAGAACAGTGGTAACTGCAATGCAAGGAAGTACTCATATTGGCCAATACAGCAAATGTTATCTGTGATGGGCGCCCATGAATGAGCTGTTGAGAAAAACGGTCCCAGAGCAGCATCTTATCTCTGGCTCTTACTTTCAATGAGTCACAAAGCACTCTAGAGCTTCCCCTTATCAGCAAAGCAGCAGACACAGGGCTTCCAGACCTCATCCTCACACTGAAGAACTGCAATCATTCACAAGTCAGCGGTTGGTTCAAATAATGGAAAACACTTTCCAGCTGTATTTGTCAGGAGCCACAGTAAAAGCAATGCTGAAAATCAGGACAACATTCCAGAGCCTGAACACTAGACCAGCCAAACACAAAGGTCAGTCCTTTTCTTCGTTTTAACCAGACTGCAGACTACATGAGTGCCAGACAAAAATTTAAAACAAAAATCCAGAGAAGTGAAGGGATTACTTGTACAAATACATTATGACTCACAAAACTGACTGAGCATGCAAAGACCAGATCCACTAATTTCACTTCGCACACTACCTTGTGGAATTAGAAGAGGTTTTAATGTTATTACTCCTGCATGGTTGGGACATAGACATTAAAGTACTTTCTATTTCTGTCAATATATGAACTGTCATTGTGAATCATGTAGTAGTGTCTTGTTTCCTCCAGAAAATCCTACATGTTTCAGAATTGTGACTTGGGTTACAGGAAAAAAATGAAGGAGACATGAAATGGAATCCACAGAATTCCCATTCCTCTCGACTCTAATCATCTTCCATGCTTCCCTCTCCGCCAACCTCATACTCTACCTCTTCTGTGCAATTTCTTAAATTACTGCTTTATTTGGCTCACACAGCACCAAGATAGTGAGACACTGGAGGAAAGCAGGTCTGAACTATCCTCCCTCTCTCTGTGCTGTGTAAAAGCAATGTTTTCTTAGACTGTAACAGACCAGTTTTACAGTGCACATTGCAGGGGAGCTGGGCATCATTCAGCCAATAGTGTTCCTAGCTCTAGGGTGTGAATAGAAAAGCAGGATCAACAAGTCCTTATGGAAATGAATACAGCCAAGGACAGGACATGAATGGCACTGGGTATAAATTGATGGATTGAATGATGGTCAAGTATAATGCCATGTGTCCAACTAATAGCAGTCAATATCCCCTCCCAAAGGGCATTCTGGGTTAACCTACAGCATGTGGATTGCAGCGGTTCAAGAGGCAGCTCACTACCACCTTCTCAAGGACCATTATATACAGGCAATAAATGCTAGCCAGCTAGCAATGCCCATGTCCCACAAGTGAATAAAAACAAATACATCAATGGAGAACTTTCAACAGGAGTGCAACTGAATTTAAAGTGTCAGAAAATATAAGTCAAAATTGTCATTGATCAGTTTAAAATACACCTTGGTACATGTTAAAATATTTAAAGCGAAAGGATTGTTTTAATGCTCAGGGTATTTCAAGTCCACTCCACACAGTTCGCAAGTACTATCTCAGAAAGGCGCTTAAATTATAAACTTCTTCAATGGGATCACTACACACCTCCCAAAATACCCAAATATTCAAATGGATAAAATCACTTAGACTCAAATGGTTCAACATACCTTTTCCATAATCTTTCATGAAATGAAGGCATCGCTAGTTAGGCCAGCATTTACGGGCCTGTCCCCAATTACCTTTGAGAAGGCGATGGTGCTAGCGAGCTACCTTCTGTTTGCATGTTTGGCTTTACAAGCTGCTTAAGGGACTAATGGAGGAAGACCAAAGAGAAAAATACAGCCCATAAATTATTAACAATAATATCGGCACATCGACGACATCATTGGTGCTGTTTTCATCTCTCATCCAGAATTGGAAAAGGTACTCAATTTCCCTTCCAATTTCCACCTTCACCTGGTCCATCTCTGACTCCTCCCTTGCCTTCCTCAACATCTTTGCTTCCATTTCTGGGGATAGGCTGGCTACTTATATTCACAACAATCCCACAAACTCCCACAGTCACCTTGACTGTATATCCTCATACCCCACTTCCTGTAAAGACTCTATTCCATTCTCCCTGTTCCTTCGTCTCTGTCGCATCTGTTGCGATGAGGCCTACTTTGACAAGGGGGCCTCTAAATTGTCCAGCTTCTTCTTCAACCGAGGATTCCCCAGCACCGTAGTTGACAGGGCCCACAGCCGTATCCGACCCAACTCCTGCACTTCAGCCCTCACCACTTCCCTCCCCTCCCACAACAGCTATACGGACCCCTGGTCCTGACTTACCACTCCACCAACATCCACATCCAAAGGATCATTAGCCGCCATTCCCATCTCCTCCAGTGAGATGCCACCACCAAACACACAATCCCCCTGTCAGCCTTCTGCAGGGACTGTTCCTCGGGGGCACCCTGGTCCTTCACTCCCAACACTTCCCCATAGCCCGCAGCACTGTCCCACGCTATAGCAGCACGTGTAACACCTGCTCGTTTACTTTCTCCCTCCTCAATATCCAAGGCCCTAGACATACCTCCCAGGTGAAGCAGTGACTTACCTGCACTACACTCAATCTGGTCTGGAGCTGCAGGAGCACAGCAGGTCAGGCACCATCAGAGGAGCAGGAAAGTTGACGTTTCGGGTCGGAACCCTTCTTCAGTTCTTGCTATCTCCTCAATCTAGTCTATTGTATTCACTGCTCACAATGTGGTCTCCTCTACATTAGGGAGACAAAACGCAGACTCGGTGACTGCTTGGCAGAACACGGACGTTCTGTCCACGAAAATGAGGCTGAGCTTCCTGTTGCTTGACAATTCAAGACAACGCTGTTTTCCCTGGCCAGCATCTCTGCAATGTTACAGCAAACCTCAGTGTAAGCTGGAAGAACAGCACCTCATTTTCCACTTGGGTACCCTGCAGCCTTCACGGCTCAATATCAAATTCAATCATTTTTGGGCCTGAGCACCTTCTCCCACGTCCTTACCCCAAACCTCACGCACCAGGCCTTGTAATCACATGGACTGCTCCCTCAACCAAGCCAATGCCAGCTACCAATGGTCCCAATTCGCAGATACTGATTCCCGAGACTGACCTACATTTCTACGCCTTGAATGAGTTTTAAAGTATAAAAAGGGTTTAAAAGTAACAACCGACAGGAGTTTTGAAAGCTCCTGCAAAATTCAAAACGTGCAGGAGTCACGGCTAAAATGGAAGAGCAATGTCAATCACTACACTGACTGATCTCAGATCAGCAGCAATTAGGATGACAGAATTGACCTCAGCACTTTCCTCAGTCAGGACTGGATAATGTGGGAGTGGGGAAGGCAGCAAACTCTGCTCAGTTATGATTTTATTGCTTGCTGCAATAGATTGTTGACACTCATGATTTAGGTTCATTCTTAAAGGATGGCTAACTGGCTACGGTATAGGGGTTGGAGTGTAAATGCCTGTGGAGCTGTACCTTAGCAACAGCTAGTTCATCTACAGAGGAAGACAGCAAAAGAGGATAAATTTCAAACAGTAAAAAGGTCCCACTCTCAATAGAGATGACGGAGTGGTGAGTTTAACCTGAGGGTCACCACACCTCAGCGGACAGGACAGGTTGAGAAGGCTGGACCCTTCAGGGTTACCTCAGAAATCGAACCCACACAATTGGTGTCACTCTGCATCACAATCCAGCTGCCCAACCAACTCAGCTATCCAACCATCACAAGCAACATCAAATCTCAGGGCGGTAGAAGCCAACCAGATAATAATTTAGAGGCTTAAATTGAAACTGTATGGCACAAAGAGATTCTTTTAACATAAACAGCTCCAAAAACTTGATTGAATATGCAGTTAACAGGTTTCAGCAGCTACTGAGACCAAGTCTATGTCTGTAGAATAAAACACGTTTTAAGCATACCATGGTTAAATATATTTGGAATATAATTCATTGTAATGAATAAAAAGGGAATGTTGGCATTCTTTGTGCATTAATAGTGTGCTGATATGACCACCAAACTAAATGTACGTTACAAGAAACCAAGTCACGCAAGTCGACTTTTATCATGTGGTGATAGATAACCCCAAATGTAGTCCCTGCCCTGCTCAAAAGCTCTTGCTTGTTTCTATCCTCTGGATGAGTTACGATATTTGTTGCACTAAGTGCATAATCTGCAGCTATTATTACCTTGTGTCAAAAAAAGCCTTTTCTAGGAAGTCTGTTATGTCATGATCTCACACTTTATCTGACAACACAATTCCAAAAGAACCCAGGATCATCAAACTGCATTTTATTCCTGATCACATTGCTCACGTAACGAAAAGAAACATAACAATCAGGAGGAATGTTACTGCTGGTTGGCCCGCTCCCCACGGAACCGGACTGCAGGCCTATTCAGGTGGATAGACTGAACTCTCGCCTCCCATCTCTGCAAGATCCGAGATACATGTTTCAAGCATTGATCACAGTTAACTCAAGTGCACGCCCTCAGCATAGGTTACTTATCACTTCACAAATCATCCAACGCAGGGGGTTCTGCATTTGAATCTGATCTGGCAAGGGTAGTTTTTTGTTAGTGAACACCAGCAAAAGCCAGGGAGTAGAATATGGGCCCATTATCTCTGCAAGGGAATAAGGGAAATGACAGATCACAACACAAAACCCCATGCGGGATTACGGGGTTGAGGTGGTGTGGTTGATCTGAGTGGAATGGTCTTTGAAGGGTCAGTGCAGGCTCGAGGGGCTGAGTGGCCTCTTTCTGCACTGTAGGGATCCTATGATTCTAAGCTGATACCAAACCTTTTCGACCTGGTTCTGAACCTGCCTTCCTTGGCCATCATGTCCTGATTTGCGACTTGAACCAGGAGCCTCTGGATCAGAGGCAGGGACATTGCCCAATGTGTCACAAGACCCTTTTCTGTCAATGCTTACCTTTATATATTGTGTCAATGTTACTATATCCACTCAATTTTGCTGTGTCACCTGCCCTGGAACAGCTGCATGTTCTGGCCACAAGCTCGCTCTGTGCTCACTTTTGAAGTCTCCATCCAAATTCAATCAAGATCTTGTATATCAGTAACAAGAAGAAAAATACGTATTCATAAAATGTAATATAAGTCACGGGTGTGTATATTGTAAGCTTTAAGAGTTTCTGTATCCCTTGCAAAGCAATCATTTGCAAGGACAGGGGTTTCTTCCCTTCACTTCCTGAAATTAGCCAAGAAATTATCAGCACCTTCCAATATTCAAACTGCTTCACCAAATGACTGAACTCAGATTGACGCCAGCCTGTGTTTGCTTGTCGCTATTAACTGGAATAGATAATCCAATCTAAACGCAGATAAATAGATTACATCATCTGTCACATCAGCCCAGCCTTCCTCAGGGTCAGACAGATATCCGTTATTCCAGCATACATAGGGAGTTGTGCATGGGGACCCTGCAGAATCCCCACTGTAGCAGAATCCAAAGGAAATTTCCTGGGAAATTGAAGATTTGATTGGGCAGTTCCTCGAGGCCTGAAATCTTCTGAAATTCTCCACTTCAAACTGGATAAATCGGTGAGTTCCAATATAATAAAATAAAAGTTACTGAGGAAAAGTATTAAATACATTGTCTAGGTCCTGAGTAACACTTCAACTGACCCCATAGTTGCCTCACCCACCCTTAATTCCACATCCTCCAGACCCTGACTTGACAACCCCAGAATATCCAACCACCCTAGATCCTAGGACCCCACCAAAACTCCCAGGACCCACACCAACTTTCCCTGCTCCAGATCCACTCTCCCTTGCCTTGTCTCCCCAACTCCAGACCCGATGGGTCTGCCTCCCACCTCTCCAAACACCCATGGGACTCAACACTCCCACCACCACCGTTTTCCCCAACGTCAGACCCAATTTCCCATGAACTGACACCTACCTTCCCCCACCACAGCCAAACCCAATATCACCCACCCATTCTGACCTACACTAAATATTGTATCATATATTGTAAATATTGAAGGTTATAGCAGGTGAGGATCTAGAAACTATCATTATCACTAAGGAGGCAGTGCTGGGCAAGCTAATGGGGGCTAAAGGTAGACAAGTCTCCTGGCCCTGATGAAATGCATCCCAGGGTACTAAAACAGGTGATGGGGGAAATAGCAAATGCACTAGTAATTATTTACCAAAATTCACTGAACTCTGGGGTGGTTCCCACAGATTGGAAAACAGCCAATGTGACACCACTGTTTAAAAAAGGAAGTAGACAAAAAGCAGGTAACTATAAGCCAGTTCGCTTAACTTCGGTAGTGGGGAAAATGCTTGAACCTATCATTAAGGAAGAAATAGCAAGACATCTGGATATAACTTGTCCCATTAGGAACACCCAGCATGGGTTCATGAAGGGTAGGTCATGTTTAACTAAACTGGTGGAATTCTTTGAGGACATTACTTGCATGGTGGACAATGGGGAACCTGTGGATGTGGTGTATCTGGATTTCCAGAAGGCATTTGACGAGGTGCCACACCAAAGGCTGCTACATAAGATAAAGTTGCACGGTATTACAGGTAATGTATTGGCATGGACAGAGGATTGATTGACCAGTAGAAAGCAAAGAGTACGGGTAAATGGGTGTTTTTCTGGTTGGCGGTCAGTGGTGTGTCTCAGGGATCAGTGTTGGGACCGCAATTGTTTACAATTTACATAGTCCCCAACTCCAAATCATCTAAATGTGGTGTGTCAAAATTTGCAGATGACACCAAGGTGAGTGGTAGAGCAAGTGTGCAGAAGACACTGAAAGCCTGCAGAGGGATATCGATAGTCTAAGTGAGTGGGCAAAGATCTGGCAGATGGAGTACAATGTTGATAAGTGTGAGGTCATCCATTTTGGTAGGAATAACAGCAAAATGGACTATGTTTTAAATGGTAAAAAATTGCAGCACGCTGCTGTGCAGAGGGACTTGGGTGTCCTTGTACATGAATCGCTAAAAGTAGGATTGCAGGTGCAGCAGGTAATTAAAAAGGCAAATGGAATTTTGCCTGCCATTACTAGAGGGATGGAGTTTAAAAACAGGGAGGCTATGCTGCAGCTGTATAGGGTCCCGGTGAGGCCACACCTGGAGTACTGTGTGCAGTTTTGGTCTCCTTACTTGAGAAGGGATACACTAGCACTGGAGCGGGTGCAGAGGAGATTCACTCGGTTGATCCCAGAGTTGAGAGGGTTGGATTATGAGGACAGACCGAGTAGACTGGGATTATACTCATTGGAATTCAGAAGAATGAGGGGAGATCTTATAGAAACATATAAGATTATGAAGGGAATAGATAAGGTGGAGGCAGGGAGGTTGTTTCCACCAGCAGATGAAACTAGGACTAGAGGGCATCGCCTCAAAATAAAAGGAAGCAGATGTAGGACTGAGGTCAGAAGAAACTTCTTCACCCAAAGGGTTGTGAATCTGTGGAATTCCCTGCCCAGTGAAGCGGTTGAAGCTACCTCGCTGAATGTTTTTAAAGCAAAGCAAGATAAATTTTTGAACAGTAAAGGAATTAAGGCTTATGGTGAGCAGGCAGATAAGTGGAGCTGAGTCTCAAAAAGATCAGCCATGATCTTATTAAATGGCGGAGCAGGCTCAAGGGGCCAGATGGCCTACTCCTGCTCCTAGTTCTTCTGTTCTTATGTACTTATCTGGCCCCTTTGCCACCTTGCTCCCTGGTACACTACCCAGCTGGTAACCTGCCTATCTGGTATCCCACTCCCCTGGCAACCTGCATCCCTACTCTCTAGCACCCTAACCTCACACTTACTTTATGTACTTACCATTTGATAGCAGATCTCAAAGCAGCTGTCGGTGATTCTGGAACTTTAAATTTCAGAATACGGCAGCTGACTTCAGTGAAAAGGGAGCATGTTTTGCTTTCCCTCAACAGTTCTGCACCACAGGAGAACTGTCAGAACAGAAATACAGCTCTGCATTTCTGAAGAAGCCTGGATTGGAAACACCTGTCCATAAATGCAGAGTTCTCTCCTCTCATAAAAAAATGGCCACTCTTCAGAAAATCTAGGCCATCATCTAACTGAGCATCAGCAACACCATGCAAGATCCACTGGCTATGCCTATGGGAATACTGATTCACTGCAGTACAGAGGTTGTATCCCAGTATACCTATCCTCTTCCTGGTAGTTTACCTGCATTTTAAGATTATCCAGTTGTGGTAAGAGAGCTGCTTGCAAAATCGACATTGCTAATGTACTGGTGGTACCATAAAATGTACACCGCAAAATTAAAGCTCAGGTGAATCTAGCAGAAAGAAATCAAAGACTTGAATCATCAGGAAAATCAAGATCAGGAATATGCAAATTTGCAATGCCAGCAAACTCGGCTAACATCGATTCTCTACATGCTTCAGAAAAGACCGAGAGATCAAACCTCTTGGAGTCAATGCAGTTTAACAGAGAGTTGGAAAAATGGTACAATTTGTTACCATGAACAAGATGTTTTTCAGCTCCTTTCCATCAGATTGTTAAATGTATCTAGGAAGAAAAAGTCAAACCAATTCCACTTAAGGAAAAATATGTCTGAGAAAATGCAAGAAAAATGTTTGAAGAGTGAAGTGCCAGCTGTTTCCCTTACTAAACTGTGACAGGCTGCTTATGGGTATAATTAATTAGTTTGCAAAAGCAAAGTCTCTGCACTGCACCAAAATGGTTCCTAAAGTACTGCTGTTTTATGGAGTGCTCTTAAAGGCGGCCAATTGTGCTGGCTCAAAGCCAAGAAGGGCCTCTTAAATATAAAATGACTGCAACGCTTGGAGCATTAACTCTTCGAATAGGTATCGTACAGTAGCTTTTCTGTACCAAATACTGGTGAGTAAAACATTCAACAGCGATGCACAAATGCATATGCATTCATGCATTATTTGACTGATTCCACTTGGCATTTGTCCACGATGGCCTCCTATCTTTGATCCTTTAACCGTGAACATTGTGTCTGCACTTCAAAAAAGGCAGAAGTTTGGGAAGGGGGAAAGACTTGAAAATTCTCCACAGAATTAAGTGTGCTTTCCCACACATTGACCTCCCTGTAAAAAAGTAATACAAAATTCATATTTAAAACAAACTTAAATTGGAAGGGTAGTCCCTTGCTTGTATTAAATCATTCAACTAGGCAACACACAGCCAAATGACGCATAGATTTTGAATGCAGTTTAACCAAACTGGTGCAAAGTACTGGCTTTCAATGGTATTAATAGAAAGATTAGAGCAAATATATAAATCGCTCTTGCTCCGTTGCCTGTGTCACAAAAGAACTCAAATGCTAAGTTTCTGTACAACAGAAAGAATTTTTTTAGAAATAAATTTTTTTCATTGTAAAGGTTAATGGTTGTTAGATATTTACATGTTTTGCAAGATATATATATTTTTGACAGACCATGAATTGGATTTTGCGTCAACAATGGGGTTGGGGAACCAGCGAGAACCTTGTTTCGCTTCGATAGAAAGCCAAACACAACTAAGTGCCTATCAACCAATTAAGTGGCCAATGTCAGACCTCCAAAGCGATGAAGGACCCCAGAGATTGGTAATCCCACCATGTAGAGCTGCCAGCAAATCAGAGGCTAGCAGAAGCTCTTCACTGCAGATTATGCCTCCAGAAGTGAAATAACTGCCAACAGGCCAGGATTCCATCAACATGTCACCCTTTATTTACATATGCACAGTACATGAGCTCTGACCAGCCAGCTCAGGGCCAGTCCCTAGAATGAATCTCCTGTTTATATTGCTCAGCCAGGAGTCCATGATTAGCCCAGGTTAATATCCCCAAACAAGGAACTCAAAGTCGATGAGATCTGCCTGGCCCTCGTTCACTACGAGAAGCAATGGTTGCTATCATTAATACTGGGATGACCAGCTGGAGGACAAAGGTGAATTAGGACAGGATGAGGGCCTTGGGGAGGGAGTCACAAGTAGGGATCGAAGAAAAGGACGATGGAACAGCTTTTAGCAGCCACCTACCATCTGTCTATGTGACATCAGGTCCCTCATACAGGCACAAAGTGCTCGTGAAACAGGGAACCCCCGTCCAAGAATAGATCCCTTAGGGTTTGCTGGGTGATCTTCAGGAAGCCATGCAAGATCGGGTTATCCCGACAAAATTCCAGTGAGCTCTCAAGTGGATCATTAACTGCATTCCCACCATCGGCAGGCAGGAATCCTGCATCCCTTCCTTCCACCAATTTAATTAGGAGAGATTTCCCAACACCAGGAATTTCATGCCAGTACACCTGCCTGATTCCCCCACCTCTCTGCCTGAGAGGTAGCCCCTTCACCAAGCCCCCTCCAACAAGCCTAACCAGACCCTGCCCTAGGGCGTACATTGCACAGTGAATACTGGTCTTCCATCTTGTTCATATTTATTTGAAGAGCCCTGTTACTGAAATCTATTTTAGTTTGCTCTCACCACTTGTAGCAATTTAAAGCTAATTTAATCAACCTTTAAGCTGCAGAATCCCTAAATTCTTGCTGTCACACATAAACAGACATATTGAAAAGAACCCAAGAAAACATGCAACCAGTAAAACAGAATACTCAAAATGCTCTAAATAGTCAGCAGGCCTAGTAGCATCTATTACAGCCATAACTAGCAGCTCACAGGCAGCACAGTGGCTCAGTTGTTGGCATTGCAGTAGTTAGCACCAGGGACCCAGGTTTGATTCCAGCCTTGGGTGACTGTCTGTGTGGAGTTTGTAAGTTCTCCACATGTTTGTGTGAGATTCCTCCAGGTGCTCCGGTTTCCTCCCACAGTCCCAAAAATGTGAGGTTAGTTGGATTGGCCATGCTAAATTGTCTGTACTGTCCAGGGATGTGCAGGCTTGGTGGGTTAGCCATGAGAAATATAGGGTTACAGGGATAGGTTAGGGGAATGGATTTGGGAGGGATAGTCTTCAGATGGTTAGTGCAGACTTGATGCATCGAACTGCCTCCTTCTGCACCGGAGGGATCCTATGGTTCTATGGAAAGGGGCAAAGGGCAGAAAAAAAGGGAAGGTTTATAATTAGGTGGAAGACAGAAGAGGTTAAATGATAAAGTGGATGATGAAGCAAAGCAACTATTCTATTTTGTCTTCCTTGTCTTTCAATATATCATTTAATTTTCCTCTGCATTCCCACCCTATTCCATACCTTCCCTTTTGTTCTTGCCCTCTGCCTTCATTCCCTGCCTATGAACTTGCTTAGAATTGGCTACATCTTTCACTTTTTCAAGTTCTAATGGAAGGTCATTCCCTGAAACATGAAGGAAAGCATCCCATGGACCTTATATAACACCTGATCTCCCTGTTGTGCCATCTTCAAAATCTGTGGATGTGCAAACCAAGGTTTCTCACATCCTTACCCTTCTCAATATCCTCCTGTTTATTGAATATTCCTCTACTTGGATTTCCCTCCCCAAATACATAAACTCCCATCCCTCCCATTTGAATTAGATTTGCCACTTTTCCGCCCACTCAACCAAGCCATCAATATCACTCTGCAGTCAACCACCGTCTCTTCACTAACAACTAGATGGCCTGTCTTTTGTGGCATGTAAAAGATAGAGTAGAAACAAACCATCCCTGAATCATAATGGTATACAGGCTCAGATGACTAGAAAAATTGTGAAAGAGCCAGATTTTCAGGAGCATTTTAAAGCAGAACAGGCAAGCAGTGCAGAGAAAAGTTGATGGAAGAAATTTCAGAGCCTGGGGCCTGAGTAGCTAAAGGCCTGACTGCCAATAGAGGGGTAAAGGAAACTGAGGAGACACAAGAGATAACAGAGTCAAAATTCAGAATATCTGAAATGAGGTCATTATTCTTTCATTACAAAGAAAGGCAAGTAATCAAATATGCACATGGTTCAAAATACTAAAATGGATTTAATTCATTATTGATTTATTGATTTATTTATTTATTGATTTTATTGATATAGAGGTAGAAAAATCATCACTTTGTTCACATAGCCCACAATCTGATGGCTATAAAAACAGGTGAATTGCCAGGCTGGATCTCTGGCCATACTGAATTTATTCTCAGCTGCAGTAGAGGTTAAGAAAAGATTTACAAGGATGTTGCTGGAGTTGGAGGGTTTGCACTATACGGAGAGCCTAAATAGGCTGGTGCTTTTCCTTGAAGGCTCAGAGGCTGAGGGGTGACCTTATGGAGGTTTATAAAATCAGGAGGGGCATGGATAGGGTGAATAGCCAAGATCTTCTCTCCTAGCGTAGGGGAGTCTGAAACTAGAGCACATAGGTTTAAAGGTGAAAGGGAAAAGGGAAAAGATTTAAAAGGGACCTAAGGAGCAACTTTTTCACTCAGAGGGTGGTGCATGTATGGAATGAGTTAACAGAGGACGTGGTGCAGGCTGGTATAACTACAATTTTTAAAAGGTATCTGGATGGGTATATTATAGGAAGAGTTTAGAGGGATATAGGTCAAATGCTGGCAAGTGGGTCTAGATTATGATCTGGAGGCGAGCTCATTTCACCTGATGAAGGGACTGCGCTCCAAAAGCTTGTGATTTCAAATAAACTTGTTGGACTATTACTTGGTGTCATGTGATTTCTGACTAGGACCAGATTAGTTTAGGATATCTGGTTGGCATGGACAAGTTGGACCAAAAGATCTGTTTTTGTGCTGTATAACTCTATGACTCTACGAGAAGCTACAGTTGGCCTGAGATATGGGAGATGATGCAGTCTGGATCCACACTCCTGATCTCTATACAATGCCTGCAGAATGAATTTGTACAAATTCCTCAGTGCAATAAACTGAGTGATAAAGAACATGTTTACAATTTTGTTCACAATTAACTTTCTCCTTGTATCCTGCTGCTACAGGGCTGATGCAAGACCACAGCTGCTTTTCATTTAACTTGACACAAGATTGAGGACTTGCAGACAAAATGTGAAAGGGCACTTCATTTAACATCAAGTCTTCCTTTCTCCATGAACAGCATTATCGTTTCCACATAAAACAGCACATAGAGCCATCTTCCCAAGCTAAAGGCAAAGTGAAACCCCACCAGAACCACAGCTAAACCATTCATTATTAATTACCAAGAAGAATTGACAACATACTTGAGGGAATTAATGACTAGGAATTTTAGCCTCAAAAGATCATTAGAAAGAGAGATGAGCAAAAGAGGAGAAATTTGAATAAACATATGCATGCAAAAGCTAGAGCTTTCTGAATGACTTCCCATCTTTAAAATAATAAAGATGATTAAACGAATGTCGTCCTTTGATGTATAAACAAATGAAATGAACTTTGCTGCACGGTCGCTTGGCTGGATGTTCATCCGCCATGTTCTCTTTGGGATCAGGTCTAACATGGTATTTAGTGCTAGAAGGAAATTCACTGTTTAAAAAATAAAACTAAACAGCTTCCACTCTGTGACACTTTGAGTTATAGCAGAGCCAAACACAACTTAATATGGGATCTATCCTACTTAGGCTACATAATATATGGTCTCCTTAAGGGAGGGGAGGCATCAGCACTTTATACGAAAGTTTCAATTCATCAAAAAAGCACATACTGATTTTGCCATTAATAATCCAAACTCCATCAACCCGAGAATTGATGTCATTTTCTCCGATGAATCCAGTGGACAGTCCAACATCTGTTTCATGCTTTTAAAGTCTGTGTAATGGATAAACAGCAAACATCTAAAAATAACATCCCGTTGACAACGGACCTGGCTTCAAGTATGCCATTACCAAGATATTTTTATAAGTTGGTAATCAACGACATCTATTCTATTTATAACACAGTCCAAAATCAGGTGGACTGGAGGTGCCATGTTACCATGGAGAAATGCACGCCAACAACCACGATGGTACACAAAGTGCTTTTGTTTAGTGAATTTTGGCTCAGAATGCTAGTGCTAGCAAATGGAACACTTTCCACGTCAGTTATCCAGCATTCAGCTCTTCTGGTTCAGGTGAAGGAAAGCTTCTCTCTGCTCTGCCCAGTCACCTTCTGTGAAATAAAAAAGTACTTTATCAAAAGCACTTTTAGCCTCCTGTTTGAATCCAAGTCCTGCTCGTAGCACATAAATTGGGACGGTTTACTGCACAGGAGATGTAAATTTTGACATGTCGTAATTTTATCAGCCTGCCTAATCCTACTCCTATGTTCCTATAAATAAAGTTTTGAAATTTTTTTAAAATTGCATAAAGGATAAAACTGTAATCCTGCTGTCTTGACAGTGGGTTGTCTGAACAGACTGGAATTGTATGATTCAGTTGGCAGTCTGACCCGTTTACCTGGCAATGCATAGTATAATACATAGAGCAGACCTATTCGCTCAATGATACATGGTTTCTTCATAGCACATAGCACAGTGAGGGGTGTGACAGATCCATCTCTGAGCCAACACACGGAGCAGCAATAGTTTTTTTATTCATTCATGGTATGTGGGCTTCATTTATAGCTCACTCCTCGTTATCGTGAATCACTGCAGCCATTTGGTGTAGGAATTCCCACAATGCCATTAGGAAGGAAGTTCCAGGATTTTCACCCAGCAATAGTAAAGGAACAGCAATATATTTCCAAGTCAGGATAGTAAATGACTTGGAGGGGAACTTGCAACTGGCGGTGTTCCCATGCTCTTCTAGATGGTCATGGTTGTGGGTTTAGAAGAAGCTAAGGGCCTCTAGTAAATTTCCGCAGCGTACCTTGTAAACGGTACACACTGCTGCTATTGAGCATTGGTGGTAGAGGGAGTGATTGTTTTTGCATGGGTTGCTGGTCAAGCAGGCTACTTTATCCTCGATGGTGTGAAGATTCTTGAGTTGAAGCTGTGCTCATCGAGGCAACTGGGAAGTATTCCATTACATTCCTGACTGGCGCTTTATAGACGTTGGGCAGGCTTTGGAGGTGAGTAACTCACTGCAGGAATCCAGCCAATGGCATGCTCCTTTAGGCACTGTATTTGTATGGCAGTCGAAGTCAGTTTCCGGTTTGATGGCAACCATCCGAGGATATTGATACTGGAGGAATTGATGATGATAACTTCCTAACTTTACTAAGGCTCCTTGATATCACACATGGTCTTGACTGTCAAGGGCAGTCACTCTCACCTCATTTCTGAATTCAGCTCTTTTGTCTGTGTTCAAACCAAGGCTTTGATGAGGTCAGAAGCTGAGTGGTCCCAGTGGAACCCAAACTGAGCATCAGTCATTGCTGAACAAGTGCAACTTGATAGTGCTGTTGATGACCTCTTCCGTCACCTCACTGATAATGGTGAACAGACTGATGGAGTTGTAATTGGCCAAGTTGGATTTGTCTAGCTTCTTGCATGCTGGACCTACTAGAGCAATTTTCCATATTTGTCAGGTGAATGCCAGCACTGTGGCTGTACTGAAACAGTTTGGCGAGGGGCATGGAAAGTCCTGCATCTTAAGTCTTCATTACTATTAGCAACATGTTGTCAGAGCCCATAGCTGTTGTAGTAAAAACACTTTGAGCATTTCTGATATCATGTGGATTCAACACCAAGTCCCCAGAACATATCCTAGGTCTCTGGATTACTAATCTATGACAATTTCACTATGCCAATGCCAACCCTAAGTCTAACCCCTCATTCTATTTGAATTAAGAAATGGCTCGGAAGACATAAGTGTGTAAAATAGAATAAAATCAAACAAGTAAAGGAGCTTGAGATTCTCATGCTAAGGTCTGGTGGATCTTTGGGTAAAACCAGCCTAGCTTACTCTGAAACTGAACATCTTTGATTTAAAGTAATAACAAGATGACAAACTGAGCCCATCACTGCAGTTTGTACGTGCCAGTATTTGAGTTGGTAATTGTAATTTAATGGAAAATCTAATACATTAATCACCCCAGTAAACAAGCCGTCTGATAGTTATGCAGAAGTTGTACTCCCAACTTTGTTAGCCATAAAAATACTCACAAAAAATGACTGGACATATATTCAATTCTATGGGACTACTTGAAAAGACTTCTACTAATGCTCAGGATGAAGTAACAGTTCCAGTTGCGCAGTGTAAAGACCCAATCTAAAAATGGCACCAGATTGTGGTACTTTTCACTGTATCTCCCCAGATATACATGATAATAAATGATTCATTCATTCGTTCAATCAGCTCACAAGTCTTGGCTCAAGATGACCAAAAATAATTTGATCAGTTTTCTGCAATTAGTGCATGTAGTGGGCATGAGTAGAAATGGTTAAACGCATATAGTTTACATTACAGAGCAACTGGCAATAACTGATATCTCACCAGTTTGGACTGAAACATGGACAAAGAAATAACTCCCACCTTTCATTATGTTAATACTCGCCTTCATTCGATAGCATCATCCTTTCTTCTGCTTAAGGACACTGTATAAATTGGAACTTACGACCGCTTCCAAAGTTGGATCACACTGAGCATAATTTGCAAAGATACAAGATAACTAGCCATACATAAACTGAAAGGAGTAACATATAAAAAAATTCCAATGAAATTTATTCATATATTTGCAAGAAAAATAAAACTGGCATCATCAATATCTGAATTTCATTTGCATTTCAGAAATCCTGCCCATGATTTTATGTATTCACACTCTTCACGGAAAAGTTGAAAATGCTGGCTTTGAGTCTGTCTGCCGGATGGTTCTCAGAACAGGAAAAACTGGAATCATCAACAATGATGATGATTCATCAATGAATCAATGAAAATACAAGTATGGGAGATTGCAGGAGAAAGATGTTCTTGAAAAGTTACATTAGAAAGCGAAAGAACTATGGATTTACCCATATTTCAGGTGAATGGTAACCTACTCCTATCTTAGGTGATGTTAGAGAGGGGCAGATACATTAAAATAAGAAATGTGGCAAGACATCAGAATAGAGCACATGGAGTTGTACCGAATATTTGCCTTTCAGCAGAAGAAGGTAAAAGGAGAGTTGACATGTATTAATATCATGTAGGGATTATATACAGTAAACAAAGAGAATGACTAAAAAGAAACACAGGTAAGGCAACAGGCAAAAGAAATAGAAGTAACATGAGGAAACACTTTATTATGCAACAAATAGTTAGGAACGTAAACACCGCTAAAAGGTGGCAAGAAGTTGAAACTTTTCATCTTGCAGTTATCAGAACTAGGATACAAGAAACAGATATGAAAGAGTCACAAATTTGTACAGATTGAGAAGAGACTGCTGACTGGTTCAGCCATTACTGGCACAGAACGCAGAAAGAACAAGTTATTTGTCAATCTTAATTCTCAGACCAGGCAGGTGGATTCTGATTGGTCAGGATGTTGTCATGGAGATATAGCAGGGTTTGACTATCTCCATGACCTTTTTTGAAAGAGTGCAATGTATTGACAAATTCCATTTACCCACATAAAACAGGATCTTGAGTATTCATTAATGTAGCTTCTAGCACACTTGCACAAAAGCATCACCGATAATCTCAAACTTTCATGAATTTTCATAATTATCTATCTGTCTACCACACAAATGAGTAATGCTGGTTTGTGCTCAACCAGCTCAACCTAGCAAGCCTCAGAAATGTACATCCACCATTAGATGTGGTTCTGCTATTTGAAATCAATTATTAAATAAACCAGACCGTGCTGAGTTACACCAGAAGCCAATTTAAGATCACTTGCCAGACCTAAAGTGACCTTGCAATGTACTAGAAGTTAAACACATAAATACTCAAGATCTTGCTTTAAGTGAGCAAAAGGAATTTTTTCATTGCACCCTTTTTAGAGGAAGTAGTCATGAGAAGCAAACTCTACTGCATTCCCATGGCATCCTGATCCTGACCAATCAGGGTCTACCTGCCTGATCTGAAAATTAAGATTGACAGTTAACTGTTCCTGCTGTATCTCCATGTCATTGATTGCCCAACCAATCAGCACCCTCTTCTCATTCTGTATAAAATGGTGTCTCTGCTTTCAAGTTTCTTCTTGTATCCTAGTTCTGATGACTGCAAGACAAAAAGCTTCTGGTTTATATTTAAAGTAATGTTTAAGTTTAGTATGACTAAATAGTTAAGATTTGGTATGCACTGTCTGGTAGGATTATGGACTCACTAGTGATATTCAAAGGAAAGTGGATAAGGTAAACAAATCGCAGAAATGTGGGAAAGAGCTGACACAAACCTAACAGGCCAGAAGACCTTCCTTCTATGTTTCACTGTTCTATGACATTTTGTTCTGTCTCAGCTCTGATATGGAGGTGTTGGTGTTGGACTGGGGTAGACAAAGTCAGGAGTCACACGACACCAGGTTATAGTTTGACAGATTTATTTAAAATTTTAAGGTTTTGGAGCCTTGTTCCTTCACCTAACAAAGCAGTAGAGCTCAAAGATTCTGATTTTATATAAATCTTCTGGACTATAACCTGGTCTCATGTGACTTCTGACTTCATCTCAGCTCCTATGTAAGGATAATGAAGTTTCTCACTTTCCCCTACAAGTGATGTGACAGTAAGTCACCAGGAGTTTGTGGATCTCAAAGAGTAACAGGCAAAGGTTTAGGTCTTGAGTTGGAGCATGCAGGATTTTTTTTAAAAATTGAAAAGTAGCATCCAACATATCACTTGGTGGTCAGGGTGGGAAGAAATGCCTGTTCAATTCAATATTGTTTAGTTTTTAACTGATTTCTTGGCCTTGGGCATGCATGTGCCTCTGTTGTTAGCCCTGCTGCCTCAGACTGCGAGGGACTCGGGTTTGATTCCACCCTCAGACAACTATCTGTGGAGTTTGCATATTCTCACCATGTCTCCATAGGTTTCCTCCAGTTGCTCACATTTCACCCCCCATAGCGCAGACATGTGTAGGTTAGGTCAATTGGCCATGCCAAATTGCACAGTGTCCAGGGATGTGCGGGCTAAGTGGGTTAGCTCTGGGTTACAGGGATAGGATAAGGGGGTTGGTGTGTGGACTCGTTGGCCCGAATTCCCTGCTTCCACACTGTAGGGATTCTTTGGTTCTTGTACAGAGTCTCATCAAATGTCCTCTGAAATTCTATACAGATCATGATAGTGATCTTCTCAAAATAATTCATCTAGTATCGTCAGACATGGCCTAGCTTTCAAAAATCCACACTGACTCTGATCAATTCATATTTATTAAAGTGCTCAGTCATTCAAAGATTAGTCTACATACACCAAGTCTTGCTGCAACTCCCATTTGAAATGTTTAGTTTAAATTGCTTCTCTTCATTCTTCATGCCAAATGGATCATTTAAAAATTTCTTGCAATGTTTTTTGTAATCTGCTCTGTGATTACCCATTTTACCAGTCCTGGTACAGCTAAGTCCACCTGAAGACTATTACTATCCTCACCACCACCTTTGAGTATTGTGCCATGGACAAATTGAAATCATGCTCTGCATACCCAAGCCCAAGTCATTAATATTATTGAGTAATGATGTCTAGACTCCCGTAACTTCCCACAACTGGTACTGAACTTTCTGATTTCTCTCTCCTTACCTGCTTATGTAATGAAGGGGCATACAATTTTTCAACACAAAAAAAAAAAGAGATAATTATTTAAATCCAGAGGAAAAGCTGAATGTCACATCTGGTTTCTTCACCTTTTCTTTTAATCACCTGAAGTGAAACCCACCAGCTCCTGAAGATTTGACCATCCTATTTTTCCTTATTTTAAAAAAAATGAACAGAACATTGGTTTAATCCACTGATGTTCTCCTTTAAATTTAATAACTCTTGTAATGCTGATATTTTGTCCTCTTCATCTATTCTGAAAGCTGATACACGCACAATATACTCAATTAACATGTTTACAGTTTCCTTACTGTTCATCACTGTTCCTTAATCTCCAAAATCCTTTACTGTTAGCTTTGATACTCCTTGGAATTTTTTTCAGATTCCCTTTCTAAATTGGTTATTACTTTTTTAAAATAGCTTTGTTGCTTTTTAAACCTCCCTCTTCCTAGACTTCCACTGAGTGTTGTATTTTATTTCTTTATAATTGATGCACTTTTGTTTTTAATTAAGCCACATCTATAACACACACTATTTATTGGTCAGTTAAAAGACCATCCTCTTTCCCCAGCACAGCAACATCGGAGGTAACTTGGATTTAACTGACGTATTGTGAACTAACAGCGTCATAGCTGGAGATGTTTTGAAGAGATTGGCTCTATTTGTGCCCTCTGTTCTTACTATTCTTTTCCACAGAGAGGTGGACACCATTGGCAATCTGGAGAATGAAAGAATGATCCTATCTACCTGACTAAAATATGAGGAATCTCAAAGAAGAAACAGCATTTTTTTAAACAAAGTAGATGGTAAGTTAAATAGTTCAGGACAATGTCAGGAGTGTTTATGTCAGATCCAAGAATGACATAAGCTCAAAATATTCTACTTTCTTCTGTTTGATAGATTTCTTGTCATTTTAGGTGGGAGGAGTGATGAATCAAAAATAGATTTACAAATTAAAACTTAATTTCTCCACTTAAATAAATAGAAGATTGAGACAAAATGTTTTCCATGGTTAGACCTGAGCGTTGCCAGGGTTACAACTGAGGGAACTAGCAACTTGTGAGAATTTCAGCCTTTCATTGAACTTCTTGAAAAGTGCACCAGACAGAACACTTGTTTTTAAATGACTGGTCATTAACTAATACATCTCCTCTGGCATTGTTGACAGATAGTCAAGGAATACAATGGGTAAAATTATGAATGGAAGTTCTCATTGGTGCAGTATTTATCTCAAAGAAACCAATCAGCAGAAACTGTGTGTCTTATAACGGATAATGTGAGACTGCATTATGACAAGTTACAGAAATCCATTCAGATTATTGAAAGAGACTTGAATATTACAACTTTTGTTTAACATTGTAAAAAAGATTCCAAAACACTTCATTTCTATTGCAAATCAAAATTTGATACTGAACCATGTAAGGAGATATTATGGCAGGCAACAAAAAGCATAGGAACAATAGCAGACCATTCAGCCTATCAAGCCTGCCCCCCGCCCCACCATTCTAGATAATAGCTGATCATCACGTCAATGCCATTTTCCTACACATTTTCCACATCCTTAAATCTCAACGGTCCTCTGAAACCTATCAATTTCTATATTGAAGTTCCTCAATGATTGGGCTTCCACAGCCCTCTGAAATAGAAAATTCCAAAGATCCACCTTCATCCAAGTGAAGAAATTCCTCCTCATCCCAGTCTTAAAAGCCCTTCCTGAGGTAGGTTTCAAGGAGCAGCTCAAGAAGTGAGCCACAGGTAGAGACATCACTGAAGGCACAAGCACCAACTATAGAACAATGAAAATAGAGGCTGTGCAAAAGGTCAAAATTAGAGAATCACAGAGATCCGAGATGGTTATGGCATTTTCAAGAGGATTGGAAAACTACCAATGTAACACACTCATTCAAAAAGGAATGAAGGGGGAGAAAGGTAACTATAGGTCAGTTAGTTTAACATCCGTCATTGGTAAAGTGTCAGTGTCAATTAAAGGTTGTAACAGTGCGGCATTTAGAAATGCATAACATAATTGGAGTCAGCATGACGTCATGAAGGGTAACCATGCCTGACAAACTTATGTTAGTTCTGAGGAGTTAATAAGTAGAATGGATAAACAGGAACCAGTGGATGTTATATATCTGGATTTCCAAAAGATGTTTGATAAGCTACTGTACATAAGGTTACTTAAGATAAGAGCCCATGCTGTTGGCGAAAGTATATTATCATGGATAGTTTCAGAGATAGTAGGAACTGCAGATGCTGGAGAATCTGAGATAACAAGGTGTGGAGCTGGATGAATACAGAGGCCAAGCAGCAGCATAGGAGCAGGAAAGCTGATGTTTCGGGCCTAGACCCTTCTTCTGAAGAAGGGTCCAGGCCCAAAACGTCAGCTTTCCTGCTCTTATGATGCTGCTTGGCCTGCTGTGTTAATTCAGCTCTACACCTTGTTATCATGGATAGTGAACTGGCTAACTAACAGTAGACATCGTTGGGATAAGGGGGGCATTTTCAGGATAGCAACCTGTATGTAGTGGAGTGCCACAGGGACTAGTACTGGAGCAGCATATTTTAATGACTTGGATGAGGAATGTGACTGTACTATTGTCAAATTTGCAATGACACAGAAATAGGTGAGAAGACGAGAAGTGAGGATGAAATAAAGAGCCTGCAGGAGAATACAGACAGGTCAATTGACTGGGCAAAAACTTGGGAAGTGGAATGTGCATGGGCAAGTATGAGGATATGCATTTCGGCCGGAAATAATAATAATAATAATAAACTCAAAGCTTTAAGACAAAAGGAATTTGGGAATCCTCATGCGTGAACCATAAGAAGCAAGCGTCCAAGTTCCAATGGGTAATAGGGAAGGCAAACGTGATGGAGTACAAGACAGTGATCTTGTTAAAACCTTACAGGCACGGACAAAGAACAAAGAAGAACAAAGAAAATTACAGCACAGAAACAGGCCCTCCAAGCCTGCGCCGATCCAGATCATCTATCTAAACCTGTCACCTATTTTCCAAGGATCTCCATCCCTCTGCTCCCTGCCCATTCATGTATCTGTCTAGATACATCTTAAATGACGCTATCGTGCCCGTCTCTACCACCTCCACCGGCAACGCATTCCAGGCACCCACCACCCTCTGCGTAAAGAACTTTCCATGCACATCTCCCTTAAACTTTTCCCCTCTCACCTTGAAATCGTGACCCTTAGCAATTGAGTCCCCCACTCTGGGGAAAAAGCTTCTTGCTATCCACCCTGTCTCTCCCTCTCATGATTTTGTAGACCTCAATCTTTCTAATGTAAATAATCCTAATCTACTCAACCTCTCTTCATAGCTAGTGCCCTCCATACCAGGCAACATCCTGGTGAACCTCCTCTGCACCCCCTCCAAAGCATCCACATCCTTTTGGTAATGTGGCGACCAGAACTGTATGCAGTATTCCAAATGTGGTTGAACCAAAGTCCGAAACAACTGTAACATGACCTGCCAACTCTTGTACTCAATACCACATCCGAGGAATGAAAGCAAGCCGTATGCCTTCTTGACCACTCTATCCACCTGCATTGCCACCTTCAGGGTACAATGGACCTGAGCACCCAGATCTCTCTGGGCGTCAATTTTCCCCAGGGATTTTCCATTTACCGTATAGTTCGCTACTATGAGTCAGACCACACCTGGGAAGCTGTGCACAGTTTTGGTTCCCATAATGAGAAAACATATCCTAGTGTTGGAGACAGTTCAGAGAACGTTCATTAGCTTGATCCTGATAGGTAGGGATTTTTTTATGAGTAATGTTGAATAGATTGGGCCTGCACTCATTGCAGTTTAGAAGAATGAGAGACTGCCTTATTGAAAAATATAAGGTTCTTAGGGAGCTTAACAGACTAAATGCAAAGAGGTTGTTTCCCCTTTCAGGAGACTCTAGGACTCAAGGGCTTAATCTCACTGTAAGCAGTCACCCATTTAAAACACCGATGAGGAAGTATTTATCTTAAAAGGCAGTGAATCTGCAGAATTCTTTGCCTCAGAGGACCATAATATTAATACGTGCACAGTCACACCTGCGACTTTAACACATCAATATACTCATTTCATGCTTAATCATTTCTTCAAGTCATTTATTTCATCTTGCAGAGCTCTGCCTGCAGACATGAGTCATTATTGATTGGGATTGGGAGAATGTACTAATAGAGTTGGCTAAACACAAAATGCGACAAGACAGATTCAGAAGACTTTTTTATTTGATATTTGGCTGATATTTGATCACCCTAATATTACATTCAGATTATTGTTAATTAATGCTTATTTGAATCTTCTTTGGATTTCTGTCAATTAGAATCACAAAAAGTCGGCCATTCAGCCCATTAACTCAATTCTTCTATTCAATGAGTCCATGGTGAATTAGTATCCTCAATCCACCAATCTGACTTGGTTCCAGATCCTTCGTTTTTGCTAGCTAAGAGTATTATGAATTTCAGATTTCAAGTAATTACCTGTAACTAGCATCGACTGTTTTTGAAGAGAAAGTTCAATTACGTCTTTTTGTGTGGGAAGGAGTATTTTGCCACTGCTCTCATCAATGACCTAACTCTAATTTTTAAAGTCATATCTTTCTGTACTCATCACCTCAACAAGAGTAAAATGTTTCTCTCTATTGGCTCCAACAACGCTTTTCAAAATCCATAATGTTCAATAGACTTATGCATTAACTTTTTTATATTCAAGAGAATACAAGCCTGCTTTATACAATCCCCCTTCGTAGTTTAACTTTTGCAGCTCTGGGAACATACTGATGAATTCATGCGGCACATATTCCAAGTCCTGCAGCTGAACTTTCTCCCTTTTCTTTACATTCAAGTTATGAGAAAGGTAACATTCCATTTAGTCTTTGAGTGATTTTACTACATTATAGTGACCCATATTGAAAGAGCCCTCGATCTTATCAGATTTCCACTGCTCCTAGCTTTTCATAATTTAAAATAACATTCATGGCTATCTTTATTTGATTGAAATGGATAATCTCACAATTACCTGGACTGAAATCCATCTGCCACCGGTTCACCTACTCACTTAACCTTTCAGTTTCTCTTTATAATTTTATGGTTCCACCAGCACTATTTACCATTCCACTGAACGTGTGTTATTGGCAAACTTTGATACATCACTTTCTATTGTATTATCTAAATCATTAGCAAATATAATGAAAGGCTGATGTCCCTTAAGAGATTCCTGTTGCCCTAGAAACACAATTTATTTCTTTGCGATCTGAATATACACTATTATTGAGAAGCTTCTACCACCTAAACAATCTGACAAAGGTTAATAGTTTGTCTTCAATTTATGAATATTAATATTAACTAATAGCTTGCGTGAATCACAACTTCTGAAAGTCCATATAAACTGCATCCAAACATTTCCTTCTGTACTACTTTATGAACTTTCATAAATAAAAGCAAAAATTTGGTGAATTAGACATAATCTGCTCTCTCTCGAATTAACACAATTTCTCTTCAGTACTCAGTCACTCATTGCTTAATTATAAATTCCATAACTTGCCCACAACAGACGTTAGTCTAACAGTCTATAATTTGCTGGTTCCTTTCTTTTGCCTTTCTTATATAACAGAGTTAGTCACAATTTTCCAATGTAAAGAATGGTTAATTCCCAAATCTAGAACTTTGGAAGATTATGACTATTTGCAATACCAATTTTAACTGTCGCAGGTTCTCATAGAATTACTTCTGAATGAAGCCTACAGAACAACTTGGGAACTCAACAAAGATTACCAGCTATTGGGATTTGTGGCAAGATCGGAATCCATAAAAGGTAACTCATATAAAACCTGTTTCAAATTCATGCTAAAAGAAAGGAATATGTTGGGAATATTTTTTAACATAGCAAACTGCACATTAACTGATCAATCAACATAAAACTGACTTTTTAAAATTCAATTCAGATGTCAAGTACAAACAGCAATAGACATTTATTCAATATCTGCATCGTTCAACCTTTCTGGTTAAAATCCTTACGGGAACTACACACAGACTGCACAGATTCAGTGTGACACAAAAAGGTTGCCCTCACACATAGACTTATTTGAGAAACAGTAACTCTGTGTATTAACTGTAGTACACAATGATGATCCACTCTGCACTGACAACCCTCAGAATGAACATTGCCATTTTTCCTAAATCAATTTAAGGAAAAAAACATGATTGCAGTTTACTAATCTGGTACATACCCTCAGATTCAAGTGTTTTTCTGCTTCCTCGGTGGTCAGCCAAAGGGAAAGACACCACGTTCACCGTTACATATATGAGTACTACATGAAAACAGGTTATATGAGGACACCCTTTCATGTATGAATGTATTAAAGCTTTAGACTTTGTTTACCAACTTGCAAGAGTAGAAGTAAGTTCTGCTCCAAATACAGTTCACTCTTTGTCCAATCCTATTAGATTCAGATCAGTCTGCCTGCATTTATGCGTTACGTTGTTACATTCAACTATATAATGCACCTTGACAAATACACTCGAGAGAGATTAAAATTCTCCATTTGAACTTATGTTTCACACGGAGAGCTTCTATAATAAAATAATGTTATAATAATGTAATTACTGCTTTTTGAACATAACTGTGGATTTTAAAGTGTCAGGCCATTTCACAATACAACAAACTGCACTACTTTAGAAGGAAGAGATTTTTCACCAAGGATGATTCTTCTATTGTTACACCCAGTTTTAACCCCAAAGTTTCTTGCATCAAAATCAGAATAACCTTTATTGTCGTTAATTTGCCTTTTCTTGTTACATGTGCTAACTAAAGTTCTGTATGTTATAATCCACGCCTGTAATTTTACCTCTTCCGATAGGACTGTCCTCACTGGTCTAATGTAAAACACAGGCATTCTGTCACCAGCAGACAGTATGTGAATACTTGCTTATCTCACCCAATGATCTGTCTACTTTCCCCTCCCCTCATGTTCCTCGCACTGAATTTTCTAAATCCCTCCACTTAACATCTCAAACCATCCCATCCCAAATGCAAGATCAACAATCTACTATTAAATGTATTTCTAAATGTGCTTTTAGTTCCACGATAAAACATTTTTTTATCATTACAGCACAGTGTTTAATTAAAATTACTTTTTCCTTTCACATTTCAGCCCCTTCAAACCACAATGACTCAAAAGAAACACTATGTTCCGAAGTTAGAGAACCCATTTGCTCTTCCAGCTCATGACTACACAGTCCAAATGTCAATGTTTACTTTTCTCATCCTTGCTTAGCCTCTACAAACCATTCCTGAATGCTGTTGGTTCAGATGAAGACTAAGTGCACAGCAGTGCCCTTTGCTTTGATGACATCCTGTTGTTCCGAGCCATATGGGAAATGAAGAATCCTAAAGAGTTAAGTATTGTGAAGAGCTGTTTACCATTTATAGGATGTCTGTGCTTTGTATCTAGGGGTCTACAGTTATCTTTGCTAGTCACACACATGCAAAGGTTACAAGTCTGACTCTTGTATTAATTGTATTTTCCACACCCCCACCCCGAAGCAAAGCCTCATTCACCTTTAATACCATAGCACAAACTAATTTCAAACCATCAACTGTTGAGTGAATTCTACAACTAGGTAAGTAAAAGCATTTTAAATCTTGTTGAGCTGAACTGGAGTTTTTATCCGTTTTCCCTACACTATAATGTTAAAGTTTCTTTTGGTTAAGTGATCTGTGCTTGGATCTAAAACCATGCCCAAAACGTTCCGTTTAGTTTTTGCTTCTGCATGAAAAGGCATTTGAACACCATAAAATGTTCAAATAAAATCTCACTTTTAGTGTGTGATCTCTTCAGTATCACCAAAGGCACAACTGATACATAAAGAAACATTAACAGAAAATGATCTGAAGCCAATTCACTTACCACTTGAGGTTTGCCTTTATTGACGCTTGATCCAACTTCCTCATTTGGTTTTGACAGAGAGGGCACTCGGGGTTCGGTGCTGGTTGGCGTACCAGGAGCTGAGGCAGACAAATCCTCTGGTAGTTGAAGGGACGATTCCCCTTTCAAAACGTACTGCCTGGTGACGTCTTCCAAGGATGGAGTCTGTGCCAAGGGAAACTGCTTTCTCGATTGTCTTGTGGATTCTGAGGCAGTGACATGAATTGGCTGGCTACAAGACAAATGGGTTTCTGGGGCAATGACTTTGGAGGCAATGGGAACAAAGTTGGCAGGCTCACTCGTGTGCCTTATGTGTTTGGTCGAAGGCCTTGTCTTGGACGGTGGAGACTGGTCCATCTCACTCAACGTATCATACTTTCTACCCTCCTGTTGCGTGACCCTGTTATTACGCTTCTTGGAGCTGCGCCGCATTGACCGTGGAGAAAGAACCTCTGCTAGCTTTGGGTGCAAACTGAAGTTCTGCAAATTAGCTTTATCTTGTTCTTCAATGACGTGTAAAGGCAGCATGCGTTCAGACTGTGAACGGGACTTTCTAACCTGCTTGGAAAACTCTTCCAGGTCCCCTACTTCATCTCTCTGCTCAGAAAGAATGGGTTCACTGCTAGATGTTGGAATCACCTGCTCCATCTCAGTTATGGGCTCACTTGGACCTGTAAACTCTGGGGTACTCAGTTCACCTCTCCGACTTGGGTCACTGAGTGACTTCTTTTTCACCAACTTCCCATTACCTTTCTCATCAATCACTTTGTCCATCGTTCCTGGTTCTCGAACTATACGTTGAATCACAGTGTTGTAGTCCTTTAAGCCATCACTGCACACTGACAAGTCACTAGCTGCACTTCCTGTGCATTCTGATAAGGCGGTGGCTGAGCATTCCAGGATGCCACCTTTGACAGAGTTCAACGAGCCCAACAAGTTGCTGTCCACCGAGAAATTTTCCGTTTCTTCTGCACACTTCCTATGTGGCATTGGGTCACTGAAGGATCTGTAAGTGTCGCCACTGGAGTCACCATTGCTCCCATTGCTGGAATCGGATCCATTGCTGCCACCAGGGGGGAATTTCCGCCTACGCCGAATGGAGCTCGGAGTCGAAGGAGGATCCAGAATGACTGAAGCAGCAGTTTTATTGTACACCACATCCCCTCCTATTGCAACACTCTCAAAGCCAGCCCTCACTGCTGTCATTGCAGGACCCGTGCCTTGGTTGACAAGCAACTCGCTCTTCTCCTCTTTACTGAGGTCCCTGGTTGGGTTTCGCACCAATACGTGACTGGGAATGTCCTTGTACAAGGTGCTGCTTGATCCAGTCTCAGGCTCAGTAACAATTCCTTCGTCAGTCATGCTAGACTCAGGACCCGACAAATCATCAGCTGATTTCCCACCAGACAAATTCTCCTCCGATTCCCCCCTTTTCACAGGTTCCAGCTCTTCATCTGCAGCAGCAGCAGCTGACAACTCAGCATCTTTCCGAAATTGCGAGTCCTCCCCAGTACCTTCAGAACATTCTGCCTCCTTCTGGTCAAGTTTGAGAGGAGGTTCTTTCTGAGACCACATTGTATTGATCTTCTCAAAAAGCTGCCCTGCTTCTAAAATGTACTGAACCTGCATTTCAACAGGCAGCAAGTCCTCACCTGTTTGATGGACTGTGTCTTGGTTTTCGCCCTCTGAAGCAGAATCACAGCCCCCTATGTTTGCAAGCATGGCCTCTGAATTACTGGGTTTCATGAGATTGCGAGCTATAGGCCTACGTGTCACTGGCTTATCAGAATAAGTGAAAGACTTGGCACGCCGTAGGGTGGCAGTGAGGTCTTTGAGAGTAGGACGTCCACTTGAGGTTTGCTGGCTTAAAGGATGGAGTGAGCCCCTGCCTTTTGCCACTGAATTGAGCTCATGTTGCCATTTTGTGTTTTGGCATTGAGCACGTCCAGTACGATCATGATTAACCCCATCACCGTCAAATTCTTCCTTTTCTTTCCTCCTCATCCTGAGCCCGGAAAAATCCGATTTAAGAAAGTTAAACAAAGTCAGTGTTTCAGATGCTATGTCAGGATTTGACAGAGACTTTCTGTGCTTAGACTTATCAGTGTTACATTCATTCTGTGGACTCGCACTCCCTGCTGAACCCTCAGTCATTACCTTTACAATCCCGAAAGGCAGCTTGGGTCGGGAACGCACCAACGGTTTCAAATGCTTTGCTGCCTCATCTCCGTGACCAAGGCTTGGGGAGCGGTGCATGTTCAAATTCCCTTGTAAGCTCCTGCTAAATGCAGAACAGTGATCTTCGTCCTTTAGTGTTTCAGTGCTGGAGTATCTGCTGCTGCTCCTTGAGCTGCTGGGACTCTGAAGGAAGGACTGGATGTTGACTTTCGCAACCCTGGAGACCATCGGGATGGGTGACCCTGAAGTGCTGTGAGAATGATTTGTGGGGCTGGGCGTTCCACTGTCTCCAAACAGTCCCAGAGACCTTTTATGGCTCTGTTCAACTTTGTTCGTTTGGCAGGCTGCTGAGACACACTGCTTCCTCTCACGTGGAAGAGTTGCCAAGCCACACGGGGCAGAACAGTCCAGTGTCGAGGGGTATGCTTCAGCTGTTGGCTGTGACTTCAAACTGCCCTCATCTTGGCAAGGGAAGTGCTCTAACTGACCGTGCCCTTCGTGCCTGGCCAGAGATTCACCTAAGGGGGCATCACTGTCGGACTCATCTTTATTCCCCACCACCAGGCTGGCTTTCTTTTTCCTCAGTGATCTTCTCTTGACGTCCCTGTGAACCATGGGCTGATCTTCCTCACTCCCTGAAGATCGGTCCTGAGATCTGCCTATCTTTGCAACTCGACTGCTGTACTGCACCAGATCTCTGCTGTATTGCTCCTCATCGCTAGAGCTCGCCGGTAAGCTGGGAGCAGTGGGGACAGCCTGTGGTTTGGAGCAGTTATGCGTGGAATGTAAACTATCTGATTCCTGTCTTCCCTCTTGCTTGTGTAGACCGGAGGAACGCCAAGGCAGCTTCAGAGCTAATGGGAGGGAGCTGCGAGGCGGTGGCGGCGGGGGTGGGGTTTTGTATCCAGGGCTCCCGGCTCCTTCAGTCCAGCTGAGGGGCTGCTCGGTGGCTGCTTCAGACCGAGAGGGCGCCCCGGGGCACCGAGCCCGGGCAACGGGAACCTCCGGCCACGGGGAGGAGGAGCCGCTGGGCTTCCTGGTATCGGGCTCCCCGAATAGCTTGAGCATCTCGGTGACGCTGGGCCAACCGGTACCTTCACCGGGGGCCGGACCCTGCTCCCTGGGCTGCTCCCAGTTCACGGCCGGCTGCACACACTCCGGCTCGGCTCGCTCTCCCTCCAGCTCCCGGGGGCCGCTGTTCCTCTCCCGCTCGCCAGCCCTGACCTGCGGACTAACTCCAACACCAGAAGCCGGAGGCAAGCCGCTCTCCCCGGCATCAAAGCGTTCGGAGAGCTGACGGATGGACGGCGAGAGCTGGTGGCTCTTCTTGGCCTCGGAGCTGCAGGAGACGAGTTTGCAAACCGAGCGGACCCTGGCGGTAACCCCAGGGCTCGGCTGCTGCTCAGCCCGACCTCCTGCAGCTGGGCACGGACAAAGAGGCTGCACACATCCCGCTGACGGGTTACATTGCTGCTGGCTCTCCTCAGCCGGGCTCCTCGCTCTCAAATACTGGAACGAAACGCTTCTGTAAACACTCACTTTTCTTCCCTGATCTCTCTCCGCCATCGGGGACAAAAAGATAAATCTCTTTCTTTCCTCTTCTCTCTCTTCTCCCCCCCCCTTTCACATCCACTGCTGCACAAATCCTTTCTTGAAAACGACCCAACACATTGTTGACCCCTGTTTGTTCTCGCAGCCCCTCAGTTCGGCCCCCAAAGTTAATAAAGACTCACACAGCTACTAAATAAAAGGAGGAATCCGAGCGAGGAAGCAACAAGCGGTGGTGACCTTTCCGACACTTCTCTCGATTCTTTGAGCCCAGCCATACACCGCCAACAAGAGGTGAGGTGGGAAGGGGGGGGTTGGAAAATGTCCTGCCAACAAGATGAAAGTTCAGCTCCCAACTTTTCGCGCTGCGCCTTCACTTTTTCAAACTGATTCTTCGCCCCAGACTCGAAGCATTTCCACACGGAGATCTCCAGCATTTTCCTCCAGGTGTATACAAACTCCCTTTGCTGTTTTACCCATTGATTTTTGTTTTCTCTCTTCGACAATCTGCTATCTACTTTTGCGTGACTTTTGTCTTTTTTTTTGGAAGGGGGGGTGAAACATGCAAATAAACTGGTCTGAAACAGGGCGGAGAAAATCAACTGAGGGACGTCCTCTGGGTGCAAATTTAGCAGAGGTGGTTGGGGGTGGGGGGGGGAGCGAAGAGTTCCCTCCAGTTTATATTTCCAAGAAATTTTCTTTCACCGCGATAGAATGACTTCCATTCTGCAGTTTAAGGGTTGTGTTCTCTACGCATCCGCATGTTAACGGGATTTCAGCAGCCTCTATATTCTCTTTAGCCCTCTGCATGTCTTTAATGTTTAGGCTTCTTTGTGCCCGAGAAGTAATCTCTGCACCGCCACCCCCCCCCCCTTCCATGGGTTATACGGTCCCTGTCATCACTCAGGCTGCACTGAGACCGCTTTCTTTCATTAGGTTTTGCCCTTTACCTCTGAAAACTACTTGTTTCTTTTTCTCGTTTCTGAACATTAATTATTATAAAGTGACACGCTCCGGTGATTATTGGCGAGATAGTTGTGAGAAGCGCGGAAAGAAAGCCTCTATCGCCCCCGAGCGATCGTAAGTGGCTTAGGGAGGCCGCAGTTAGGCTGATTTCTCAGAGATTGCAGGGGGAAAGTGGAGTTGCGATCCCAGCCAGATCTACTGGAGGGGCTGAATGGCCTACGCCAGCCCCCTTATCGTTATTTTTTAATATTAAGACACACCTCAGGAGCAAGTGGAACTTAAACCCAGATCTTCCACCCCAACCGTAGGAACACCATGCACCACTAGAGCCCTCATCTCATGTCCTGATAAAGTGTTCAGTTTTCATTAACAACCGAAAGAACTGCAGATGTTGGGGGAAATCTGAAACTAAAACAGAAATTGCTGGAAAAGCTCAGCAGGTCTGGCAGCATCTGTGGACAGAAATTAG
>JAHRHZ010000263.1:35216434-35299549 GCA_024137785.1 Ginglymostoma cirratum | reverse complement strand
ACATCATCCCGCCCCCTTGACCTGTCCGTCCTCCCTGGACTGACCTATCTCCTCCCTACCCCCCTACCTGCACTCACCTTTACTGGCTCCATCCCCGCCTCTTTGACTTGTCTGCCTCCTCTCCACCTATCCTCTCCTCTATCCATCCTCTATCCGCCTCCCCCTCTCTCCCTATTTATTTCAGAACCCTCTTCCCCTCCCCCATTTCTGATGAAGGGTTTAGGCCCGAAATGTCAAGTTTTCCTGCTCCTATGATGCTGCTTGACCTGCTGTGTTCATCCAGCCCCATGCATGCTACAATTGTTGACAGCTTTGGTGACACCACACCTAGGATACTGTACACAGCTTTGATCCATATTTAAGCAGGATATACTTGTCTTGGAATGGCACAGCAAAGGTTCACAGATTGGTCCTAGGATGAGAATTCTCATATGATGAGAGGCCAAGTTAATTCGGCCTATACTGTCTGGAGCTTAGAACAACAAGAGACAATCTCACACAGGTGTAAAAGAATCTTTTGTGAGATGACAGGATAGAAACAGAGGGACTGTGGCCCCAGGCTGGTAGATCATGGTTATTAGGATTAGACGACGATCATTAAGGACTGAAATAAGCAGGATTCCCTTCACACAGTGTTGTAAATCTGTGGAACCCTCTGCCCTGGAGGACTGTCAATACTCCATGTTTGAATGTATTTAAGGTTGAGACAGACAGATATTTACTCTGTCTGAGAATCAAGTGACTCAGGAAGCGAGCAGAACATAGAATTGAGGTAGAAAATTGTGTTGAAAGGTGCAGCAGGCCCAAGAAGTCAGTTAGTCTAGGCCGACTTCAATGTTTCATGTTTGAATGGGCGATCTTGTAGTATTGCCTACCTCCCACTGCCCAAACACATTTGGCTGATGTTTAACATCAACAACTGCCCTGACAGAGCTGGGGATTTAACTTAGATCATCTTTTCCAAACTAATCAGTGCTATATCAAGCAATTCTGGGAACACCACAGCAAGCTCGAACAGCCTATCCTTATAATAACACTCTGTTCAGACACCTTTCTCTCCTCAATGCTGAAGAATTAACACCTGGCATTACATCATCACTAACTCCCATTATATGATCATTTGAGAGACTGGCACACGTCATCATGTTGTTCCCTTCAGTCTTACATTCTCTGGAAGGTGGGCCACCATGACTAAACAAATTGAGTTGGGAAGTGCATTGTGTCCATGCAGCTTCCCTGATGAACTGATAAGATGTGCCTGAACAGTTCAGTGTTCTTAATTATCTAATTTATTGCTTTAATTAAAGCAGCAGTTTCTGAAACAACACACAATAATCATTCTTGCAGCTCTCCAACAAGCAAATGAAAATGAATCATATTAAAACCCAACCATTCAAATTAAACTAAGAATAAACACCACCAATAAACACGTTCCTGTCAGGCTTCAAATAAAATGGGAAAAGCCATGGCAAACAAGGGAAATTAGGAAAAGTATTAGATCTAAGGAAGGGGCATACAAATTGGCCAAAAAGCAGCAGATCTGAGGATTGGGAGCAGCTTAGAATTCAATAAGGGAGGACAAAGGCATTAAGTGAGGGAGGAGTAAAAATGCAACAGTAAGCTTGCAGTAAACATCCAAACTGATGTCAAAAGCTTTTATCGGTGTGTGAAGAGAAAAAAATTACTGAAGATAAATGTCAGTCCTTTACAATCAGAAACAGAGCAATTATAATGGGGAACCAAGAAATGGCACACCAACTAAATATGGACTTTGGTTCTGTCTTTACAAAGGAGGACACAAATAATGCCCCAAAAATGTTGGGGAGCACAGGGCCTAGTGAGATGGAGGAAATTAAGGAAATCGATAATAGGAAGGAAATGGTGTTGGAGAAATTGATGGGATTAAAAGCTGATAAATCCCCACGGCCCAACAGTCTACTTCCCAGAGTACTTACAGTTGTGGCTCCAGTAATAGTGGATGCATTGATGCGCCTTTCAAGATGCCATAGATTCTGGCACAGTACCTATGGATTGGACAGTTACAAATGTGATCCCACTATTTGAAAAGGAGGTAGAGAAAAAAAACAAGGAAATATGGGCCGCTTAGCCCAGCTGGTACTGGAGAAAATGCTGGAGTCCATTATAATAGATTTAACATCAGAAACAGTGAGGCAATCAGACAAAGTCAACATGGATTTACAAAAGGGAAATCATGCTTGACGAACCTACTGGAATTTTCTGAGGATGTACAGTTGATAAGGGAGTTGATAAGGCCACAGTGGATGTGAACTTCCAGAAGGTTTTTAATAAAGTCCCAAAACAGAGATTAGCATGTAAATTAAAGCACATGGGACTGGGGTCATGTACAGCCATAGACAGAGAACTGGTTGATAGCCAGGAAACAAACAGTACAAATAAACAGAGATAACAAGGTGTAGAGCAGGATGAACACAGCAGGCCAAGCAGCATCAGAGGGGCAGGAAGACTGACGTTTCAGGCCTAGACCCTTCTTCAGAAGAAGAGTCTAGGCCCGAAATGTCAGCCTTCCTGCTCCTCTGATGCTGCTTGGCCTGCTGTGTTCATCCTGCTCTACACCTTGTTATCTCAGATTCTCCAGCATCTGCAGTTCCTACTATCTCTGAAACAATTTTAACCCCACTGCGAAGCCTCTTCTAAGGATGCCTACCCTGGAGAAGTTACCTTCCTCCCTCCGGTACAAATAAACAGGTCTTTTTCTAAGCAGCAGCCAGTGACTATAGGGGTGCTGCAGGGATGAATACTTGGATCCCAGTTATTCATAACATATATTAATGCTTTAGATGAGAGAACTAAATGCAATGTCTCCAAGCTTACAAACAGGACCATACTGGGATTGAGGGTGAGCAGTCAGGAGGTTGCAAAGATGTTTCATGTGATTTGGGCAAGTTGAGTGAGTTGGCAGATACATGGATGAAGAAGTAAAATGTGGATAAAAGTGAAGCTATCTATTTTGGTGGCTGAAACAGGGAAGTAGATTATTATCTGAATGGCGATAGTTTGGGAAAGTGGGAGATGCAAGGAGAACCAGGAGTCCTTGTACACTTGTCAGTGAAGGTAAGCAGGAAGGTCCAGAAGCCTATGAAGAAGTAAATGGTATTCTGGCCTTCATAGTAAGAGGATTCCAGTACAGGAGCAGTAATTTTACTCCAATTTTACAGGGTCTTGGTAAGACTACACCTGGAGTACTGTGTATAGATTTGGTCTCTTTACCTGAGAAAGGATGTTCTGGCTACAGAGGGAGTACAGCAAAGGTTTACCAGACTGGTTCCTGGGATGCCAGGTGTGACATATGAAGACAGACTGGATTGGTTAGCATTATTCTCACTGGAACTTAGAAGAATGATGAGGGGATTTCATAAAAACCTATAAAATTCTAACAGGACTAGACAGAATAAATGCAGGAAGGATGTTCCTGGGAACCAGAGAATCCAGAACCAGGGGTCACAATTTAAGAGTACAGGGTACACCATTTAGGATTGAGATGACAAATTTCTTCACCCAAACAGTGTGGAATTCTCTACCACAGAAAGTGGTTGAAGCCAAAACATTTTGAAGTCTTCAAGAAGGAGTTAGATATAGTTCTTACGGCTAAAGGGATCAAAGAGTATGGGGAGAAGGCGGAAATGGAGACTGAGTTGGATGGTCAGCCATGATCATTTTGAATGATAGAGCAGGCTCAAAAGGGCCAAATGGCCTACACCTATTCCTAAGTTCTAGGTTTCTGGACAGCACACTGATAGTATCACGGCAGAATTATTCTTAATACTGTCACCGCTAGTAACAGCGCCACTATTGTTACTGATTCTAACTGTTCCCCTCTATCTCCTGGCCAGTATTCATCACTCAGGCAACAGCAATAAAACACATCATCAGGTCATTTATTGTTTGTGGGGCCTTGCAAATTGACTTGCTGCATATAACTAGTGACCAGGCATTAAAACTACTTTATTGGCTGTAAACCACTTCGGGACCTTCTGAGGTGGTGAACGGCACTATATAAATGTAAATTCTTTGTATTGTTTTCACTATTCTGACTACGCTTTTACCAGAAATTCCACGACAATCACCAGCATGTGTGGAACAAATATTTTCAGATTGGGTTAAATTAGGATTGTGGCCAAGTTGGAAAAAAAAGGCTGCTTCTTCTGGTAAAACTAATCAAAAGACACTTCAAACAGACATTGAAGGTAACAGAATAACTAAGCAAAATGTCATGCTGACTCCAGAAAGCTAGAAATTAGGGTAATATTCCTGAATACCAGTGAGAAACGCTGAACCTAACATTTATGGGAAATAAGCACAAGAGGGCTGTCAGAGTCAACAACAGTGGGGGTGTGGGTTCAGCTGCCTAGAAAATTATGAAAAATGTTAAAGCAGGGAAGAGCTCAGCAGAGGTTATTAGTTTCCCAAACAAGTAGCGCGGGACAGAGAGTATGGAACGGCTCAGAAGTCTAAATTAAGGCACATAGATAAGGGAACAACGATGAGAAGGGGGCAGCCAACGCAGAACAGAAGGTGTTGTTCTTAAATGCTTGAGTATAAGAAATAATATAAATGGGCATCAGCAGATTGAAATTGGTGTGTACAATATTGTGGGTATCACAGAAATCTGGCTACAAGGGCTTTAGGGCTGGGAACTAAATACCCAAGGATACATGTCCTATTGAAGGGACAGGCAGATGGGGCAGGGTCAACTTGTTAGTAAGAAATGAAATTAAATCAATAGCAAAAAGTGATATACAGTAGGAAGGTGCAGAATCTGTGTGGTTAGAGTTGAGGAACCGCAAAGGAAAAAAAAAAGACCCTCATGGGAGTTATGTACAGGCCTCCTTGCAGTAGTCAGGATGTGGGGTAGAAACTGAATCAGGAGACAGAAAAGGCATGTAAGAAAGACGCCAATGCAACAATCCTGGGGGATTTCAATATGCAAGTGGACTGGGAAAATCAGGTCAGTAGCAGATCCCAAGAAAGGGAATTTGTGGAATGAGTTTTGGAACAGGTTTTAGCATGATTGTTAGCTGCTCAGGGTAACCTCAATCTGTTCTCCCAGACTCATACAATCTCAGGAAAAGGTTAAATCTTAGTGAGAAGCTGTCCATAGCACTCATTTGCGAAGCATACAAGATAAACGACTAAGGTGTTGAACATCATGAGAATTCACCTCCATACTGTAGAAACTTGGACAATTCATGCCTGCAGATTCCACCTGTACATATCCAGGGCAATTTCCACACATAGCCAGCTGCAGAAAATACGTTTCACAGATAATTATTTCCCTGTTAGATACAACTGATTTACTGCTTCATGGTTATCATGTCAGCAATTGTGTGTGCAAAGGTCTGATGTTGTAGTGGCAACGACCCTGAGCTAGTAACCCCAAGGACCAGACTAATGCTTTGCAGATAGGGGTTCAGATCCTACAAGGGCAGATGGTCAAACGTATGTACAATTAACAAGTCTGGAATTGAAACTCGTCTCAGTGATGGGAACGATGAACCATCACTGACCGTTGCAAAAATCCATCTGGTTCCTAAACATCCTTTAAGGAAGGAAATCTACCATCCTTGCTTGATGTGTCCTACACATGACTGCATTTCTACAGCAGTGGTTCGCTCTGACCTTCCCAGTAAGCCAGTCAATTAAGGACAGGCAACAAATGGTGGCACTCACATTCCCTGAAAAGTTAAATAATATTTTTAAAAGTCTGAAGAAAACCCCTAACGTAAGAACGTTACTTACCTATCGGTTAAGTTTCTTAAATTTCACAACTGCAGGCCTTTTGATTTGCGAACCAGGGCTTTAATGCATGACATAATTTTGCGTACATGCATATATGCTTCCACAATAAATCAGTAAATAAATGCATTACCGCATGTGGTATTGAGCCATGTAAACCTGATACTAACATTCAATTTTCCCTCAATGGCCTCTTTATCTGCCCTAAGCTGGAGCCTGAATAGAACAAGAATTATCCTTGTAGCTTCTGGGTGAGGGAGAGGGCAACGAACAAAAGTCCTGAGTGGAGCTCTGCTCTTAGCTGGCTGACTGTGTAGACTCTTTGCTGGTTTTAGTTTTATATATCATGATGTGTTTCAAAAGAAATCCAAATCAAATTTCACCACTTCTGAACTTAGACAAGATAAATATTTGTTGATGGACGCAATATAGCAGTTGTAGATATATGGTTTTAAAAGCTTAATTTTACTCATGCAAAGCCTGCTCCTATAATTTTTCAAACAATTGGAAATTTAAGACAGAAAATGAACTAATCTTCTAAATATAACATTCCGAGTGGATTCTACATAAACTGGTTTCGGGAATAAAGCCTACAAATGGCTAGTTCTTTTCTTCCAAATATGGAGAGCTTTTCCTCTCAGTTCGTCTGCATAGACCCTGGACCAACGCACAACTCCTTCAGTCTTTCCATATCAAACCATGTGTGATGCAGCAGTGCAGCACAGTCATTCACTGTGTGACCCTCACCAATCTAATGAAAGAAATGAAACATTCTGGAACAACTAGATCACTGACATCCTTAGTAATTAACAAGAACTGCAAGCATGAGTCAAGTAGAAAATTTAGAGACCTAAACATGATTAGCACCAACTCGATTTAGCTACTTGGTGGAATGCAGATACTGAAATGCTTTCTGAATCATTTCAGAGAAGCAGTTCAGATGTGGCTAGAATTGAAAAAAAGCAAACATGAAGATCTTAGTCAAACAGGTGAGGTTAATGAGCACAGTGTTATATGTGCCTCGGCTAAAACATTCAAAGTTAATAGTTTATAGAAGTATTTTTCTCCTTCAGTCTTCGCTGACAGACTTTAATGATGCTGTAGATACAGTTTCACAAACACTAGCTTAAGAAGCTATTTTTAATTTATGGGCCTGTACAGGGAGCACGTATGGCTATTCCATCCTAGGTGGTCCCACAAAGCTAATATTATCCTTAACTAATCTCCAAGTGTGGACATTTCTCAGCAGCGATTACCATTAGTAATTGAACGTTTTTGTTTTGCTGACAAACAAATATGTGATCGGTTATCACGTTGAAGTGTCTCAAAGTATTTTATGTTGACTGATTTTCCTTTGAGATCAGCTAGTTTACTCCAAGGGATAAATCAGCATCTTCATGATCTTTATGGGTTAGGTTTACACTGAATGGGGCACTTACCAGCTAAGCCACCAGAGGACATTTCCCAAAGCATTAAATGTCTCACAGGCACATCACAACTAGTTGAGAACCATGTACAAATTGTTTTGTAATAATATTTGCAGTATCAGAAATAACATTGTTGAAGAGTGTTGAAAACAAACAATGGTGAAAACAAAGCTTCTATATTTTACATTCTCTTGAGTAAATAAGAGATTGGTGTTTAACTCTAAAACCTTAACATGAGGTGGTCTTTACTAACCAATCCTTCATTTCTGTTGTGTCATTCACTGCCAATGTCTGGAGGTAGGGTTTCCCACAACTTCAAAATCAAAAGTCTGTCAATTCCAGTTGGTGGCATGTACTGTATATTTCACTATTTAGTAAACCTGGTAACAACATTACACCTTATCACATTGAAATATCTCAGTTTCATACTTGATTTTCAGATCAGCACAGTCATATTCATAAACATGCCACACTTCCCACAGAAACAACATCCCACAAAAGCCCATGAAAAGGGATAATGGTCAGTAAAGTGATAGAAGGGGTCGTCTACATCGCCATCAAGCAGTACTTGTTTTGAAACAACCTGCTCACTGACACTACGTTTGGATTCTGCCAGGGCCACTCAGTTCCTGACATCCTTACAGCCTTGGTTCAAACATGGACAAAAGAGCTGAATTCTAGAGGTGAGGTGAGAGTGATAGCCCTTGACATCAAGGCATTTGACCAAGTGTGGCATCAGAGTGTCCTAGCAAAACTGGAATCAATGGGAATCAGGGGAAACCAATCTGCTGGTTGGAGACATACCTGGCACATAGGAAAGTGCTTGTGGTTGCTGGAGGTCCAGGACATGTCTGCAAGAGTTCCATAAGGTAGTGTCCTAGGCTCAACCATTTCCAGCTGCTGCATCTACAACCATCTCTATATCATACAGACAGAAGTGGAATGTTCACAGATGATTGCCTCCCAAATGTCCACCGTCTACAAGTGTAATGGAATACTCCCCATTTAGCCAAACTATAGAAAAATGTAAGCCTTGGTTCTCAGTCAAAAACAATTATATCTGTTAAATGTTAAGAGCCTCAGAGGATAACACAATTGTTAAGAAAAATGATTATTACCTTGAATTAAGCTGCAGAAGTAGGACAATCGAAGTAGATTAAATATACAAAAAGTGTAAAATGATTTCAGGGCTTGTGCCAGAAATTTCCTCTTTACACACTGGAGATTTGACTTTGGCTTATTGTGTTAGACCTGTGATTGCAGCTCATCCACTTCATTAAAAATCTCTCCCAAATTCCATTACTCTTAAAGACAATATCCTGTGTTCTACACAACTGCAAAATGTCAAAATTACCCCCCCATTGAGTGACCAATGCATGAAATAAACCCGGAGATAAAGTAGTGGAGACAAAATTGCTTTACCCTTTCCTCCCCAACCCCAATTTAACTACGTTCCAGAGAGCAGTCTAGAGACCACATATTTCCAATCCAGCAGCAACTATCCAGCTACCTCCCCAATTCAACAACAGCTCAATGGATGTCTTTGCATGGTGGCTCAGTGGTTAGCACAGATACCTTGCAGTCTGAGGGACCTGGGTTCAATTCCTGCCTCAGGCAACTGTCTGTGTTGAATTTGCACACATGCCCCATGTCTGTATGGGTTTCCAACAGGTGCTCTGCTTTCCTCCCATAGTTGAAAGATGTGCATATTAGGTGGATTAGCCATGCTAAATTGTCCATAGTTTCCAATGATGTGTAGGTTCAGTGGATTAGCCATAGAAAATGCAGGAGTAGGGTGGGATGCTCTTCAGAGAGTTGGTGTGGAATTAGTCATAGAGACGTACAACGTGGAAACAGGCCCTTCAGTCCAACTCCTTCATGCTGACCAGATCCTAAATTAATCTAGTCCCCTTTGCTAACATTTTGCCCAAACCCTTCCTATTCGTATACCTATCCAGGTGCCTTTTAAATGTTGTAATTGTACCAGCCTCCACCACTTCCTTTGGCAGGTCATTGTATAAAAACACCACACTCTGGGTGAAAAAGTTGCCCCTTCGGTCCCTTCTAAATCTTTCCTCTCTCACCTTACATTTTGGGTGGTCACTTCACTTCTATATACCCAAAGTGAATCACAGGACGGCAGAGATTCATCACAGAGGAATTCTGGGAGACATCGCCATAGTCATCATGACTGTACAACAGGTCAGATAGAACCTGGTGTCAAGGTGTGGTTAATTTTCTGGCTGCAGAAGAGACAGCAGGATAGTGTGTTGCTTCCCAGGTGCCAGGGTAAAGGATGTCTCTGAACAGTTGCAAAACAGTCTGAAAAGGGAGAGTGAACAGCCAAAGGTCATTGTGCACATTGTCTGCCTTTGTCATTTGGTACCAAAGGGATGGGGTCCTGCGAAATGAATATAGGGAGTTAGACAAGAAGTTAAAAAGCAGGACCTTAAGGGTAGTGATCTCCAGATTACTGCCAGTGTCACACACCAGTGAGGATAGAAATAGAAAGATAGGCCAGATGAATGTGTGGCTGAGGAGCTGGTGTAGGGGACAGGGTTTTCAGTTCTTGGATCATTGGGATCCCTTCTGGGGTGGAGGTGACCTGTACAAGAGGGACGAGTTGCACTTGAGCCAGAGGGGGTCCAATATCCTCGCAGGGAGATTAGCTAGTGTTATCCAGGAGGGTTTAAACTAGTTTGGCAGCGGGGTGGGACTCTGAATAAGACAGGGACCATCAAGAAGTGAGGGGAAAATACATTAGCCATCAAGAGCAAGCTTACTATTCAGGATAGTCAGGGCACAGTAACAGGGAGGGGAAAGACTTCCGCACAGAAACATGGCTGAGAGAAGGGCAGGACTGGCGTTCCAGGATACAGAAGCTACAGGCATGACAGAAGTACAAGTAAGCGAGGATGGGGAGTTGCCCTTTTGATAAGGGAGGACAGAACAACAGTGCTTAGAGAGGATATTCTTAAGGGGCCTTCAAATGACGCCATATGGTTAGAACTTGGAAACAAGAAGGGGATGGTTAAGCTGTTGGGACAGCATTATAAACCATCAAATAGCCGGAGGGTACTAAAGCAGCAGGTGTGTAGAGAGATTGCAGATACCTGTAGGAATAATAGAGTAGTATTGTTTGGAAATTTTGATTTCCCCTGTATTGGCTGGGCCACCCAAAGTGTAAAAGGCCCGGATGGGGTGGAATTTGTCAAATGTGTCCAAGAAAGTTTCCTAAATCAATATGCAGAGGGCCCTACACAGGAGGATACAACGCTGGACCTCTTCTTAGGAAACGAGGTCAGGCAAGTGACTGAAGTGTCAGTCAGAGAGCACTTTGGATCCAGTGACCATGACTCTCTCAGTTTTAACATAGTTACGGAAAAAAATAGGACAGTTCCACAGGCTAAGGTGCCAAAAATGAGCAGGCCGAATTTTGGGGCCATTAGGCAGGATCTAGCAGTGCTCGTTAGGGTGAGTCTGTTTGAAGAGAAGGGAACGACTGGCAAATGCGAGGCTTTTAAAAGTGTGCTCTGTCCCTGTTAGGGTGAAGGGAAAAACTGGCAGGTTTAGGGATCCCTGGCTTACGAGGGATATTGAGGCTCTGGTCAGGAAAAAGAAGGCATACATTGGGTCTAAGCTATCGGGCTCAAGTGAATCCCATGATGATATAAAAAGTGTAGGAGCACACTTAAGATGGAAATCAGAAGAGCTAAAAGAGGTAATGATGTGAATCTGGCAGATAAATTTAAAGATAATCCCAAGATTTTCTACAGCTATATTAAGAGTAAAAGGGTGGCTAGGGAGAGAATAGGTCCCCTTAAAGATCAGCATGGCCGTCTATGTATAGAGCCACAGGAGATGGAGGAGATTTTTAAATGAATATTTCTCCTCAGTATTTACTTAGGAGAGGATCATAGATGCTAAAGAAATAAGGGAAAGAAGTGGGATATTTTGGATCACATATGCATTATCAGAGAGGAGGTGTTTGCAGCTTTAAAGCACATTAAGGTGAATAAATCTCCTGGGTCTGATCAAGTTCCATCCTTGGATGTTGTGGGAGGCTAGGGAAGAAATTGCAGGGGCTCTTGTGGAGATTTTTGCTTCATCTTTAGCGACTGGTGAAGTTCCTGAAGACTGGAGGGTGGCTAATGTTGTTCCATTGTTTAAGAAAGGGAGCAAAGACAAGCCAGGGAACTACAGGCCAGTGAAACTGATGTCAGTGGTAGGCAAGTTATTGGAGGGGATACTGAGGGACAGGATCAACCAAATTTTGGATAGTCAAGGTCTGATTAGGGATAGTCAGCATGTATTTGTGTGCAGGAAGTCATGTCTGACAAATCTTTTAGAGTTTTTCAAAGAGGTAACCAAGAGGATAGATGAGGGTAGGGCAGTGGATGTTGCCCACATGGACTTTGGTAAGGCCTTTGACAAGGTCCAGCATAGAAGGGTAGTTATGATAGTTAGGTCACATGGGATTTAGGGAGAGCTAGCTAATTGTATTCAAAATTGACTCGATTGTAGGAAGCAGAGGGTGATGGTTGAAGAACCGAAAGAACTGTGGATGCTTCAGGAACAAAAACAAAGTTGCTGGAAAAGCTCAGCAGGTCTGGCAGCATCTGTGAAGGAGAAAACAGAGTTAACATTTCGGGTCCAGTGACCCTTCCTCAGAACTGGTGATGGTCGAAGGTTGTTTCTCAGACTTAAAGCCTGTGACTAGTGGTATGTCACAGGGGTCGGTGCTGGGACATTTGTTATTTACATAAATGATCTAGATGTGAACGTACACGACATAATAGTAAGTTTGAGGATGATACAAAATTAGGAGGGATCATTGATAGTAAGGAAGGTTAACAAAAATTACAGAGGGATCTGATCAGATGGGGAAGTGGGCTGAGGATTGACAAATGCAATTCAATACAGATAAGTGTGAGGTGTTGCACTTTGGAAAGCCAAGGTCAGACTTATACAGTAAATGGTAAGGTCCTGAGGGGTATTATGGAAAACAGGGGCCCAGGAGTACAAGTACGTAGTTCGTTGAAAGTGGCATCACAGGTGGACAGAGTGGTGGAGAAGGCATTTAGCACGCATGACTTCATCGGTCGAGGCATTGAGTATAGGATTTGGGATGTTATGCTACAGTTGTGAGAGTCATTGGTGAGGCCACACTTGGAGTACTGTGCATATTTTTGATCACCCCGTTATCAGAAAGACATAGTTAAACTGGAAAGTGTGCAAAGAAGATTTACAAGGATGTTGCCAGGACTAGTAGGACTGAGTTACAGGAAGAGGTTGGCCAGGGCAGGACTTTATTCCTTGGCACGTAGGACAATGAGAGGCGACCTTATTGAGGTGTATAAAATCATAGATAGAATGAATATACATAGTCTTTTTCCCAGGGATGGGGAATTGAAAACTGGAGGGCACATGTTTAAGCTGAGAGGGGAAAGATTTAAGAAGGACCTGAGGGGCAACTTCTTCATGCAGGGAGTGGTGCGTATATGGAATGGGCTGCCAGACAAAGTGGTTGAGGCAGGTAAAATAGCAACATTTAAAAGCCATTTGGATAGGTACTTGGATGGGAAGTGTTTAGAAGGATGTGGACCAAATGTGGGCAATTGGAACTGAGTGGGCAGCATGGACCAGTTTAGGCCGAAGGGTGCGTTTCCATGCTCTATTACTCTATGACTCTATGATTCCAATTCTTTTTCAGCAACAATTGTCTCTTTGATAATTTCAGGCCATCCTTTCATCTCAATTCCTGTAGCACTTGAAGATCTGCATCTTATCACAAAGCCATGAGGACTTGTTGGACCGAATGACCTGTTTCCACACTGTAAGGGTTCTATGATCACACTTACTGCTGAATCACAAGGTTTCATGTTCAGGTTCTACTTCAGGTCTTGAGCACAAAATTTCCTGCAGATATTGGGTCATGCAACAGTGCATACTTTCAGCTAAGCTTTAAATGAAGGTTCCACCTACCTCCTCAAAGTGACTCAGCATTTGCACAACTTCGAGCTGTACAGTGTCGGAACAGATTTCTAAAGGTCAGATCATGTCTAACCTGGTTGATTTTTTTTCTGGAGTTGTATATAGAACTTCAGAAGACATTTTCCGTGTTTGCTCATAAGAAATTATCAAACAACACAGCACGTAAAGTGCCCTTGTGAAATGACTCAGTAATTGATTAGGGGTCAGGACAGATAGAAAGAGAACATTCTCTGACTGATTCAATCAATATTGTCCAAGGATCTGTACTCAAACCAAAGATATTAACATCTTGGATGAAAGAAAAGACTTATATAACAAAGTCTTCAGATTTAGAAGCACATTGTGCAGATGACAGCAGCAAGTTACAAACTGACAAAGACTAAATAGGTGGGCAAAAATCTGGCAGATCGATTCAGTGCATGCACATGGGCAGTTAACAACAACAATGTGCATTTTTACAGTGCCTTTAACACTATCCCAAACTACAACAAGGGAGTGTAATCAGTCAAAAAATTATAGAGAAAAAGATAGAAGGAGGGGTAAATATAAGATTGGTCATAGCAGATGGCAAGGCACTATACTTGTTAATTCCTGTTATACGGCAAGTCTATTTTGTGATTCATTGAAATGCAATAATGCAGATTCTTTGTAATTAACACAGTCTACCCCTAAAAGTAAACCAAGTCTGCCTTCCAGGTTTTGTAAAGCTCTGTTTGCAGCTATGAATGCAATTGCGGGAACAAAATCACTGATCTAATTCCATCTCTTACACTCTATCCAAACACAGCCAAAGTGAAACTGAAAACATGCCATAGTAACAGTGAAAACAGTGCTCAGTCCACTGCCTAATTAAACATGCACAGCTTCAAATATCAGAACATGGAGTCACTGTGCAGAAAGAACCATCGCTCCATGTATCTAGTATTAAGATCAGCTCCAACTGCATTCATACAGGACTCGCTGTGTTAACTTGGACCCACAGATGGAGCTCGTATAAACAACAAAGAACTCAATGTGCAAGCAGCACTGTCTTGACACCTACACCTACACAGTTTTCCAGGGACAGCTGTGATTGCATCAATGCAAACCTTACCCAAAGTTCTTCATTACTTTGATCAGTGACATACAGTACTTGAATTGACACTTAAATATAACAACTCATCACAATGCTCCACGACTCAGTAACATATCACACTTCCAACTTTTCCTTCCGTGTTACAGAAGGCAGACGATTCCAAAATTGTAACTTTGCGGTGAGAAAGAACCATTTACAAATATATTATTTCACTTTCTTTTAAATTCGGTGCAAGATAACTAACAGCACCTTTAACCTGATCCCAGAGTACTATAAGGGAGTGGAATATGTTAGATGATGAGATCAGGAATCCCCACTGAAATAGAGGTGGTGCAACAATCTAGGTTTTCTTCTGTTCATTTTCCTGGCATTATTCCCTATTGCAGCTGAATTATCACACTCCAGCGATACTTCTACCCGTATGGGGATTGGCCTCTACAGGAAGAGAAAGGAAAAGCCACTGATGCAGACATTAGACTGAAATAACAGAAAAATCATCAGGACTACCTCCAGAGCTATTGAATTTCTTTCATTTTTGCAATCTTCCACGGAACTGCAATGGATCAACTAAATGGCAAAGGCCAGTTGCTGGAGTGGGTATCAGAATAAGAAAATAATAATGGAAGGAACAAAGGACATGTGGGCCCAACCGATGAAAAAATAATGGAAGTTGTTGTTACATTCAGTAGGGCCCCTGTAACCCCAGGTTTCATGGGTTGGGCCCACATGTCCTTTGTTCCTTCCCCTCCCCTCACACTGTTACAATTCGCTTTCCACTTCCCCTAATGATCAGGCTCTGGTCTCCACACTGACAAGAACAGCTTTTTACCCAGATGCCCAGATTTAAAACAGACACGAGTAACCTACTACGCAGAATTACCAAACAGACTGAGGTCCTGAGGCTCAGTTAGTAGCACCCCTGCCTTGAATTGAGGAGAATCCAGATTCATGTCCCACTCCATAACTAGTTTACCATGGAACCAGCATTCATGACAAGATTCAACAGGTTGATAATCAGCCTCGTATTCCTTCCGACAGTGTACCCCTATTTCCCAAAAAGGTAGAAAAGTGTGTGAAAAGGTACAAACACAGACCAAGCCGACAATTGTTGTAAAATAGTCATAGAGACGCACAGCACTGAAACAGACCCTTCGATCCAACTCGTCCATGCTGACCAGATATCCTAAATTAATATAGTCCCATTTGCCAGCCTTTGGCCCATATCCCTCTAAACCCTTCCCATTTATGTACCCATCCAGATGCCTTTTCAATGTTGTAATTATACCAGCCTCTATCACTTCCTCTAGCAGTTCATTCCATACATGCACCGCCCTGAGCATGAAAACGTTGCCCCGTAGACCCATTTTAAATCCTTCCCAACGTGGCAGAACTGAATGGGCAATGCTGGCACAAGAATCCTCAATGGTAAATGTTGACAGAAAAGTGTAACAAAAGATTGTGACAAGTAGCAAGGCTGTGTTGCTGATAATCTTGTTCCAGTGAAATTATTTTATTAAATAACAAACATTCTTTCAGGGGGAAACAGTAACATTGTGGTAATGTTACAGGTCCTTGAAATCCAGAACCACAGGTTAATGCTCTGGGGAATATGTGTTCAAATCACTGCAGCTCGGAATTTGAAATTACTTTGTAACACCTGGAATATAAAGCTATCTCAGCCATAATAACCATGACTGCAAAAACCTATCTGGTTCACAAGTGTCCTTCCAGGAAGGAAATCATCTGGCCTTGACTGAATTGGCCAACATGTGACTCCAGAGGCACAGCAATGTGGTTGACTCTTAACTGCCCTCTCAAGTGGCCTAACCAGCCACACTGTGATTAGGGGTAGACAGCAAATGCTGGCCTCATCTGTAATGTCCACATACCATGAAGGAATACATTTTTAAAAAAATAATATACCTTCCATTTTTTTCAAATCACATTTGGCTAGAAAAGAGCAACTAACTAGTGGGGATAACAATGTAACCAAACAAACCCAACTGATGACTAGCAACCATCTCAAAAATTGTCCTGAGCTACTGGGCTAGAGAAAAACTTATCCTCTCTAAAATATTGCAAATTTTCCAGAAGCACAGGCAGAGCACAAATATGGAATAACCGATTTTCAATGTTTTGACGAGTGTGAAACTACTGAGCTGATAATAACATTGATACCTCCTGATATCAGGAGATTGACACTTGCTAATCATGCTCACTTAAAGAGCTGGTGCAGACACGATGGACCGAATAGCCTCCATCTGTGCCAATGACAAATCTGTGATTCTGTGAAGAAACCAAATGATACTTTGTTTTATTCACTCGACGGACTTGGGCGTCGGCTGGCAGGCTAGCATTTATTGCCAGTCCCTAATCGCCCTTGAACAGAGTGGCTTGCTAGGTCATTTCTGAGGGCAGTTTAGAGTGAACCACATTTCGTGGGTCTGGAGTTACATGTAGGCCAGACCAGGTGAGGATGTCAGATTTCCTTCCCTGAAGGACATCAGTGAGCCTGATTACAATTTTTGGAAAAAGAACTAGCAATGGTTTCATGGTCAACAGTAGATTCTAAATTCCATTTTTATTTACATATTGAAACCGTGTTCCACCATCAGCCATGGTAGGATTTGAACCCAGGTCCCCAGAATAGTAGCTGCGTTTCTGAATTAACATTCTAGCGATAATACCACTAAGTCATCATCTTCCTTAAGATTAAATTTAACTTAAGTTTAGAAATTAAGAGAAATCTGTGGATAGCTACAAAAGAAATCTTCTGAGAGCCAAATGAAATTCCCTTTAGCCAATTTGGATAAGCGAAACAAAGGACATCCAGCCCTCATCTACTGTTGTCTCTATCCATTCTTCCACAATAAGAGTGGAGTGTTTTTGTGTTTACCACATAACCACAGATCATGGTAGACACTGAAGAGAAGATTATTTACATGGTTTTGTCACAAGGCAATTGTGCTATGGCTTGTACACAATATTAGAAATAATCCCGACATACAGCCTCTCCATTCCAGCACTATTTGTGGCTGGAATTGGGACACTTATAGGTGTGATTTTGATACTTGCTCTAGTCCAAATGCCTATCCGTGTACAAGCAATTTGACACATACATTCAACTGCAGGTAACACCTAGTGCCGGAGCTAGGACCTGATCTGACTGTGCAGGTATCATTAACACAATCTAAGTTAGGAAGAAAACTTCTGGAATTTGCTTTGTTCCATTTGAAAACTGAGTCTGAAGTGAAATACCTGAAATTTCCAAGACTGTACAAGGATTCACAAGGCTGAACCAGAGAAGCCAGGGACGCAAATACTTGGAACAGGGACATAGTTGTTAAATTTGTAGATGACACAAAAATAGAATGCCAGGTCCAATTCCTGGTTCTTGTTTGGTTAGCTGGTCTTGACAAGGGAGGTAAGAGGGTACTGCAACTGGTCTAATCCTCCTTAGACTGAGAACAAAGGGGTGTGGTATGAGAGTGCCAAAATTAGAAGGATTTCTCAATCCAAGTATCTAGCTAGTTAGTCCAACCCACAAGAGTAGGACTTCAGTTGATCAATAACACTGAAGCAAAACACTATGGAAATCTGAAATAAGAACAAAATCAAAAATGCTGGAAAAAATCAGCACAGGTCAGATAGCATCTGCAGCGAGAAACAGAGCTGAAGCTTATGGATTTCTGGCAATAGAGCAAGTCATGTTGAGTTTGGTGGATTAATCCACACCGTGAGGCCAAGCAAGTTATCTGACCAAACTCACCACATGAATTGATGTTTCAGCCCTTATGCTGAGTATCACAATCAATCACCCCATCTGCGCTCATCTCGCTCCCGTAGCAACTCCGCGCTTGCTGCAGATCTCAGAACTGACAGGCATCTTTGGCGCTGGTGCCACATTTAAAAGGCCTTAGCTGTTTTTCGCCCAGACAAGCACTCCCAGTCCGGAGCTACCCTGCATGTTTCCCGATTATTGGCCTAGACCAAGCATATGCGGTAAATGGGGTCCCACTTTGGAGGCAGGCTGTTGTCAGGGTGATGTGATGACAGGACTTCCTTTTACTCCAGGATGAGCAGTGGAGGCCACAAGACCTGATCATGCCAGCCTTGTCCAAGGTTGCTAGTTAGGTGAGCGCAGTCTCAACCATCTTGTGAAATGCCCGGCACTCTAGGAAGAAGGCACAGTGGCTCAATGGTTAACACTGTTGCCTGACAGCGTCAGGGACCTGGGTTTGATTCCACCCTCAGGTGACTGTCTGTGTGGAGTCCGCACATTCTCCCTGTGTCTGTGTGGGTTTCCTCCAGGTGTCTGTGTGGGTTTCCTCCAGGTGCTCCAGTTTCCTCGCACAGTCCAAAGATGTGCAGGCTAGGTGGATTGGCCATGCTAAATTTCCTGTAGTGTTCAGGGATGTGTAGATTAGGTGGGTCATAGGGGAATGGGTCTGGATGGGATGGTCCGAGTGTCGGTGTGGACATGTTGGGCCGAAGGGCCTGTTTCCACACTGTAGGGATTCTATGATTAAAGGTCCATGTCTTTCTCCACTCTGCCAGCGTGCTGATCCCTCACTCTCACTCCATCTGTCCTACTGCCCTAAGCCCGATGTCCTGCCACTTTCACTACTGTCTGCACTATCTTTCTCTGTTCGCCTCACCCACCCCATCTGTGACACCACTAACCCTGCATGCCCTCTATGCTACCCACACACTCACTCAGGAAACCCTGCCAGTGACTCAGTAGTAATAGCTGTGCCACCAACATTTATTTTCCTGCATATGCCCCTCTCTCTTATTCCATAAGAAAATAGCTCACAATAGGGCAGAAAGAGTCAAAACTGGTTGAGTGCTGCCTGTCATCCAGTTCCTCATCCGTTATCAGCAGAAAATCCTGACTCTGATTCACCCCAAGCAGGGCCTGGACTGGTATCAGCCATTGCTCTTGACCTGCAGTGCTAGAACTACCTCTTCACTGGACAATGAACTGATGACAACTGTGGCAAGCCTCCTGGGTTTCTGTCTACACTAAATAACACAACAAGACAGTGGTAAATGGGAGCCTGGTACACAATGCACAAAAATGCATGGCAAGGCAGGGATATATCCAGGTTGGGTTAGGATGAGTGAGCATTACGAATGCAAGCAAATAGCCCAAAGATGTAACCTGGTATTAGGCAATGAGCTGGTTGTATGCCCCTCAGCACAGTGTACTTTCTGCAGCATTACAATAATATTTGTCAATGTTACCTGAAGTGAATAAGTGAAGTGCAGAAGCATCCTTAAATGGATCAGAAATATGTCTTGAGGGTTCACGGAGGCTAGCGCATATCTGATGACAATGCCTGTTGACATAGGGTGAATGTGGCTAGTGTTCATAGACCATGCCTGAGATGCTGGTGCCCAGTGTCCAACATGGAGGCCTTATGGAGCAAATGGCAAGTTGAACCAACCAAGAATTAACTCTGGTTGCCATGTCATGTGTTTACCCAACAGCTAGTTTATATGGTGAGATTGGTAAGATTGCAACTGGTGGCGAGTTAGGCTGTTAATAAGGCATTAAACAAGCAACAGCAAGCATCAATTGGGAATTTGCTGCTGTCTGGTGAGAATCTCAGTATACACATGAGAAAAGTGATGATCTGCTTCACTGAACATCTCACCCAATTCTACCACTTACCTCACCATAGCCCATATCACTCAGAGTCTGATGAGATTCCACCCAGTGTCAACGTCCATGACCTTTCTGATGCAACCTAATGAGTTTACTCAGCAGTTTTCTTTGTTCTTGTTTTTAATCATAGGACTGAGCTCATCGCCATCCTTGTGAATGGTTTGCCTACACACAACACCTGCATTCGCACAAGAATGGCCTCTTCACAGAGATGGCTCAGGCCCTTTCTGGGATAGAAGGCAGAGAAACCATCACAACAGGCTGGTCCCACATATCCAGCACTGAGCAATGTGACTGGCGGAGACCTTGGAGCAGGTTCTCTCTTCACTTGGGAGAAGCAAACCAGATGCAAAGATTAAACAGCCAAGACCAGAAGTCAACCTCAACAATGAGAATTGCAGCACTGTTGCATCAAGAATGGCTCATGCAAGTTTCTCTCAGCACGAAACAGCAGCTTCGGAAACTGTCATCCAGGGCAACATTTAGCAAAAAGACATAACATACCATTTTTAATAACTTTACTCTTGCGCATTTTTGTGTTCAGCACAACACCAGAACATAGTCCAAATAAGGGGACCATCTTTTACAGAAAGCTGAACGACAACCTCTCTCTCTCGCAGAAGCACCTCTGATGGACAAAGTTTGTTTCTTGGACACTGTCTGTTTCCCAGGGACACAACTCAAAACAGTCTATTTATAGAGTCTATAACCATCCACAATTTAGTTAGTCTCCTAAATTCCTCATACATCTTTCACCATGGTTACTAGAAAGCCTATAAACACCCAGATAGCCCAATGCTTTATAAGGAATATTTGGGAAGAGCCTGTAAGTATTTGGGCAGCTGCTGGTTGGCAGATCATACTTACAATTATGAAAAGGAAAAAACAAATCTGTAACAGTTCAGGAATCTCATTCAAATAATTAAACTATAACAGGCTGTGCATCAATTTTTCTGTCATAGAAACCACTTGCCAATATTAAGTTATGTAAGTCACAGATTTAGTTTCATGTTACCTGAGTTACCTACCTGCCGCCACCACCACCATCACCACATTCCCCCCATCACAATACCATCTTTTAATAAAAATGATTCTCTTTACAACATTTAGAGAGCTTTCTTGTGGCAGAACTAAAACTAGCAATCACACCAGGACCATGAACATCTTCACAAAACAAAAACAAACTTAGTCCAAACTCAGGAGCCACTGCAGAGAATATCCTAAGCGAAAAAGACTTACACTTATATAGCACCTTTCAGAACTCCCTGAAGTGTTTTTCCATCAATGAAGTACTCTTTATGCATATTCATTGCTAAAATGCAGGAAACACAGCAGACAATCTGTACACAGCAAGCTCCAAAAAAAAGTGAAAAGACCAGATAATCTGTGATGTTGACTAAAGGATAAATATTGGTTAGGACAACAACAGTAACGCCCTGGCTTTCAAAAACACTGAGCTATTTTACACCCACCTGAGTGAACAAACAATGCCTTGGTTTAAAATATCATCCGATTGACAATGTATCCCCTAGCACTGCATTAGAGGGTCAGCCTAGATTATATACCCATGATACACTTGAAAACAATGGAGTTAAAACCAAAGTCATTAGAAATTTGCAGAGCTATTGCTCCAAAATGGAGGAAGGGAGCATATAATTTTCCTTCATTCTTTGCAGATTTCTTTTTAAACTATACAAATTTGGCCATTATTTGGCTGAGATGGAGAGACACAGAAAAGATACCAGATCTATTTGTAAAGAACGTACACTATTTTTGTAGCATGATTTTATATATTTTTCCAAAGTTAAGGATTTCATGGTGAATTTAGTTTTTGTTTGTAAATGATACCACAGTAATTCTTCCACAAAGCCACCTGGTGACATGATACTGCTACTCTGCATGCCAGTCCATCACTAGATTGTCAGAGTAAAGCAGCTCAGCAATTGGAAAGAAAAGGAATGTACAGCCAGATATAGGGAACAGGAGAGTGGCTTTGAGCACTTCTAAATGGTCTGAATTGTCTATCACTGCGGTGTGAGAGGCAGTAGTCCTGATATTGGAGGTGTAATATTGCCCAAGTACGAAATCACAACAAGTCCTCTTCACACATCACCCATATTCACTGATCTACAATGTCCAGTCTGAACACTTTGATATTGAAGTCACGATCCTCCATATCTCTGTATCAGGAAAATATTCGTATTTAAGATCCATCTGGAAACAACCGGAAGATTTTGAATTTCACAGATATTATCTGGATTGAAAAGCGTTTTTATCATGTGCATTCTTGGAAATGAATCCGACGGTTTAACGTCTGCAGTGGTTTATCTGCTGTTTACCAAATATTGCGTTACTTTGGAAGAACAGTCTAGTACAGCTTTTGAAGAGATAAGAGATAGTGTTTGTTACCTTAATAACTGGAAAAACCTGGCTTTCACACACATAGAGGCTAATAGTTACACTATTTCAGGTCTTATATTCTGTTTTCCAGATGCCGTGTAAAATGCCAGAAGCTGCAAGCCTCTCTCCTGAAATCCTGTTTCTCAGGAAAAGTTCCAGGGTATCTGACAGAGTTTGCAATACCAATACTTATGTCTACTTTATAAAACCTGAAGAGAAAGGGGCTGTGACTAATCTCCAACAACTCGAAACCAAGTTGATTGGAATCAGAACTGGACATTTATCATAAACCAATGGCTGTCTGCAATTCAGCTTCGTCAACAAGAAATCCATTGGACTCAAGAAGATGTTATATTTTATCCTCTGTTTCCAGATGCTCGGCCCATAGAGTTTGTTTTTTCCCCTTTTAGCCCTACTTTTCTAAAAAACATCCATCATTTCTGCAGACAGGTGTCTTTTTTGCTCTGTGTGCATGCACATATGTATCTGTGATTGAGGGAACATAGTTTTGATCTGGATTGTTTCCTAGGTGTTAACTGGAGTTTGCTATGTGCTTTGAGAAAAGGTTTTGTTTATAATAAATGGATTATTTCAGGTTTATTAAACAAAGTGTGATGGACATTTCTTTTATTCTGGCCAGTAGTACAAGAGAGAAGAAATTGGCCAGCTTGGTAATTGAATCAACACATCTATACTAATGGTGTGACTGGAGGGCTTGAACGTCAGCACACTTGTTCTGTCACAGCTGCAACCCTTTGTAATCTTCCCCAGCCCCACAAACCTCTAAAAACCTGGCATTCCTCCAATCCCGGCTAGTGGTGAAAATCCCACTTACTCAGTTTTAATTTTCAAAATGAGATTGCTGGATTCTTGTTAGCCATAGGTATTAAAGGATATGGGGCATGAGTAAGAAAATGGAGTGAGATGGCAGAGCAGCTATGAGCTCACTATGAGCTCACTCACCCAAGGGGCCAAATGGCCTCCTCCAATTCCTACATACCACAATCGGCACTGTGCCTTCAGCTCCTTCAAGCACTTTCGGACCCGACTACATTAGAGGGGTGGCACAGTGGCTCAGTAGTTAGCATTACTGCCTCACAGAGCCAGGGACTTGGGTTTGATTCCATCTTCAGGCAACTGTCTGTGTGGAATTTACACATTCTCCCCACGTTTGCATGGATTTCCTCCAGGTGCTCTGATTTCCTCCCACAGTCCAAAGATGTGCAGGTTAGTTGGATTAGCCATAGTAAATTGCCCATAGTGTTTGAGGGATGTGTTGACAAGCCTTGGGAAAAGCAGGGTTATGGGAAATGGCCGGGGGTTCTGGGTGGGAAGCTCTTTGGAGGGTCGGTGAGGAGTTGAAGGGGTGAATGGCCTCTTTCCACACTGTAGGGATTCTATGATTCCAGGTGGTAGACAACAGCTATAATCTTGACTCCCAATGCAGTTTAGAAGATGAGAAATTGTAAGACAGGTATTTGATTACTTCAACTTACCTCATGGCCCAATGAACAGAATACTCCTCAGTGAGGGGCTGGGGAAAGTGTCATGAATTTTTCCCCTTTGAAACTGAAGAGAATGGGATATTAAAAACCTGAAACAGAATTCTAAATTAATGCTGGTAATGTGACCTCTTCAGCTCAAAGATCTCTAGCATTTTAATTGTCATAAATTGCTTGCAGTAAAATGCAGGTTTCAGTTTTGACTCCAATACTTTTACAGTCACATGGATTTCTCCAGATTTGAGGTCAAAACCTTTGAGGATTTTGACACCAATTCCCAGAGATTTCTGGCTGCAACAATAACACTGCCTCAAGACATTCAAAGATAGTCATATCAAACCTATTTATCTCTAAATCCTTTAAAAATACTACTTACCTTTAGCATACTGCGTTTGTACAAGTTTAAACCCATTAGCTGGAAAGCCTTTTTCCCCTGTTTGGCACCAAACATGCTGTGAAATTCATTTCCATAGCTTCATCAGCTTTTATCAAGAACACTAACCCTTTTCCAACCTTTTTCCGGGTTGAAACTCATTTAAAGTTAAGATTCGTGCCAAAATGTGAAGGCATACGCCTACATAAAAGACGTTTGCCAGCTCCTCACCTATTTTAATCAGAGATTTGAGTATACAGACACTTATGCTTATCCAGCCATGGTATGGTATTTGTAGAGTAACATACTGGATGACTGGGTCTTCAGTGCAGAGCTGAATTGGTGTTCTATTAAATTTAGTGAAAATCCAAGTTTTATCTGCTTAGCTGAGTTCAGCTATAGTGATGTTGGGCTCACTGACCTCAGCACCTCAAATTTGGAAGAGTAAAGCAGAAGCCAGAGTTCCTGCTCCTGATGTCTATGCAGTGATTCATAATAGGAAGTAGGCATGGCTGGGCATTACAAAAGGACAGAACTGGTCCAATAATCTGGTCGCTCATTGTCTGAGTTCACACATGAAGCACCTCCATTCAGCTGAGGAATTGGCCCGTATTTAAAAACAGGGACTAGATTAATTGTGAAAACTGGCTGGCATGGCCAAGCTGGACCAAGGGCCTATTTCCATGCTGTAAACTTCTGTGACTCTATTCCCAGTATCATTCAGCAATATCAGAAGATATTAAATGGAGAAGAAATAACACTAGGATTCTATTGTTATATTAATTCTACAAGTGGTAGTATTCAGTGTGGTTTTGATATCTTTATACACAAAACATACTGCATTTATATGCAGACACAGTAAGCAATTAAGAAAGCAAATGGTAATATTAGTCTTTTTTGCAAGGGTGTTGCAAGAGTAGGAAGACTTGCTCCAATGACATAGGGCTTTCATGTGACCACATCTACATAGTCTGGAGTCATAGAGTTACAGAGTTTCACAGCACGGAAAGAGACTCTTCAGCCCATCATGTCCATGCCAGTAAATTAGTGCCTATCTATTCCACAAAAAAATTGAAAGAACTCCAGATGCTGTAAACCAGGAACAAAAACAGAAGTTGCTGGAAAAGCTCAGCAGGTCTACCAGCATCTGTGAAGAGAAATCAGAGTTAACGTTTTGGGGTCTGGTGACTTTTCTTGTGTTCCTTTTGTTCCTATCTATTCTAATCCCATTTTCCAGCACTTGGCCTGAAGACTTGAATGTTATGGCATTTCAAGTATACATCTAAATAATTCTGAAATGTTGTGACCTTTCCCATCTCTACTACCCTATCAGTCACTGAGTTCTAGATGTCCATCACCCTCTGGGTGAAAAGATCTCTCCCTAACTCCCCTCTGAATCTCCTGTCCTTTGTCTTAAGTCTGTACCCTTGGCTACTGATCCCTCTTCAAAACGGAAAGGTGTCTTCCTACCTACCCTAGTTATGCCCTTCATAATTTTTACACGTCAATTAGGGTCCGCCCCCAACCTTCTCCTCACTAAGGAAAATACCCCCGCCTATCTTTCTAGTCTGTCTTCATAGCGGAAATGCTCGAGCCTAGGCAACATCATGGTGAATCTCCTCTGCACCTTCTCTACCCCAATCACATCCTTCCTATAATGTGGCGACCCAAACAGCACATAGTAGTCAAAATGTAGCCTAACTTACATTATATGCAATTCAGTCATAATCTCCCAGCTCTTGTATTCAATGCCTTGACTAATCAAAGCAAATATCCCATATGTCTTCTGAACTAGCTTAAACTTTCTGTCTTAGAGATAGTAGGAACTGCAGATGTTGGAGAATCTGAGATAACAAGGTGTAGAGCTGGATGAACACAGCAGGCCAAGCAGCATCTGAGGAGCAGGAAGGCTGATGTTTTGGGCCTAGACCCTTCTTCAGAAATCGGGGAGGGGAAGGATGTTCTGAAATAAATAGGGAGAGAGGAGGAGGAGGATAGAAGATGGATAGAGGAGAAGATAGGTGGAGAGGAGACAGACAAGTCAAAGAGGCGGGGATGGAGCCAGTAAAGGTGAGTGTAGGTGGGGAGGTGGAGAGGAGATAGGTCAGTCCAGGGAGGACGGACAGGTCAAGGGGGCGGGATGAGGTTAGTAGATAGGAGATGGGGGTGCGGCTTGAGGTGGGAGGAGGGGATAGGTGGGAGGAAGGACAGGTTAGGGAGGTGGGGATGAGCTGGGCTGGTTTTGGGATGTGGTAGGGGGAGGGGAGATTTTGAAGCTTGTGAAGTCCACATTGATACCATTGGGCTGCAGGGTTCCTAAGCGGAATATGAGTTGCTGTTCCTGCAACCTTCGGGTGGCATCTGTGGCACTGCAGGAGGCCCAGGATGGACATGTCGTCGGAGGAATGGGAGGGGGAGTTGAAATGGTCCACGACTGGGAGGTGCAGTTGTTTAGTGCGAACCGATTGTAGGTGTTCTGCAAAGAGGTCCCCAAGCCTCCGCTTAGTTTCCCCGATGTAGGGGAGGCCACAACGGGAACAGCGGATGCAGTATACCACATTAGCAGATGTGCAGGTGAACATCTGCTTGATGTGGAAAGTCTTCTTGGGGCCTGGGATGGGGGTGAGAGGGGAGGTGTAGGGGCAGGTGTAGCACTTCCTGCGGTTGCAGGAAAAAGTGCCGGGTGTGGTGGGGTTGGAGGGGAGTGTGGAGCAGACAAGGGATTCACGGAGAGAGTGGTCAGTCCGGAAAGCAGATAAGGGTGGGGAGGGAAAAATGTCTTTGGTGGTAGGGTCGGATTGCAAATGGTGGAAGTGTCGGAGGATGATGCGTTGGATCCGGAGGTTGGTGGGGTGGTACGTGAGGATGAGGGGGATTCTGTTTTGGTTGTTATTGCGGGGAGGGGGTGTGAGGGATGAGTTGCGGGAAATGCGGGAGACATGGTTGAGGGCGCTCTCGACCACTGGGGGGGGGGGTGGTGGAAGTTGCGGTCCTTGAAAAACCAGGACATCTGAGACATACGGGAGTGGAATGCCTCATCCTGGGAGCAGATGTGGCAGAAGCAAAGGAATTGGGAATAGGGGATGGCATTTTTGCAGGAAGGTGGGAGGAGGTGTATTCTAGGTGAATTTCTAGGTGACTTCACAAGTTTCAAAATCTCCCCTCCCCCACCACATCCCAAAACCAGCCCAGCTTGTCCCCACCTCCCTAACCTGTCCTTCCTCCCACCTATCTCCTCCTCCCACCTCAAGTCGCACCCCCATCTCCTCCCTACTAACCTCATCCTGCCCCCTTGACCTGTCCATCCTCCCTGGGCTGACCTATCTCCTCCCTACCTCCCCACCTAAACTCACCTTTACTGGCTCCATCCCCGCCTCTTTGACCTGTCTGTCTCCTTTCCACCTATCTTCTCCTCTATCCATCTTCTATCTGCCTCCTCCTCTCTCCCTATTTATTTCAGAACCCCCTTCCCCTTCCCCATTTCTGAAGGAGGGTCTAAGCCCAAAACGTCAGCCTTCCTGCTCCTCTGATGCTGCTTGGCCTGCTGTGTTCATCCAACTCTACACCTTGTTATCTCTAACTTTCTGTCTTGCTGACTTCAAGTATCAATGGGCATGCTCACCAAGTTCCCTCAGATCTTTTGTACTTCCCCTCATCGTCCATTCCCTTGCCTTGTTAGTCCTCCCAATTACATCACCTCACACTTTTCAGGTTTAAATTCCATTTGCGACTGTTCTGCCCATCTGACCAGCCATCCATATCATCCTGCTGACCAAGGCTTTCCTCCTCACTATTCACTACACTACCAATTTCTATGTCATCTGCTAACTCACTACATTCATATCTAGATTATTACTGTACACTATCAACATCAAGGGACCCAGGAGCAAACCCTGTAACATGGCACTAGACACAAGCTTCCAATCACAAAAAACAAGTTTTGACCATTACCCTCTGATTCATGTCACTAAGCCAATTTTGGATCCAATTTGTCCAAATTGCCTGAACCCCTTTAGCTTTAGGCTCTTTGATGATTCTCTCCCATGCAGCACATTGTCAAGAGCCTTATGATGTCCATGTTGACTACATCAACTGCATTACCCTCACCTACATACCTAGTCACCCCCTTGAAAAATTCAAACTATTTTGTTAGACATGATCTCCCTTGGCAAAGCCATGCTAACTATCCTTGACAAATCCTTCAATTTCCAACTGTGTCCCTCAGAATGCTTTTTTGCAAATAGTTTCCTGACATTTGATGTTAAATTCACTGGTCTGTGGCTTCCTGGTTTATCACTACCATCCTTCTTAAAAAACATTACCACATTAGATGTTTTCCAGTCCTTGGGAACCTGTCTTCTCACCAGAGAGGTTTGGAAAATTAATGTCAGAGCCATTGCAATCTCCTCCCTTGCCTCCCACAGTAGCCTAGGATCCATTTCATCTGGGCTTAAGAATTTATTCACTTTTACGTCCGCTAAAACCTCCTCTCTCTCAATGCTAATTTGTTCAAGTACATCAGAGACCCACATTTCTAGACCTACATAGTCCTTTATAGTGAATGCTGATGCAAAATACTCATTTGAAACCTCACCTACATCTCAGGCTCTACACACATTTTCCCCTCTTTGGTCCCTAATGAGTCCCATTTGCCCTAGTTATCCTCTCACCTCTTACCCACCAATGTTTCATTCATGGCCACTGTTTATTCTCTTGTTGTCTTTTTTAACTAACTTACACTTTCTGTATTCCTGTAGGGATTCCAATGCTGTGAGTCCTTGGTGTCAGAAATAAGCTTCCCTTTCTTTCCCTTGCAATCCTGTACATGCTTTTACATCCAGGGGTCTATGGACTTCTTGGTCCCAGCGAATGTAGCCTCTATTCCCAGAAGGTTATCATTACTCAGTCATTGAGTTTATTCACAATGAAGATTGATAGATGTCTGGACATTAAAATAATCAAGAAACATGGAATAGGATGGGGAAAGTGGAGCTGAGGTCAAGGGTCAGTCATGATCTTATCAAAAAGCACAGCAGGCTAGAGGGGTCATCGCATGCACTGATGATGTTTCTACAACAATAAAGTCACAAGATTCACAGTAGAACATGACCCAGGAAATGTTGAACATTCAGATCAGCAGATGCCATTTCAACTTACCAGTTCAAATGTCACCTGAGACCACAATTGCCCTGCATCTGCAACTAACTACAAATTGCTCCAGGTCTTTCTGAACTAAGTCAATCATAGCTGAAAGTGAATTGGTCAGACTTGCTCCAATGTCATTCTGAAATGGCCTGCAAATAGAAAGTGTGGCTTATGTTTCAGTACCATATCAGGCACAATAGTGACATATAAAGCTGACGGGGTGACATACAATGTATTACACTATAAAAATTGGAGACAGTTTGTAGAGTGAGGAGGCAGCTTAACTTTGAGATCATAATTTTAAATCACAAATGTTCACATGCTTTGTGATGTTATCTAAACTCTTTGAAATTACAGACTTGATATTCACTACATGTTGGATAAATCAAAATAATTGTTGTGCTACACATAATTTAATCTGGGGCAGAGAAACAGGTCCAGTTATCTAACTGGGTTAACTAAAGTACTCAATAGCTTGAATATTTCAAACTCTTGCTTTTGTCTTGCATTAATTTGACCAAAATTCCAGTTCAGTTCCTGCTCTGCCAAATGCAAATAAACAAATTTTGACTCTTTACTCCCCTCTGTCTAGCTCTTGTCTATCCATTTGAACGAGATGCGTTGAAACAGTTCACACAAGCACTTCATCGCTGTTTACTCAGTCACTGACCCAATCGTTGTGTTTTCTTCAGGCCTTTTCAAGGCACAATTTATTGCAGATATGTATCAGAGGAATTCTCACTGCTGTATGATCAATGATTCTGACTTACAAACAAGAAAATCCTGCTTATGAAAACTGAAAGAACTGCGGATGCTGTAAATCAAGAACAAAAACAAAGATGCTGGAAAAGCCCAGCAGGTCTGGCAGCATCTGTGAAGGAAACAACAGACTTAACGTTTCGGGTCTGGTGACCCTTCCTCAGAACTGATGGTGGCTGGGAAAGGGCAGTTTATATGCGTGTCACCGGACCCAGGTAACTCTGTTTTTTCCTTCACAGATGCTGCCAGAACTGCTGGGCTTTTCCAGCAACTTTGATTTTACCCCTGCTTCCGAAGCTGTACTATAAAGGAAATTCACCAATACTAGTTTGCTAACTGGATCAAAAGCTTGTAAGTAAATTATAAACAAAGACTTTTCCATTCCAGGGAATTTACTCATTCCTTTAATCACACAGCTCTCCTCCAACTTCCCAGTCATATGAACTAGGAGGTGTAGGCCATGAGATCCCTCTAGCCTGCTCCAGCACTCCACAAGTTTATGACTGATCTGACTGCAGCCTCAACCCAAATTCTCAGCTACCCTTAATAACCTGTGACTGGCCTGTTAGTCAAGAAACAATCTACTTTCTTTTTTAAAATTACTCGATGACCACACCCCCATCACTCTTTAGGGAAGAGAGTTCCAAAGATACTCAACTGCTTGTCTCCATCTTAAATGGAATTCTCCTAGTTTTTATACTGTCACCACAACAAGAGGGAACACCTCTTGGGTATCCACACTGCCAACAGTACCCTCAATGTCCTAGCTGATCACTCCTTTTAAATCATCTATTGGATACCTTATGGCACAACTCCAGAGCAAGTAGGACTTGAACGCAGATTTTCTAACCTAGAGGTAAGGACTGGATACAAAAGCTGTTGTTCCTCTTTTTAAACATTTTCTAGTCAGCTTGATCAGAGATGTTATTACACACCTCTAGGTCAAATGGGACATGAACGAGCCGTCCTGGCTCAAAGGCAGGGAGACAAGTACAGCACCACTAGGGCCTTTGTTCCTCTTCACATTCAGACACATTGTGACACACTTCTGCAGCAGGTAGGATCTGAATCCGGGCCTTCTAGCTCAGAGGAAGTGGCACTACCACACAGATTCTTAGAATCTCTTCCAGAGTTTTTTCTAATGGCTCAAAGGCATCCAACTGCTCTTGACTTCTTACAGGGTCTCCGTGTACACAGACTCAGCCTAGTTCATTCGTCTTTTCAGCAATACGGTGCAACAGCTCATCTCAGCATGGAGATTGCTTCTCGATCTCCTTCACACACTTATTGACCTTCAGTCCCTGTCTGTCATCTTCTGAACTGATCAGTAACTCTGGAACTGTCCTGAGTTGCCTGTTAAAAAGCTTGCAGAAACAGGCAGAACTGAATGTTGTCAGCTCCCCGTTCAGGAACAGAGTGCGCTGTAAATAATACCTTTCACAGAGAACACTGTACTCACTGGTACAATTGAAAGTACAGCAAATGGATTTCTTCAGAAAATGTGAATAACCTTCCTAAACCAATGTATTCACCAAAATCTCAATTTTGACTTCAGAGTGTGGCCAGAGTTCATCCTGTAAAGCCAGCAATGGTTTATGCAGATATGAGAATTTTTTATCCAGCTGCGTCTGTAAAAATGGCCTCTGGTTAATTTACAAAACTAGATAAGCAACTTATAGAGTTATACAGCACCGAAACAGACCATTCAGTCCGACTAGCCCATGCCAAACATAATCCCAAACTAAACCAGTCCCACCTGCCTGCTCCTGGCCCATATCCCTCCAAACATTTCCTATTCATGTTCTTATCTAAGTGTCTGTTAAACACTGTAACTGTACCTACATCCACCTCTTCCTCAGGAAGTTCATTCCACACGCAAACTACCCTCTGTGTAAAAAAAATCTGCCTCAATTGCCTTTTTTAAATCTCTCTCCTCTCACCTTAAAAATGTGTCCTCTAGTCTTGAAATTACCCATCTTAGAGAACAGACCATCAACTTAGACTTGGAACATGAAGTGGAGGGTGAAGGATTTCTGTTAAGTATTCTCAAGTGGACATCCTGATTGGTCATAGCTCATAAGACTAAAGGCAGTGGGAGATGCCAAAATTGAGAACAATCCTGAGCGGGTAAGGGAGTGAGGGTTAGAAAGGAAACAGTGAAATAAATCAATAGCTACTTAACCTATTCCGCCCAGGCTTCCTAGACGTTACGTCAAAAATTAGCAGCAGTCCAGGAGTATGTCACTTCCACTAATCTGATTCGATCCATTGCTATTTAGACATTTAAGGCTGAATAATATAGGGACAGACAGATGCCATTGCCCAGAAAGGATATTGAGAAGGTGAAATTATCCTCTCATCCTACTATTTCACGCAAATAAAAAGAGCTCCATCAAGTTCTGTAACTTGTAAAGTATACATGAATGCATTCCACAAGTAGTGGCATGACAATAAGACAAGAGGAGGAAATAATGAAATAAGGTTCTTGAGTAGATTTGTAGCTCGGGTTGTGGATGCTGTGGTTGGTTCACTCGCCGAGCTGGTTCGTTAGTTCGCAAACATTTCATTACCCTGCATTTTCATGGACTGGATATTACCTGGACCCACTGGACTTGTGCAGCATCGGGGCATGTAAATTAGGTTGAATGACTAGCCCAGCACTACTAGCCATATCAAAGAGGGTGAACAGGCACCACAATCAGCAGGCCACCTACTAGACATCAATACCTTCATTGTCCACACCTTGATACAGTTGGTGTAGGTGGTAATGGCAGGCCTTTTCTCTTTCTAAAGTGTTCACACCAAGGGGTAGTACTATCAATGGAGGAATACCCTTGCCCAGCACTGCTGGCTTCATTGCCACCCCTGCCCCATCAGACTATCATCCTTGGACTGGCTAAAGACTCAGCAGTTCCCACTACGGATCTCTGTTGCTGCTGGAACTTGCAGTCAGAATAGCTGGCAGCATCCAAGGACAGGGCCTCCTCCCAGTGAGAGAAAGCCAGTCCCATAGGGACTGTTTAGCCCGCCCAGGGAAGGAGAGGGGTGAGCTATCCAGCTGCCCACTAAATACCGAGTCCCCACATTAGTCAACTATTCAGCACAGAGAAACCCAATCAAACTGCCTAGATCTGGATCCAGGGTACATCTTAAACTCCATTTCATTCAGGAATGGACAAATGAATGTTGTTAGAGACAAAAAAAACACTGTAGATGCTGGAACCCAAGGTAGACAAACACGAAGGTGGAAGAACAGCATCTGGAGGAAAGGAGCAGTCAACATTTCGGGTATTACCTTTCTTCAGGACAAATGAATGATGTTAGCCACTTTAGTTATCATTGCCAAGGTCTTGCTGTACCAAAGCAATCACTTACAAGAGGCTTTAGGTGCAACACAGCAACACCAACATAGAGCAGTACTTTCTAGGATGGTATTATACCAAAGGGCAGTTTAGAAAAGTATAAATGCCTCTCTCTCAACCAGAAATGAGTTGGAATAAAGTGTGCACAGAGTATTTGCATTCCAATTATGCATTAGTGTGGAGATAGTTTAAATGTGTCTTCAGTCCACTTCTGGAGTGCACTGAAATCACTAATCTCAAGGGAACACAAGTGCAAAAAATTAATTTGTCCTCCAACATAACCTGGAAATTTAAGTCTATTGGTAAGTGAATAGCAACTTGCTAAAGAAAAAACAAAAATTCATATTTTCAAGATATCTAATAATCAAAGTGCCATTTATAATCATAAAAATTTACAGCATGGAATCAGACCCTTTGTTCCAACTTGCCCTTGCCAACCAGCTAGCCTAAATGAATCTTGTCCCATTTGCCAGCATTTGGCCCATATCCCTCTAAACCCTTCCTATTCATATACCCATCCAATGCCTTTTAAATGTTGTAATTGTACCAGCCTCCACCATTTCCTGTGGCAGCCCATTCCATACACTCACCACCCTCTGCATGAAAAAGTTGCCCCTCAGATCCCTTTACATCTGTCCCCTCTCACCTTAAACCTATGCCCTCTAGTTTTGGACTCCCCTACCCTGGGAAAAAGACTTTGGCTATTCACCCTATTAAATGTCCCTCATGATTTTATAAACCTCTATAAGGCCACCCCTCAGTCTCCAACGCTTCTTATTTTGAAAAAGTTCAGCCTCAGCAGCCATTTTCACCCAGCATCTGGTAGAGGTACTGCAATCTCTTAGTCAGACTCCAAAGATCTCATCTACAGCATTCCAGAAACTATAGCACCGATCCAGAAGAGGATATGGGCTGAATGTGCTTTCTTATATAACCCAGTAAAACAGATAGCACCGCTCTGCAACCCACTCCCTGCTGGCCTGTGAAAGAGAATTTCCCATACATTTTGATAGGTAGCCATGCTACGGCCTCCAGATGTTTGGTCACAAAAATGGGGTTTGTCAGCTGTTGGTCACCTTGGGATAACTTTATTCCTGCAGTGTGGCTGAAAGCAAGGCACACTATGATTGGACAGCTGAATAAATGGTCGGCTAGCTGAGATGGTTGGGTGGCTGCTCTGGAATGCACAGTGGTGCTAATGACCTGGGTTCAATTCCTTCATCAGCTGAGATTCCCATGAAAGACTCTCCTTCTCTACCTTGCCTGAGGTGAGGTGACCCTCCGGTAAAACCAGCATTGTCTCCAGTGGGGCAATTATAACTTTAATACTTCCTAATTCCATTGACTCTTCAAGTCTCTGCCACTTATTTCACATGAACTGTACACAATTTTAGCCAGAGGGGAAAAATTTCCTGTCAATACTGACACTGACACAGACACACACACAGACACACACACACACACACACACACACACACACACACACACACACACACACACACACAGACACACACACACACACACACACAGACCCCTTTATGAACAGTAGATTGGGAAAAAGAACTTTACTACGGGGAAGGAGAGAACCACAGAGCATTTTTAATAGTAAAGTTCCTAAAACAAAATAGAATTAAATGCATTCACGTAGGAAAAATAGGCCTGTATATTAGTAATAAAAAGGTACCATTGTACTTGCTTTACATTACAACAAATATCTACAGATTCTACACACTACAATGTTTCCCTTATAGGGAGGTTACCATTTTAAATGAAACATTGACGAGTAACATGATGGAAAGGATATAAACACACTGGGTAGATGAAGCTTTGATTGAATTATACCATGCAATTACAAGGGGTGTATTCAATGGAAGTGGTTTCAGACACAGCAGCATACAATTAAATGGGCGAGATGAAATAATGGAGTGAAATCTGCAGTGAAACCTGAAACTGCCAGTCAGCTGGATGAAGGATGTTGACAGAACAATCCCTTTGTCCTCCAGGTGAAACTGGTTGTTTCTATAACCATCTACTGTGAAGAGATTGCTCACTGCAAGTACAAACTAGAAGTACAGTCACCAAATTTAATACCGAGGAGAAATAAAATCATGGCACCATTTTCGCATCCATTATATTGTATAGTAATAACTTGAAATAACTTTAACAAAGGAGGATAGGTTGTAGTCTTGAGCTGCTGTTGCAAAAGTCATTAGAAAGTTGTCCTGTTCCAATAACACATTACTAGCATAAACAGGGAGATAATGGAGCTTCCATTCCTCAAGGATAGCAGGTCCCAATCTGACCTGACAACAACTGCAGCCATCCCACTGGGGCCAGCTCTCAGTGGTGGTTACTGGATGGACTGCTAAAAGAAGAAAGTAAAAGATTCCAGACTCTGTTACAAGTCTGGGATTTTCGGACAGGCAAGGGTCAGGCATCTTGGTGAATGGGGCAAGGGGAGTGGGGGGCGGGGCTAGGGTTTGGAGGCTTGGTGGGGGGTATCATCTTTGGACGGTGCCCTACATATACACAGGGCAACCTTTCAAAAGATGACTCTACCCTGCTCCCCTCTCCTTCCTACACCAACCGCATTGTGGCGTGGACAACATTCAGGTAAAAATTCTTCTTAACAAGCTCAATTGCCCATTAATGGTTCTTTTAAAAATGGCAGGTTGGTTTCTAATTTCAGGACATGCCCATAAACCACTTCATGGGAAAGCAACATGGTTTTGGTTGGTTGGTTTTGTGACATTATGTTTCACCCCTCTCTGGGCTTACATTTCCCTATTTCTGTAACCTTCTCCAGCCCGACAACCTTCAATGACTCTGTAATGCTCTGAACCTAACCCATTGTGCAGCCGCCAATTCCTTTGCCTCAGTATTAGTGAACATTTCTTGAGCCATTTTGGGTTCCAAGCTTTTGAACTCCCTCCTTAAACATCTCCAGATCTGTTTTTAAAAATCCTCATTTGGTCAGCTTTTCATCATCCCTCCTAATATATCCTTCTTTGCCTCAGTGCCTAGTCTTGTGCGACTTATGATTCTGTGAAGTGTTTTGGGTGGCTTCCAATGTTATGAGTACCACATAAAAACAAATTGTCATTCAGTCGTACATAACTGGACTAATTGCTGAGAAAAGACAGCTATGGTCAAGGCCTTTCAACTTGCTGTCATCAGGACAATTCTCAGAAAACACAAACGTAAAGGGAAACCGCCATTCATATCTTACAAAAACAGAATGCTCAGTGGTTGGCAACTGGACTCTAATTGGCAGAGGTATTACCATAAAGAATATACCAGTTACATGATGACTGACAGTAAACTGCCAAATTTTGTTTAAATTTTAAACCCAGGTGGGTTGATTCTGAAACAAACGCAGAGAATGCAGAGAAACTCAGCAGATCTGGCAGCATCTGCAGAGAGAGAAACAGAGTTAACATTTCTAGTCAGGTATGACTCAAACTAGTCTTTGCTACATACAGGGCACATACCACAGAAGTGGAGAATTGTAAATATCACAAACATGCTCATAAGAGGTTGCAAGGATAAGCCCAACAAATACAATGCAGTTGGTTTAGCATCAGTAGTGGGGAAACTTGTAGAATTAGTCACCACATGGATAGAAGTGAGTTGACTGGAAGAGCAAGCATGAATTTCTAAAACAGAAATCATGTTTGACTAACTCGGCAGAGTTTTCTGAAGAGGTAACAAAGTGTCAAGGAGGGTAATGCTGCTGATGCAGTGTACATCGAGTTTCAAAAGGCATTTAATACAGGGCCACACAACAGAATTTTGGAAAGAGTTGTAGCTCATGGAATAAAAAGATAATAACAACATGGATATAAAACTGCTTGAGGAATAGAAAACAGTGAGTAATAGTCATTGGATATTTTGCAGGCTGGAGGAAGATTTGTAGAGTCATTCCGCATGGGTCGGTATTGAGACCAATGCTTTTCGATTGATCTTGACATGCAGTGGACAATTGCAAAATTTGAAGATGCTATAAAATTTGGAAGCATTGTCACTTACTGACAATGCTTTCAAATTTTATAGCATCTTCAAATTTTGAAAGAGGGCAATGTAGAACTGTAAAGAAACACAGACAAGTTACGGGGTGGCTGGTTGGTGGCAGATTAAGTTCAATGAAGAGAAAATAGGACTACATTAACTCAGGATATCTGGTCAGCATGGACGAGTTGGACCGAAGGGTCCATTTCAAGCTGTATATCTATGACTCGAAGTGTGAAGTGATGAATTTTGGTAAGAAGAACACAGACAGACAATGTAAAATAGGAAATAAAATACATAAAGAGGTGCAGATGCTGGTGGATATGGGTGTAAATGTCCCCAGGTCATTAAAGGTGGCAGGACCTACAGCAGTTAAGAAAGCAGTCTGGGCTTTATTGATAAGGGGGGTACTGCTGAACTTGTTAGGCTTCAACCAGTTTACTGTGTTCAAGTGTGTGTGTTCAGGTGTGTGTGCGTGAGCGTGCGTGAGTTCAGGTGTGTGCGCGTGTACGAAAAACTGAAGTGACACTTTTCCAATCCGACAGTGGAATTACAAAGCAAAAGGGTTCTCTCAGCATAAGCTGTCACATTGTTACCAGGTAATGAGAAGACAGTGCTGCACCCTACCTTGTTATCAGTTGATCAGATCTTCACCTGAATAAGATGGGTCTGAGTTTTGACCCAAACTGAAACATTCCTTTCCTTGCCACACCCGTCCTGGAAGTCATCCTTAGAGTGATACAGTTGTACAGCACAGAAACAGACCTTTCAGTCTAACTTGTTTGTGCCCACCAGAGATCTTAAACTGATCTAGTCCCATTTGCCAGCAATTGGCCCATATCCATATTCACATAACTATTCAGGTATCTATTAAATATTGTTATTGTACCAGTCTCCACCACTTCGTCTGGCAGCCTGTTCCAATATGTGCACCATCATCTGTGTGAAAAAATTGCTCTCACGTCCCTTTTAAATCTTTCTTCTTTCACCTCAAACCTATGCCCTCTAGTTTTGGACTCCGCTATGCTGAAAGAAAGACCTTAGCTGCTGACCCTATCCATTGCCCCTCATGATTTTACAAATCCTTGAAAGGTTACTCCTCAGCCTCTGACGCTCCAGGAAAAGAAGTCAAATATCTTCTTCATCAACCTGTCTACCTGTCAAGGAACTATGCACCTGCACCTCCAAGTCTCTTTCTTCGGCAATGCTCCATAGGGCCCTACCATTAACTGTATAAGGCCTGCACTGGTTTGTCTTACCAAAATGCAACACCTCACATTTATCTAAATTAAACTCAATCGGCCATTCCTTGGCCCATTGGCCCACTTATCAAGGTCCTGTTGTACTCTGAGGTAACCTTCTTCACTGTCCACTACACTACCAATTTTGATGTTTCTGCAAACTGACTAACCATCCCTCCTATATGCACATCCAAATCATTTATATAAATAATGAAAAGCAGTGCAACCAGCACCGATCCTTGTGGCACACCACTGGTCACAGGCCTCCAGCCTGAAAGCAACCCTCCACCACCATCCTCAGTCTCCTACTTTCAAGCCAATTTTGCATTAAATTGGCTAGCTTCTCTTGGATCCAATGTGATCTTACCTCGCTTCCTCTAACTCCATTGCATAAAAGCAAACAGGCTTCATTAAATAAGGAAACAATTGATGAATTACTAATTGCAGGTGATGAGGGAACAACAAAACAGAAAAGACATATTTGACTACATTCTCACCAAACTGCCAGCTGCAGATGCATCTGTCCATGACAATATCAGTGAGAGTGACCACTGCACAGTCCTTTTAGAGACAAAGTCCCACCTTCACATTGCAAATACCCTCCATCGTGCTGTGTGGCAGCATCACTGTGCTAAATGGGACAGACTTCAAATCGATCTAGCAAATCAAGACTGGGAGCCCACAAGGTGCTATGAGCCAGTAACATGAGCAGAATTGAATGCCAGCACTATCTGCAACACCATGTCCCGACATCTCCTTGACTCAACCATTACCATCAAGCCAGGGGATCAATCCTGGTTCAATGGAGAGTGCAGGAGGGCACGCCAGGAGCAGCACCAGGCGAATCTAAAAATGAGGTATCAACCCGGTGAAGCCACCAAAACTGGACTACTTGCATCCCAAAACAGCATTAGCAACAAGAGGTAGGCAGAGCTAAACAATCCCACAACCCATGGATCAGATCTAAGCTCTGCAGTTCTGCCACATCCAGTCATGAATGACGGTGGATAATTAAAGAATTCACCAGATGGGAGGCTCCACAAATATCCCCATCCTCAAGGACAGAAGAGCCCAGCACATTAGTGCAAAAGATAAGGCTGAAGTATTTACAGAAATCTTCAGCCAGAAGTGCCAAGTGGATGATCCATCTCAGCCTCCTCCAGTGGTCCCCAGCTTTACAGATACCAGTCTTCAGCCAATTTGATTCATTCCACATGATATCAAGAAACAGTTAGAGACACTGGATGCTGCAAAGGCTACAGGCCCTGACAACATTCCAGCAACAGTACCGAAGACTTGTGCTCCAGAACTTGCTGTTCTCCTAGCCAAGCTCTTCCAGTACAGTTACACCCTGGACATCCATCCAACGATGTGGAAAATTGCCGAGGCATGCCCTATACACAAAAAGCAGGACAAGTCCAACCTGACCAATTACTGCCCCATCATTCTACACTTGATCATCAGCAAAGTGATGGAAGGTATCATCAACAGTGCTACCAAGAAGCTCCTGCTCAGTGAAGCCCAGTTTGTGTTCTGCCAGGGCCACTCAGCTCCTGGCCTCATTACAGCCCTGGTTCAAACAGGGACAAAACAGCTGAATTCCAGAGGTGAGGTGAGAATGGCAGCCATTGACATCAAGGCTGCATTAGACTGAGTGCAGCATCAAGGAGCCCTAGCAAAACTGGAATCAATCGGTATCAGGGGTCAAACTCTCCACGGATAGAGTCACACCTGGCACAGAGGAAGGTGGTCGTGGTTGTTAGAGATCAGTCATTTCAGCTCCAAGACATCCCTGCAGGAGTTCCTCAGTGTAATATCCTGGGCACAACATCTTCAGCTGCTTCATCAACAGCCTTCCCTCCATCATAAGATCAGAAGTGGGGATGTTCGCCAATAATTGCACAATGTTCAACACCACTCGTGACTCCTCTGATACTGAAGCAGTCCATGTTGCATTTGAATTAGATCTGGACAATATCCAGGCTTGGGCTGACATTTGACAAGTAACATTCACACAATACAAATGCTAGGCAATGACCGTCTCCAATAAAGAAACAACCTAATCACTACCCCTTCACATTCAATGCTGTTACTATCACTAAATATGCCTCTATCAACATCTTTGAGGTTACAATTGACCAGAAAATCAACTGGACCCGCCACAGAAACACAGTGACTACAAGAGCAGGTCAGAAGCTAGGGACAATGCAGCAAGTAACTCACCTCCTGACTCCCCACGGCCCGTCCACCAAGTTCACAAGCATCCACTCCCTCCACCACTGATGGTCAGTAGCAACAGTGCGTACCATCCACAAGATGCACTCAGAAATTCACCAAAGGTCCTCAGACAGCACCTTCCAAACCCACGACCACCTCCATCTAGAAGGACAATGACAGCAGATACATGCAAACACCTGCAAACTCTCATCCGAGCCACTCACCATCCTGACTTGGAAATGTATCGCCGTTCCTTCACTGTCACCTGGTTAAAATCCTGGAATTCCCTCCCTAAGGACATTCTAGGTCAGCCTACACCACGTGGACTGCAGCAGTTCAAGAATGCAGCTCACCACCACCTTCTCAAGGGGTAACCAGGGACGGGCAATAAATGCTGGCCCTGCCAGCGATGCCCATGTCCCACAAATGAATAACAAAAATTAAGCAGCTGCAGTGATGTTGAATGAAGGATGAATATTGGCCCATTTAAGAACATCCTTGTGCTACTTCAATAATGTCATGGGAAGTGTAGCATCTATTTGAGAGAGCAGAGAGGTTCCCTATTTAACATTGGATCCCTCAGTACTGCAGGGCACTGTCAGGGAGAGCCAGTGTGGTAACTGGAGCCAATGTTGACAACGTTAGTGTGTGTGTATAGATGCAGATGGTCACTTTGTCAACCTTTTTTTAAAGCATTTGCAAATCCTGTTAACTCTCCCATTGCAGCACTGGTTTAACATGTGCTTCCTATTGGATTGGATTTTTGTTTTTAAATATTTCTGGAAAAGATTTTGAAGCACATCTGTTTTCTTTACCGCTCAGTCACAGAGCACCAGACCAATACGATTTCTTACTATCTGTGGGGAAAAAGAAAAAACTTATTTCTTGGATAGAACTCATATTAGCCTGGAGACGTTTGATCACCTCATAAATGAGGTCAAGTCCCCAGTTACAATTAGGTCTGCCGTGTGCCAGTTCCTCATTTCCACTGAAATTAACGATAAGATTTTACATCCCTGGACTATATGATGAATAAATCCACAGGAATGGAACCAGACATGCCAACCCCATTGTCTCATAAATCAACAGTCTAACTTTTAAAAATCAAGAGATTTGGCATAAGAATCATGATTTGCTTATATTCCTCCCTATAATATAAAACCATAAAGATTGGCAATTGATTTATAAACCTCATTAACGGCTAATTTAATCTCTAACAGGTCAGCACACTTTACAAAACTATTACTTTTTAAATTATAACAACAATTATATTAATATATTACTGCATCTGAAAATGTTCCACAAAAATCTTCCTAAAGGGCGGCACGGTGGCTCGGTGGTTAGCATTGCCTCTCACGTCAGGGACCCTGGTTCAATTCCACCCTCAGATGACTGACTGTGTGGAATTTTGCACATTCTTCTCGTGGGTTTCTGCCGGGTGCTCCTGTTACCTCCCACAGTCCAAAGATGTGCAGTTTAGTTGGATTGGCCATGCTAAATTCCCAGGGATGTGCAGTCTAGGTGGGTTAGCCTAGGGAAATGAGGAGTTACAGGGATAGGATGGGGATGTGGGGGGGTGGGTATGAATGGGATGCTCTTCGGAGGGTTGGTGTGGACTCGATGGGCCAAATGGCCTGCTTCCACACTGTAGGGATTCTATGATTCTAAAATCCTGCCTGTAGTCAGTTGTCCATTCTGTCTCAAAGGCAGGATGATGTAAACTTAACTCTAGTCTGAGTTGGTGAATGAAACAGGTTTCAGGGAGAAACTCTACTCAGATCGACAGTTCTCTACAGAAAACCTTTTAACAAAACTCTTAGGGAACTTGACAGGGTAGGCACAGAAAGCTTGTTGCCCTTGTGAGAGATTAGGACCAGAGGGCATAGTCTCCAGAACAAAGATGAGGAGGAATTTCTTTTCAGAGGGGCGTGATCTCTAGAGTTCTTTATCGCAGTGGGCTGCTGAAGCTGGATTGTTAAGTATGTTCAGGGCTGAGGTAGACAGGTTTTTAGTCAGCATGTTAATCGAGGGTTTTAGGGAAACGCAGGAAAGTGGAGTTGAGGATGTTCAGATCAGCCACGATCTCAACGAATGGTAGAGCAAACTCGACAGGCTGAATGAGAGATAGTAGGAACTGCAGATGCTGGAGAATCTGAAGATAACAAGGTGTAGAGCTGGATGAACACAGCAGGCCAAGCAGCACCAGAGGAGCAGGAAGGCTGACGTTTCAGGCCTAGACCCTTCTTCAGAATAGCAGTAAAAAGGGCATATTATTTCCTTTATAATTCTCAGCCATCCCTCTAACACTCTGAATCAATTACCACCAGGCAGAAATTATCAGTGGAACTCACTCCAAACCATCTAATAAAAAATTTCCCCACCCCCAGCCTCATCCCACGTCCAACCCTCTCTCTCATCCCTACCTCCTTGACCTGACACAATTTGTCTATCTTCTTCCCCACCTATCTGCCCCACCCTTTCACCATCCCAGCTACCTTACTCCAGCCCCACCCCTCTTCCCTCTATTTATTACCCAGCTCCCTTCCCCCTCCACAGTTCTGAAGAAGGGTCCCGACCCGAAATGTCAACTTTCCTACTCCTCTGATAGATGCATAGAAACATAGAAGGCATGACTAGGAGACGGCCATTCGGTGCTTCAAGCCTGCTTTGCCATTCTTCACGATCATGGCTGATCATCCAACTCAATAGCCTAATCCCACTTTAGCAGCTGGGATGTGTTGTTACAGTTGTATGTGGCCTTGGTGAGACCACATCTAGCATATTGTGTGCAGTTCTGGTCTCTTTTTCTGAGGAAGGATGCTCTTGCTCTCGAGGGAGTGCAGTGAATGTTTACCAGCCTCATTCTGGGGATAGAGAGATTGACTAGGTTGGCATTGTTTTCACTGGAGTTCAGACGAATGAGGAAGAATCTCATACAGACTTATAAAATTCTAACAGGACTAGACAGGGGAGATGAAGGGAGGATGTTCCCAATGGTGGGTGTGTCCAGAACCAGGGGTCACAGTATGAGGATTCAGGGTAGACAATTTAGGATGGAGATGAGGAGACATTTCTTCACCCAAAGAGTGGTGAGCCTGTGGAATTCATTACCACAGGAAGTAGTTGATGCCAAAACACTGAATGTATTCAAGAGGCGACTAGATATAGCACTTGGGGTGAATGGGATCAAAGGTTATGGGGAGAAATTCTGCTTGACCTGCTGTGCTCCTCCAGCTCCACACTGTGTTGACTCTGACTCCAGCATCTGCAGTTCTTGGTATCCTCTAATAATCAATGTTGCCTGTGCATGTGCGTCTAACGCAAGAACTAAAATATACAACCTGAATTATAATGAAAACCGAAAGAACTGCGGATGTTGTAAATCAGGATCAAAAACAAAGTTGCTTGAAAAGCTCAGCAGGACTGGCAGCAACTGTGAAGGCAAAAAACAGAGTTAATGTTTCGGGTCTGGTGACCCTTCCTCAGAACCTGAGGAAGAGTCACTGGACCCGAAAAGTTAACTCTGTTTTTTCCTTCACAGATGCTGCCAGACTTGATGAGCTTTTCCAGCAAATTTGTTTTTGTTCCTGAACTATAATGAGGCTTGCAGAATCGCCATCACACCGTAAGTTCCAAACCCACCACCTTGGAGTAAGCCCATTGCCCAATCATCTTGCATTCTCAGTCAGAACAGAAAGTGGATCGGGGAACAGATTTCTCAGATCTTAACAATCCACTCAATACAAATCTGACTCATTATGGGTTAAAAATGCACCACCCCTCCACCTCCCTCTACCAACTATAAAATGTAAGGCATTCCTGACACCACATTGGGGCACTTCATTATAGAAATAGTAATGATACAATGGAGCATCATCATATACATACACTAGGGTACAAGACAGGAATGAACGGGAAAGGTAGACACTCTATTTTTAATTCACGTATAGAGAGAAATCCTGATGTGTTTGTTAATATAGTGGCAATCGTTTCCAAGATTTTTGCCTCCAGTGCTCTTTCTGAAATTCCTTCTAAATATCAACTACTCTCTGCATAAAGAAGCGTTTTCTGACACAAATTCTAAAGTTCCCTTTAATACATTTGAATCTGTATCCCTGTTCTACTGTCACTGTAAAATGTAAAGTAATATTCCAGTTTAGCTATTCAACACCCTTAACAATTTACCATAATCCTACAAAAACACAGTTAAGGTGCCTGCTTTCTAGATAGAAAAGCCTTGGTGTCTCTGATCTTTCATCTTTGCTGAACACTAGCACTGGAGATTACATTTGCAGCTCAGCTCTGTATGCCTCCAACATTTCGTTGGCTATCCTGTTTGTTTAAGAAGTGGAACAGCCAAAGCTCTGTAAATTCTGATCATCTAACATTTATGACACTACTTTAGTTAAGTAGCTCAACATCCTGTTGTCTTTGTTGATTTGCTACTTTGTTTAGTTGAACATGCTTGACATTGAGTCTACTAAGAACTCTCAGTATCTTTCACCTTCATCCATAGTTATTTCAACAACACTCAACTACATCAAGTGTCATGTATTTATTGTTCCAATTTTAGAAACTTACACTCGTCTGCATTTAGTTTGATCTGCTGTCATTTTACTCACTTATGCATTCCATCCAAATGATTCTGTTACATGTTGTCCCTTCTGATTCAATTCCTCTGACGGTTTAGTTTGTTATCACCATGTCGTATGCAATTTTTGAATCAGACCATTTACTCCAATCAGTGCTTCCACACACGCCAACTCAAAAAGTACATAATGTTTCCTAACCTTTCGCCAGTTTTTTATTCATTTTCAGAGTTTACTCTGCTTTCTCATATTTCTTGGGTGAAGCACTTGGGTTTATGTCCAAGATTTTTTTTTTCGTTTTAAAAGTTGTCTACTTACATGTACCTAAATTTAATCACTCACTCTCTTCAGTATCTTTCCAAAGTGTGGACTCCTTCCTTGCTTTTTCGTCCTTCAGAAAACTTATCCATATAAAATTGTCAGTTTGTAATCTCTCTTAAGCATAAACAAGGGGCCAGAAATGCTTTCACACAAAGGGTGACCAGAATATGAAAGTATAAAATATGATATTTAAGAGAAATTTAACAATTGAATAATATTAAATACTACGTGAAAAGGGGAGAGAAATGCGATGCGATAACTGCAGTATGAAGTTCCCATGGGTCAAATGGCCTGCTTGCGATGAAATATCTATGATTCTATAATGATTCAGTTAAAACGAATAAAAAAAAATTATTAGTTACTCATGTGGGACTGAGAACACAGCCCCTTACATTACAAATTAGGAATGTTATGTACACTTTGTGTATTAAAAATAAAATCAACAAACTTGGAAACTAAATTTCATTCACAAGCAAAGTCTGACAACAGTCAGATTATGTACTTTTGCACAGTAGCAATGAATCTGCAGAATCTGTTACTTTTTGGGAAAAGGTTCAGGCAATTTCCAAGAGTGAACTGGAATAGTTTAATGTACTACTATGATGGCAAGCCAAACTCCGCTGGTGTTCTTCACAATAAGTCATGTTTCTCATGAGCATAGTTTTTTCCAACACATGTCCAAAATCTCCCAATCCCATTCAAAATAAATTAAAACCTATTTTACAGCTGCCTGTAGGAATGTAACAAACAGAGCTCAAGGTGATCGCCAATCATGAGTAACCTTTACTGAGTGTAGAGCAAAGGGTTAATTAAAACTTTACTCTGAGAACAGCTACTGAGCATGTTCGAAAGCAAGTCTGTCATGATGACATCAGATCACGTGGTACTGGATTCTAAATCTGGAGGGTTCCAGGAGATTGCCTCACCCACCATCCCTTATGTATGGTTATGTTTAATAAAACTTGTTCATAGTCACTTACGCAAATGTAGACCTGAATTAAATATGATTACAATGATATTTTGTGGTAGAATTAATTAAATCTCAATAATGAGAGATGTTCCTTTGGAGCACTATCCTCTCAACTTGAAAACTTTTTAGTCCAAATTTGAAGTCATAAAAGTTTAGTCAATGTATTCATAAGTCTTCCAAAGGAAAAGTCTGGTCTAGGGTTCATTCAAGGGTCATGTGGTGCTCCACAAATTTTCTTTTAAAAAGTCTTATTTTACAAACAAGCCAATTTACTTGAAAAACCCCACAAATTTGTGTGGCAGTCGCTTATTTACTCTTCTTCTCTGTTTTCCATAAAGTCATACTTTTCCTAGTTCTCTTTTTCATGGCAAGCTGCCAGACATACCATGGGAAAACTGAAACCTTCCAATTCTGCTAGCTCTTCTTAACCCGAGTCTACCCACTACAGGAACAGAGAATTTGAAAATAAAAGCTCAGGACAATGTATGATCATCCCGAGAAATACCAATGAATTAAGCTGTCAACTGGACATTACGAGTTTAGATTGCAATATTTATACTTAGACAAAATCAGTAGCTAAATTGATAAAGGAAGTATCAGCATTGTAATCCAGATAATGCAGCAATTACATTTGGATTTTCAAGATTCCCAAGTAATGAACACCTATGAAAAGCAGGTGAAATAACTATGCCACCAGCACACCCAATGTCAATGAGCAAAGACCATTTGGTATCCTTTGTATGCAGGCGGTCAGGAGCTGAATTTTGTTTACATCTGAAAAAAGCTCCAATATGTTTACACCAGACATCACTAATATAAACGTAAGTATTTAGTTCAGCTCCATACAGGGTGACAACTGCCTGGTCAATCCATGAGACAGCAAAAACCATTACCATACAGATCCTTACCACAGGTCTTCGTTCTTTGAGGAACATATGGGATTCCAGATGTCTGTTAAAATGCAGAGATTATTCACAGGCCTTTAACCTTATGAATTTCAAAAAACATGATACACCACTATTAAAAGCAGTTTTGTCCAAATGACTAAGAGTACAGGCTGCAAGAAAAGACTGGTAAAGGCTAAAACTCAATGATTAATGTGCCCATTGGATGGTCTGATAAAAGATTGCAAGTTTTACTTTTTGAATGAATGTTTGTGTGGGAGGGGTTGGCTAAATCACAAGAAGCTGGCACATGTGAAAACAAGAAGTTATGGATCTTGTACATCACGTACTGTGATTGAAAAAATGAACAACCCCATTCAATCTTTGAATCTTCCATTCCAGCTAACGGCTAAGGGTGAGATTTCAAATGGTAACTTGTTTTCCACTATACCAGTGGCAAGGACAGCTTATATCCAACTTCTCACTATCTGTTCCAAGGTATTGGTCAATTTGTTTGCAGTTATTGTATTTTCAAGGTAACTGCCATCTCCTAACTTTTCACAATCAATTCCACATTATATTGGGCCTGTAGACATCCGAAGAAAGATTGCAAAAAGTAACCACCTAATTTGTTCTTATGGGATCTGAGCATCAGGAGCATGTGTTACCCATCCCTAATTGCCCTCAAACTGCTGCAAAGTATGTGGAATCAATACACCTATAGTGCTGTTACGAAAGGAGTTTGTAATTCTTGCATGTGATATAAGCTTCACTGGCTTATCCGGAATTTTATCGCCCATCCCTAATTGCCCCTGAGAAGGCGACCTGCCTTGTCGAACCATTGCAGTCCACATGCTATAGGACTGTTATGTGCTATATACCCACAACACTGTTAAGAAGGGAATTCCAGGATTGTAACCCAGGGACATTGAAAGAACAGTGATATAGTTTCCATTCAGAACGCATGGGGCTTACGGTGGAATTGCAGGCGCTGATTCCCTTGAATCTGTTGCCATTGTCCTTCCAGATGGTAGAGACTGCAGGTTGGAAGATGCTGTTGGAAGAGTCATGGTGAATAGCTGCAGCATATCTGGGTAGATGATAGAAACTGTTCTTCGGAGCATCAGGAATGGAAGGAGTGAATCTTCAAAGTGATGGATGGAATGGTAATCAAGCGGGCTGCTTTATCCTAGATGGTGTGGAATACCTTGAGAACTGTCAGAGTTGCAGCCACAGAAATGGACCGTATTCCATTGCGCTCTGGACTTATATCTTGTAGACAGTAGATAGACTTTGGGGAGTCAGGAGATGAGTTACTCGCTGCAGAATTCCTAACCTCCAACCTACTCTTGTAGCCACTGCATTTAGACAGCCAGTCCAGTTCAGCCTCTGGACAGTAGTACCATTCAAGATGTTGTTCAGTGAAACATCACTTTGTTGTAAAATAAGTAAAAACCTCTAATATTAAATCCAATCAATCATTGTTGCACAAAGTTATTCACCTTCAGTGCTATAAAAGACCGAATGGACGATCAAAGCATCTCTGACTTCCAAAGCCAATGTTGTCCAAAAGCAGACAGTACCATATCCATACAACATGGTATGAGCAACAGCTATTGCTACCTCATGAAATGTTTAATGTAAAAATCAATGAGCAAACTTACGTGAAGTGTCATATGCAAAAACATTGCACAAAACATGCATATCAGGTCAGTGTATCAGGCCTCAGGCTGGGATTATAGATACAATATTCTCAAACAAATGTTGACAGCTAATCTTAAAGTTAGTCAGTGTCTACCAAAGCAGAATCCAAGCTCCCTGTTCTGTGAATGGCATAATGTCACAAGCTAACTCACTTATCGAGAAGCAAATTTAGGCACAAAGCTATTGAAAATATTAAAATTGTTTGGACCAACCTATTTTCATGCATAAACTGTAACACAATCACTCTTTTCAAATTAGACCTCATGGTATTTAACTACTCTGTCATCTTTCCAAAACAGCCAAAAATGTTTCGATTCATGCTGTGGTCATGCAGACTTCAATTTTGCCCAGTACTGGATATTAATGTAGTGCTAAGTTATGTGGAATTTCAAATTTTCAATCCAGCCAAATTCTAGACTGTGTGGTCCAAGGAACTTTTCCCCTGACATTTTCAAGAAATTTTAAAACTTCGTCCTTAAATTGCCTTTCTGTAAGAATTGCACTTTGACACGGTGGGGAGAATTGCCTGCTCCGCTAGGTGGAGGTAAAATCTGCCTGGTTGAGGCACTAAAGATCAAAGGGTTGGAGCTAGAGTGAAGGCAATTCACTGGCCTTCCTGATAGGGAGCTGAGAGTCAATTTAATATTCCATCCACAGAAATTGTCTTCTGACATGGAAAAAAAAACCCAATGACAAGGTGAGTCTTAGAGTTACAAATACAAATATCAATTGTAAGGAATTAAGACTTACTGTACATCAGGTAATATATTAATCAACCTGCAAATCCAGCTGATCAGAGGGCAACATTTTGCTATAATTTCCCTTCTTCCATTCGTGCAAAGTCAGCAAAGCCTCAAAACACACAAATTTAATAATTTCATTAATGGGCTTCCACAACAAAGCATTAACTAAATAAAAGATTCACTGATCAAGCATAAGAAATGGAAGTTACTTATTTTAGGATGATATACACTACACTTGAACCTACATATATAAATACACATGAACTTAACCTACACAGTATAACACAAAGCAGCTCAGTGCTAAAGATAGATGTCTTTGGAATGAAGAGCAGTGGATTACCATTACACCTGCGATAGCAATACACTAAAAGCCAAGTTCTCAAACACAGAGTAATACAGAACAGTGGTAACTGCAATGCAAGGAAGTACTCATATTGGCCAATACAGCAAATGTTATCTGTGATGGGCGCCCATGAATGAGCTGTTGAGAAAAACGGTCCCAGAGCAGCATCTTATCTCTGGCTCTTACTTTCAATGAGTCACAAAGCACTCTAGAGCTTCCCCTTATCAGCAAAGCAGCAGACACAGGGCTTCCAGACCTCATCCTCACACTGAAGAACTGCAATCATTCACAAGTCAGCGGTTGGTTCAAATAATGGAAAACACTTTCCAGCTGTATTTGTCAGGAGCCACAGTAAAAGCAATGCTGAAAATCAGGACAACATTCCAGAGCCTGAACACTAGACCAGCCAAACACAAAGGTCAGTCCTTTTCTTCGTTTTAACCAGACTGCAGACTACATGAGTGCCAGACAAAAATTTAAAACAAAAATCCAGAGAAGTGAAGGGATTACTTGTACAAATACATTATGACTCACAAAACTGACTGAGCATGCAAAGACCAGATCCACTAATTTCACTTCGCACACTACCTTGTGGAATTAGAAGAGGTTTTAATGTTATTACTCCTGCATGGTTGGGACATAGACATTAAAGTACTTTCTATTTCTGTCAATATATGAATTGTCATTGTGAATCATGTAGTAGTGTCTTGTTTCCTCCAGAAAATCCTACATGTTTCAGAATTGTGACTTGGGTTACAGGAAAAAAATGAAGGAGACATGAAATGGAATCCACAGAATTCCCATTCCTCTCGACTCTAATCATCTTCCATGCTTCCCTCTCCGCCAACCTCATACTCTACCTCTTCTGTGCAATTTCTTAAATTACTGCTTTATTTGGCTCACACAGCACCAAGATAGTGAGACACTGGAGGAAAGCAGGTCTGAACTATCCTCCCTCTCTCTGTGCTGTGTAAAAGCAATGTTTTCTTAGACTGTAACAGACCAGTTTTACAGTGCACATTGCAGGGGAGCTGGGCATCATTCAGCCAATAGTGTTCCTAGCTCTAGGGTGTGAATAGAAAAGCAGGATCAACAAGTCCTTATGGAAATGAATACAGCCAGGGACAGGACATGAATGGCACTGGGTATAAATTGATGGATTGAATGATGGTCAAGTATAATGCCATGTGTCCAACTAATAGCAGTCAATATCCCCTCCCAAAGGGCATTCTGGGTTAACCTACAGCATGTGGATTGCAGCGGTTCAAGAGGCAGCTCACTACCACCTTCTCAAGGACCATTATATACAGGCAATAAATGCTAGCCAGCTAGCAATGCCCATGTCCCACAAGTGAATAAAAACAAATACATCAATGGAGAACTTTCAACAGGAGTGCACCTGAATTTAAAGTGTCAGAAAATATAAGTCAATATTGTCATTGATCAATTTAAAATACACCTTGGTACATGTTAAAATATTTAAAGCGAAAGGATTGTTTTAATGCTCAGGGTATTTCAAGTCCACTCCTCACAGTTCGCAAGTACTATCTCAGAAAGGCGCTTAAATTATAAACTTCTGCAATGGGATCACTACACACCTCCCAAAATACCCAAATATTCAAATGGATAAAATCACTTAGACTCAAATGGTTCAACATACCTTTTCCATAATCTTTCATGAAATGAAGGCATCGCTAGTTAGGCCAGCATTTACGGGCCTGTCCCCAATTACCTTTGAGAAGGCGATGGTGCTAGCGAGCTACCTTCTGTTTGCATGTTTGGCTTTGCAAGCTGCTTAAGGGACTAATGGAGGAAGACCAAAGAGAAAAATACAGCCCATAAATTATTAACAATAATATCGGCACATCGACGACATCATTGGTGCTGTTTTCATCTCTCATCCAGAATTGGAAAAGGTACTCAATTTCCCTTCCAATTTCCACCTTCACCTGGTCCATCTCTGACTCCTCCCTTGCCTTCCTCAACATCTTTGCTTCCATTTCTGGGGATAGGCTGGCTACTTATATTCACAACAATCCCACAAACTCCCACAGTCACCTTGACTGTATATCCTCATACCCCACTTCCTGTAAAGACTCTATTCCATTCTCCCTGTTCCTTCGTCTCTGTCGCATCTGTTGCGATGAGGCCTACTTTGACAAGGGGGCCTCTAAATTGTCCAGCTTCGTCTTCAACCGAGGATTCCCCAGCACCGTAGTTGACAGGGCCCACAGCCGTATCCGACCCAACTCCTGCACTTCAGCCCTCACCACTTCCCTCCCCTCCCACAACAGCTATACGGACCCCTGGTCCTGACTTACCACTCCACCAACATCCACATCCAAAGGATCATTAGCCGCCATTCCCATCTCCTCCAGTGAGATGCCACCACCAAACACACAATCCCCCTGTCAGCCTTCTGCAGGGACTGTTCCTCGGGGGCACCCTGGTCCTTCACTCCCAACACTTCCCCATAGCCCACAGCACTGTCCCACGCTATAGCAGCACGTGTAACACCTGCTCGTTTACTTTCTCCCTCCTCAATATCCAAGGCCCTAGACATACCTCCCAGGTGAAGCAGTGACTTACCTGCACTACACTCAATCTGGTCTGGAGCTGCAGGAGCACAGCAGGTCAGGCACCATCAGAGGAGCAGGAAAGTTGACGTTTCGGGTCGGAACCCTTCTTCAGTTCTTGCTATCTCCTCAATCTAGTCTATTGTATTCACTGCTCACAATGTGGTCTCCTCTACATTAGGGAGACAAAACGCAGACTCGGTGACTGCTTGGCAGAACACGGACGTTCTGTCCACAAAAATGAGGCTGAGCTTCCTGTTGCTTGACAATCCAAGACAACGCTGTTTTCCCTGGCCAGCATCTCTGCAATGTTACAGCAAACCTCAGTGTAAGCTGGAAGAACAGCACCTCATTTTCCACTTGGGTACCCTGCAGCCTTCACGGCTCAATATCAAATTCAATCATTTTTGGGCCTGAGCACCTTCTCCCACGTCCTTACCCCAAACCTCACGCACCAGGCCTTGTAATCACATGGACTGCTCCCTCAACCAAGCCAATGCCAGCTACCAATGGTCCCAATTCGCAGATACTGATTCCCGAGACTGACCTACATTTCTACGCCTTGAATGAGTTTTAAAGTATAAAAAGGGGTTTAAAAGTAACAACCGACAGGAGTTTTGAAAGCTCCTGCAAAATTCAAAACGTGCAGGAGTCACGGCTAAAATGGAAGAGCAATGTCAATCACTACACTGACTGATCTCAGATCAGCAGCAATTAGGATGACAGAATTGACCTCAGCACTTTCCTCAGTCAGGACTGGATAATGTGGGAGTGGGGAAGGCAGCAAACTCTGCTCAGTTATGATTTTATTGCTTGCTGCAATAGATTGTTGACGCTCATGATTTAGGTTCATTCTTAAAGGATGGCTAACTGGCTACGGTATAGGGGTTGGAGTGTAAATGCCTGTGGAGCTGTACCTTAGCAACAGCTAGTTCATCTACAGAGGAAGACAGCAAAAGAGGATAAATTTCAAACAGTAAAAAGGTCCCACTCTCAATAGAGATGACGGAGTGGTGAGTTTAACCTGAGGGTCACCACACCTCAGCGGACAGGACAGGTTGAGAAGGCTGGACCCTTCAGGGTTACCTCAGAAATCGAACCCACACAATTGGTGTCACTCTGCATCACAATCCAGCTGCCCAACCAACTCAGCTATCCAACCATCACAAGCAACATCAAATCTCAGGGCGGTAGAAGCCAACCAGATAATAATTTAGAGGCTTAAATTGAAACTGTATGGCACAAAGAGATTCTTTTAACATAAACAGCTCCAAAAACTTGATTGAATATGCAGTTAACAGGTTTCAGCAGCTACTGAGACCAAGTCTATGTCTGTAGAATAAAACACGTTTTAAGTATACCATGGTTAAATATATTTGGAATATAATTCATTGTAATGAATAAAAAGGGAATGTTGGCATTCTTTGTGCATTAATAGTGTGCTGATATGACCACCAAACTAAATGTACGTTACAAGAAACCAAGTCACGCAAGTCGACTTTTATCATGTGGTGATAGATAACCCCAAATGTAGTCCCTGCCCTGCTCAAAAGCTCTTGCTTGTTTCTATCCTCTGGATGAGTTACGATATTTGTTGCACTAAGTGCATAATCTGCAGCTATTATTACCTTGTGTCAAAAAAAGCCTTTTCTAGGAAGTCTGTTATGTCATGATCTCACACTTTATCTGACAACACAATTCCAAAAGAACCCAGGATCATCAAACTGCATTTTATTCCTGATCACATTGCTCACGTAACGAAAAGAAACATAACAATCAGGAGGAATGTTACTGCTGGTTGGCCCGCTCCCCACGGAACCGGACTGCAGGCCTATTCAGGTGGATAGACTGAACTCTCGCCTCCCATCTCTGCAAGATCCGAGATACATGTTTCAAGCATTGATCACAGTTAACTCAAGTGCACGCCCTCAGCATAGGTTACTTATCACTTCACAAATCATCCAACGCAGGGGGGTTCTGCATTTGAATCTGATCTGGCAAGGGTAGTTTTTTGTTAGTGAACACCAGCAAAAGCCAGGGAGTAGAATATGGGCCCATTATCTCTGCAAGGGAATAAGGGAAATGACAGATCACAACACAAAACCCCATGCGGGATTACGGGGTTGAGGTGGTGTGGTTGATCTGAGTGGAATGGTCTTTGAAGGGTCAGTGCAGGCTCGAGGGGCTGAGTGGCCTCTTTCTGCACTGTAGGGATCCTATGATTCTAAGCTGATACCAAACCTTTTCGACCTGGTTCTGAACCTGCCTTCCTTGGCCATCATGTCCTGATTTGCGACTTGAACCAGGAGCCTCTGGATCAGAGGCAGGGACATTGCCCAATGTGTCACAAGACCCTTTTCTGTCAATGCTTACCTTTATATATTGTGTCAATGTTACTATATCCACTCAATTTTGCTGTGTCACCTGCCCTGGAACAGCTGCATGTTCTGGCCACAAGCTCGCTCTGTGCTCACTTTTGAAGTCTCCATCCAAATTCAATCAAGATCTTGTATATCAGTAACAAGAAGAAAAATACGTATTCATAAAATGTAATATAAGTCACGGGTGTGTATATTGTAAGCTTTAAGAGTTTCTGTATCCCTTGCAAAGCAATCATTTGCAAGGACAGGGGTTTCTTCCCTTCACTTCCTGAAATTAGCCAAGAAATTATCAGCACCTTCCAATATTCAAACTGCTTCACCAAATGACTGAACTCAGATTGACGCCAGCCTGTGTTTGCTTGTCGCTATTAACTGGAATAGATAATCCAATCTAAACGCAGATAAATAGATTACATCATCTGTCACATCAGCCCAGCCTTCCTCAGGGTCAGACAGATATCCGTTATTCCAGCATACATAGGGAGTTGTGCATGGGGACCCTGCAGAATCCCCACTGTAGCAGAATCCAAAGGAAATTTCCTGGGAAATTGAAGATTTGATTGGGCAGTTCCTCGAGGCCTGAAATCTTCTGAAATTCTCCACTTCAAACTGGATAAATCGGTGAGTTCCAATATAATAAAATAAAAGTTACTGAGGAAAAGTATTAAATACATTGTCTAAGTCCTGAGTAACACTTCAACTGACCCCATAGTTGCCTCACCCACCCTTAATTCCACATCCTCCAGACCCTGACTTGACAACCCCAGAATATCCAACCACCCTAGACCCTAGGACCCCACCAAAACTCCCAGGACCCACACCAACTTTCCCTGCTCCAGATCCACTCTCCCTTGCCTTGTCTCCCCAACTCCAGACCCGATGGGTCTGCCTCCCACCTCTCCAAACACCCATGGGACTCAACACTCCCACCACCACCGTTTTCCCCAACGTCAGACCCAATTTCCCATGAACTGACACCTACCTTCCCCCACCACAGCCAAACCCAATATCACCCACCCATTCTGACCTACACTAAATATTGTATCATATATTGTAAATATTGAAGGTTATAGCAGGTGAGGATCTAGAAACTATCATTATCACTAAGGAGGCAGTGCTGGGCAAGCTAATGGGGGCTAAAGGTAGACAAGTCTCCTGGCCCTGATGAAATGCATCCCAGGGTACTAAAACAGGTGATGGGGGAAATAGCAAATGCACTAGTAATTATTTACCAAAATTCACTGAACTCTGGGGTGGTTCCCACAGATTGGAAAACAGCCAATGTGACACCACTGTTTAAAAAAGGAAGTAGACAAAAAGCAGGTAACTATAAGCCAGTTCGCTTAACTTCGGTAGTGGGGAAAATGCTTGAACCTATCATTAAGGAAGAAATAGCAAGACATCTGGATATAACTTGTCCCATTAGGAACACCCAGCATGGGTTCATGAAGGGTAGGTCATGTTTAACTAAACTGGTGGAATTCTTTGAGGACATTACTTGCATGGTGGACAATGGGGAACCTGTGGATGTGGTGTATCTGGATTTCCAGAAGGCATTTGACGAGGTGCCACACCAAAGGCTGCTACATAAGATAAAGTTGCACGGTATTACAGGTAATGTATTGGCATGGACAGAGGATTGATTGACCAGTAGAAAGCAAAGAGTACGGGTAAATGGGTGTTTTTCTGGTTGGCGGTCAGTGGTGTGTCTCAGGGATCAGTGTTGGGACCGCAATTGTTTACAATTTACATAGTCCCCAACTCCAAATCATCTAAATGTGGTGTGTCAAAATTTGCAGATGACACCAAGGTGAGTGGTAGAGCAAGTGTGCAGAAGACACTGAAAGCCTGCAGAGGGATATCGATAGTCTAAGTGAGTGGGCAAAGATCTGGCAGATGGAGTACAATGTTGATAAGTGTGAGGTCATCCATTTTGGTAGGAATAACAGCAAAATGGACTATGTTTTAAATGGTAAAAAATTGCAGCACGCTGCTGTGCAGAGGGACTTGGGTGTCCTTGTACATGAATCGCTAAAAGTAGGATTGCAGGTGCAGCAGGTAATTAAAAAGGCAAATGGAATTTTGCCTGCCATTACTAGAGGGATGGAGTTTAAAAACAGGGAGGCTATGCTGCAGCTGTATAGGGTCCCGGTGAGGCCACACCTGGAGTACTGTGTGCAGTTTTGGTCTCCTTACTTGAGAAGGGATACACTAGCACTGGAGCGGGTGCAGAGGAGATTCACTCGGTTGATCCCAGAGTTGAGAGGGTTGGATTATGAGGACAGACCGAGTAGACTGGGATTATACTCATTGGAATTCAGAAGAATGAGGGGAGATCTTATAGAAACATATAAGATTATGAAGGGAATAGATAAGGTGGAGGCAGGGAGGTTGTTTCCACCAGCAGATGAAACTAGGACTAGAGGGCATCGCCTCAAAATAAAAGGAAGCAGATGTAGGACTGAGGTCAGAAGAAACTTCTTCACCCAAAGGGTTGTGAATCTGTGGAATTCCCTGCCCAGTGAAGCGGTTGAAGCTACCTCGCTGAATGTTTTTAAAGCAAAGCAAGATAAATTTTTGAACAGTAAAGGAATTAAGGCTTATGGTGAGCAGGCAGATAAGTGGAGCTGAGTCTCAAAAAGATCAGCCATGATCTTATTAAATGGCGGAGCAGGCTCAAGGGGCCAGATGGCCTACTCCTGCTCCTAGTTCTTCTGTTCTTATGTACTTATCTGGCCCCTTTGCCACCTTGCTCCCTGGTACACTACCCAGCTGGTAACCTGCCTATCTGGTATCCCACTCCCCTGGCAACCTGCATCCCTACTCTCTAGCACCCTAACCTCACACTTACTTTATGTACTTACCATTTGATAGCAGATCTCAAAGCAGCTGTCGGTGATTCTGGAACTTTAAATTTCAGAATACGGCAGCTGACTTCAGTGAAAAGGGAGCATGTTTTGCTTTCCCTCAACAGTTCTGCACCACAGGAGAACTGTCAGAACAGAAATACAGCTCTGCATTTCTGAAGAAGCCTGGATTGGAAACACCTGTCCATAAATGCAGAGTTCTCTCCTCTCATAAAAAAATGGCCACTCTTCAGAAAATCTAGGCCATCATCTAACTGAGCATCAGCAACACCATGCAAGATCCACTGGCTATGCCTATGGGAATACTGATTCACTGCAGTACAGAGGTTGTATCCCAGTATACCTATCCTCTTCCTGGTAGTTTACCTGCATTTTAAGATTATCCAGTTGTGGTAAGAGAGCTGCTTGCAAAATCGACATTGCTAATGTACTGGTGGTACCATAAAATGTACACCGCAAAATTAAAGCTCAGGTGAATCTAGCAGAAAGAAATCAAAGACTTGAATCATCAGGAAAATCAAGATCAGGAATATGCAAATTTGCAATGCCAGCAAACTCGGCTAACATCGATTCTCTACATGCTTCAGAAAAGACCGAGAGATCAAACCTCTTGGAGTCAATGCAGTTTAACAGAGAGTTGGAAAAATGGTACAATTTGTTACCATGAACAAGATGTTTTTCAGCTCCTTTCCATCAGATTGTTAAATGTATCTAGGAAGAAAAAGTCAAACCAATTCCACTTAAGGAAAAATATGTCTGAGAAAATGCAAGAAAAATGTTTGAAGAGTGAAGTGCCAGCTGTTTCCCTTACTAAACTGTGACAGGCTGCTTATGGGTATAATTAATTAGTTTGCAAAAGCAAAGTCTCTGCACTGCACCAAAATGGTTCCTAAAGTACTGCTGTTTTATGGAGTGCTCTTAAAGGCGGCCAATTGTGCTGGCTCAAAGCCAAGAAGGGCCTCTTAAATATAAAATGACTGCAACGCTTGGAGCATTAACTCTTCGAATAGGTATCGTACAGTAGCTTTTCTGTACCAAATACTGGTGAGTAAAACATTCAACAGCGATGCACAAATGCATATGCATTCATGCATTATTTGACTGATTCCACTTGGCATTTGTCCACGATGGCCTCCTATCTTTGATCCTTTAACCGTGAACATTGTGTCTGCACTTCAAAAAAGGCAGAAGTTTGGGAAGGGGGAAAGACTTGAAAATTCTCCACAGAATTAAGTGTGCTTTCCCACACATTGACCTCCCTGTAAAAAAGTAATACAAAATTCATATTTAAAACAAACTTAAATTGGAAGGGTAGTCCCTTGCTTGTATTAAATCATTCAACTAGGCAACACACAGCCAAATGACGCATAGATTTTGAATGCAGTTTAACCAAACTGGTGCAAAGTACTGGCTTTCAATGGTATTAATAGAAAGATTAGAGCAAATATATAAATCGCTCTTGCTCCGTTGCCTGTGTCACAAAAGAACTCAAATGCTAAGTTTCTGTACAACAGAAAGAATTTTTTTAGAAATAAATTTTTTTCATTGTAAAGGTTAATGGTTGTTAGATATTTACATGTTTTGCAAGATATATATATTTTTGACAGACCATGAATTGGATTTTGCGTCAACAATGGGGTTGGGGAACCAGCGAGAACCTTGTTTCGCTTCGATAGAAAGCCAAACACAACTAAGTGCCTATCAACCAATTAAGTGGCCAATGTCAGACCTCCAAAGCGATGAAGGACCCCAGAGATTGGTAATCCCACCATGTAGAGCTGCCAGCAAATCAGAGGCTAGCAGAAGCTCTCCACTGCAGATTATGCCTCCAGAAGTGAAATAACTGCCAACAGGCCAGGATTCCATCAACATGTCACCCTTTATTTACATATGCACAGTACATGAGCTCTGACCAGCCAGCTCAGGGCCAGTCCCTAGAATGAATCTCCTGTTTATATTGCTCAGCCAGGAGTCCATGATTAGCCCAGGTTAATATCCCCAAACAAGGAACTCAAAGTCGATGAGATCTGCCTGGCCCTCGTTCACTACGAGAAGCAATGGTTGCTATCATTAATACTGGGATGACCAGCTGGAGGACAAAGGTGAATTAGGACAGGATGAGGGCCTTGGGGAGGGAGTCACAAGTAGGGATCGAAGAAAAGGACGATGGAACAGCTTTTAGCAGCCACCTACCATCTGTCTATGTGACATCAGGTCCCTCATACAGGCACAAAGTGCTCGTGAAACAGGGAACCCCCGTCCAAGAATAGATCCCTTAGGGTTTGCTGGGTGATCTTCAGGAAGCCATGCAAGATCGGGTTATCCCGACAAAATTCCAGTGAGCTCTCAAGTGGATCATTAACTGCATTCCCACCATCGGCAGGCAGGAATCCTGCATCCCTTCCTTCCACCAATTTAATTAGGAGAGATTTCCCAACACCAGGAATTTCATGCCAGTACACCTGCCTGATTCCCCCACCTCTCTGCCTGAGAGGTAGCCCCTTCACCAAGCCCCCTCCAACAAGCCTAACCAGACCCTGCCCTAGGGCGTACATTGCACAGTGAATACTGGTCTTCCATCTTGTTCATATTTATTTGAAGAGCCCTGTTACTGAAATCTATTTTAGTTTGCTCTCACCACTTGTAGCAATTTAAAGCTAATTTAATCAACCTTTAAGCTGCAGAATCCCTAAATTCTTGCTGTCACACATAAACAGACATATTGAAAAGAACCCAAGAAAACATGCAACCAGTAAAACAGAATACTCAAAATGCTCTAAATAGTCAGCAGGCCTAGTAGCATCTATTACAGCCATAACTAGCAGCTCACAGGCAGCACAGTGGCTCAGTTGTTGGCATTGCAGTAGTTAGCACCAGGGACCCAGGTTTGATTCCAGCCTTGGGTGACTGTCTGTGTGGAGTTTGTAAGTTCTCCACATGTTTGTGTGAGATTCCTCCAGGTGCTCCGGTTTCCTCCCACAGTCCCAAAAATGTGAGGTTAGTTGGATTGGCCATGCTAAATTGTCTGTACTGTCCAGGGATGTGCAGGCTTGGTGGGTTAGCCATGAGAAATATAGGGTTACAGGGATAGGTTAGGGGAATGGATTTGGGAGGGATAGTCTTCAGATGGTTAGTGCAGACTTGATGCATCGAACTGCCTCCTTCTGCACCGGAGGGATCCTATGGTTCTATGGAAAGGGGCAAAGGGCAGAAAAAAAGGGAAGGTTTATAATTAGGTGGAAGACAGAAGAGGTTAAATGATAAAGTGGATGATGAAGCAAAGCAACTATTCTATTTTGTCTTCCTTGTCTTTCAATATATCATTTAATTTTCCTCTGCATTCCCACCCTATTCCATACCTTCCCTTTTGTTCTTGCCCTCTGCCTTCATTCCCTGCCTATGAACTTGCTTAGAATTGGCTACATCTTTCACTTTTTCAAGTTCTAATGGAAGGTCATTCCCTGAAACATGAAGGAAAGCATCCCATGGACCTTATATAACACCTGATCTCCCTGTTGTGCCATCTTCAAAATCTGTGGATGTGCAAACCAAGGTTTCTCACATCCTTACCCTTCTCAATATCCTCCTGTTTATTGAATATTCCTCTACTTGGATTTCCCTCCCCAAATACATAAACTCCCATCCCTCCCATTTGAATTAGATTTGCCACTTTTCCGCCCACTCAACCAAGCCATCAATATCACTCTGCAGTCAACCACCGTCTCTTCACTAACAACTAGATGGCCTGTCTTTTGTGGCATGTAAAAGATAGAGTAGAAACAAACCATCCCTGAATCATAATGGTATACAGGCTCAGATGACTAGAAAAATTGTGAAAGAGCCAGATTTTCAGGAGCATTTTAAAGCAGAACAGGCAAGCAGTGCAGAGAAAAGTTGATGGAAGAAATTTCAGAGCCTGGGGCCTGAGTAGCTAAAGGCCTGACTGCCAATAGAGGGGTAAAGGAAACTGAGGAGACACAAGAGATAACAGAGTCAAAATTCAGAATATCTGAAATGAGGTCATTATTCTTTCATTACAAAGAAAGGCAAGTAATCAAATATGCACATGGTTCAAAATACTAAAATGGATTTAATTCATTATTGATTTATTGATTTATTTATTTATTGATTTTATTGATATAGAGGTAGAAAAATCATCACTTTGTTCACATAGCCCACAATCTGATGGCTATAAAAACAGGTGAATTGCCAGGCTGGATCTCTGGCCATACTGAATTTATTCTCAGCTGCAGTAGAGGTTAAGAAAAGATTTACAAGGATGTTGCTGGAGTTGGAGGGTTTGCACTATACGGAGAGCCTAAATAGGCTGGTGCTTTTCCTTGAAGGCTCAGAGGCTGAGGGGTGACCTTATGGAGGTTTATAAAATCAGGAGGGGCATGGATAGGGTGAATAGCCAAGATCTTCTCTCCTAGCGTAGGGGAGTCTGAAACTAGAGCACATAGGTTTAAAGGTGAAAGGGAAAAGGGAAAAGATTTAAAAGGGACCTAAGGAGCAACTTTTTCACTCAGAGGGTGGTGCATGTATGGAATGAGTTAACAGAGGACGTGGTGCAGGCTGGTATAACTACAATTTTTAAAAGGTATCTGGATGGGTATATTATAGGAAGAGTTTAGAGGGATATAGGTCAAATGCTGGCAAGTGGGTCTAGATTATGATCTGGAGGCGAGCTCATTTCACCTGATGAAGGGACTGCGCTCCAAAAGCTTGTGATTTCAAATAAACTTGTTGGACTATTACTTGGTGTCATGTGATTTCTGACTAGGACCAGATTAGTTTAGGATATCTGGTTGGCATGGACAAGTTGGACCAAAAGATCTGTTTTTGTGCTGTATAACTCTATGACTCTACGAGAAGCTACAGTTGGCCTGAGATATGGGAGATGATGCAGTCTGGATCCACACTCCTGATCTCTATACAATGCCTGCAGAATGAATTTGTACAAATTCCTCAGTGCAATAAACTGAGTGATAAAGAACATGTTTACAATTTTGTTCACAATTAACTTTCTCCTTGTATCCTGCTGCTACAGGGCTGATGCAAGACCACAGCTGCTTTTCATTTAACTTGACACAAGATTGAGGACTTGCAGACAAAATGTGAAAGGGCACTTCATTTAACATCAAGTCTTCCTTTCTCCATGAACAGCATTATCGTTTCCACATAAAACAGCACATAGAGCCATCTTCCCAAGCTAAAGGCAAAGTGAAACCCCACCAGAACCACAGCTAAACCATTCATTATTAATTACCAAGAAGAATTGACAACATACTTGAGGGAATTAATGACTAGGAATTTTAGCCTCAAAAGATCATTAGAAAGAGAGATGAGCAAAAGAGGAGAAATTTGAATAAACATATGCATGCAAAAGCTAGAGCTTTCTGAATGACTTCCCATCTTTAAAATAATAAAGATGATTAAACGAATGTCGTCCTTTGATGTATAAACAAATGAAATGAACTTTGCTGCACGGTCGCTTGGCTGGATGTTCATCCGCCATGTTCTCTTTGGGATCAGGTCTAACATGGTATTTAGTGCTAGAAGGAAATTCACTGTTTAAAAAATAAAACTAAACAGCTTCCACTCTGTGACACTTTGAGTTATAGCAGAGCCAAACACAACTTAATATGGGATCTATCCTACTTAGGCTACATAATATATGGTCTCCTTAAGGGAGGGGAGGCATCAGCACTTTATACGAAAGTTTCAATTCATCAAAAAAGCACATACTGATTTTGCCATTAATAATCCAAACTCCATCAACCCGAGAATTGATGTCATTTTCTCCGATGAATCCAGTGGACAGTCCAACATCTGTTTCATGCTTTTAAAGTCTGTGTAATGGATAAACAGCAAACATCTAAAAATAACATCCCGTTGACAACGGACCTGGCTTCAAGTATGCCATTACCAAGATATTTTTATAAGTTGGTAATCAACGACATCTATTCTATTTATAACACAGTCCAAAATCAGGTGGACTGGAGGTGCCATGTTACCATGGAGAAATGCACGCCAACAACCACGATGGTACACAAAGTGCTTTTGTTTAGTGAATTTTGGCTCAGAATGCTAGTGCTAGCAAATGGAACACTTTCCACGTCAGTTATCCAGCATTCAGCTCTTCTGGTTCAGGTGAAGGAAAGCTTCTCTCTGCTCTGCCCAGTCACCTTCTGTGAAATAAAAAAGTACTTTATCAAAAGCACTTTTAGCCTCCTGTTTGAATCCAAGTCCTGCTCGTAGCACATAAATTGGGACGGTTTACTGCACAGGAGATGTAAATTTTGACATGTCGTAATTTTATCAGCCTGCCTAATCCTACTCCTATGTTCCTATAAATAAAGTTTTGAAATTTTTTTAAAATTGCATAAAGGATAAAACTGTAATCCTGCTGTCTTGACAGTGGGTTGTCTGAACAGACTGGAATTGTATGATTCAGTTGGCAGTCTGACCCGTTTACCTGGCAATGCATAGTATAATACATAGAGCAGACCTATTCGCTCAATGATACATGGTTTCTTCATAGCACATAGCACAGTGAGGGGTGTGACAGATCCATCTCTGAGCCAACACACGGAGCAGCAATAGTTTTTTTATTCATTCATGGTATGTGGGCTTCATTTATAGCTCACTCCTCGTTATCGTGAATCACTGCAGCCATTTGGTGTAGGAATTCCCACAATGCCATTAGGAAGGAAGTTCCAGGATTTTCACCCAGCAATAGTAAAGGAACAGCAATATATTTCCAAGTCAGGATAGTAAATGACTTGGAGGGGAACTTGCAACTGGCGGTGTTCCCATGCTCTTCTAGATGGTCATGGTTGTGGGTTTAGAAGAAGCTAAGGGCCTCTAGTAAATTTCCGCAGCGTACCTTGTAAACGGTACACACTGCTGCTATTGAGCATTGGTGGTAGAGGGAGTGATTGTTTTTGCATGGGTTGCTGGTCAAGCAGGCTACTTTATCCTCGATGGTGTGAAGATTCTTGAGTTGAAGCTGTGCTCATCGAGGCAACTGGGAAGTATTCCATTACATTCCTGACTGGCGCTTTATAGACGTTGGGCAGGCTTTGGAGGTGAGTAACTCACTGCAGGAATCCAGCCAATGGCATGCTCCTTTAGGCACTGTATTTGTATGGCAGTCGAAGTCAGTTTCCGGTTTGATGGCAACCATCCGAGGATATTGATACTGGAGGAATTGATGATGATAACTTCCTAACTTTACTAAGGCTCCTTGATATCACACATGGTCTTGACTGTCAAGGGCAGTCACTCTCACCTCATTTCTGAATTCAGCTCTTTTGTCTGTGTTCAAACCAAGGCTTTGATGAGGTCAGAAGCTGAGTGGTCCCAGTGGAACCCAAACTGAGCATCAGTCATTGCTGAACAAGTGCAACTTGATAGTGCTGTTGATGACCTCTTCCATCACCTCACTGATAATGGTGAACAGACTGATGGAGTTGTAATTGACCAAGTTGGATTTGTCTAGCTTCTTGCATGCTGGACCTACTAGAGCAATTTTCCATATTTGTCAGGTGAATGCCAGCACTGTGGCTGTACTGAAACAGTTTGGCAAGGGGCATGGAAAGTCCTGCATCTTAAGTCTTCATTACTATTAGCAACATGTTGTCAGAGCCCATAGCTGTTGTAGTAAAAACACTTTGAGCATTTCTGATACCATGTGGATTCAACACCAAGTCCCCAGAACATATCCTAGGTCTCTGGATTACTAATCTATGACAATTTCACTATGCCAATGCCAACCCTAAGTCTAACCCCTCATTCTATTTGAATTAAGAAATGGCTCGGAAGACATAAGTGTGTAAAATAGAATAAAATCAAACAAGTAAAGGAGCTTGAGATTCTCATGCTAAGGTCTGGTGGATCTTTGGGTAAAACCAGCCTAGCTTACTCTGAAACTGAACATCTTTGATTTAAAGTAATAACAAGATGACAAACTGAGCCCATCACTGCAGTTTGTACGTGCCAGTATTTGAGTAGGTAATTGTAATTTAATGGAAAATCTAATACATTAATCACCCCAGTAAACAAGCCGTCTGATAGTTATGCAGAAGTTGTACTCCCAACTTTGTTAGCCATAAAAATACTCACAAAAAATGACTGGACATATATTCAATTCTATGGGACTACTTGAAAAGACTTCTACTAATGCTCAGGATGAAGTAACAGTTCCAGTTGCGCAGTGTAAAGACCCAATCTAAAAATGGCACCAGATTGTGGTACTTTTCACTGTATCTCCCCAGATATACATGATAATAAATGATTCATTCATTCGTTCAATCAGCTCACAAGTCTTGGCTCAAGATGACCAAAAATAATTTGATCAGTTTTCTGCAATTAGTGCATGTAGTGGGCATGAGTAGAAATGGTTAAACGCATATAGTTTACATTACAGAGCAACTGGCAATAACTGATATCTCACCAGTTTGGACTGAAACATGGACAAAGAAATAACTCCCACCTTTCATTATGTTAATACTCGCCTTCATTCGATAGCATCATCCTTTCTTCTGCTTAAGGACACTGTATAAATTGGAACTTACGACCGCTTCCAAAGTTGGATCACACTGAGCATAATTTGCAAAGATACAAGATAACTAGCCATACATAAACTGAAAGGAGTAACATATAAAAAAATTCCAATGAAATTTATTCATATATTTGCAAGAAAAATAAAACTGGCATCATCAATATCTGAATTTCATTTGCATTTCAGAAATCCTGCCCATGATTTTATGTATTCACACTCTTCACGGAAAAGTTGAAAATGCTGGCTTTGAGTCTGTCTGCCGGATGGTTCTCAGAACAGGAAAAACTGGAATCATCAACAATGATGATGATTCATCAATGAATCAATGAAAATACAAGTATGGGAGATTGCAGGAGAAAGATGTTCTTGCAAAGTTACATTAGAAAGCGAAAGAACTATGGATTTACCCATATTTCAGGTGAATGGTAACCTACTCCTATCTTAGGTGATGTTAGAGAGGGGCAGATACATTAAAATAAGAAATGTGGCAAGACATCAGAATAGAGCACATGGAGTTGTACCGAATATTTGCCTTTCAGCAGAAGAAGGTAAAAGGAGAGTTGACATGTATTAATATCATGTAGGGATTATATACAGTAAACAAAGAGAATGACTAAAAAGAAACACAGGTAAGGCAACAGGCAAAAGAAATAGAAGTAACATGAGGAAACACTTTATTATGCAACAAATAGTTAGGAACGTAAACACCGCTAAAAGGTGGCAAGAAGTTGAAACTTTTCATCTTGCAGTTATCAGAACTAGGATACAAGAAACAGATATGAAAGAGTCACAAATTTGTACAGATTGAGAAGAGACTGCTGACTGGTTCAGCCATTACTGGCACAGAACGCAGAAAGAACAAGTTATTTGTCAATCTTAATTCTCAGACCAGGCAGGTGGATTCTGATTGGTCAGGATGTTGTCATGGAGATATAGCAGGGTTTGACTATCTCCATGACCTTCTTTTTTGAAAGAGTGCAATGTATTGACAAATTCCATTTACCCACATAAAACAGGATCTTGAGTATTCATTAATGTAGCTTCTAGCACACTTGCACAAAAGCATCACCGATAATCTCAAACTTTCATGAATTTTCATAATTATCTATCTGTCTACCACACAAATGAGTAATGCTGGTTTGTGCTCAACCAGCTCAACCTAGCAAGCCTCAGAAATGTACATCCACCATTAGATGTGGTTCTGCTATTTGAAATCAATTATTAAATAAACCAGACCGTGCTGAGTTACACCAGAAGCCAATTTAAGATCACTTGCCAGACCTAAAGTGACCTTGCAATGTACTAGAAGTTAAACACATAAATACTCAAGATCTTGCTTTAAGTGAGCAAAAGGAATTTTTTCATTGCACCCTTTTTAGAGGAAGTAGTCATGAGAAGCAAACTCTACTGCATTCCCATGGCATCCTGATCCTGACCAATCAGGGTCTACCTGCCTGATCTGAAAATTAAGATTGACAGTTAACTGTTCCTGCTGTATCTCCATGTCATTGATTGCCCAACCAATCAGCACCCTCTTCTCATTCTGTATAAAATGGTGTCTCTGCTTTCAAGTTTCTTCTTGTATCCTAGTTCTGATGACTGCAAGACAAAAAGCTTCTGGTTTATATTTAAAGTAATGTTTAAGTTTAGTATGACTAAATAGTTAAGATTTGGTATGCACTGTCTGGTAGGATTATGGACTCACTAGTGATATTCAAAGGAAAGTGGATAAGGTAAACAAATCGCAGAAATGTGGGAAAGAGCTGACACAAACCTAACAGGCCAGAAGACCTTCCTTCTATGTTTCACTGTTCTATGACTTTTTGTTCTGTCTCAGCTCTGATATGGAGGTGTTGGTGTTGGACTGGGGTAGACAAAGTCAGGAGTCACACGACACCAGGTTATAGTTTGACAGATTTATTTAAAATTTTAAGGTTTTGGAGCCTTGTTCCTTCACCTAACAAAGCAGTAGTGCTCAAAGATTCTGATTTTATATAAATCTTCTGGACTATAACCTGGTCTCATGTGACTTCTGACTTCATCTCTGCTCCTATGTAAGGATAATGAAGTTTCTCACTTTCCCCTACAAGTGATGTGACAGTAAGTCACCAGGAGTTTGTGGATCTCAAAGAGTAACAGGCAAAGGTTTAGGTCTTGAGTTGGAGCATGCAGGATTTTTTTTAAAAATTGAAAAGTAGCATCCAACATATCACTTGGTGGTCAGGGTGGGAAGAAATGCCTGTTCAATTCAATATTGTTTAGTTTTTAACTGATTTCTTGGCCTTGGGCATGCATGTGCCTCTGTTGTTAGCCCTGCTGCCTCAGACTGCGAGGGACTCGGGTTTGATTCCACCCTCAGACAACTATCTGTGGAGTTTGCATATTCTCACCATGTCTCCATAGGTTTCCTCCAGTTGCTCACATTTCACCCCCCATAGCGCAGACATGTGTAGGTTAGGTCAATTGGCCATGCCAAATTGCACAGTGTCCAGGGACGTGCGGGCTAAGTGGGTTAGCTCTGGGTTACAGGGATAGGATAAGGGGGTTGGTGTGTGGACTCGTTGGCCCGAATTCCCTGCTTCCACACTGTAGGGATTCTTTGGTTCTTGTACAGAGTCTCATCAAATGTCCTCTGAAATTCTATACAGATCATGATAGTGATCTTCTCAAAATAATTCATCTAGTATCGTCAGACATGGCCTAGCTTTCAAAAATCCACACTGACTCTGATCAATTCATATTTATTAAAGTGCTCAGTCATTCAAAGATTAGTCTACATACACCAAGTCTTGCTGCAACTCCCATTTGAAATGTTTAGTTTAAATTGCTTCTCTTCATTCTTCATGCCAAATGGATCATTTAAAAATTTCTTGCAATGTTTTTTGTAATCTGCTCTGTGATTACCCATTTTACCAGTCCTGGTACAGCTAAGTCCACCTGAAGACTATTACTATCCTCACCACCACCTTTGAGTATTGTGCCATGGACAAATTGAAATCATGCTCTGCATACCCAAGCCCAAGTCATTAATATTATTGAGTAATGATGTCTAGACTCCCGTAACTTCCCACAACTGGTACTGAACTTTCTGATTTCTCTCTCCTTACCTGCTTATGTAATGAAGGGGCATACAATTTTTCAACACCAAAAAAAAAAGAGATAATTATTTAAATCCAGAGGAAAATCTGAATGTCACATCTGGTTTCTTCACCTTTTCTTTTAATCACCTGAAGTGAAACCCACCAGCTCCTGAAGATTTGACCATCCTATTTTTCCTTATTTTAAAAAAAATGAACAGAACATTGGTTTAATCCACTGATGTTCTCCTTTAAATTTAATAACTCTTGTAATGCTGATATTTTGTCCTCTTCATCTATTCTGAAAGCTGATACACGCACAATATACTCAATTAACATGTTTACAGTTTCCTTACTGTTCATCACTGTTCCTTAATCTCCAAAATCCTTTACTGTTAGCTTTGATACTCCTTGGAATTTTTTTCAGATTCCCTTTCTAAATTGGTTATTACTTTTTTAAAATAGCTTTGTTGCTTTTTAAACCTCCCTCTTCCTAGACTTCCACTGAGTGTTGTATTTTATTTCTTTATAATTGATGCACTTTTGTTTTTAATTAAGCCACATCTATAACACACACTATTTATTGGTCAGTTAAAAGACCATCCTCTTTCCCCAGCACAGCAACATCGGAGGTAACTTGGATTTAACTGACGTATTGTGAACTAACAGCGTCATAGCTGGAGATGTTTTGAAGAGATTGGCTCTATTTGTGCCCTCTGTTCTTACTATTCTTTTCCACAGAGAGGTGGACACCATTGGCAATCTGGAGAATGAAAGAATGATCCTATCTACCTGACTAAAATATGAGGAATCTCAAAGAAGAAACAGCATTTTTTTAAACAAAGTAGATGGTAAGTTAAATAGTTCAGGACAATGTCAGGAGTGTTTATGTCAGATCCAAGAATGACATAAGCTCAAAATATTCTACTTTCTTCTGTTTGATAGATTTCTTGTCATTTTAGGTGGGAGGAGTGATGAATCAAAAATAGATTTACAAATTAAAACTTAATTTCTCCACTTAAATAAATAGAAGATTGAGACAAAATGTTTTCCATGGTTAGACCTGAGCGTTGCCAGGGTTACAACTGAGGGAACTAGCAACTTGTGAGAATTTCAGCCTTTCATTGAACTTCTTGAAAAGTGCACCGGACAGAACACTTGTTTTTAAATGACTGGTCATTAACTAATACATCTCCTCTGGCATTGTTGACAGATAGTCAAGGAATACAATGGGTAAAATTATGAATGGAAGTTCTCATTGGTGCAGTATTTATCTCAAAGAAACCAATCAGCAGAAACCGTGTGTCTTATAACGGATAATGTGAGACTGCATTATGACAAGTTACAGAAATCCATTCAGATTATTGAAAGAGACTTGAATATTACAACTTTTGTTTAACATTGTAAAAAAGATTCCAAAACACTTCATTTCTATTGCAAATCAAAATTTGATACTGAACCATGTAAGGAGATATTATGGCAGGTAACAAAAAGCATAGGAACAATAGCAGACCATTCAGCCTATCAAGCCTGCCCCCCGCCCCACCATTCTAGATAATAGCTGATCATCACGTCAATGCCATTTTCCTACACATTTTCCACATCCTTAAATCTCAACGGTCCTCTGAAACCTATCAATTTCTATATTGAAGTTCCTCAATGATTGGGCTTCCACAGCCCTCTGAAATAGAAAATTCCAAAGATCCACCTTCATCCAAGTGAAGAAATTCCTCCTCATCCCAGTCTTAAAAGCCCTTCCTGAGGTAGGTTTCAAGGAGCAGCTCAAGAAGTGAGCCACAGGTAGAGACATCACTGAAGGCACAAGCACCAACTATAGAACAATGAAAATAGAGGCTGTGCAAAAGGTCAAAATTAGAGAATCACAGAGATCCGAGATGGTTATGGCATTTTCAAGAGGATTGGAAAACTACCAATGTAACACACTCATTCAAAAAGGAATGAAGGGGGAGAAAGGTAACTATAGGTCAGTTAGTTTAACATCCGTCATTGGTAAAGTGTCAGTGTCAATTAAAGGTTGTAACAGTGCGGCATTTAGAAATGCATAACATAATTGGAGTCAGCATGACGTCATGAAGGGTAACCATGCCTGACAAACTTATGTTAGTTCTGAGGAGTTAATAAGTAGAATGGATAAACAGGAACCAGTGGATGTTATATATCTGGATTTCCAAAAGATGTTTGATAAGCTACTGTACATAAGGTTACTTAAGATAAGAGCCCATGCTGTTGGCGAAAGTATATTATCATGGATAGTTTCAGAGATAGTAGGAACTGCAGATGCTGGAGAATCTGAGATAACAAGGTGTGGAGCTGGATGAATACAGAGGCCAAGCAGCAGCATAGGAGCAGGAAAGCTGATGTTTCGGGCCTAGACCCTTCTTCTGAAGAAGGGTCCAGGCCCAAAACGTCAGCTTTCCTGCTCTTATGATGCTGCTTGGCCTGCTGTGTTAATTCAGCTCTACACCTTGTTATCATGGATAGTGAACTGGCTAACTAACAGTAGACATCGTTGGGATAAGGGGGGCATTTTCAGGATAGCAACCTGTATGTAGTGGAGTGCCACAGGGACTAGTACTGGAGCAGCATATTTTAATGACTTGGATGAGGAATGTGACTGTACTATTGTCAAATTTGCAATGACACAGAAATAGGTGAGAAGACAAGAAGTGAGGATGAAATAAAGAGCCTGCAGGAGAATACAGACAGGTCAATTGACTGGGCAAAAACTTGGGAAGTGGAATGTGCATGGGCAAGTATGAGGATATGCATTTCGGCCGGAAATAATAATAATAATAATAAACTCAAAGCTTTAAGACAAAAGGAATTTGGGAATCCTCATGCGTGAACCATAAGAAGCAAGCGTCCAAGTTCCAATGGGTAATAGGGAAGGCAAACGTGATGGAGTACAAGACAGTGATCTTGTTAAAACCTTACAGGCACGGACAAAGAACAAAGAAGAACAAAGAAAATTACAGCACAGAAACAGGCCCTCCAAGCCTGCGCCGATCCAGATCATCTATCTAAACCTGTCACCTATTTTTCAAGGATCTCCATCCCTCTGCTCCCTGCCCATTCATGTATCTGTCTAGATACATCTTAAATGACGCTATCGTGCCCGTCTCTACCACCTCCACCGGCAACGCATTCCAGGCACCCACCACCCTCTGCGTAAAGAACTTTCCATGCACATCTCCCTTAAACTTTTCCCCTCTCACCTTGAAATCGTGACCCTTAGCAATTGAGTCCCCCACTCTGGGGAAAAAGCTTCTTGCTATCCACCCTGTCTCTCCCTCTCATGATTTTGTAGACCTCAATCTTTCTAATGTAAATAATCCTAATCTACTCAACCTCTCTTCATAGCTAGTGCCCTCCATACCAGGCAACATCCTGGTGAACCTCCTCTGCACCCCCTCCAAAGCATCCACATCCTTTTGGTAATGTGGCGACCAGAACTGTATGCAGTATTCCAAATGTGGTTGAACCAAAGTCCGAAACAACTGTAACATGACCTGCCAACTCTTGTACTCAATACCACATCCGAGGAATGAAAGCAAGCCGTATGCCTTCTTGACCACTCTATCCACCTGCATTGCCACCTTCAGGGTACAATGGACCTGAGCACCCAGATCTCTCTGGGCGTCAATTTTCCCCAGGGATTTTCCATTTACCGTATAGTTCGCTACTATGAGTCAGACCACACCTGGGAAGCTGTGCACAGTTTTGGTTCCCATAATGAGAAAACATATCCTAGTGTTGGAGACAGTTCAGAGAACGTTCATTAGCTTGATCCTGATAGGTAGGGATTTTTTTATGAGTAATGTTGAATAGATTGGGCCTGCACTCATTGCAGTTTAGAAGAATGAGAGACTGCCTTATTGAAAAATATAAGGTTCTTAGGGAGCTTAACAGACTAAATGCAAAGAGGTTGTTTCCCCTTTCAGGAGACTCTAGGACTCAAGGGCTTAATCTCACTGTAAGCAGTCACCCATTTAAAACACCGATGAGGAAGTATTTATCTTAGAAGGCAGTGAATCTGCAGAATTCTTTGCCTCAGAGGACCATAATATTAATACGTGCACAGTCACACCTGCGACTTTAACACATCAATATACTCATTTCATGCTTAATCATTTCTTCAAGTCATTTATTTCATCTTGCAGAGCTCTGCCTGCAGACATGAGTCATTATTGATTGGGATTGGGAGAATGTACTAATAGAGTTGGCTAAACACAAAATGCGACAAGACAGATTCAGAAGACTTTTTTATTTGATATTTGGCTGATATTTGATCACCCTAATATTACATTCAGATTATTGTTAATTAATGCTTATTTGAATCTTCTTTGGATTTCTGTCAATTAGAATCACAAAAAGTCGGCCATTCAGCCCATTAACTCAATTCTTCTATTCAATGAGTCCATGGTGAATTAGTATCCTCAATCCACCAATCTGACTTGGTTCCAGATCCTTCGTTTTTGCTAGCTAAGAGTATTATGAATTTCAGATTTCAAGTAATTACCTGTAACTAGCATCGACTGTTTTTGAAGAGAAAGTTCAATTACGTCTTTTTGTGTGGGAAGGAGTATTTTGCCACTGCTCTCATCAATGACCTAACTCTAATTTTTAAAGTCATATCTTTCTGTACTCATCACCTCAACAAGAGTAAAATGTTTCTCTCTATTGGCTCCAACAATGCTTTTCAAAATCCATAATGTTCAATAGACTTATGCATTAACTTTTTTATATTCAAGAGAATACAAGCCTGCTTTATACAATCCCCCTTCGTAGTTTAACTTTTGCAGCTCTGGGAACATACTGATGAATTCATGCGGCACATATTCCAAGTCCTGCAGCTGAACTTTCTCCCTTTTCTTTACATTCAAGTTATGAGAAAGGTAACATTCCATTTAGTCTTTGAGTGATTTTACTACATTATAGTGACCCATATTGAAAGAGCCCTCGATCTTATCAGATTTCCACTGCTCCTAGCTTTTCATAATTTAAAATAATATTCATGGCTATCTTTATTTGATTGAAATGGATAATCTCACAATTACCTGGACTGAAATCCATCTGCCACCGGTTCACCTACTCACTTAACCTTTCAGTTTCTCTTTATAATTTTATGGTTCCACCAGCACTATTTACCATTCCACTGAACGTGTTATTGGCAAACTTTGATACATCACTTTCTATTGTATTATCTAAATCATTAGCAAATATAATGAAAGGCTGATGTCCCTTAAGAGATTCCTGTTGCCCTAGAAACACAATTTATTTCTTTGCGATCTGAATATACACTATTATTGAGAAGCTTCTACCACCTAAACAATCTGACAAAGGTTAATAGTTTGTCTTCAATTTATGAATATTAATATTAACTAATAGCTTGCGTGAATCACAACTTCTGAAAGTCCATATAAACTGCATCCAAACATTTCCTTCTGTACTACTTTATGAACTTTCATAAATAAAAGCAAAAATTTGGTGAATTAGACATAATCTGCTCTCTCTCGAATTAACACAATTTCTCTTCAGTACTCAGTCACTCATTGCTTAATTATAAATTCCATAACTTGCCCACAACAGACGTTAGTCTAACAGTCTATAATTTGCTGGTTCCTTTCTTTTGCCTTTCTTATATAACAGAGTTAGTCACAATTTTCCAATGTAAAGAATGGTTAATTCCCAAATCTAGAACTTTGGAAGATTATGACTATTTGCAATACCAATTTTAACTGTCGCAGGTTCTCATAGAATTACTTCTGAATGAAGCCTACAGAACAACTTGGGAACTCAACAAAGATTACCAGCTATTGGGATTTGTGGCAAGATCAGAATCCATAAAAGGTAACTCATATAAAACCTGTTTCAAATTCATGCTAAAAGAAAGGAATATGTTGGGAATATTTTTTAACATAGCAAACTGCACATTAACTGATCAATCAACATAAAACTGACTTTTTAAAATTCAATTCAGATGTCAAGTACAAACAGCAATAAACATTTATTCAATATCTGCATCGTTCAACCTTTCTGGTTAAAATCCTTACGGGAACTACACACAGACTGCACAGATTCAGTGTGACACAAAAAGGTTGCCCTCACACATAGACTTATTTGAGAAACAGTAACTCTGTGTATTAACTGTAGTACACAATGATGATCCACTCTGCACTGACAACCCTCAGAATGAACATTGCCATTTTTCCTAAATCAATTTAAGGAAAAAAACATGATTGCAGTTTACTAATCTGGTACATACCCTCAGATTCAAGTGTTTTTCTGCTTCCTCGGTGGTCAGCCAAAGGGAAAGACACCACGTTCACCGTTACATATATGAGTACTACATGAAAACAGGTTATATGAGGACACCCTTTCATGTATGAATGTATTAAAGCTTTAGACTTTGTTTACCAACTTGCAAGAGTAGAAGTAAGTTCTGCTCCAAATACAGTTCACTCTTTGTCCAATCCTATTAGATTCAGATCAGTCTGCCTGCATTTATGCGTTACGTTGTTACATTCAACTATATAATGCACCTTGACAAATACACTCGAGAGAGATTAAAATTCTCCATTTGAACTTATGTTTCACACGGAGAGCTTCTATAATAAAATAATGTTATAATAATGTAATTACTGCTTTTTGAACATAACTGTGGATTTTAAAGTGTCAGGCCATTTCACAATACAACAAACTGCACTACTTTAGAAGGAAGAGATTTTTCACCAAGGATGATTCTTCTATTGTTACACCCAGTTTTAACCCCAAAGTTTCTTGCATCAAAATCAGAATAACCTTTATTGTCGTTAATTTGCCTTTTCTTGTTACATGTGCTAACTAAAGTTCTGTATGTTATAATCCACGCCTGTAATTTTACCTCTTCCGATAGGACTGTCCTCACTGGTCTAATGTAAAACACAGGCATTCTGTCACCAGCAGACAGTATGTGAATACTTGCTTATCTCACCCAATGATCTGTCTACTTTCCCCTCCCCTCATGTTCCTCGCACTGAATTTTCTAAATCCCTCCACTTAACATCTCAAACCATCCCATCCCAAATGCAAGATCAACAATCTACTATTAAATGTATTTCTAAATGTGCTTTTAGTTCCACGATAAAACATTTTTTTATCATTACAGCACAGTGTTTAATTAAAATTACTTTTTCCTTTCACATTTCAGCCCCTTCAAACCACAATGACTCAAAAGAAACACTATGTTCCGAAGTTAGAGAACCCATTTGCTCTTCCAGCTCATGACTACACAGTCCAAATGTCAATGTTTACTTTTCTCATCCTTGCTTAGCCTCTACAAACCATTCCTGAATGCTGTTGGTTCAGATGAAGACTAAGTGCACAGCAGTGCCCTTTGCTTTGATGACATCCTGTTGTTCCGAGCCATATGGGAAATGAAGAATCCTAAAGAGTTAAGTATTGTGAAGAGCTGTTTACCATTTATAGGATGTCTGTGCTTTGTATCTAGGGGTCTACAGTTATCTTTGCTAGTCACACACATGCAAAGGTTACAAGTCTGACTCTTGTATTAATTGTATTTTCCACACCCCCACCCCGAAGCAAAGCCTCATTCACCTTTAATACCATAGCACAAACTAATTTCAAACCATCAACTGTTGAGTGAATTCTACAACTAGGTAAGTAAAAGCATTTTAAATCTTGTTGAGCTGAACTGGAGTTTTTATCCGTTTTCCCTACACTATAATGTTAAAGTTTCTTTTGGTTAAGTGATCTGTGCTTGGATCTAAAACCATGCCCAAAACGTTCCGTTTAGTTTTTGCTTCTGCATGAAAAGGCATTTGAACACCATAAAATGTTCAAATAAAATCTCACTTTTAGTGTGTGATCTCTTCAGTATCACCAAAGGCACAACTGATACATAAAGAAACATTAACAGAAAATGATCTGAAGCCAATTCACTTACCACTTGAGGTTTGCCTTTATTGACGCTTGATCCAACTTCCTCATTTGGTTTTGACAGAGAGGGCACTCGGGGTTCGGTGCTGGTTGGCGTACCAGGAGCTGAGGCAGACAAATCCTCTGGTAGTTGAAGGGACGATTCCCCTTTCAAAACGTACTGCCTGGTGACGTCTTCCAAGGATGGAGTCTGTGCCAAGGGAAACTGCTTTCTCGATTGTCTTGTGGATTCTGAGGCAGTGACATGAATTGGCTGGCTACAAGACAAATGGGTTTCTGGGGCAATGACTTTGGAGGCAATGGGAACAAAGTTGGCAGGCTCACTCGTGTGCCTTATGTGTTTGGTCGAAGGCCTTGTCTTGGACGGTGGAGACTGGTCCATCTCACTCAACGTATCATACTTTCTACCCTCCTGTTGCGTGACCCTGTTATTACGCTTCTTGGAGCTGCGCCGCATTGACCGTGGAGAAAGAACCTCTGCTAGCTTTGGGTGCAAACTGAAGTTCTGCAAATTAGCTTTATCTTGTTCTTCAATGACGTGTAAAGGCAGCATGCGTTCAGACTGTGAACGGGACTTTCTAACCTGCTTGGAAAACTCTTCCAGGTCCCCTACTTCATCTCTCTGCTCAGAAAGAATGGGTTCACTGCTAGATGTTGGAATCACCTGCTCCATCTCAGTTATGGGCTCACTTGGACCTGTAAACTCTGGGGTACTCAGTTCACCTCTCCGACTTGGGTCACTGAGTGACTTCTTTTTCACCAACTTCCCATTACCTTTCTCATCAATCACTTTGTCCATCGTTCCTGGTTCTCGAACTATACGTTGAATCACAGTGTTGTAGTCCTTTAAGCCATCACTGCACACTGACAAGTCACTAGCTGCACTTCCTGTGCATTCTGATAAGGCGGTGGCTGAGCATTCCAGGATGCCACCTTTGACAGAGTTCAACGAGCCCAACAAGTTGCTGTCCACCGAGAAATTTTCCGTTTCTTCTGCACACTTCCTATGTGGCATTGGGTCACTGAAGGATCTGTAAGTGTCGCCACTGGAGTCACCATTGCTCCCATTGCTGGAATCGGATCCATTGCTGCCACCAGGGGGGAATTTCCGCCTACGCCGAATGGAGCTCGGAGTCGAAGGAGGATCCAGAATGACTGAAGCAGCAGTTTTATTGTACACCACATCCCCTCCTATTGCAACACTCTCAAAGCCAGCCCTCACTGCTGTCATTGCAGGACCCGTGCCTTGGTTGACAAGCAACTCGCTCTTCTCCTCTTTACTGAGGTCCCTGGTTGGGTTTCGCACCAATACGTGACTGGGAATGTCCTTGTACAAGGTGCTGCTTGATCCAGTCTCAGGCTCAGTAACAATTCCTTCGTCAGTCATGCTAGACTCAGGACCCGACAAATCATCAGCTGATTTCCCACCAGACAAATTCTCCTCCGATTCCCCCCTTTTCACAGGTTCCAGCTCTTCATCTGCAGCAGCAGCAGCTGACAACTCAGCATCTTTCCGAAATTGCGAGTCCTCCCCAGTACCTTCAGAACATTCTGCCTCCTTCTGGTCAAGTTTGAGAGGAGGTTCTTTCTGAGACCACATTGTATTGATCTTCTCAAAAAGCTGCCCTGCTTCTAAAATGTACTGAACCTGCATTTCAACAGGCAGCAAGTCCTCACCTGTTTGATGGACTGTGTCTTGGTTTTCGCCCTCTGAAGCAGAATCACAGCCCCCTATGTTTGCAAGCATGGCCTCTGAATTACTGGGTTTCATGAGATTGCGAGCTATAGGCCTACGTGTCACTGGCTTATCAGAATAAGTGAAAGACTTGGCACGCCGTAGGGTGGCAGTGAGGTCTTTGAGAGTAGGACGTCCACTTGAGGTTTGCTGGCTTAAAGGATGGAGTGAGCCCCTGCCTTTTGCCACTGAATTGAGCTCATGTTGCCATTTTGTGTTTTGGCATTGAGCACGTCCAGTACGATCATGATTAACCCCATCACCGTCAAATTCTTCCTTTTCTTTCCTCCTCATCCTGAGCCCGGAAAAATCCGATTTAAGAAAGTTAAACAAAGTCAGTGTTTCAGATGCTATGTCAGGATTTGACAGAGACTTTCTGTGCTTAGACTTATCAGTGTTACATTCATTCTGTGGACTCGCACTCCCTGCTGAACCCTCAGTCATTACCTTTACAATCCCGAAAGGCAGCTTGGGTCGGGAACGCACCAACGGTTTCAAATGCTTTGCTGCCTCATCTCCGTGACCAAGGCTTGGGGAGCGGTGCATGTTCAAATTCCCTTGTAAGCTCCTGCTAAATGCAGAACAGTGATCTTCGTCCTTTAGTGTTTCAGTGCTGGAGTATCTGCTGCTGCTCCTTGAGCTGCTGGGACTCTGAAGGAAGGACTGGATGTTGACTTTCGCAACCCTGGAGACCATCGGGATGGGTGACCCTGAAGTGCTGTGAGAATGATTTGTGGGGCTGGGCGTTCCACTGTCTCCAAACAGTCCCAGAGACCTTTTATGGCTCTGTTCAACTTTGTTCGTTTGGCAGGCTGCTGAGACACACTGCTTCCTCTCACGTGGAAGAGTTGCCAAGCCACACGGGGCAGAACAGTCCAGTGTCGAGGGGTATGCTTCAGCTGTTGGCTGTGACTTCAAACTGCCCTCATCTTGGCAAGGGAAGTGCTCTAACTGACCGTGCCCTTCGTGCCTGGCCAGAGATTCACCTAAGGGGGCATCACTGTCGGACTCATCTTTGTTCCCCACCACCAGGCTGGCTTTCTTTTTCCTCAGTGATCTTCTCTTGACGTCCCTGTGAACCATGGGCTGATCTTCCTCACTCCCTGAAGATCGGTCCTGAGATCTGCCTATCTTTGCAACTCGACTGCTGTACTGCACCAGATCTCTGCTGTATTGCTCCTCATCGCTAGAGCTCGCCGGTAAGCTGGGAGCAGTGGGGACAGCCTGTGGTTTGGAGCAGTTATGCGTGGAATGTAAACTATCTGATTCCTGTCTTCCCTCTTGCTTGTGTAGACCGGAGGAACGCCAAGGCAGCTTCAGAGCTAATGGGAGGGAGCTGCGAGGCGGTGGCGGCGGGGGTGGGGTTTTGTATCCAGGGCTCCCGGCTCCTTCAGTCCAGCTGAGGGGCTGCTCGGTGGCTGCTTCAGACCGAGAGGGCGCCCCGGGGCACCGAGCCCGGGCAACGGGAACCTCCGGCCACGGGGAGGAGGAGCCGCTGGGCTTCCTGGTATCGGGCTCCCCGAATAGCTTGAGCATCTCGGTGACGCTGGGCCAACCGGTACCTTCACCGGGGGCCGGACCCTGCTCCCTGGGCTGCTCCCAGTTCACGGCCGGCTGCACACACTCCGGCTCGGCTCGCTCTCCCTCCAGCTCCCGGGGGCCGCTGTTCCTCTCCCGCTCGCCAGCCCTGACCTGCGGACTAACTCCAACACCAGAAGCCGGAGGCAAGCCGCTCTCCCCGGCATCAAAGCGTTCGGAGAGCTGACGGATGGACGGCGAGAGCTGGTGGCTCTTCTTGGCCTCGGAGCTGCAGGAGACGAGTTTGCAAACCGAGCGGACCCTGGCGGTAACCCCAGGGCTCGGCTGCTGCTCAGCCCGACCTCCTGCAGCTGGGCACGGACAAAGAGGCTGCACACATCCCGCTGACGGGTTACATTGCTGCTGGCTCTCCTCAGCCGGGCTCCTCGCTCTCAAATACTGGAACGAAACGCTTCTGTAAACACTCACTTTTCTTCCCTGATCTCTCTCCGCCATCGGGGACAAAAAGATAAATCTCTTTCTTTCCTCTTCTCTCTCTTCTCCCCCCCCCTTTCACATCCACTGCTGCACAAATCCTTTCTTGAAAACGACCCAACACATTGTTGACCCCTGTTTGTTCTCGCAGCCCCTCAGTTCGGCCCCCAAAGTTAATAAAGACTCACACAGCTACTAAATAAAAGGAGGAATCCGAGCGAGGAAGCAACAAGCGGTGGTGACCTTTCCGACACTTCTCTCGATTCTTTGAGCCCAGCCATACACCGCCAACAAGAGGTGAGGTGGGAAGGGGGGGGTTGGAAAATGTCCTGCCAACAAGATGAAAGTTCAGCTCCCAACTTTTCGCGCTGCGCCTTCACTTTTTCAAACTGATTCTTCGCCCCAGACTCGAAGCATTTCCACACGGAGATCTCCAGCATTTTCCTCCAGGTGTATACAAACTCCCTTTGCTGTTTTACCCATTGATTTTTGTTTTCTCTCTTCGACAATCTGCTATCTACTTTTGCGTGACTTTTGTCTTTTTTTTTGGAAGGGGGGGTGAAACATGCAAATAAACTGGTCTGAAACAGGGCGGAGAAAATCAACTGAGGGACGTCCTCTGGGTGCAAATTTAGCAGAGGTGGTTGGGGGTGGGGGGGGGAGCGAAGAGTTCCCTCCAGTTTATATTTCCAAGAAATTTTCTTTCACCGCGATAGAATGACTTCCATTCTGCAGTTTAAGGGTTGTGTTCTCTACGCATCCGCATGTTAACGGGATTTCAGCAGCCTCTATATTCTCTTTAGCCCTCTGCATGTCTTTAATGTTTAGGCTTCTTTGTGCCCGAGAAGTAATCTCTGCACCGCCACCCCCCCCCCCTTCCATGGGTTATACGGTCCCTGTCATCACTCAGGCTGCACTGAGACCGCTTTCTTTCATTAGGTTTTGCCCTTTACCTCTGAAAACTACTTGTTTCTTTTTCTCGTTTCTGAACATTAATTATTATAAAGTGACACGCTCCGGTGATTATTGGCGAGATAGTTGTGAGAAGCGCGGAAAGAAAGCCTCTATCGCCCCCGAGCGATCGTAAGTGGCTTAGGGAGGCCGCAGTTAGGCTGATTTCTCAGAGATTGCAGGGGGAAAGTGGAGTTGCGATCCCAGCCAGATCTACTGGAGGGGCTGAATGGCCTACGCCAGCCCCCTTATCGTTATTTTTTAATATTAAGACACACCTCAGGAGCAAGTGGAACTTAAACCCAGATCTTCCACCCCAACCGTAGGAACACCATGCACCACTAGAGCCCTCATCTCATGTCCTGATAAAGTGTTCAGTTTTCATTAACAACCGAAAGAACTGCAGATGTTGGGGGAAATCTGAAACTAAAACAGAAATTGCTGGAAAAGCTCAGCAGGTCTGGCAGCATCTGTGGACAGAAATTAG
>JAHRHZ010000263.1:33415207-33461989 GCA_024137785.1 Ginglymostoma cirratum | reverse complement strand
GGGCTGCAGGGTTCCCAGGCTGAATATGATTTGCTGTTCCTGCAGCCTTCGGGTGGCATCACTGTGGCATTGCAGGAGGCCCAGGATGGACATGTCGTCTGAGGAATGGGAAGGGAAGTTGAAATGGTTCGCGACTGGGAGGTGCAGTTGTTTGTTGCGAACTGAGCGCAGGTGTTCTGCAAAGCGGTCCCCAAGCCTCCGCTTCATTTCCCCGATGTAGAGGAAGCCACAACGGATACAGCGGATGCAGTATACCACATTGGCAGATGTGCAGGTGAACACCTGCCTGATGTGGAAAGTGGTCTTGGGGCCTGGGATTGGGGTGAGGGAGGAGGTGTAGGGGGCAGGTGTAGCACTTCCTGCGGTTTCAGGGAAAAGTGCCGGGTGTGGTGGGGCTGGAGGGGAGTGTGGAGCGGACAAGGGAGTCGCGGAGGGAGTGGTCCCTCTGGAAAGCAGATATGGGTGGGGAGGGAAAAATGTCTTTGGTGGTGGGGTCTGATTGCAGATGGCGGAAGTGTCGGAGGATGATGCATTGGATCCGGAGGTTGGTGGGGTGGTATGTGAGGACGAGGGGGATTCTTTTTTGGTTGTTATTGCGGGGACGGGGTGTGAGGGATGAGTTGCGGGAAATGCGGGAGACACGGTCGAGGGCGTTCTTGACCACTGTGGGGGGGAAGTTGCGGTCCTTGAAGAATGAGGACATCTGAGATGTACGGGAGTGGAATGTCTCATCCTGGGAGCAGATGCGGCGGAGGCGAAGGAATTGGGAATAGGGGATGGCATTTTTGCAGGAAGGTGGGTGGGAGGACGTGTATTCCAGGTAGCTGTGGGGGTCAGTGGGCTTGAAATTGATATCGGTTTCTAGGTGGTTACCCGAGATGGAGACAGAGAGGTCCAGGAAGGAGAGAGAAGTGTTGGAGATGGTCCAGGTGAACTTCAGGTTGGGGTGGAAGGTGTTGGTGAAGTGGATAAACTGTTCGAGCTCCTCGTGGGAGCACGAGGCGGCGCCGATACAGTCATCAATGTAACGGACGAAGAGGTGGGGTTTCGGGCCAGTGTAGGTACGGAAGAGGGATCGTTCCACGTAACCTACAAAGAGGTAGGTATAGCTTGGGCCCATTATCTCTGGCATCATTTGGTGACCTGTTAAGAATATCCTCTCTCAGCCCTGTTGTTGTGTCCTCCCTTATCAAAAGGGCAACTCCCCCTCCTTGTTCGACTTCTGTCACACCTGGAGCTTCTGTATCCTGGAACATTGAACTGCCAGGCCTGCCCTTCTCTCAGCCATGTTTCTGTTTTGGCTACAATATCCCAGTCCCCAGACCCACTCCATGCTCTGAGCTCATCTGCCTTTCCAATCAGGCCCCATGTGTTGAAATAAATGCACTTTAAACCAGAAGCCTTTTCCCTTCCTTTACTGTGCCAGATGTCCTCCTATTTCAAGGACCGCAACTTCACCTATCCGATGATTGAAAATTCCCTCAACCGCACGGCTGCATTTCCTGCACTTCTACCCTCAAACCCCCTCCCCCCTACAAAAACAAAGACAGAATTTCCCTGGTCCTCACATATCCCCCCACCAACCTCCACATCCAGTGTATCATTCTCTGCCACCTACAATGCACGACAAAAGAGATATTTCCCTCCCCACCCCATCTGCCTTTCATAGGGACTGCTCACTCCGCGACTCCCTCATCTGCTGCACTCTCTCAGCTAACCCCACCATATCTGGCACCTTTCCTTGCAAACACAGGAAATGCTGCGCCTGCCCCTGCACACACACACACGGGTTCACCCATACGTCCTCCAACCTAGTCTACTGCATCCGCTGCTCCCGATGTGGCCTCCTTTACATTGGTGAGACCACGCACAGACTCTGGGACCATTTCGTGGAGCATCTGCAATCTGTACGTGATAATCAACAACTTCCGGTCACCAACCATTTCAACTGCCCCTCCTCCTCCCTTGATGATATGTCCATCCTGGGCTGGCTCCAGCGCCAAAATGATGCCACGCGCAAACTGGAGGAGCAACACTTCATCTTCCGCCTTGGGAGCCTACAGCCCAATGGCCTTAACGTAGAATTCACCAGTTTTAAAATTTCCCCATCCTTGCCTCCTTGCCATGACACAACCTTCCTGCCGACCAATCCCCACTACTCCCTACCTGCATTCACCTATCACCACCCCACCTACCTTCCCCAATCCCACCCCTCCTTCCTCCAGCCTCCTTGACCTGACACAACCTGTCCATCTTCTCTCCCACCTATCCGCTCCACCGCTCCACCACTCCCTATCTGCATCCTTATATTACCATCCCACCTTACCTTTCCCCAGCCTTACCCCTCCTCCCTCTATTTGTTTCCCAGCTCTCTTCCCCCGCCCTTTTCTGAACAAGGGTCTCGACTCGAAACGTCAACTTTTCTGCTCCTCTAATGCTGCCTGACCTGCTGTGTTACTCCTGCTCTACACTGTTGTTATAATTCACTAATGTTCTTCCTTTAGGGAACTAAATCTTCCAGCCTTGCCGGCAGTGACCTATATGTGATACCAGACCCACTGTATCTAAAATGGCCTCACAGCAGCCATTTAATTCAGTTATAGATAGGCAATAAAAATATAACAGTGGTTTATGGAGAGGTGGACTGTAAATGAAGGTGAAGCACAGATTAGCCACGATTTATTTGAATGATGGACCAGAAGGACTGAATGCTTTGTTATGTTTATGTGACTGAGAAGCTGCAGACATTCTTCTGGTGTGAGTTTTATTTTAGGAATATTAAAGCATATTGAAATAATGTTTACAATGTGGAAATACTGTACATCAAGTCCAGTAATCGATGATTCCAGTGCTGCAGTAAATGGTATATTTACTGGTATATGGTATATCCTTGCACTGAGACAGACTTACATTTTTTCATAACCATGTGAATGACTATAAACTGACACAATATAATAGTTCCTCCTTGGAAAAATTGTAAACAAAATTATGTTGGGAAGGGTAAGAGATAGTATAGTTTTCAATAATTATAGTTGACAGGGGAGGTATGGAAATTTTTGCGATTTATTTAATTAAGTAATTAAGAAGTGACTTCCTAGTTGTAGTGCCAGCAAGGTTTAAAGATGGCATTGTACAGCTGAAAACTTTGTAATCTTAAATGCTTATATTCACAGTGCAGGAATAACATTTGTGGCACATACGTGTTCTTTAATATGTGATCAAGTTTGCATTGAAGAATTTACTGTATTATCTATAAGTTACTGCTGCCCATAATTATCATGAATTTCAAGTGGAAATATTACTCACTTAATCCGTAGTTTTTCAAATGAAAAAGATTTTCAAAGATTCAAGAATTAGGTAACAGCGCATAAGATACCTGAACAGTTTGAAGGTGAGGATGAAGGGATGGTGCTGGGAGGACTCCATGATAGAACCATCAGACATGGACTTGGATGAAGCAAATGGATATTTTCTGGTTTTTTGTAATTTGTGACGTAATCTTCCTTATGATACTAAATCAACAATCCAAAGGACCAGCATTCAGATTTCACCGTGGTAAACTGTCAAGTTGAATTCAGTAAATCTGATCATCAGAGGGTTAGCAACAGAAAGGTGAACTTTGAATCTTCTAGCTTACCTGTAAAACATAACTAGGTCACCAGTATCTTCTGAGAAAAGCTGTTGCCAGCCCGATCAGTCTGTCCTACAAACAACTGCAGTTCCACATACGAATGGTTGACTATTAATGTTCTCTAAGTCATTTGGTTGTAAATTATCAATACAGATTTTCTTTATTTACTGCCGCTGGGTGATCAAATGCAAGCATGTATACAGGAACTTGAAAATCTGCCCCAATGTTTATGACGGCCTCTTTAGTTTCCAAAGCAGAACATTTTTTTTTGATGTTCTATGATATTCAGAAGTCTTTGGGTAAAGAATGAACATAAGTCAATATAACTGTTTGAACCTGTTTTACTTGATAACCAATGGAGTTAATTGTCACCTCACCTTTTGAGAAATAACTAAATTAGCATTTTGTTTTTGTCGTTATCCAACAGGGCATAGACTTCAGTGCTGGTAGACCTCATAATTTGAGGTGGGGCTAAGATGAGCATAACTAGTGACGAAGTAAACTTCCTGGTTTATCGATATCTCCAAGAATCAGGTGAGAATGTTAATATGTATCACAAGAGCATAAAGCAGCTGATTTGTATGGCTTCTGTAAACTATATATCTTTTATAATTAAGTTGGGATGTTTTATTATGGAACCAGTAACTCTCATCTCCATTGCTCAGTTATAGAGTCGGAAGAGTTATACAGCACGGAAATAGACCCTTCGGTCCAATCAGCCCATGCCGAACATAATCCCAAACTAAACTAGTCCCACCTGCCTGCTCTGGCCCATATCCCTCCAAACCTTTCCTATTCACATATCCATCCAAATGTCTTTTAAATGTGGTCATTGTACCCACAACAACCACTTCCCCAGCCTTTCCTTAAATCTCAAACCTTCCATACCCGGCAACATCGTAGTAAGTCTCTCCTGAGCCCTCTCCAGCTTGATAATGCCCTGCCTATAACTGAGCTACCGGAACTGGACACAGTATTACAGAAGAAACCTCACCAATGTCCTGCACAACCTCAACATAATGTCCCAAGTCCTATACTCAAAGGAATGAGCAATGAAGGCAAGCGTTCCAAATGTCTTTTTAACCATCCTGCCCATATGTGACACAAACCTTCGAGAATTATGTACCTGCACCCCCACCCCGGTCCCTCTGTTAAACAACACTACCTAAGGCCCTACCATTAATTGTATAAGCCCTACCCTTGCTTGTTGTACCAAAATACAATACCTCGCATTTATCCAGATTGAATTTCTTCTGCCATTTTTCAGCCCATCGACCCATTTGATCAAGATCCTTTTGTAATCTTAGAAAACCTTCCTCACTAATTTTGGTGTCGTCCACAAAATTATTAACCATGCCTTCTATATTCTCATCCAAATCATTTATATAAAATATCAAACAACAGAGGACCCAGAACTGATCCTTGTGGAATACTGCTGGTCACAGGCCTCCAATCCGAAAAGTAACCCTCCACCATCACTCTCTGTCCCCTGCCGTTAAGCCAATTATGTATCCAATTGACAAGCTCATCCTGAATCCCATGTGACCTAACTTTAATAATTAGTCTACCAGGAAGTTTTTATGAAGTGTTGGCAGCTTTATTGGAAAATTGAGGTTCACATGTCCTCCCCTTGTACTTTAGCTCTGTCAATTAAACATATGCAGACAAGCCCTTAGAACTGGAGGGCATTCACGTGTCATGCAGGTGGCTGTGTGTGGATGGGGATTGTACAGTAACTGCTTGGTCTGCATACTTTGGCATAAAATTGTGCAGACTTTACATATTCACAATTAAAAAGAATTTGTTGATATTTGGGGATTTACCGTGTTAACTACACAATCGATTGATATGCTCAAGGATTTCTTCATTACAATTGTCAGCTCACAACATCACTTTGTCTGATCAATAATTCATCCTCAACATTGATTTATGAAGATAATTGGGGAGGCCAGACAGTTCCTGAGGATTTGATTTCTCATTGCTTTTGGGCCATCGCTACTGACAACAAGTGAACAGCATAAAGAAATAGAGTAATAACAAAACAAAATGCTCAAATTAATCACTGAGCTCACATATATTATAACACTGTAGCAGATTTATGTTGCAATAAGATGTGCAGACTTCACTAAACAAGTTGTGAGTACGTGAGTTCCACTAATCGCTGAACGTGTTGCAATATTGAGAATTTTTAGTATACAGGCAGTTGCGTTTGCTTGAATCATTACAGGGATATTGATATCTTTGTGGAAAACTAGATTTTTCTTCCCAGTATTGAATTTATTTTTTAAAAAATTGCTCAAATTGTATTGCTGCAATCAACAGCTGTAAGCAGTTGACTGCCAAGGTTACACAATGGGGATGGCTTCATCTGTACCCACTCAGAGGAAGCTGGGTATGTGGACAGTTAGAATTCACTAGATTAGCTACTTGCTCTGGAGCAGCTGGGAGCTGACTATTCCCAAGTTTAATTTACTCTATTGAGCTGGTAGCTAGGACACTTTATAACTGATGGGTTTCTAGGTCTCGCAGCTACCCGCCTAGCCAAATCTGGCCCATAGTCAAAATTTAGCCTAAAGTCTTCATATCAGTAGAAGGCCATTGATCCAAAACAGACAGATGCCCAGAAAAGAGCACTACAGGTTATGTTCAGCCTACACAGTGACAGTCTGGGGAATTAAATGGTAGGGGAAATTGTCATCCACAATTCTAAATTTGGCATGCTATTAATAACAATAGTTCACATTGTTCCACAAAAGTACCTGTAAGGCACCTTGTTACTAACATTCTAACTGGTTAGCCTACCACAGCGCACAAACTCACTGTATAAGTCCAGTTCACACATTCTGATCTCACTTTAAAGGGTGCCACAACTTGGGGTTATGACTTTGCCAGTAATTCTGAGACCGCCTGGAAGAGGGGAGGGCCATGATATAGTGAATCCATCTGTTATTGTCAGAGACTTCAGGCTGTATTTGAGTTTCACCATGCAGTTGGGCAGGAGGGGAGATTTTGGCAGTCTGTGGAAAACCCTAATGCTAGTCCAACATGCTTGTCAGTGGTGTTTTAACCTGACCGCTGCATTACCAAACCCTTTTTTGGGTTCCCTGACCAACTGATGTGAGGGTCTGACGGCAACCACAAGGTAATGTAACTTCAGGATATAAGATGATGCTCCAGGCATGCAATTTGATGGACTTTGGAACTGGGACCACAAAAGAAGAAATTTAGAATAACATCTGAACTCGAGTCAGCTGTAAGCCACAGCTCTGCATAATAACTAGAAAATCCCCTGCGCAAGTTGGCGTATTAATTACTGCATGGCTACACAAAAAAGTTACAGGGAAACTCAATTAAAGAATTGACATGCTGAAAACAAAATGGAGGGAACAGTGGTTCAGACATTCAAAATTCGTCTTATTTTAGTGATGCTGCCCTGAATCCACTGCTGGGAAGCATAACGGTCAGTAGGGAAATTCTATACCTTGGTGGTAGGAGTATAAATCCACAAATGAAAAATAGATGCAGCTATAGAGATTGGTCACACAGCCTGCCGGAGGATAGTGGTGCTGTGCTCCCAGATTTCATGCTGACAGTTGTTTTATCTTAGAAAATCACCAAATGGCTACATCACATGCATTGTCTTGTGTTCTCCAGCAAATTCTAGGGAGCCTTGGAAACTTGTAGACCCACTATTGAATTGCAAAACCCATGTTAATAGCATTCAACAAGATCCATCATTACATTGAAATTAACGGCTCACTTTTTCTGAGGGGATTATGTGCTGTCAGTTGGAGTTAACTTCACAAATAACTGCTTGGAGCTGGCTTCTTGACATACTTTCATGTTTTGTAGAATTTAACATACAGCCAAGTACCCACCATCTTGAAACTTCCCTATCCATTTCCCTGCCCAGAGCTATCAGTTAAAGCAGTCAGTGAATTGCAGCTGGCAGTTTTTGAAGTTGGTGCCAGGTCACCCAGGTAAGCAAACTAAAATGAGTTTGCAATAATGAAATAAGTAACAGTGCTAACCACTGAGCCATCATGCCACCGGTGGTGATATTTATTTTCTTAAGGGTTGTACAAGTTTCAAAATGTCTGCCTCAGAAGACTATGGAGGCAAGGTCATTGAGTAGTTTTAAGACAGAGGTGGATAGATTGTTGTTAGGCAAGGGAATCCAGGATTGCTGAGGTCGGGGTGGGGGAGGTGTGGGGGGGAGCTGGAAGAGATGGGAGAGATGGGAATGTGGAATTTGAAACACTAACACGTACCTGATGGTCTTATTAAATGGCCAGGAGGTTTTAGGGGCAGTGGTCTATTCGTAATCCTGTTTTGCATGTCATCGTGTAATTTATGTAAAAATGCTGTTATTAAGTTTAGCTCAGTGAAGTTAAATTTTACAGCACATAGAGCTGAGAAATGTACAGTAGATTCTGACAAAGGGGTCAGTTTTAATGAGGATTGGGATTTGGACCTCGTATGGAGTGGGTGTAGGCAACTCTCTGCCCTCATTAATGCCTGTGGCAACCTTTGCACCTGAAGTGTTGGCCCAATTATTTGCTAAGTGAAGAGCTTCTAGACATAAAAGTAAAGCTCAGATTGTATTTCTGGTAGATTGATATACAAATTTTTTCCAACAAAATATTGGAAACACACCTTTAAGCTCTCCATTTTAAGGTCACCATGGGAAGAATGAAGGTTAGCAGTAATGTCCTCTTGTCTACAGGTAGCAGGAAAATTGAAAAGATTCATATACAGTAGGCCTGAAAAGCAGATGTTTATCTGCACACAATTGCAGAACCCAGTGTTGCTGAGAGCCAACCCCTGCCCTTGCTTCGGTCTCCCATGGTCCTAACACAGTTGAATGCCTACAGACAGGCTTTCACAACTTGAAAGGCCATGCATTTACCTCCTACAATCTCTCCATTTTTAACTATAGTCTGATAGTGGAAAAACACCACTTGCTGTTGTAGAGACTGTGTTTCATTGTTTGTGATAGTGCTTGTTTTTATATTTACGGGTTGGGGCCATTGTGGGACACAAAAACAATGAAATCTTAAGGCAGCACTTGCCTCCCTTTTTTTTTCAAACCACTACCATTTTGGACTGAGATAAGGAAAAATTTCTTCACCCAGAGAGTGGTAAGCCTATGTAATTTTCCGCCACAGAAAGTGGTTGAGGCCAAAGCATTGAATGTTTTCAAGAAAGAGTTAGATATAGCCTCTGGAGCTGAAGGAATAAAAGGGTATGGGGAGAAAGCAGGAACAGGGTACTGAGTTGATCATATTGAATGGCAGATCAGGCTCGAAGGGCGCAATGGCCTACACCAGAGGGCATTACAAATGTTATTACACACCTCTGGGGTAGCTGGGGCTTGAACCTGGGCCACAAGATCCCCAGACTTTGTAAGATGGTTTAGTCAACTGTGATGATGCAGTGCCTTTAAGTGGTGTATTTTGTCCTGTTTTTTGCCCTCAGAAGAAAGGTTAAGACAGGTACCGCGTAGTCTGCTCAAATCCAATAAAGTAAACAGCTTTGGAGGCCTTGGGTTTTTGTTTAAGTTGGAACAATAGAAGCAGCCTGAATGGGTGAGGTTAAGCTCCAACGGAACCAGGAGTTTTTTAAGTTTTAGCCTTCAGTAGCAGTTGCTGGGGTCTTGTAGCTGGGTGTGGACACTTTTATTCCTCTCTCTGTTACAGCTAAAATCTTGGTTTCTCTTCGTGCTGCTAGAATTGCATGTGAGACCATCTGTTTTACTGAATTTGCCTTTGCCAAGGGTGTGTTTATGGGGTGTTACTATATTGGAACAGTTAATTAGTAGTAGTTAATATATATAATTTGTTAAGTGTTTTTTCGCGTTACAGTTAAGCCAATTCTTTTATGTCTATTTTGTCTGTATTTTAATCATAAGTGTAGAAATAGTGAGTTTTGCTTAAAGTCAAATAGTTTTCCCAATCGAATTGCATCTGGAATGCAATGCCTCACACTTACCTTGAAAATAAGAAAATGTTAGGATCTAGGCTGTGGTCTTAATATATTTCAAGGAGGTTTAGTCTGGTCTGTAAGGTGACCTTCTCAAATAGAACATGATCAATCATTGAAAATAATTTAGAGAACAATGTTTAGCAGATAAAGGTGTAATCTTACATTAATAATTTTTAAAAAAGACTAGCTGGAAACTAGCTGCTGGCATTGGCCTGCTTATGTTACGTAATGTTCTCATATAAATGTTTTATAAACATCTGTATTAGATAAGAATGTTTCCCTTTATTGAAGTCACAATACATGTGATTCTACAATACCATATTTTTCAGGCACCTGAGCTAAATGATCATAGTTCATGCCTGAGTATTAATGGTGAGTGTAAGTAGAAATTGCAGTAGCTCTGGACACTTGAAAAGGTTTTGTGAATTCACCTTATGCTTTTACTTGTTTCATTGGTGAATTCTAAATTTGTTACTGCTACTGTAATGTGACCATGGAATTGACAGCAATGGCAATTATAACGGCACATTTATTGGACTCAAACCTATAAATCGTTTTGCCTCAGACATCTTGGTTTATAATAAACAATTTGTTTGCTGGCCACTTATTTGGCTCATGTCTGTCAATGCTTCAGTGAAGTTCCAAGTTTCATCGTGATTCTTTTAAATTGTTTGTTTGGAAGTATCTTACTACATGTCCAATAAAAGACATCCAGACACATAGAGTGCACCTTCTGTTATAGAATCATATAATCCCTACAGTGCAGAAAGAGGCCCTTTGGCCCATTGAGTGTGCACCCCACCCCCAAAAGAGCATCCCACCCAAACCCTGCCCCTACCCTATCCCCATTTCCCATAGCTAATCCACCTAGCCTCCGCATCCCTGGACACTATGGGCATTTTAGCATGGCCAATCCATGTAACCTGCACATCGTTGGACTGTGGAAGGAAACTGGAGCACTAGCAGAACCCCACGCTGACACAGGGAGCATGTCCAAACTTCATATAGTCACCTAAGGCTGGAATCGTACCTGGGTCCCTGGCACAGTGACACAGCTGTGCTAACAACTGAGCACCGTGCTGCTGTAATAATATCTACACTACTATTATTTACCATTTGTGTTAACTGTCAGAAATGTCTCAAGACAATGCCTTCTGAAAGAGAAAAACTCATTACACAGATTTGTAAAGTGCTTGTATTCGTTCTCATTCCTAAAACGTTGCTGTAGTGTAGGCCTAAAACCAAACTTAGGGCACATTGCACCTATGCAAAATTAACTGCTGTATGTCAGCAACTGTTTTGCTAAATGCCATGTTAGGTGCTCATATTGTCTCGAATGCAAGTATTCCTGAAAGGCATCTGCAGTTAAAATGAATTCAGATTTATTTCTATAGTGCACTTTTACAAGACCATGCTCTATGTCAAAAATGGCTTTATTTATTGAGTGGGCTAAAACCAGAAGATGTTTATTTTTGAGAAAGGACTGACAATGATTTTCTTAACAAATCTAATGAGTTCTTAAAATGGCCCAAACGTTTACATAACTCCATCTTGCAAGTTACAAAGCTATCAGACAGAAGTTTTACTGTCTGGAAGTAGACCATCAGAATGATCAATTTAAACAAGTGTGAATGGCCCACTCCCTGAACTAGACAGCCAGGCATAATCTATTTATTCAGGTGGGTGTGATGAAGCAGCTCATCGCCACCTCTTTGATGACAGCTAGGGATGGGCAGTAAATGCTGTCCTCATTAGCAACACCCACAGCCCATGAACAATTTTAAAATAAATTGTTAAACCCAAACACTTTGGACAATGTACCCTAGCTGAGGAAAGGGATCCAATGACTAATGGCTGTAAATGATGAACTTGGAATAAGAGTCAGCATTCTGTATGTTTGTTTCAGATTTCCAGGCCTCCACAGTGTTTTGTTTTTACAGTAATCACATTCTGTAACTGGCTAGTTGGTGAACTGAGAGGTGAAAAGGGAGAGAGCCATTCTACCGCTCCTTTCCTGGCTATGGCTATATCAAATAGAGCAAGCCCCGAAGGTTCAACATTGTGTATGCGGGCAATTACAATGCTTGTATCTGCACTTCTTTCTTTCACAATTCTTTCTGCGCTTTTGGCAAAAATGGTTACATAAAATATAATTGTCTACTGAATTTTAAGTGTTGCTAATCCTCCTTATAGTTGGTGCTCATTCACATTGATATAATACATCATTATGCTGCCCTCTACTATTTTTAATATATTACTTGTCTTCTGAAATAGCTCTTAAACTGTGATTAAATAGAGCATCTTTACTGCTTAGATGCAATTGTAAAAGAGACATTCTAGTGCATTTTATATCTCAGCAACTGGCTTCAGCAATATTATGATTCATGATGCACAACTTGCCAGGGATCCCAACAGTAAAGTAATTGCTGAGCCAAGCTGCAAGAAAGCACTTACAAAATCACCGTAAAGAGCAGTTTTAGGCTCCAACAAAGTTGAAAATCTTGATGAGTGATGAAGGAACTGCTCTCCCAGAAGTCAGGTTTTCATTACCTTTTGTTTATGAAATACCAGACATTGCAGCTGTTTAAATGGAACATTTTGCCCAAACACATCTTAGTACATGGAAGCTGCAGAATCCTCATTTATTAACCCCTATGACTTGCTGTAAAACTTAAATATGAATGCAATTTGAAAATTCAATTAGAAAACCTTTTGGACATTCCTTGTGCTATTGAAATAAAATTATGCTAAATATTAGAATGAACTTTTGGATGTAAAATGGGCTCTCTAGCACCCGTAGCTTTGGAGCAGTGAATGACATTTCAGTAGTGGACAGCACTGAGCACCGTCTTGATGAAGATGCCAGCAGTGTGCAGTGTAAATAGATCATGGCATCTGTCAATATCTAACTGGTTTCACATCAGTGCTAACACTTTTCAGCTCATTGTTCTAGTTAATACCTCTTAAAAGCTCGCAGATGGACGTGCATTCACCTGCATGAAGGAACTCTCACCTCTGACGAGCACTATTTAAATAAATCATTGTTACCTTACAGGTTGGTTATTGAATATTTTCTCTTAGTTCCATTTTGTTTCTTTGGAAGTACGGGATATTTTGAGGAGGTGATTAGTTAGTAAAGTCTGCAGGGAGTGGTGCTGTCTGTGGGGAAAGCATTGCTTGTGACTATAGTGGCTGAGTGTGTGACTTGCTCCCAGTAGAGTTCCTTGGGCTGCAGCATGGGAAGGAAATAGTGCAGATGCAGCAAATCAGAAGATAAGTAAGTCAAGAGGGAGAAGGATTATCAGCTGTAGGCCCTCTTCAACTCGAGCCTTCAAGAGGTACTTTAATCTCCACCTAAACCAGAAAGAGTGTAATCCACATGTGTGAGTCGCAAAGGAAGTACTCCGAGATCTCTACCACCTGTTGGATTGAAACCTGCAATTTCGGAATAGTGCAAGAACTGGACTACTGTTTATCATGGCCCTCAATTTTGGTGTCAGGAATTTTCCAAGTTGGAGCAGGTTGTAACATCTCCCATTTATCTGTCCATTGCTGCAGCAGAAAGTTGACAGGAGAGAGGACCAAATGGAGAGAAGGAGAATCAGCAGGCAAGCGGCTTTGCTAAGATGGTGGATCCCCTCATGGTGCAGGGTGCCATTAAATATATTACTGTCAGAAATCACACAACACCAGGTTATAGTCCAACAGGTTTATTTGAAAACACAAGCTTTCGGAGTCTTAATCTTTCTTCAGGTATTAGAGAGCTAGTATCAGACACAGAATTTATAAGAAAAGATCAAAGGGTCACACCACTGCTGAGGATGTACTAAACAAACCTAAGATGCTGTTAAATCTTTAATCAGTTAAATTGCAAGTGCTCACGTGCAGACAGACACTGACACTCACACTCACTGTCTCTCTGTCTCCTACATACATGCGCACACACACACATGAATCTATGAGGTGAATTTGAATTTGCAAATACGTTCTATTTTGTTCAGAAAGCATACAATTTATGGACAGTCAGTCAGTCTGGCAGTTTATAAGTTCCTACTTTAGAAATAAAACCTATCTGACTCCAAACCAAAACACAGATTCTAAACCAGGCCTCACACCTAACATGTATTGTCTTACCTAAAATGTCACCTCTTCTTTACACTCATAAAATCTTTAGTTCTCTCAGGACAATGACTTCAGAGGAATTTGGGGGTTTACATATGCATATTAATCAATTAAAAACTTCTAACTGATTCAAGATTTAACAGCATCTTAAGATTTGTTCAGTACATCCTCAGCAGTGGTGTGACCCTTTGATCTTTTACTTATAAATTCTGTGTCTGATACTACCTCTCTTACTAACACCTGAAGAAGGAGAAAGACTCTGAAAGCTTGTGTTTTCAAATAAACCTGTTGAACTATAACCTGTTGTCGTGTGATTTCTGACTTTGTCCACCTCTGTCCAACACTGGCACCTCCACATCATTATATAAGTGTGGATTTGTAGCTACAAAATGTCAAGGAAATGTACCATAACAGCAAAGGTTTCCACTTGCTGAGTGTGCCATTTTTATCGAACCACGCTCTGCACATCATGCTGGTGAATGCCTGCAATTTTGGTAGCGGTGTGATGTGTTAATTTTGTTCCTCCACATTCCAAATGTATTTCAACCATTACGTCCAACCAGAGAATTGCTGCTGTACACTTGTTTAATGACTCCCCAGTGCAATATAACTATCTAACCAGCATTCATAGTGTTATGATCTCAGTAGAACTCATCAAGTTTTAAATAAAGAAATGTGAAATCTCAATGATTTACTAATACAATGGAGTAAGAGATTATTTCGTTTAAACCAGGAATGTTTTCACTGTACAAAGGTCATCCAAGACTACCTGTCTTATAAACTACCATTCAGAATAAACATGAATTAAACAGGAATAACAGGCAAATTATCGAATATACACAATAAATTGCACATACAATGGTGATACAACTAAGACTGATCTTGTGAATTGTTTCAGTCGTCCACTTAGATTTTGATGATGATACTCGGTCACAACATTCTCCAAACTCTGTGTGTTCCTCACAAGAAATTTCAGCTCCCCTCCTTCTAGGAGCTGATTTGTTTCCCAGCTGACTGCAGCACACAACCAACCTGAGACCTCGACATGGTCTTTTTCAGAAATATCTGCAGAACCTGCTCAACTCAGCTGAATGTGTCCAGTTGCCAGAAGTTTTGATTTTCAAAGTTGTTTGTTTTTTTTCCTTAGAAACTGGGAGGGTCATTTGCCCTCTGATGTAAACCTGTTCTATTTAACATTCTGTTCCCCATTCACCTCAGTTTCTGTTTTAGTTCAAGTCTCTCTCTAAAAATTAAATCTAAAAGCAGAGATTCACTCACAATATTAAAGAGCAATTCTACCATAAAGAACATAAATAGAAGCTAGAGTACACTGTCTATCCTTCAGAGCCTGCTCTGACATTCACTAATATCATAGTTAATCTTCAATCTCAACTTTACCTTTCTCATTTTTTGATTTTTTGTGTGTGAGATAGATGTGACTGTCTCTGACAAGGCCAATATATTTTGCCCGTCCTAATCCTGTATGAATTGAGTGGCTATTAATTATTTCTTGATTCCCTTTGTATCCAGAAATCTATCTGTCTCAGCTTGGTGGACTCAATGACTGAACATCTACAGTTCTCTGGATTAGAAGATACCAAAAATTCACACACCTATGATTGAAGAAGTTTCTTCTTATATTCGTTTTAAATGGTAAACCACTTAATTTGAGGTTGCAATTCTGATTCTTAACTACAACAAGCATTCATATCCTCTTCGCATCTACCCTGCTGAGAACTTAAACATTTTTATATCATAAAAAATTCAGCAGATGATTAAGCTGCTGAAGTAATGATTCAGTCACCTCAACAGCTGTAGAGGAGCTTTCCAGTACTTACCAGAGTGCATGAGCTGATTTGTGTTGGCCTATTGCATCCTCCACAACTTAGCCATCATAAGAACAACAGGCCTTGTCACTAGGGCTTTGATGAGCATCTTGGGAAGAGGAACAAGTGAAGAGGAACCCCACACATACTTGATCCAGATGGACTGTCTGTAAGGGCATTGTTGATGCACCTTTCCCATGAACCCAACCCAAATCCCCGTTGGATAACAATCTGCATACCTTATTATATCTCTGTGATGAATCATCACAAAACAACCAGTCCATAATAACTTTATCCAGTTAGAATATCAATATTCAGTTCAATACTCAAGTAAAGTAAATACTTACTGTTTGACTTGTGGATGTTTTCCTGGTCTGGTTGATATGCAGAATAGCACAGGGGCTGCAGTACGGTTGGTGGACAACTGTTGACCTACGATAGGAGAGACAAGCCAGCTTTTCAGGATGTCCTGGAACATTTCTGGACCCAGAAGACCCAGCTATGGATTGCATCCTGTCCTCACCCTGCCAGGGGCAACAGCATTCTGGGCTGGCTGCTGAGCATCATCATGAGCATAAAATGAAACAAAGGACACTGGTGGTAATCAAGAAGCATGAATGCTGCTGATAGAGAATAGGAGCTTCGAACTTGATGAAGCTGTTGCTACTTTCCTGGAACAGGGCCTTCACCGTCAGAATAATATGCCAGACCGCAGATTGCTGGACTGCGGTGAAGCCCTTTTGTATACCAGTTTCAGAACCATAATCGCAGCAAGCTGATATTTTGAGGCACCAATTTGAGCTTCCAATATTACTGGGGTATTTGGTGGCCTCCATTTCTGCTGTAGCAGAAGCTGAGACATCAGTCATCAAATTTTGCATCATGGTTGATTTTTGAAGTTCTCCTAGGCAACTGACCACAAGGTCCACACTGGAGAGAGGGGCTCCATGCAAAATCAAGTTTTGTGATTTTTGTAGCAGAACCTGTTAGTGACCTGTCCTTCAGAGAGCACAATCTTCTTTGTCTATTCTGAAAGCAAACTACTTGTGTCTAGTGATTCACCACATCTAGGTTGGACCTCTAAGCTCTTTTCTAAGATCCACACAGTGTTAGTATCTACTGGCAGCTGTGAAATCCAGTCTTTTATCTCTCCAGTCTCTTGCTCCTCAAGGGTTTAAGACTGCCTGGCTATGCAACAGATCTTGGATATCTGAAGGCTTAAAGGTAAAGCTAGGGTTGTGAGAATGCTGCAAAAGCAAGTGGTTTACAGTTACACCATCTGGAGCTTGTAAATGAATATTTACAATATAAATGAGAAGAGAATATGAGAAGCTGGATTACATAAGAACATGCTGTTGTCCTCTGTGGTTTACACGCTGCCACTGGCCACAGCAATGATTTCCAGCACATGGTCCTCTGTCAGGGTCAGAACATGTAGCCATCCCTATCCCCACTGCTTCTGTGCTGCTGCCTCTGATTGTAGACATGAGATGTGTGGATGGAGATAGTTGGTACACAAGTTGAGTAAAGTGGCTGATGGAACATTGTGTGAGATGACTCTGCACTTGCTAGGATATGGCACTTAAAGATGCATTCACTGACCTTAACCAGTCTTTTAACGTTATTGTGGTTCTACATCCAGGTCCTTAGATGGTAACCTGCTCCCATTGCACGTTGTTGTTGTTGTCTGGTATGTTCCCTGGTCCCCTGAACGAAACAGTGTGTCTCTCCTTTTGACACACCATGCACCAAAGCCTCCAGTAGTGTATGAGAACAACAGTGTGTTATCTGTCTGTTGTGCAATTTTTCAAAGCCCTTTCTGATCTCTAAATCTTGTGAGCCCTTGCTTCAGCCAGAATGTACCATGCCTTTAAGAGTGGAGACTAGGTTTAATTGTGCTAACCCCGCATGAACATCGGCCCCCTACTGAGGTGTGCTGCAATGCAATAGTGCATTAAGTACTCAGCTGCAGACCACTATTACAGTTGGTTTGTGTATTGCCAGCATTATTTGTACAGGCATAGAACAATTGCCTGTCACTATCCCTGCACCTGATTTCAGGAGCTATTCCATTTTTACCCTGTAAAATGATGCAAATTCCTAGAAATATTTTTTTAATCAGTACTTTTTTGTCAAGTGCCACATTTCTGACAATTTTGGGTTGGCAATTTCACTTTAAATCAAGTCAGAATACTTAAGTTGATGTTAATTTTATCTCCATTCGCGATTGATACAAATATTAGTTTGTCTCTCCAACCTATAATCTTGTTAATCAACAAACTAACCTTCATAATTCTAAAGTAAACAAAGCTATATTAGTGCTTCAAATTACGGATGTGAATCAAAATGCCTTTTAGAGCCATGGAACCTAATAACTGTTATATTTAAGTCAAACTGTCAAAATCAACGAGACTAGTTTAAAACCTTCAAGAGTGAAAGTCAGGTCAGTGTAGCTCCCACAGTGAAAAAGAATTAAGGAATGAATAATTGTGAAAATAAAATTTCAATTTAGAAGTCTCATTTCTTAATAGAGAGACTGCAAACATTGATTAATTTGCTTTTCGTGATTAGGTGGTTACTTATAGTGTAAATTGTCTTATTATTGTTCGTTGTTTCTGAATAAATTGCTTCAATGTTAAGGTTTTAAAAAAAGTTTTTGATGTTCTGTCACTGTCGAGCATAGAAGAAACTTTCTGTTGAGATATAGGTCAGATCCAGTCAATGAAATAATAGAGAAAAAGAATTTCTGTTCATTCTCTGAACAAGTTTGCAAAACCATCATTGGGGCAAGTATAGTGTTGTGGCAATATCATTGGACTAGTAATTCGGAAGCCCAGGTCATGCTCCGTGGACAGCTAATCCCACTACGGCAGCTGGTGGGATTTTATTTGATTAATAAATCTGAACTTGAAAAGCTGGTCTCAGCAGTAGTGACCTTGTGACTGTTGTCAATTATCATACACATTCACCTGGTTGACTGAGGAAGGCTGCCATTGTTACCTGGTCTGGCCTATCTGAAACTCCAGATAACAGCTCAACTGCTTTCAAGGTCAATTAGGGATGAGCAACATCCCATGAGAGAATAAAGAAAACCAGAAGACATGAGCAACAAAACTTACCTATGAGACTGATCTAAAAATAGAGAAACCCATTTATCAAGAACAACAGGGGCAAAGAAGGCACGTTCTGAGTAAATAGTCAATATGAGTGCCTCTGAGGTAATTAAGCTTTTAGGTTAATTGGATTCTGAATCTAATTCAATTTTTATGAATTGACATTACAGGTGCAGAACGGTTAATATTTGTTCTTGTGATGGTTGTGACATCAGCCAATTCTCAGTTGTCCTTTTTATTTAAGAGTCAACTGTCGAGTAAGGGACTAGAGTGTATTTCTGTCCTTGAATGGCATGAGTGCATCAGTTGAATTTTCATGACTGTCAAGCTTTCATAAGTATTTAATCTGATGCAACTTTGGAAGTCACCAAATTTAATTAATTCAATTTCCTAATGTGCCATGGGGAGAATTTAACTCTCAATCTTTAGATTATTATTCCATTACCAAAACTACCCTACAAAAGGAATTAAGGAATGAATGATAGTGAAAATAAAATTTCAATTTAAAAGTCTCATTTCTTAATAGAGAGACTACAAACTATCATTAATTTTGCTACCCTACAAATTTGTATCCTTTATGTGTTGACAATGTATATTAATAATTTGGTCAGAGAATTTGGTGAGTGCCTTGTGATTTTACATCTATTAAAATTATCCTGATTGTTTGGATTTTTTTTAAGAGACTTCAAGGTAATTATTTAGCCATTATGTTGAAAGGATTTCCAATATTTAGATCCAAAGAGGCTTGAGTTTGTAGAATTGAGGGGATGGCTTGTAAAGTTATTAGGTAAACAGTGAATTCTAGATTAAACAAAAATGGAACATCTGAAATAAAAACAAAATCCTGGAACTTCTCAATTAGTTTGGCTGCAGCAGTGGAGAGAGAAAGACAAAGTTGATGTTACTGAAAAAAAGTTAGAAGTGCATAATTACTTCTGAAGAGTTTCAGACAAGACACCATCACCAAAATCTGTGTTTTTTTGCTGCAAATTTAATGTAATTTCCATCAACAAATATAGATTTGTCTGAGCAATTAAGCGCAACAGAATAGGAATTCCAATTCTGCACTGGCCTGTCCACTGTTTTTTATGCATTTACATTGGTGTAGTAAAGACACTGAACTGAAGAAAGCAGAAACAAAATTTCCACCCAGGATATTTCTAAACTTTTGATATTTAGCAAGGCACACTATAACCGTATGTACAGCTGCTAATCAAAGTTTGCATGACCTATCATTAACGTAGAAAGGAAAGAAAACCAATAGGTAACAACAAAAGATTCTGTTTGCTGGATTTAGTCAATTGCAGAATGTTATAAAGTGTTTGAAAATTCAGGTAAGGGAGCTCTATTCATCTTATGGTCTACATCAATGGGAAGGAATTTTAATTTTCTAAGATACAAGTTGTTTGTAATGCCCAGAATATTTGGTTCCTCCCTGGAAGATATTTGCATCAATACATGATTCATTGATTATGTTAAAATTCTAATCTCCCAACAGTGTCCTGTATAGCCCGTATAAACAAAAACAGGCAATTCAGCCTATCATGTGGTGCTTTTGCTTTGCTGGAGCCTTTTTTATGTGACCATCAACTTATCTATCTATTGCTTTCTCCTTTGTGTTCTCTTATTAGCGCCTTTGTCCTTTTATTTTGCCGTATAATCATGTACCATCTAGCTCTAGAACAGTTACTTTTAGCTGTCTGGATATGGTGCCGATAGGCAATTTCTATATGTACATTTTAACATTTTGTTAGCTTACCTGCTTTTAACTGGACAGTTCAGCTTTACCAATAAATATTTACTCAGTATATTTGAAATTTGTAGTCTTTCTTAATTAGATCAAATCACTTAGCAAGTGCTTCAGTACAAAGTGGTGTAAAGCTCTTTGCCAATTATGAGATTAATGAAACCAGTGGTTGATCTGAAGAATTTATACTATATAATGAAGGAAATAATTTGTTGTTGGAAAGCTACATTTTGTTTTCCCAGAGGTTGTATTTGCACAAGCCATTATTCAGAAGTAAACCTTAGACTTAGGTTTTACTGCTAACGTCAACATTTTCTTAATATGAGCAATAAAAGGATTTAATAAATACTTTAGAATTGTCAGCTAGAAATTGTGATTTGATCAAAAAGTCTATTGCAAGACAACTGTTAAAAACAATGACAAAAAATGTAATTTTCATCATTTGTATTTGGGAATTTTGACAACACAGGAAATTTATTTGTTTTTATGTTTACTTGTTGGAGAATTTCCATCCCAGTGATCTTAATTTGGTCATCAGTGTAAATCAGTGGACTTAATTATTACAAATGCACTACCAAAATTGGAGTGCTGTTTTTTCCAATCTTTGCATATATCTGCATGTTTTATTTAGTGCTCAATGTGTAGGATTTCTGATTATAAACTTTGAATGAAAAATCTGAAGTTCACTTTCCTAAAAGAACTCTGTAACACCAAGCTTTCAGCAATAGCTACTTTGATAACCACTGTGAGAAAATTCTACATAATTGATATGCCCCATTGTCCAATGATGGAAACTGTTTTCTGAAACCTGCAGTAGTGCTAAGATCCTAGATAGTGGAAGTTTTCCAAAAAGTATTTGTAAGGTTTGACCAGACTTCCTCCCCAATGGATTTGCTTGCAGGACTGTGCCCGTTTGATGCATTCATTCCACACTTTCAGCTGTTTATATCATTTCCACTTTGCATGTATCTGACAGTTGAGAAATTTTTCTTTTCATTGATATTTTCCTTCCTCAATCTGTTTATTCATACTGGAATACGAATCTGCAAGTACTGGCCACTCACACCAAATGTCATGTAATTCTCATGCTTCGGTGTGACTACACTGTGGGGATAGAACAGGAAGAAGCACTTCTGTCCTCTGCTGATCTGTTCTCAGCACTTCTGGCAGTGATTCGTCAGTGAGCAGTACCAATGGCGATTTTTCTCCCACCTTGTCCCCTTATAAAATTTGGCAATTAACACATACATCTTTTCTCCTGTTGAAGCATGGCAGAATTTGCTAAGTGCAACTGAAAGACAAAACATGAACGTTTGATTTTGCAGAGCAAATAGAAAATGCAGAATCCAGAAATCCAAGTCAAAAAAATGCTGGAACCAGCCGGGTCGGTCACCATCTGGAAAGTTCAGATAAGTTAAAATGTCAGGCCTTATCAAAATTGAAGGATATTACGTCATTGATAAAGGAATTGAACTGAGGGATGAGGCAGGAAAAACAACCTTGTAAAGAAATGCAGTTACGGTGTCTGTAATTGCCAAAATAACAAGTGATAATAAGAGACGACAATGCAATGCATAATGGGAGCAATTAAACAAATTGGGCATATTTATAAAACAGAATGGTAGCGTTAATGGCTGAAGGAAGTGGGGCAATTAGGTAAACTAAAAGCTCAAAAAATGTGCAAAAGAGAGTAGGTTCCAAGAGCATGAGGGAAAAGTGAAAAGTCAGCCAATACCAAGGATCTAGAAGATAACCATTTAATTGAATGTTGCTAGCAGATCCATATAAACATTGAACAAATAGCAACTACTGAGGTTGAGAGCACACTAGCAAGCTTCAGTAAATAAGGGCATTAATGATGCTATTATGGACTGAAATCAGACTGTCAAACACAGCAATTTTTGCATGTTGCACATTCTAGATGTAGGGTGCATTCTTTGTTCACAGATCAAAGAACAGGCATAGTCAAATAAAAAGCAGTTAGAAGGGATTACAGCCAACTAGGCTAGGGATGATATCCCAGAAGTGTCAAACAATAATCAGAATTTGTTTATCCAGTTAACAACAAATATGAGTAGATCTGACTAACTATATTTCTGATTATTATTATGGATGTTGTTTGTTTTTGCCCAGTTATCTGCTCTTCTGTAATGAAAATAATGCCTTTGGTCTGGATTTTCAGTTTGCTGAATTTGTCGCATTACAAATTTAATGTCACTGTGTGTGTAAATGGTCGAATTTGAGGAATAGCAAGAAACATACCAGTATTATTCAGTAGTGCACTTACTAAGCTAAGAAATAGAGCAACTTGAAAAGAAATCCGAAAATTGTGAAAGAGCGTGGATGAAGTGAATGGGAATAGGATGACCAAAAGTTTAATGACAAAAGTGTATTTTTGCACATAGAGGTTTGTGGGTACCAAGTGTTAAAACTCTAGATGGTAGATGAACAAAGCAATTTAGTGTCCAGGCACTTGACATCATAAGTGAGCCCATGGATTTAAAAAGCAATTGTAAAAAGTTAATGGGATGTCAAGCTTCATCAGAAGAGCTGCAGAATATAAAAGCAAAACTCTGGAATGGAGAGCATCAGATAGACCAGTTTGCCAAATTGAGGTTAGATTTTAAATTTTGAGCAGCAAGGTGTTCTTCAGTGAAAGGTCGCTCAAGCCTCAGTTAAATAGAGCTGACGAAAAGAACTCTCATTGCCTCAACTTGTCCCTGATCGGCTCCTTCAAGATAGTGCCGAGGACAAGAGCAATCTAGATGAGAGGCCCCATCTCCAGCCACTGATTCTTCTTCTTTCCTCTTGTGAAATACTGTGAATGCCAGAGATCTGAGATGAAAGCAGAACGCTTCCTAATACCAGAGCCAGCTTGCAGACTCATTGCCATGGCTCCATGCCTCTGGCTGCTAACTGCTGTTCCAATCACAGTCTGATTCTCTCCCACATTTACTGTTGATCGGCCCATGAATACGTCTGCAGCATCAAATGCTGGAGAGGAAAGGCCTCTGAATGGAGGAGCAGCTCCTTGTAAAAATCTGTAAATGAGTTGTAAATTACAACCATTGAGTCATAGAGGTCTAAAAACACAGAGAAAAGCACTTGGGCCCCTTGAGTCTGCGCTGGTCAAAACTAACTACCTAACTCTTCTAATACCATTTTCCAGCACTTGACTCGCAACCTTGTATGTCTGGGCATCACAAGTGTACATCTAAACATGTACATGTAAATATATATAAGTATTAAATGTTATGAGGGTTTCTGCCTCTATCAACTTTATAGGCAGTGAGTTCCAGATTTCCACCAGCCTGTGGTGCCATGTCATGTAACTATCTTAAAAGCACATGGCCTGTCTGGTCTGGAATCCATGCAATAACATAATACTTAACTGTATTAATAAGTTTCCACACAACATAAAAATAAATGCAGAAGTTCAGTGGTCTTTGGACTAGGTGAGAGGCAGACGTCTTGAGGAAGTGACTAAGATACCACTGTCACCAGCCTGTGCAAATTGGTCTTTCTCTCTAACCAGCCTGAATCGGCTACTCACCACGGCTACTCATTCCAAAGTAAAGCAAGTTCCTGCTGTGTGCTGCTTATATGCAGTTGGTAAAGGAATATGTTGCTTGTTTGTGGAGAATTAAATGGAAAGGGGAACTTAATTATGGTGAGCTAGTCTTTTAATGAGCAAGCATGTGTTTTTTTAAAACTTGTTCCCTGGATGCCAGTGTTGCTGGATTGGCCAGCATTTATTACCCATCTCTAATTGCTGTGGGTCTCGAGGCACACGTAGACCAGTGCAGGTAAGGAAGGCAGATGTCCATCCCTGAAGGACATTAGAGAATGAGATGGATTTTTAGCAATCAAGCCAGCTGCCTATTCCAGATTTCTATTGAATTCAAATTTCACCCTATGGATTGATGGGATCCTTGTCCCCAAAAAATCTGGTGTTCTTGATCACTAGTCCAGTTATGATTATGCTACTGCCACATTACCACTATGCTACTGCCTCCCCTAAAAGGACTTGCCAAAACTTGCCTTTAAAGTCTGAAAATTTAGTTGGAGATTATGGTTTTGCCACCAGTAACCTAAACATTACTACATTAATTCCTAGCACCTCTTTTGTGCTTATCGTAGTGCTGATGTTAAGAATTTAATATGGAGCTATTAAATTGCTGTATATAAAATGGGAGTATTATATAGACCTTGCTTTTTCATAATATTGCTTTAAACCATGCAACTTCTATGCCGTTTTATTATGCACAAGCTCAATATTAGAGACTGAGAAAAATGTTGCAATAAGTGAAAGCAATTTTTTTTTGACAAAATACTAATTTCCATGGAGATTGCCCTGTTCATGTGTAAACCTTGGTAGAAGATCCGGGGAAACCTTAAAAAAGTTACATGATGGCGGTTGTCCCAGCAAAGTTACCATCAATCAGAAGAACACTAAGACCACAAAAGACTGTACAGTTCCAGCTACATCTTCAAGCAGTACTTTTTTAAAAAAACAAAACGGGAATTGCAGTGTGATGTCTCGTTTCCTGTGAAAATATCTACCATTTACAGGTTGTCTCAGATCTTATTTCATCATTAGTGTAATATTGAAAGAACTAGAAACTAGAAGTAGAAAACTGTATGTCATTGTAATGTAGAAACCATGCATTTCTCTGGGGACATGTAACAGAAATGTTAATACATTTCATGCATTTTTTTCTGAGATTTCAACCCTAAAGCAGGTTGTTTTAAGAAAGCATTGTATTGTTAATTGCACATAGTTACAGAAATTATTTCATGAAACTCGTACTACTCAGGCTTTTTATGTAATAAACATTCCAAGACGCTTCACAGGGGTAAGATGCCGCATAACACTGAGCCACATAAGGACCAAAGCCTTAGTCAAAGAAGTAGGTTTTGAGAAAGGTCTTAAAGGAAGAAAGTCAGGTAGAGACACAAAGGGATTGAATTCCAAAACATGAGCTTAGGCATCTGAAGGCATGACTGGTCGTCGTGGGACACTTAGGATTGGGAATGCTTTAGAGGCCAAAATTAGAGGAACACTTATCTCAGAGGGTTGTGGGTTTGGTGGAGATTGCAGAGACAAGGAAGGAAAAGACAATGGAGTGATGTGAAAACAAGGACAAGAGTTTTAAAGAGATAGTAGGAACTGCCTATTTTTCTGAAGAAGGGTCTCGACCTGAAACGTCAGCTTTCCTGCTCCTCTGATGCTGCTTGGCCTGCTGTGTTCATCCAGCTCTACACCTTGTTATACAAGAATTTTAAAATCAGGAGTCAATGTAGGTCAATGTAGGTGAAATTGGATTTTAAAAACTTGCGATAAGTAAAGACATAAGCAGCATAAATTTGGATGGCCTTAATGTTACGGTGAGTAGAATTGGGGGAGACCAAGTAGAATTATATTGGAATAGCAAATGCTAGAGGTAACTAAGGCATGGAGGGGGGCTTTCAGTAGCAGATGAGCTGAGACCTGGTCAAAGTATAGTGACATTAGGTGCTGGAAAGAGGTGGTCTCAGAGAGTGCATGAATATAAGAACTAATAGCGGTTGTAAAGGTAGGGAAGAGTAAGTGGCTGCAGTGACAATAGGTAAGGATGATTATAAAGTCAGTATAATGATGACTGGAAAGACAGTGGTGGCAGGCACAGGTTGAGTCATAAGTGTGCAGGAATTCTGGCGTGAATAGATGGTAGCTGAGTACTGGCTGGGTTGACATTAGTCAGATAAAGGCTGATGAGCCTGGAAAGTTTTGAGGTTGGTGAGACATTGGTACTTGGGTTTTTTAAGAAAAAGAAACAATGGACAACATGCTTGAAATTGACAGTCTTGGCAATATTTGGAAAGTAGTTTTTAATCTTAAATAAAAAGGTATACAACTTTCGAGCCAGGTCAAGCAAATAACCAGGGAAAGAGATGAGAGGTAGGGTGTACAGAAGAAAATTGCACGTAAATTTTGATATTTTAGGCAGATCGACCATCATAAAAGTTACAACACCCTTTTCATGAGTGCAGGACCTTTTTTTAAATTCATCTGTGGGACTTGGGCATTGCTGGCTAGTGGCCAGCTTTTATTGCCCAGAGGGCAGTTAGGAGTAAGCTGAGGGTCTGGAGTCTTGTGTGAGCCCGAGCAGGTAAGGATGGTACATTTCTTTCCCTCGAGGACTTTAGTGAAACAACAATCGACTGGTTGCATAGTCCCATTAGGCTAGCTTTCATTTACACTATATAAACTGAAATTTGCCATGGTGGGATTTGAACCCATGTCCCCAGAATATTAAAACTCCTTTCTTTGACTTCAGTATTTTCAATCATGAGGATAGACTGTCCACTGTTATTTACTTCAAACCCACTGACTTCCACAGTTGTTTTGACTACACTTCCTCATTCTGCTTCCTACATAGACTCCGTTCCATTTCCTCAGTTTCTCTGTCTCTGTCACATCTGATGATGCTGCTTGCCACTGGGGCGCCTTTTATATATCATTTTTTTTCCTCAACTAAGGACACCTCATACCATGGTTGACTTCTATTGCCAACACATTTTCCACACTTCTGCCTTTACTCCTTTCCATCCAAGAACAGCACCAGGATTCCTCTTGTCCTCACTTTCAACCTCACTGGTCTTAGCGTTCAAAGGAGCATCCTCTGCCATTTCTGCTACCTCTAGTAGGATATGACCACCGAGCACATCTTCCTGTATACTGCCAGTATTCTGCAGGGACTGTTACCTTTGCGAAACCTTGGCCCATTTCTCCGAGGTCTCTGAAAACTTAAATCTTCACCTTTCCCCTAATGGTAGCCCCCAGTGCAATCTCTGAAGGTGTAACTCTTAACTTTTTAACCTCTTCCCTCCTCCCTCTACGAAGCCCCAAACAAACTTTCATGACGAAGTAGCATTTTACTTGTACTTCTTTCAATCTAGCTGGTGTATTGCTGCCCGTAATGTAGTCTCCTTTACATGGGTGAGACCAAAGTTTGAGTGGGTGACCACTTTGTGGAACATCCCCACTCTGCCCATAAGATTAACATCAGACCTTCCAGTTACTTGCCGTTTTAATAAACAATTTTGCTGTCTGCTGACATTTTCATCCAGCATCTACTACATTATCGCATTGAAGCTCCACAATAGTTGGAGGAAGAACAACTCAGTTTTTTGCTTAGCCACTTTACAGCTTGGACTGAACATTGGGTTCAAAAACTTCAGAGTATGACCTCTGTTCAAATTCAAGGTGTAAGCTCTGTCCTCCATTTAGATAGGGCTTGGTTTTGAAATCACACCCTAACCTCAAGCTCTGTATGGCAACTTCAACTCAGATCATGGCTGTGATGCTGAAGAGAAGGTTCTGGATCATGCACGTTTTAGGGAAAGCAGTAAGGTAGTCTCATGTTAGTAAAAGAATCAGTGGTGTTGAGTGCAAGGTGAAAATGTGAAAAATAGATGTAATATTTCTAAATTAATCTGCAAAAATCTTCAGAATCTGGATACTGAAAATTTGTATCCAGACAGACCATGCTGTCTGTCCTTCGTGAACATGAACATCTCTGTGAATGATGCTTGCTTGTAACTTTATAATTAATACTGCTTTTTTTCTCTTTCAGGTTTCTCTCATTCAGCATTCACATTTGGAATAGAAAGTCATATAAGTCAGTCAAACATCAATGGGACACTAGTGCCACCTGCAGCACTAATCTCAATCCTTCAGAAAGGATTGCAGTATGTTGAAGCAGAGATCAGCATCAATGAGGTAATATGATGGCTAACAAAATATTTATTACCTTTAACCCAGTGACTTTCAGGTTCCTATTAGGCAACAATTTGCAGTTTTAAGTGTTTATTGACTTGCTTCAATTTTTTTTTTGACATTTCCATTTGAGTCAGAGGAGTTTGTAAAAAAGGACACTTGAATTTCTACTGGTACTTTAACATTATAACAATGATAGCTGTATTAAGAACTCATATAGAATAATCTATCATGGTGGTCTTAAGTGCTTAGAGCTTCACTTAGTAGAAACGGCGAAAGGCTTTGACATTTCTTAATGATTGCCAACAATGTCAAAGGCTACCATGATAAACTCACTATAGTTGTGCTGCAAATCTGGTTAACATAATGGCCCAGATTTTCTGATGGCCCAGACAATCATTATGCCAGTGCAGATGCACATGTGTGGGGACCCTGCAGAATCCCCATCGTAGCAGATGCTGAAGAAATTGCCTGGGAAATTGAATTTTCTGTTGTACTATTCCTTTATGCCTGAAACCTTCTGAATGTCTCCATTTAAACCACTGACTTCAGAGGGTTGGATGAAATTAAATAAAACATTTACTCAGAAAATGTTAGACCATTAACTACATAGTCTAACTGACTGAGTAACTACTCCACAGACTCCATGCTTATTTCATGTACCCCTGACTTACACCTCACCCAGACCACTTAGGATCACTAGACCCTACCTCTTGCTTTTGCCAACCCCTGTACCATTGCTGCCTTATTACCCACCCCGCACATCCCTTGGTTAACTTTCTTTCTGTTCTCCTTCCCATGCTATATGCTGTCTGTTTCCAGTTCCCTTTCCTGCACTGTTGCCACTGCCCTGCTCCTGTACCGTTCTTCTCTCCCTTGTCTGTCCCTATATGCTAGTCATGCTCTTCTACCCACCGTCCCCAAATGCTCCTTACACATTCTGTCATCCAGCCTGTGTTCCTGCTTACCCTCTGCTTTCTGAGAGCTCTCTGTATTCAAATCTGTCCACATTCCTGCCAATGATAGTGCAACTCTGCATTGAGAAGCCAGCTCACAAATCTCAATGATATTTGTAAGTAAATGCCTGTTTTCTTAATAATGCTACAAAAATGGTTATTACTGGCAGCACCTTCATATTAGCACATATTATAATTTTGATAGTCTGCAATTATCAATCCAGTTAGAAATAGTACTTTGAATCAAAAATATTTGCAACCGCCGCTTTGTTACCTTCCAAATAAATGGAGAGCTCTTCAATGAAAGTCATGTTGCCCAGAGTTTTTATTTTAAAAAACGAAATATTTTATTTAAACTGCAATTATACAAGAAGCAAAAATAAATTGGAGGAGTTAATTTCTTAATCTTCCATGTTAGTCTCAGGTGCTTTTCTCAATCCAAAGTAGCAAAAACATTTGAGTGCAAGCTGTTGTGTTCAAAGCGTTCTGTCTGTGTGAGGGAACTGCACAAACTAATTGGCTAAGGAGGACTGATCAAATTTATTAAAAACCGAAAGAACTGCTGGATGATGTAAATCAGAAACAAAAACAGAAGTTGCTGGAGAAGATCAGCAGGTCTGGCAGCACCTGTGCAGAGAAATCAGAGTTACCATTTCAGGTCCAGTGATCCCTTCCTCAGAACTGACCTTTTCCAGCAATTTCTGTTTTGATCAAATTTATTGTTGGAGTCAAAGAGTGTGTGATTAAAGTGCCAGCCTGATCAAAGTATCATTCACATGCTAGAACAATCATTCAACACTCTCCTGATAACAATGCCTTAGCTTTAAATTAGATATATCTAGTTAAGTGGATTATTTTTGCTGGAAAACAAATACAACCAGATAATGTTGGATCAAAATTCAACAGGTCTAACAGTACACACAAAGACAGAAACAGAATCAGATTTGACAAAAGGTTGACTCTCTTTCTGACTCAACGGATACTATCAGACCCGAGCTTTGCCACCATTTTCTGTTTTTATGCCCCAAATCAATTTGAAATAGATGGTGCCAATTCAAGCTGACTAGCTTTTATTAAACTAAGCTTCTGTTACAGCCACTTGAAATTATGGCAACATCACATATTAACATACATCAAAGCTACAACATTTGACCAACCAATCTGGACCTGTTCTGAGGGCTGTTTGTGAAGATTTGAATAAAAGGCACATGGTTCTTAGCATTTGGCCACCTCCAGGCTTCTACAATTCATTGTAAACGATAAGCAAGTTTTATATTCAGTCTTCCATAAAGGCAATAGAAATATCTCTGTGGTCACAGAAATATTACAATGCTAAACATATGAAAAATTTCCTCAATTGAATATGGATTCCTATAGTGAAATAAAAAAGGACAGATTTCTGGTCCATCGCATTAAGCTCCAAGCCGATCTGTAACATTGCACACCGCTCAGTAACTCAGCCCATTAGCACTGAAATTTCAGTCTTTCCCTTTGCCACATCTGTGTTTAACTATTTTAATCTTGCAACTGTGCTCCAAAAGACTTCAAGTTAATAAAAACTTGGCTGTGGGTATCCTATTCCTCATCAATTGTTATTCGCCAAACAAACCTGACCTTACTGATGTACATTGGTTCCAATCTCCCAGGTCCTCAAATTTAAAATTGTAGTCATAGCATAAGTGACTTTGCCCCTCCCTACTTCTGTAAGCTTCTTAAAACTACCTGACCCATCCTTTGTACCTGACCTAAAAATTACTCTTTGACAATGCTTTTGTCAAACCTGTACATCTCTTTATATCTTCTTGGCTCAGCATCCATTTTATTTCAGCTGTTTGGAATATTTCTCATTGTTAAAGGTTCTATGTAAATGCAAGTTGTTACTGGTAGAAATTAGCAACTTCCTACCATTTGTAGGGAAATGATGACACCCTGTATATTTGGGTACTTTTTAATAACGCCTGAGAAAGCACTTCAATTTAAGGGGTTCAGTTGAACACTACATGAGTTTGAGCTTCAGGATGGCCATTACACAATTTACAATGGAGCTATTGTTGTATTATAAGTTATTACTGAGAAGCTAGTGGGCAGTTGTTAATATATCGCTGAATGTAAAACACAGTACAGTTTGTATGGCCAGTGGCAGACTGCATACATTTATTAGATTTTGGTCCCTCAATATTTACTTTTGTTGTTGCTTCACACATGAGGAGAGGGGAGAAACAGTGGTTTAGTTCTTGAAAGTCAAATGGATTAATGAGCACCGTTCAGAGCTTTTTCACTACCTGGTATAAAATGGGCAAAAGCTGCGTCATCAGCTTTTCCATGTTACAGCTGAAATTATATTTATATCTCAGCCTTGCTGCAGTATTTGTTACATGAGGCATTTTATAAGGCAGTAATTTTAACATTTAAAAATATAAAAGTGGTAGCAACACAGTGAGAAGATTGGGACATCCTTTGGTACATAAAGGAGCTTTCACCACATAACTGAAACAAATCTAAAATTTTCAGTGCAAAGCACTTAGTATGCATTGCCTATTTTTCTATGATGAGCTCAGCAAGTTTTTGGTAAAACATGTTCGTTCAAATTAATTAAGTAGTTATTTCAGTCTTGCAGCTTCTCTGGTGTATCATTTGGATAATAGTAATCCTAGGTTAACAATCAGTACAATAATATGGAAATAGCTGCATTATCTGCAAAGAAAGCTCTGCAAACCATCTAGTTTATCCCAGTTTTATTTTCTGGTTGAGAAGGTTTTTGGCAGAAGGTGCCTGTCTAGGCGGTACTGCTGACATGTGCTTTACTACTTTCTTTTTGTCACGTTCAGTAAATGAACAGCAAAATCATTACATCATAGTACTCCAGCTCAATTAAATCAACCTTGAAGTAAACAGGAGACTGAATAAGATTGGTAGACAGACCAACTGAATTATTCAGAGCATGTGCAGTTCGTTTATCAGATACATCAGTTTAATGCATACAGGAGCTTTGCTGCTATGTTTAACCCTTAATGTGTACGCGCTGTTGATTATTGCTTCATTAACTCAGGAAGGTATTTGATAGAGCTCAGCATTATGAATAGCCTTTATATGTCCAAATGTTCATAAACCACAGATGTATGAGTTGAGTGTTTTGGAGTCATGATGCAAGTTACTTGGTGCATAATTCTCAGTATCTGACCAGTTCTTGTAAACTCTGTATTTATATAACTGATCCAGTTCAGTTCATGATTAATAGTAATGCTTGGGATTTTGATAATTGAAACAGAAATTGTTGGAGAAATTGCAGGTCTGGCAGCATCTGTGGAACGAAAACAGAGTTAATGCTTTGAGTCCAGTGACCCTGCTTCAGAATTTTGATAGTGGGAGATTCAGCATTGGTAATGCTCTTGAATGTTAAGGGGGATGCATTCACTCTTAGCCGTCTTGCTACAGATGATCATGGACAGCTTTAGGATATGCAAACACTGCTTAACATTGTGCAATCATCATTGAACCTCTTCATCTCTGACCTCATGATGGTGGCAGGGAAATTGATGAAATAGTTGAAGGTAGTTTGGTTTAGGCAGTGACTTGAACAGGGTCACTGACATGTTCTGCTGGAATTGTGCCAATTGCCTAGCAGAACTCTCATGGTCAGGGGCAAAAAAAAAAGGTTCTGTGCCATTAGTTTCTGCTCATTGTATACATTTTTCACAAAAAGTAGATGGGAAAGTGATCATTTTTGGTCAGTCAGATTTCATTCCAGGAATAACAATTCTAGTGTGCTGATATTATAATTCCAGGCATGGAATGAACAAGCAGTAGGCGGACTAACTGATTGTTCCTTTTTTTTTTGTTACCTTGGGATCTTGTTACAATGCTGCCAACAGTGTTTTTCTTTTATTCATTCATGGAATGTGGACATTGCTAACGAGGCCAGCATTTATTATCCATCCCTAATTGCTCTTGAGAACTAGATGCATTCTGCTAATGGGCGTCTTAGTATTGCTTACTGGTGCTACATCTAACGCTGTAGTTAAGAACTTTTTTTGGCATTTGGGAGAGGCTGGCCAATCCTAGACACCCCAGTAAATAATGATGTTACAGTGGGGACAGGATGATTGGTGTACTGATTGTTTTTCTTTAATTAGATGGGTATTGCTGCCAAGGCCAGTAATTATTGCCCATCCCTAACTGTCCTTGATCTGATTGGCTTATCTGCCATTTAAGAGTCAGTCACGTTGCGCGTAGGTTAGATGATATATGCCCTTCTTTAAGGGGATCCTGAATCAGATAGATTCTTGGTCACCACTAGTGAGACTTGTCTTTCATTAATGGAATTATTATTTGAATTTAAACTCTGTTTCCATGTTCCCAAAGCATTAGCCTTGTCTTATGAATTACTAATTTAGTAACACTATCACTACACCACCCCCTCCTGTAGTTGGGTCAACTTAAAATTATTCTTAGTGGTTAAATCATTTTCAAACACAGAAGCCCTTCTTATATCAGATTTTATGCATAAAACTAGACATTTGGCAGATGAGGCAGAAAGTGCATTTAAGAAAATGATTATATGTAGCAATTAAACTTCAAAATGCAGATGTTTGCATAACTCATCCTTTCCTGCAAGAGCTGAAATGCTTTCTCATCACTTTGTCTGAAACTGTTTTCAAAGATCTCATAATTAACTCCTCAGGCTCAATTATGAAAAAGCAAATAAGGCTCCCCTGATGGCTTTGGGAATTTATCTAATGAGTATTTAAACACGATTGATTCCTGCCCTGGGCTGAGTGAGCTGAATACTGCCAAGCTGATGCTAACAGCTACATTGGTTTCAGGATCCCTTGGTTGAAAAGGGGAGAATTCAGTCCTTAAAATTGGCAGTTTGTGCACATTGAGCTTGGCTACGCTGTCTGTTTGGCAAATAATCTCTCTGTTCACTGTTGAGGCGCACACTAGAATAACTTGGGATATTTGCAGCTGATATTTTGGACCAATAGCTCAATAGAAGTTGTTTGTATTTTCAGGGGTGGAAGTAAAAGGGAAAAAAAAAGATGGAGAGAAAAAGAATAAGTGAAATATGTGACCCAATTGAAGGATCAGTGCATGGTAAAATTCTTATTGTATTAGGCATCAAGTAGTTGCAGGAGCATTCATTTACTATCCTGCCGGGAATACTGCATATTCCATGACATAACAGCCGACTTACTGAATACAGGAAGTTAAGCCAATAATCATTGCACAGCTGCAGAGATAGTTTGGTATCTAAACAAAAAGAAATTAAGGCACTTGAACCCTATTAGTTAGTCATTTGGAGTTATAGTTGAGTGAATTGCAAATTAAAATCATAGCAGCATGAAACAGGAAAGGTGAATTTATGGAGTCAGAAATGGTTGACATTGTAGTGACAGTCATCAAAAACAATTGCAGTGTTTATATCGGCTCCATTGCTGACCCCATAGGTTGGGAGAAAGTAAGAGAAGACTGAGCTCAATCACCAAAAACAAAATGTGCTTTGTGGATTTCTTGGTTTGTGACTCAATGACAATATAAGGCTGTTACTAGCATGTATCAACATTTATTGCATCAAATATAGTTTGTGCTGTTTGCCCAAGTGAAGTGGATGTAATGGAAATTTTGGATATCTAATCTTCTCTTACAGGCCATTTAAATGTTGTATTCAGCTGAGAAGATTTTGCATCGCTTGCGTTTTGTTTCAATGTTACCACAATTGTTGTTTATACTGTGAATTTTTATGCCTTTACACTTGGAGGGTTTTTCTTGTCTTTAATTGGTGTGGTCTGCTGGGAAAGCTCTCACTCAGATGCTAACCTGCCAGTTTTAAAGAAAATTCTTTCATAGGATGTGGGCATTGCTGGCAAGGTTAGCATTTATTGCACTTGGGGAAGGTAGTTAATGAGCTGCCTTCTTGAACAGTAGCAGTCTACATTTAAAGATGGATTCCAGTCATTTTGGGCAGGTGTACTTGCTTCTTGTAATTTTTAAAATGCAATTTACGGGAAAGGTGCAAGAATTCATGAACCCAATCCTCCCCATCACCGCTCTACTCCATTTCAGCTGAACGCAACCCTGGATTAGGTCAATGTTGTCCTTTTATTGAAGAGAGCAACTGCCAGTTTCTGCAGGTTTTAAGTTCATAGAAAGTGGTAGAGAGTGTCATGGGAGACTTGAGCATTCTCTATATTCAGATTGAGCCCTCAAAGTGGCTTCTGATTGTACCAGTTGCAAAGATGACTTCTTTTAGACGTTGAAGATACATGTAGACAGTGACAAATGTGCACAACCTACGTGCCATTCCTGGGTGTCAGGAAATATTATACAGCTATATTGATCTAAAATTACTTAACATATTTATGTTTAGAAAGTTGATGGGCAAAGCAGTACTTATTATTCATCTTTGATGCTGTGAGTGCACTAAGTCCATTATAAAACCCTACCGTGCAGACAGAGGCCATTCAGCCCATCAAGACTGCATCAACCCTCCAATCAGCATCCCACCCAGTCCCACTGCCCTCACCCTATTCCTATTACCTCACATTTACCATGGCTAATTCATCTAGCCTGCATATCTTTGGGCTGTTGGAGGTAACCGGAGCACCCAGAGGTAACCCATGCAGAAATGGGAAGAATGTGCAAAGTCCACATGGACAGTCGCCCAAGTTTGGAATTGAGTTGGGCTCCTTGACACTTGAAGCAGCAGTGCTGACCACTGAGCCACTGTGCCACCCAAATGTAACGTGTAGTTCTGTAATCAATTCAAATAAAATTCAAAAACTGATGGAACCAAAGAAAGTAACATGTTAAAACAAATCTAAGAAATCAATTAAATGTAATTCATAAAAATGTAAGTTTTACCACTGTTGAAGGCAGATACAAATAAAGAAAATAGGCTTTCAGGCTTACTGTAATATTAACAAGGTTCCCACACCACATATTCAGAAATGTGTATCTAGAGCAGTTCCCAGTGGTAGGTATATACTTGATGTGACCTCCATCTTTGCGTCCCTATTCTCAGCTGAGGTGTTACTCTTGCCTCAGCAGGTGGAGCAAAATATCACATTCCTTCACAAAAATTCACACCACAAGAACACAGCTAGGCAGGAAGCAAATCCAAACAGAGCATGGGAGTCTATTTTGCCTGGCACTGTACACAATCCTTGCACATGACTGTCTCATCCTGGCACAGCTGGGGCACTCTGCCATAGCAGCTATCTCCCCCACAGGATTGGCACAAACTCACCTGTGGAATGTGCCAGATGAAACAGCATGCCCAAGAAAAGAGCTTTCATTCCAAAGAAACAATGGCAAAAAGTTGAAAACAAAATACAGGTTTTCCAGGAGTAGCAGAAGTAGTCCATGCAAATATCTGTTGACAGGCTCACAATGAAAAGTACTGCCACCGCCGGAAGTCCTCCAGCCAGATGTTTCATCGGATTACCAGGATAAGCAGTCTGCCTTTCCCAAAGAAAATTAATGAGCTAGTTGGGTTTTTACATCTTTCTGGCACCATTCACAGTTATTATCTGATGCAAGCCCCCTAATTAAATCAAATTGTTATCAAGTTAAATATCACTAATTACCACAAAGGCAACCAGTCTTTCATATACTGAGGGACAGGCAGTGTAAGATTCTGAGGACAGTAGGGATTGTGGTGCTAAACGAAAGGGCTGACAGGGTGGCAATGTCATTGAATTATGAATCCCGAGCCCCAGTCTAATGTCCTGGGGACTTGGGTTCAAATCGTGACAAAGCAGGTGTGATGTTTGAATTCAATAAAAATATTGAATTCAAAGCTAGACTAATGTCCATGTAACCGTTGTGAGTGAGGGTAAAAATGCATCTGGTTCACTTTAAGGAAAGATATCTGCCAACATAACCTGGTCCCATGATTTTGTTCCAGGGTCAGATACACAGAGGTGGGAGGTGAGCCTGCACATGACTCCAGGCATGCATCAATCTGGCTCTGTCTTAACTGTTTTTTGAAATCGCTTACGGGGATGAACCAATTCAAAGGCAAATAGGGATGAGTAACAAATGCCAACCTTGTTAGCAACAACCACATCCCACACAAGAATAATAATCGAGGATTTTTAATTTTAGGTTTCATAATCCTGTCCTGATGCAGGTTGTGTCATGATTCAACCTTTTGTGAATCCACTGTGCCCTGTAAACGTCAAGGCTTGACCAGTACAAAAATGCATCTAATTTGTCAGGTTTTCCATATTTTAGTATGTGGTCTCACTGTAGTATGGAACAAGTTTAGTTTAAAAAATGTAAAATATAAGAACAGAATAAGGCCACTCAGCCCATCGGACCTGCTCCACTGCTTCACTGAGATCAAGGTTGATATGTTCACCTTCGCCTCCTTTCTTTCCATTTCCCTATAACTTCTGATGCCTTTACTGATTAAAAATCTATGTATCTGAGTGATCCAGCCTTGAGAGCTGTCTGTGGTAAAGAATTTCACAGATTCACTATTCTCCGAGAAGAACTTACTCCTCGTCTCTATCGTAAATGGAATACCCTTCACTCTGAGATGATGCCCTCTGATCATAGACTCTCCCACAAGGGGAAATACTCTTTCTGCATCTATCTTGTCAAGTCTCCTAAGAATTTCATATATTTCAATAAGATTGCCCCTCATTCTTCTAAATTTCAATGAGTACAGGCCCAATCTACTCAACCTTTCCCCATATGACAGTCCTTCCAAACCTGGTACCAGCCTAGTGAACCTTCTCTAAGCTGCCTCCCATGCCAGTGTATCTTTCCTTCGATAAGAGGTCCAATACTGTTCACAGTGTTCCAGCTGTGGTCTGACTAGTGCCCTGTACTGTTTTAGAAAAACCTCCTTACCTTTGTACTCCATGCCCTTTGAATCAAAGGCTAACATTCCACTTGCCTTCCCTGTTACCCACTGAACTGGCTGCTAGCTTTTGTGATTCATGCACAAGGAGTCTCAAATCCTTCTGTTCTGTAGTTTTCTCCAGTCTTTCTCTACATAAATAATGTTCAGCTGCTTTGTTCTTCCAGACAAAGTACATAATCTCACGTTTTCCCACATTATATTCTATCTGCCAAGTTTTTGCTCACTCACTTAACCTGTTTATGTCCCTCTGGTGGCTCTTTGTAATCCTCACCACTTGTCTTCCCACCTATTTAGTATAACCTGCAAACTTGGTGAGAGTACTTTCACTTTCTTCATCCAAGGCATTAATATACAGTAAATTTTATTTTAATTGGCACTCTCAATAAACCAACAAAACTATATACCTGAAATACTGGAAGTCTGCTGTATTATCGTGATCTCCACGATGTCCAAGTAGTCAGTAAAGGCTGAGAGTGAGAACCTCTGTGCCGGTAAGTTTTATTTAAGGGAAAGTTAACCCCTTTGTGTTGAATTTTTACTTTGAACCAAATTTCCAAACGTATAGTCCAAATACTAACTTGGCTTGCATCTGCAGACTCGTGCTGACATTGACTGTGTCCCTTAATCACGCCTCAATACTTCTTCATTCTTTCAGTTGCTGATCTATGTTTATTCCACATAAATATTTTAAAATGATAATCATTTTGGCGATTATATAATTCTAAGGGCTGTATAAATGAATATATATTGGCTTGTAAGACACTTTTGCCCATAAATTTCCTAAATGAAAGATGCATAACAGGTAACAAGGAAAAATTGAAAATGCTTTTGTAATGTTGCCCTTTTCTTTTGAAAAGAAAACTAACGTATTTTGTTTCAGAGATAAAAGGTACTGCAGATGCTGGAGAATCCGAGATAACAAGCATGGGGCTGTGATGCTGCTTGACCTGCTGTGTTCATCCAGCCCCATGCTTGTTATAACGTATTTTGTTACTCATTTCATGTTTTTGAATTTTGGAGGATTAGGCCATTATTAAATTCAGACTACTTCAGCCAGCAAGAACATTGTTACTATGTGCATGCAAGCACCCTAAGCTATGCTGTATAGATGTTGGCCAACATTTGGAATATTGTGAGCAGTTTTGGGTCCCGTATCTAAGGAAGGATGTGCTAGCGATGGAAGGGTCAAGAGGAGGTTTACTAAGAATGATTCCGGGGATGAAGGGCTTGTCAAATGAGGAGAGGTTAAGGACCCTGGGTTTGTACTTGATGGACTTTAGAAAGGCGAGGGGACTCTAAATGAAACTTAAAGAATTCTGAAAGATCTGGATAGAGTGAATGTGGAGAAGATTTTTCTACTAGTACAGGAGACTGAGATCCCAGGGCACAGCCTCAGAGTGAAGGGACAACTCATTAAAACTGAGATGAGAAGAATTTCTTCAGCCAGAGGGTGGTTAATCTGTGGAACTCTTTGCCTCAGAAGGCTGTGGAGCCAAGTCATTGAGTGTCTTTAAGACAAATAATTTCTTGATTAGTAGGGAGATCAGGGTTATGGGGAGAAGGCAGGAAAATGGGCTTAAAAAACATATCAGTCATGATCAAATGGTGGAGCAGCTTTGATTGGCCGAATGACTTTATTCTGCTCCTGATGTTATGGTCTTATAACTGTGCACACCAATATCTTGAAAAGTTATGAGAACTGCTGGTTCAAATCTTTGATTATTATATTCATGCCTATCATCTCATAGCATATTTCAGCAAATTGCCACAGGTGCTGTAAACTTGCAGTTCATTAATATCAAAACTGAAAGTCTAAACTGAAGTAGACTTCTGGTGTAGCTTACACAGGCAAGGTAACATAATCATAATTTAGAGTTTTCAAGAATGGTCTCTGCTAATATACTCTTCAAATTAGATGAGTGCTTCTAAACTTAGATGTCAACCAGCAATGATTAAGGGCAATGCTGTGAGTTTCAAATCAGATGTGCCGTATGGAACAGTAAATTTTTAGTATGGTAGATAATATTGTGGTGTCAGCAGAAATTGGGTGCTATTTGCAACGAGGCCACTTTGGACCATACTTTTGGAATATACCAAAAGGTTGCAAAACATCAGGAGGGAAAACAGGCACTGAAACACAAAATTCACTCTCCCCTATCCTCACATTGTAATGTAGCGTTGTTTGGAATAAATCTCATGACATGTTGTGAATGTGGTACTGCTGTGGTTTATACCGTATCTTAATTCTATATGAAACTTATTGTCATTCTTTTTATACTTCAGATTTTTCTGTAGCTAATAATCTCGAAAATGTACTGTCTCCTTGGAAAGCAGAATGAGTTTTAATGAAACAAAGAATGGGAAGCTATGAATTATGCGATTGGAGTGAATTTGAATAGGATATTCTGTTAAGGAATCAGTCAAGCCAAATATTTAAATGAGAAATGGGAATACCTTTGTTGGGGCATTCCAGGCTCTTGTGCAGAAGAGATCCCTGCACAATCCAAATGCAGAGTGCATTTGTATAAACAGAATCTGTCAACTTCATTGCATAGCAGAGCTGCTTACCCTTTTGAGTCATCAGTGGGAAACTCGTGTACACTGAGCTGTATTATATCTGTAACATTTTACATCTCTGTAAATAGTTTTCCTCAGTTGATGCAGATTGCTTTCTAGTGTTCATATTCTAACTAAAGATAAATTGTAAGAAGTATAATGATAAATTAATATTTCTGATTACATTTCTATCTTGTTTGCCATTAATTCTTTATTAAGAGTCAACAACATGAACCCTTTTTTTACGCTAAGCAAATGGTATTTTCCCTGCAGGTAAACACTGTCATCTATATTTAAACGGTTTGCTTAAGTTCTGTGTCTAGTTGTTAAAACTGCTTTTAATTCTCTCTGTCCTTGCATTTCTCCACACCAACAAACACCCCTCCACCCCATCGCCACCCCTGCATTCCTAGTTTATTCACCTTTTCTCAGGGCACTGGGGCGATGTTCCACTAGTGATGTAACTTTCTGGAAATTCACCATAATAGCCATATTTCACAAGGCTTGGCGCTGTGTCATCAAGCAATTTACCATGAATACAGCATAGTAGAAAGAGATCCTGTTCTCACCTGATAACAACAAAATACTTTTGCATATGTGTAACATTCTTCCTGACCACCAGGTATCTCATAGCACTTTACCGCCAGTGGAAAACGTCTTGAAGTTTAGTCTCTGTTGTAATGTAAGACAGGCAGCTGCCAATATTTTTCATAGCAAACTCCCAAAACCACTAATATGATGGTCATTTGATATGTAATGTTGATTGAGGGGTAAATATTGGCAAGACACAGATAAATACCCTGCTCCTTTTCAAGAGCGAGCCAGAGGATCTTTTATATCTACCCAAGCAGAAATAAGGGTTCTGAAGAAGGGTCACTGGACCCAAAACGTTAACTCTGATTTATCTCCACAGATGCTGCCAGTTCTGCTGAGTTTTTCCAGCAATTACTGTTTCAGAAATAAGGGGTCTTGGTTTAATAACTCCTATGAAAGACAACACCTCCAAAACTGTAGTGCTCCCTCAGTACTATGCTGGAGTGTCCGTCTTTATTTTGGTACTCAAGTTCAGGATTGGAACGTGAACTTGGAAACTTGTGGCTCAGGGACCATATGCTTTTCAGTGGATAACTATTATTAGTAAGGGTCTGATATATTTATTTTTACTCACTTGACTGAAGCAGTTGGATCAGTTCTATTCCTGAACCTGCTACTCTGAGACATGCTAATTAAGACCTAGGATCAAAGTTGGACCTGTTAGACTTCATTTGCTCAATGCTAATCCATGTGAAACATATGCCTAATAAGTTACTGAGCTGCTACGTCTTCTAATAAATTGGGAAATTTAAACTCTTATTTTTTGAAATTGTCCAACATTAACTACAGTTACAACATTGTTATTGTTCCTTTACAACCTATTAGCAAAAGAAATTCAGATTCAATGGCTCCTGTGGTATATATTAGTCTACACAACTTGGTAAATAAATGTGATTCGTAAATTATTTTTTGAATAATAATGGTCAGCAAAGCCTTACAAAATAAAGATGTTGAAGCTGTCATGCAGGATCTGAGTTTTTAATGTGTATCATCCTTATTTCTCATGTTGATTGCTGTCTTGCTTGATGGAAGTGTTCTGGAAACATTGTTTACTTCCCAGTGAAACTGCTGAAGCAATTAATACATCTATTTAACAAGACTCTATCCAAATTTTTGGATTTGTTTTAATATTTTCAAAAAGAGAAAAGGCAGGTATATCTCTGCTGCTATAGCTATGCACAAATTCACCATGTATTAAATAATTACATTGTAATGCATAAATAAATTCTTCCTAACCCTATCCACTCTCATGAACAGGTCTCTGCAAGCACCACCAAATGGCTGGCTCACACATTGCTGAAACACTCACTCAAACTTCTGTGACTTCCAGCATCTTCATGTATATTTTAAGATTACTTTTCAATTTTGTTCAGTATTTCATGCAATTCCTGTCTGTGCCGTAGATATAAAGTTACAGGAGCTGTTCTGCAAGAATACGGTGTAAGCAGTGAGGAGTGATTTCAATTACGTATCAAAATAAAAATACCTACATCTTGCCTTTAGTGCTGTTGAAGTCTCTGATTTGTATTTGGCTGTTATAAATATCCTAATGCTAATCTGTTCATGTTATAAACATTCCAACACCAATCCCTTGAGTAGTAGGATATCATATCTGAAAGGTTAATTGCTATATTAGCAGTTGGCCAACAACTATAAAATCAGTTGCATAATATTCACTGCACCCAGACGCAACACAAGTCTTGGCAATAAACTAGTAATAAGAGAAAAATTACAAATATTTAAGATTTAAAGGTGGTCATGAGTTAGCAGCCTAGAATCCATTTGATAGATGCCAACATAGATGCTTCAGAATCCTTGGGTGGAATTTTGCCATTTTCTGTCAGCATGAGTGCAAGTACGTTCGGTGTTAACTTGTTGCCCCTGCCGCCACCCCCCCCCCCCAAAAAAAGGCAAACCCATTCAATCACCTGCTAATCAACTCAGTAAGAGCTGGCAAGTGGACAAATTCTTTGACAAATCACAGACCTCAACACTAGTGATCCAGGCCTACAGAGGTTAATGACCAATTAGAGGCCAGTAGCTTCTTGTTCCTAAACTCCATTGATTCAAACGTACTCCTTGGGACAGAGTTCCAAGAAGGTAGGAACTTGTTATACTCTTCTGAGACGGTGGTGGGTCACAGGCAGAGCAGAGTCAGGTGGTTTTAGACAATGACAGTGGGCTGGCTCCCATCCATTTCTCCGAGCATCTCCCTCCCCCGATTCAGGCAGTTAAAGGCCCCTACCTGCAACACAGCAGTCAGGTCACCCTGATTGCAAAATCAAGAAACTAGCTACTTTTCTCACCCATCAGAGGCAGGAGATTGAGGAAGTGGTGAGTTGAGGCCTTTAAATTGTCATTAACTGACTATTAAGATAGTTGGTCAGTACAGAGGAGTTGGGCCGTTGGGTCTGTTTCTGTGCTGTATAACTCTACGGCTCTAAGACTTAAGGGCCTTACTTGGTGATGGATTGAAAAGGTCACTGATGGGCCCTGTCATCCAGAACTTATTTAATGAGGTGATGAGAATGTGAGAGTTTCAGTCTAGGGTCAACGTACCCCAGTTATTCTCCATTTTTTTCCAATCTTTCACAACTTCTAGGTGGTTTGGAATTTTGGACTGCTATTTCATTGGCAGTAGTCCTAGATAACTGCTTAAAGGAAAAGGAAAATTATCATTGTGTGCAGTGAAAGGGGTGTTACTGGAAATGCATTTGCTGCAGGCAACCAGAAAGGAAGGCAAACAAAAGGGATGTTTAGAGAGCCACAGTGGGTCTTGAACGGATTGTGGGACTGCTGTTGATATAGAAGCAATCTCCACATTCAAACATTTTGTGAAAACATACCTTCTTGAGAATGGTCCGAAGCAGGCTCGAGAGGCAGATTGGTTTACCTCTGCTCCTATATCATATGTTCATATATCCCTTCAAGGATTGCTGTGTAGGTGGCATGAAGACCAACTTTACCTGAATGCAGCGAGCTTTTACCAGATGCATTCAAAGCAAGCCAACTTTTTAATGTGGATCCTTAAATAGGCTTCGGGACCAGTTATTGTCTATGCAAAGGGATAGGTAGAAATTATAGATGTAAGCACGGACCTTTTTTAGTCTGTGCCAATACTGCAATGGCACACTTCAAACTTGTAAGGAATGCATAATTTTTATTGGTTGTATTGAAGATTTGTGTACCTAGTTAGTAACTGAAAAATAGGTGTCAGCTAGTTTCAAAGTCCATCTGTTCAGCAACAGCTTCCTTACTGAGACCACTTATAGTGCATTAAAGGGAAAACGAAGGTGCTGATGTTTATCAAACATGGTTGGTGGAACCAATTTCCTTTGTAGAAAATATTTTTAGGAATTTTTCAGGATGCTATTAGGGGCGTCTCTGTTATTGAACTCCGCAGAAGCAATTTTAAATCTGTGGTAGAGGTTTACAGCACAGAAAATAGTCCTCTGACCCACTGAGTCTGTGCTGGTCAAAGACAACCTCCTAACTATTCTAATCCCATTTTCCAGCACTTTGCCCATAGTCTTGTATGCCTTAGTATCACAACTATACATCCAAATATTTCTTATATGTTACGAGGGTTTTTGACTCTGTTGGCTTAACAGATCAATCAGATCGCTGTCTATGCTAATTTCTTTAAGTATATCACAGTCCTCCCTGATTTCTATACCCACATTGTCCCTCTCATTAGTGAACACTGACACAAAGCATTCATTTAAAACCCTACCTATGTTCTCTGGCTTCAAATGACCACTGTGATCCTTTATGGGCCTACTCTTTCCCAAATAATCTTTTTACCCTTAATGTATTTGTAAAGTAATTTAGGATTTTCCTTTAGTTTACTTCCTATTTTTCTTTCATACCCCTTTTTTTACCGCTTGCACATTTTGAACTCATGTTGATTTGAACGCTTGGCATCTGCAATAAGCCTCCCCATTTCCCTTGATCATGTATATCCCTTGATATCCAGGGTTCACTGGATTTGTTGGTTGCACCTTTTATATGTATTTGAACTTGTTGGCTCTGTACTCTCCCTGTTTCCTCCTTGAATGTGCCCACTGCTCTGACATACCTAAAAGTACCTGCTCAGTGCATTCTGGCAAAATCACACCTTATTAAAATTGCCCTTCTCCTACTTTAGAGCTTTGATTTCAAGCCTGTCTTTGTCCTTTTCCATAACAATCTTGAATCTAACTGTTAAGCTTGCTGTTGCAAAGTGCTCCCCCATTGATACTTCAACCGCTTGCCTGGCTGAATGACCTAAAATCAAGTCCGGGACAGCCCCATCTCTTGTAGGACCTTCTGAATACTGAATTAAAAAGCTCTCCCAGATGCATTTTAAGAATTTCCACTCTCTCTTATACACTGTGACTACCCCAGTTAATGAAGACAATGAATTCAGGCTCATCATTAGATTCTTAATTCCAAATATTTTTATTGAATTTAAATTCCACCATCTGCCATGGTGGGATTTGATCCCGGGTCCCCAGAACATTATCTGGGTCTCTGGATTAACAGTCCAGCAATAATACCACTAGACCATCGCCTCCTCTATAATGTGCCAACATATCTGCTCTTCTATTTGTCTTGGACTATCAGCGGGCATATGACTCCTGGCAATGTGATTGCTCCTTTTTTGGTTTTAAGTTCTCCCCATATAGCATCATTTGAAGAGCCTTTTGAGCTGTCATCCCTCCTTACTGCTGTAATTGATTCCCTGAGCAATATTATGACAACCACTCCTCTTTCACCTACCCTACATTTTGAGCTGTGAATCCTGCCCTATTCTTAACCATGTCTCAGTGATAACAATGACATCATACCCCAATTTTTTATTTTACCCTCAGTTCACCTGGCTTGTTTGTCAGACTCTTTGCTTTTAAAAAATAACCGTCCAATCTTGCAAAGCACCCTTGTGCCTTAAATGGCTCATAATTTCTGGATCTTCTTAACTAACTTGCTGTATGTTCTAATTATAGCCATTCACCTTCCCCTGCTGATTATTTCTCTGGATCTTGCCCCCCTGTCAAATTAGTCTAAAACGCCCCCCCCCCAAAACAAGGATGCTGATTCTGTTCCAGTTGAGGTGCAACCTCCAGTTGAGGTCCAAAGTTTTCTGTTTTAGCCTCTTCTGTTGAAGTGCCAAAGATCCTTTATTAAACATATGAATCAGGCTTCTATAGTGTTGGCGAACCCTGACTGTGTTCTTTTAAGTAGTGGTCATAGCGACAAAGCTATTCTGGTTTTCGCTCCTGATGCAACCAGTGGGAAGCAAAGTTGGGGCCTAAAGATTTATTCTTTGTTTCCACTCTTCGAGGGGACAGGATGAACAATTTGGAGGAGCAATTTCAGGTGGCAACCGATCAGTGAGTTATACAAATGAACGCTGAGATTTAGAATCTTCCAGGCCGCCTGCTGCTAAAATGTTGGGAGGGGAATGTGGGGCTATCTGGGCCTGGGGTCAGGGAATGGGTTATGTTTGGTGATAAAAGGTACTGCAGATGCTGGAGAATCCGAGATAACAAGCATGGGGCTGGATGAACACAGCAGGTCAAGCAGCATCATAGGAGCAGGAAAACTTGACGTTTCGGGCCTAAACCCTTCATCAGAAA
>JAHRHZ010000263.1:33374336-33414807 GCA_024137785.1 Ginglymostoma cirratum | reverse complement strand
CCCTTCATCAGAAAATTTTCTGATGAAGGGTTTAGGCCCGAAACGTCAAGTTTTCCTGCTCCTATGATGCTGCTTGACCTGCTGTGTTCATCCAGCCCCATGCTTGTTATCTCGGGTTATGTTTGGTGCTTTTTTTCATCCCTATGTGCCTAATTCCTCCTCCAAGGTAAAATTTGGCCACAAGCACCTGAAGCCTACCTCATGCCTTGCATGGTCCCAGCTAATGCACATTATGTTGGGATTCTGTGCACATGGTGTGTGCAGAGATCATTATGTAATTGAATCTCCAATTCTATACTACTGCTGCAGCACCTGATATGACAAAGGTGGCCTGCAGAAGAGAGAAAATCTATCCCCCAAACCATCCACTTACCTGCAGGTGAGCTGCCTGGCCTGGGAAACCAATATGTCTAGTTGGTCTTTAATCAACCATCACCTTTCCCTTTGTATAAATTAAAAAAAAACCTGAGTGAGTTGGTAACAGGAAATTCCACTCTTGGGGAGCTATTTAAGTAAGGCAGCAGTGATCTCCCCATTCCATCACCTCTGGGGAAGCCTCTCGAATGAAGTGCCACTCAGAAACTGAAGTGCCCAGTAGTCATCCATCCCCAGAAATTAAACACCCCATAGGGCTGAAATCCTGTCCTGAGAGTTCTCACCCAATCAGAGGCCAGTCCCCGTCAGCACTACCAGGAAGCAGTAGCAACTTTTGAAAATGGAGTGGTCCAGGATCACCAGGGGACCCAGAGCACAAGTGATTGAGGATTTGGAGGGGAAAAGCATGTCAGCAGCAAGGGGGATGGCTCTGAAAAGTGCCCAATCTACACTTCACCTCCTTCTCCATCTCCTAAACTCTCCTGATGCTCACTCCTTGAATGGACACAGAGGACTTCATCAAATGGGAACTGTCCCACCTGCTGCTCATTAAATACTAGCAGAAAATTAGTTTTTATTTATCTGTTAACTCATAGGACATGGGCTTCCCTAGTTGCCTTTGAGAAGGTAGTGGTAAGTGCCTTCTTGAACTGCTGCAGCCCACTAAGGACTTCACTTTGTACTGGGGAAGGATGGTCACTCAGAGGTCTTCCCATTGTCAGACTCCATTGCAGAGCTGAGAAGGGCAGTGTGGTGGTAAGGTCCCAACCCTACCCTCTTCTGCCCAGTAAAGTGCCCCTTCCACCACCACATGCACCTCTGGAATTGTATTAAGTCCTACTCAGAAGGTCTGTGTATTAGAAGCAAATGGAATGAATACACCCTACGTATTTGTAATGAGGTGATCTTGTGTAATTATGGAAGTCAGTGTATTTGTATGTGGATATGCAAATCTAAAGAGCAACAGCACTGACAGTTCCGTACTGTAAATGGCTGCAAGGTGGACCAATTGTAATGTTCAACATTCCAAGCCCAGTGGTCATAGGGAATGTGAGCATTTCCATCTTAGCCCAGATCCTCATGGGACCTACCTGAAATTGGTGTTGTGCTCCTTCCAGTTATATTCATAAGTGATCAGTATATTCCAATTCAAATGTTATTATTCATAATATCTGTTATATCACTTCTACTATCATGCATGTTTTTATTTCTGCAAATTTTATTTCAGAATGTTTTCTAAACATATTTTTGCAACAGAATATTGTCACCGACAGCTCGTGGTTAATTTATTAAAATTGTAGTTTATGATCTGAAATTAGTTTGCATTGCTTTGGCTCCTCTTCAAAACTAAAGTGAAGCCTAGCCGTTTAAATTTTTGTTGGTTGGTACATAGGATGGTGAGGTGTAAGGGAAAGTTGACAGAAAAGGGCAAGCATCAGAGTGAGATTAAATTAATCATATAACCTGTAGCAATAGTTATCCAGAAAGTGGCCATGTTGAATGCTGGTGTCCAGAACCAAATGAAATTTTACAAACCAGTTTTAGAAGCCTGTTCCTCTAGAAGCTGGTGGGTTTGAAGGGCGTGGGAGTGAGAATTCTGAGAATTTAGATACAATGAATGGTAATGATTGCATTCACAGTGCGTGCTGCACTACTTCAGTGTGTATCTATGGAAACTGCAGGCACATATGGCAATTTTTGTTTTTAAGTAATTCAGAACTTAAACATTTAAACTGATGGTCGGGTTGTAATTTCAATAAAGGATAAAGTCAAAAGCAGTCAGAGAAATTTTGAAATTGTAGGTCAGAGTCACAACTTAGGTAAAAATAAGCAGACTGGGTCAGGAAGGGCATAGTGCTTGACAATGGTTATGAGGTATTTAGTGACACATAACATCGGAAAAATATGGCGACATATTTGAATGTATGAAAATTTTGTACCAAAGTTAATCTTTGCTCTAACACTTGTGGTAGAGGTGTGTTTTTTTTTTAAATTATTCACGCATGGATGTTGCTATCTGGCCAGCAGTTACCCTTGAGAAGGTGGTGGTGAGCTGCCACCTTGAACCACTGCAGTCCATGTTCATATACTCACATATGCCACCAGGAAGGCAATTCCTGCATTTTCCAGCACTGTAACAGTGAAGGAGCAGCAATATATTCCCAAATCATGGTAGTAAGGGAGTTGGAGAGCAGCTTGCAGGTGGTGATGTTCCCATGTATCTGTTGCCCTTCATCTAGAGGAAGTGGTCATGGGTTTGGAAGATGCTGTTTAAGGATCTTTGCCTAAGTGATCAAAATTGGGAACTAAATATTTCAGGATGCTTTACCTGTAGATAACATTTGCCAAAATTTAAAAACAGGTAGGGTTGCCATGATATCAAAGGATGGCATAAAGACAATGGAGAGAAAGGAAAATCAAATTGTCAAATCAGTTTGACTGGAGATAAGGAAGAACAAGAAGGAGATGACAATGATGGGAGTAGTTTATTAACCTCCTAAAAGTAGTTAGTGTTGTCTAGAATATACGTCAGAAAATTAGAGATGCATATAGCAAGGACAACAGAGTTATTATGGGTGCTTTAATTTTCACATGGACATCAGCACGTTTGATATAGTCATATGGAGGGTGAGTTCCTGTAATGCGTTCAAAATAGTTTTCTAGATTGTGTGTCAAGAAACCAATGACGGATCAGGCTATTTTAAATCTAACATTGTGCAGTGAGACAGAATTAATTAATAAGAGTATAGTGACGGAACCTCGAGGGAAAAAAGTGACCATAATGTTCGAATCTTGTATTGCCTTTCAGAGCTATGTGCTTAATCCAAAGCTAGAATCATAGATCTGAACAAGTATTGTATGTTTAAGGAATCAATTAACGTGGTAAATTGGGAAATGTGATTAAAAGATAGGACAGTTCATAAACAACAACCAGAGGGTTGCCGTTGACTGGAAACTGAATAGGGCTAGCTACATAAATACTGCGGCTACAAGACCAGGTCAGAGGCTAAGGATCATGAAACGAGTAACTCGTATTTGACACTCCAAAATATGTCCACCATCTGCAAGGCACAAGTTAGGAATGCGAAGAAATGCTCACCATTTGCATGGATGCAGACAGGTCCAGCAACACTCAAGAAGCTTGAAATCATTCAGAACAAAGCAGGCCACTTGATTGGCGCCACAGCCACAAATAGGCATTTCCTCCATCACTGCAGATGCACATGAACAGCAGTGTGTGCCATCTGCAATATGCATTGCAGAAATTCACCAAGGCTCCTTAGACAGCACCTTCCAAACCCACATTCACTCCCAACTAGAAAGGCAAAGGCAACTTTTGAACAAGACAAACTGCAAGTTCTTCTCTAAGCGTTTTACTACCGACACTTGGTAGTATAATGATGTACCTTCACTGTCTCTGGGTCAGAATCCTGGAACATCCTTGCTAATGACATTGTGACGTAGCTACAGTGTAGTGTTTCAAGAAGGCAATTCACCACCACCTTTTCAAAATCAATGAGGGGTGGGCAATAAATAGTGACTCAGCCAGCAAAGCTCACATCCCTGAATGGAAAAAAAAGTTGCAAAAGTTAAAAGAATGGTTCAAAATACATGGAGAATACATTCTCTTAAACTTCTCTTTAGCCATTTTTTTTAAGGTAGCATTAGATTAAAGGAAGAGGCATCTAATATTGCAAAAGACTACTAAGTCTGGGCTGTAGGGAGTTTTAGAATTTAGCAATGAATGACCAAAAAGATGATGATAAAGAGAAAATAGGATCTGTTGCTTAAACAGCTATACTTTTTAAAAAAAAAGTTTGAGTAGGCATATCAAAAGGCAAAAGATTTGCCATTGTAAATGAGGAATCATTGTAAGCAAGTGAAATTATAATGGGTAATATGAAAAATGACAGAGACGTGGAATAAATACTTAGTGTCTGCCTTAATGGCAGAAGACAGAAAGCATTCTGAGACTGTGGCAAACCAAGTTGCAGACTGGAAGATCCTTCTAAGAACTGAAGGCTAGCTACTATTAGTATATATTGCATTGACTCCCCGCTACCTTCATGAGGCAACCAGCAACGTATCAACCTGTAGCCCAATACTACAATCGGTTAAATGAGGTGGCAGCATCAAACCTATCTCTACCTCAACATGCATCAGCCATTCACAAATCATGATCCCTGTGTCAACAAACAGCATGAACCAATTTGTAGCCAGAAAGATATGTATGTCCAATATATAGCATGATACTGATTTCTTTAATTCTGTCACGTGGGTATAAGTGACTAAAAACCTGTGGAAAAGCAGGACATGCAGGCAAAACTCAGCAGGTCTGGCAGCATCTGTGGCGAGAGAAACAGAGTTCATGTTTTGAGTCTTTTACAAAAGTCTGATATGAGCCCAATATGAACTGAAGGAAGCTGGATCATTGTTTTTATGCTGTTGACAATAGCGGAATGAGATGTGAGTGAAACAGAAGGTGAGGATACCCAGACTAAAAGAGATATGGAGTGCTGATGGTAGTAAAAGAGCCATTAAGATGAATAAAAAACGTGTTAATAGGGACAGGCGATAATCTCCAAGAAAGAACACCACCTAATTTTCTGTGTAGGCACTTTATAGTCTTCAAGATTCACCATTAAGTGCACAAACTTCAGAGCATGAACGCTGTCCTTCACATTGATTACATTCCGTCTGATTAGAACCTTTAGAACTATTCTATTTTAATACACACATTCAAGAATGACAAATTTCAAAGGGAGCAACAATTTCTGTGAGAGAAAAAGGCTCTGACCGGTTGACAAATTGACATGGAGAATGCACCAGGAATCTATTGTCCCAAGTAGTTTTGTTTAATTTAAAGAAAAAACCACAATACCTGGACAGATTTCTTTTCCTGCGAAGGAATATACATAGCTTCTAGTAAGCATCAGTGAGCTACAATCAGAACCAACTCAAGTACTGTATTAGAGTTTCTATATCGTTTGTAGCTTTCCTTAGAGGCTTATAGGCAGTTACTTAAATTGCTTGGTAGCTGTCATTTACACCAATAGCATTTCTCAGTGCTCAGACAGGGTTAGTTACAACAGAGATCTTCTGTGGATGATGAGGAGGACGAAAAGCTGTCAAACGAGAACATAATGTAATCAACACAGTATGGAGCTGGAGGAACACAGCAGGTCAGGCAGCATCAGAAGAGCAGGAAAGTTGACGTTTTGGGTTTACACCCTTCAGCAGGACTGTACCAGGAACCTATTGTACATAATGTATGTTACTGTTTAGAACAGCAGTCATTGCTGTTTTTTTCTACTAGAAAAGATAGGCATAATTACTGTCATTTAATATGTTAAAGGCTAAGTCACAGTTAAGTATTATTCTGCCATCTTCTGAACTTAAGAAGGAATATGCAAGAGCACATGAATAAAGCCAAGAAGTCAAAATAAAGCAAAGATCATTATATAATCCCTGCGCATGCTATGAACCAGCTAGATATTGGATTGGGTTTCTAGGAAGTAGGTGTGCACTTAAATTCTGCTACATCAGTGAAAAAATCAAAACTTAAGAAAACCCATAAAAGATAATATAGCTATGATGTCATTTTGGACAGTGCTATGTTTGATAACTCATGTCAATGTTTGGATATTTATTAACATCAAATTTGCAGCAAGCCCCCATTCTAATTATTTTGTGTTGTCTTGTTCAATAAAAGCATCACTTGTGGATGCAGTTCCACCAAGTATGATTTTGTGTCAGCTGCATATCAAAAAATAACATAGTCCAAAAGCCCAAATCTCTTTCCTAGGATGTGCAAGATATTTCAAATGACTTATCTTTGTGTGGTTTTGTTGACATTCCAGTTTCGTGGTTCATTTTAAAAATGTGCTGGTACCCTCCCTTTCCTTCCTAGGATGGCACAGTGTTTGATGGCAGGCCAATTGAGTCATTGTCTCTAATAGACGCTGTGATGCCCGATGTTGTACAGAGTCGACAGCAAGCATTCAGAGATAAACTAGCACAACAGCAGCAAGCAGCAGCTGCATCTTCAGCTCCACAGCAGCCAACACCAAAGAATGGAGAAGCCACTATTAATGGGGAGGAAAATGGGGCACACACCATTACAAGTAAGCATCGCATCATATTGCTTTTTCATCTACAGCCCATCTAATATTGAAACTGAGATGTAATATTTCCGTATGTAACAGCTAGGAATCATATTTTAACAACCTTAAAAACTGAATATTAAAAATTTTAGCAAATTTAGACAACCAGAAACTGATGTTTTTTTCAAAGTTAAACTTGTAGAATTGATTCCTTTTGGTTTTGGTTTTGGTTTTAAGTAGTATTTATATTTTAGATTAAAAACACATCCTGATGCATTTGTTTGTGCCTACTTGCTAATTATATAATAGTGATAATATGTTCTGTTGATATTTAGGAAGTTTTCTTGTCTGTATTTCTCAAAAAATGGGCAAATATGAATCACATTACAAAATGTTAGCGTGTCATCAATATGTTACCTCCCTGGCCAGCAGTCTGTTCCTTCCAGATGAGTGATCAGTTCGACATCTGCTTATATTTATGCCCACCAGGTGCTCCGGTTTCCTCCCACAGTCCAACAATGTTCAGTTTAGGTGGATTAGCCACATTAAATTGCATTGTGGTTTCCAGGGATGTGCAGGGTGGGTGAATTAACCATGGTGAATGCGGATTACAGGGACAGGGTGGGTGGTGTGTCTGGGTGGAATGTTCTTTGGAGGGTTGATGCAGACTCGATGGATTAAATAGGCTCTTTCTGCACTGTGAGTATTCTATGATCCTGTATCTACACAACCCACAAACGTATCCACTATATTTAAATGACAGATGAAATATTTCACGTACGGTGTAATCACTTTAAACAATTCAACTTGATACTCACCTTGCTTTTAAAATTCTAAGTTCAGAAATATTACTTAATTCTATACATTTCATATAAGGAAAAGTATTTTATGCAGGACCTAGTTAAGGCCTAGAAGGTACTGCCTGAGAATGTGGTGGAAGCAGACTCAATCATGGCTTTCAAAAGGAATTTGGATGACCACCTAAAGATGGAAACTTTGCAGGATTTTGGTTAGAGTGGCTGGGGTAGTGTCACAGGAGTAATTGAGCTGCTTATGTTTAGACAGACATAATGAGTCATGTGGCTCTTCCTGTGTTCATAACTATTGTGATTCTACTGCACATAATACTGTTCTATTAATGTATAGATAGATTTGGAAAGAGATTGACTTTAATTGGCAAGAAAACAAAGAGTTATACAGCACGGAAACAAACCCTTCGGGCCAACACATCCATGCCAACCAGGTTTCCCAAACCAAATTAGTCCCATTTGCCCGTGTTTGCCTCCCTCTAAGCCTTTTCTATTCATGTACCTGTCCAAATATCATACAGACATACAGTTTGGAAACAGACCCTTCAGTCCAACTAGTTCACACAGACTGTATTCCCAAACTAAACTAGTCCCACCTGCCTGCATTTGGCCCATATTCCTCCAAACCTTTCCTATTCATGTATTTACCCAAATGTCTTATAAATGTAACTGTACCTGAATCCACCACTTCCTCTGGCAGTTCATTCCACACACTAACCATTCTCTTGTTTAAAAAAACAGTCGCCCTTCATATCCTTTTTAAATCTTTCACCTCTCACCTTAAAAATATGCCCCCAAGTTTTGACATCCCCCACCTTAGGGAAAAGACCTTTGGTATTTACTAATCCATGCCTCTCATGATTTCATAAACCTCTATCAGCTCACCTCTCAACCACCTATGCTCCAGGGATGAAAGTCCCAACTTATCTAGCCTCTCATGATATCTCAAACCCTCCAGCCCCAGTAACATCCTTGTAAATCTTTTCGGCACTCTTTCCAATTTAATAACATCCTTCCTATAGAAGGCGACCAGTACTACACACAGTACTCCAAGAGTGGTCTCACCAATGTCCCGTACAGCTGCACATGACGTCCCAACTCCAGTACTAATGCTCTGACCAATGAAGGCAAGCATGCCAAATACCTTCTTCACCAAACTATCTACCTGTGACACCACTTTCAAGGAACTATGTACCTGAACCCCTAAGTCTCTCTGTTCGACAGCATTCCCCAGGGCCCTACCATTAACTGTGTAAACTCTGCCCTGGTTTGTCTTACCAAAATGCAACACCTCACATTTATCTAAATTAAACTCCATCTGCCATTCCTTGGCTCATTGGCTCAGCTTATTAAGATCCCATCGTACTCTTAGATGACCTTCTTCTCTGTCCATTATATCACCAATTTTGATGTCATTCACAAACTTACTAAAAATAATCCCTACACTCTCATCCAAACATTTATTAAAAATGACAAATAATAGAGGATCCAGCACCAATCCCTGTGGAATACCACTGGTCACAGGGCTCCAGTTGGAAAAACAACCCTCCACCACCACTATGGTCTTCTACCATCAAGTCAATTTGGTATCCTGTTGACTAGCTCTCCCTGGATCCCATGTGCTCTAACCTTACTAACCAGTCTACTGTGCGAAAGCTTGTCAAAGGCCTTGCGAAAGTCCATGTAGACAATGTCTACCGCTCTGCCCTCATCTATCTTTTTGATTGTATCCTCAAAAATTCAATCAAGTTTGTCAGACACTATTTTCCACACACACAGCCATGTTATCTATCCCTAATTATTCCTTGCCTCTCCAAATGCATGTTAATCCTGTCTTTCAGAATCTCCTCCAACAACTTACCCACCACTGACATCGGACTCACTGGTGTATAGTTCACCGGCTTTTCTTTGCAGCCTTTCTTGAACAAAGGCACAACAATAGCCACTTTCCAGGCTTCTGGCACCTCACCCGTGGCTGTAGGTGATACAAGTATCCTCTGCTAGGGGCCCTGCAATTTCTTCCCTAGCTTCCCACAATGTTCTGGGATACAGTTGGTCAGATCCTGGAGGTTTATCTACTTCTATGCATTTTAAGACCTCCAGCAATATGGACTGTTTTCAAAACATTATTATTTATTTTACCAAGTTCCCTAGTTTCCATGTCTTTCTCAACAGTAAATAGTGGGATGAAATATTCGTTTAGCATCTCTGCTATCTCCTGTGGTTCCATGCATAGACTGTGTCATCGATCTTTAAGGGACCTATTCTCTGTATGGTTGCTCTTTTGCCCTTAATGTACTTATAGAATCTCTTTATCTCTCCTAAAATGTTGATTTGTTTCCATGGTTCAGCTTCATGAGACCCAGATGTCAGCTCTTATCCCAGTTATTAATGTGAAGCTGGACGGAGACAGTTGGCAGGTCATTCAACCAAAGGGACATCAAAACCATTTGCAGTTACAGAATGATGGGGTTTGTTGAGGGGGGTACATCAGTGGATTGGAGTAACCAAAAGCAAGCTTTCCTTTTCCTAGCATGTTGATTCTAAGTCTAATTCTGGTGCCTCTATTTTATTTCAGTTGTATTTGGGTGGCTCAACATATGTAGCCTCCTCAATGGTTAGACCTTCATGATTCACCTGCTCACTGGATAGATACTCTGAGCCTTAGCAAGGGACAATATTAAAATGGAAAATTTTAAACTGCACCTCAAATAAAAGAATAATACAACACACCATACCTTTTCCTGTGACTGAAATTATAAACTTTATTGTGACTGGGTGTTTTATAAGTAAAGTGATTTTACATGAATTTAATGTAATTCCTTATAACTGAAAAATTAAATGATACTTCGCAGATAATCATTCTGATGCTATGGAAATAGATGGAGATGTCGAAATTCCTTCAAACAAATCCACAGTCTTAAGAGGTCATGAATCTGAAGTATTCATTTGTGCCTGGAACCCAGTCAGTGATCTTTTGGCATCAGGGTAGGTACCAGTTAAAACAAGCTAAGTACTGAAAGTAAAAATACACTATCTCTGTTGTTTTGGCATCAATTATATGGTTGTATTACTCTTGCACCCTTACCACGTCGTGTTAAACCATTTCATGCTGGTTAGCAGTGTACAAGTATGGAGGCAGAGCTTAGTGTCCTGATCCCGTTAATGGATTTTCATGCCTCCACTGAGGGTCAGTATATAGTAATTCTGTAATGAAGCAAAACCAATGATCCGAATTGCATAAATGGTCTCTCAATCATTTTTCACTTGACATGTGGAACACCTGGAGAATGAATGGCAGTTTGTAATTGCATGGCCCCAGTCATTTGTAGCAATCTAGCAAACAGGATGAATGTGGGATGGAAGCCATAGTATGAAATTTAAAAGCCTCAAAATTTATAAACTGAATTTAGAATCATCCAATAAAGTGGTAAAACATGCTGGCTTAGATATTTGACAGTGTGTAGAAGGTACATGTACGGATCTAGCATGGTAGGAGGCGAGCCTGAATTCTGTGCTGAAAGTGCCTTATCTGCCATTTTGAATCAGGCTTCTTACAAGCTTTCAGAAAATGTACCAAAGTAATTAGAAACACTAATCAAATTTAAGAAAGGGTCCTATGTTGATGCAAAGACCCCTTTGTGAAATTCTTCCACCCTAAAACCTGACATAGCCTGCATTAAACCTGCCCAACAAATCTTGATGGTACTGGGTAGTAAGAACTCTGCAAAAAATGCTATTCAAGAGGTTAATCAGTCCCAGACAAGGGTAGTTACTGGTTTGTTCTCATTGGCTGTTGTTTAAATTCTCGGCCCCGTTTTGTAGGAGGATATTGGTGGGGTGGGTGGGGAGGTCTGGTTCGTGAAGGTTTCCGAGTTCCTCTCCTAGTAGTAACTTGATTCTTATTTTTGCTACCAGCTTTTTCTGGTTGTGACTACTTTTGTCTTTATTGAAACATGTTGTCATCCAGTCGTGGTAGTCTCCTAGGTTTGCTTTGGTGATTGAGAGCAAGGGAAGCCATAAAGAAACCAGAAAAGAGCAGGAGTAGCTGGGTGGAAAGGATATAGACCAATGTGCAGAAAACTAAGTACTTAGAAACATGTTTGCTGAGAGCAGTTATTACCCCACCTTCACCAAGAAGTTTCCTAGTAAAGCAACTGTCAACTGCTGCAGCCACAGCTGGAGCCTTAACCTGTTTTTGACAACACTGTCTATAAGCCTAAAGTAACAAACTCAAGATTCCTTCAATAACATTTTCCAAACTGTGACATCTACCACCTAGGAGAACAAGAACAGTGGATATATGAGAGCACCAGGACCCAGAAGTTCCAACCAAATCACATAACATTCCATTTACTATCACTGGCCCAAAATCCTGGAACTCCATCCCTAACAGCACTTTGGATAGCCCTACATCCAATTGACTGCAGTCAACTGCAGAAGAAACCCACTGCCACCTTCTGTAGAGCAATTAGGGATGGGCAATAATAGCAATGCCCACATTCCATAAATATTTTAAGAAGGGCTTTGAAATTGTTGCTTTGATGCTTTAGGCATCTATCAGGATGCAGCAAGTGTCATCAAGCAGTTTACTGTCAGCTAGATCCTCTCTCCCAGGAGGAACAACTATAATCACTTCCCCAAAGCAGGATGAGAGTGCATGGCTCCTGTCACATTGCATGGACCAAAATGTTGGACATGGAGGTCAAGGTTGCCTTCGGTGCTTTCCATTATCATGCTGGCATCTTTTTGAATAGAAACAGTTTCTACTTACTCGATATTCAATTTAATTACAATTATAGGAAGCACACAATATAGGTGAGTTCAGAGGACTAACGGCAATGATTTTTCATTGGTCCTGTGCCTGTCTCTGTTGATGTCTTTATTCCAGCCAAACCATCAGGGCAGCAGGAGTGTTGTAATGCTGGAAACCCCAGTCAGCACTGGCAGTTGGAAGGTGGAAGCCACCTATGTTCCAGAGTGCTAATTTGAGCTGCTATGCAGCCTATTCCAACTGTCAGCACAGTGTCAACCTCTGTCAGATCATTGGGCCTTTAGAAGAAGGAAAAGAAACGGAGGATTGTGCTGTGAAGAAATCCTGAGTGAAGTCTCAGTTAACAAAGAACTCACCAAGGTTGTAATACCTCTTATTCACCCACCTGCAACATACCCACCAAAGTCATCTTCCAGAGTGGAAAGGGCATGCAAAAGAGCATGGTCACCCACTGCATGTTGAATGCAACTTTTTCCTGCAAGACAAGAGTTACTGACAGCTTTGGAGGTTGTAAGGTGCTTATGGAAGACTGAGGTATAGGGATGTAGCCGTTGCAATAATTTAGAGTGTTAGAGGGTGGCACGGTGGCTCAGTGGTTAGCACTGCTGCCTCACAGCACCAGGGACCCAAGTTATATTCCAGCCTCAAATGACTGTCTGTGGAGTTTGCACGGGTTTCCTCTGGGTGCTCCGGTTTCATCCCACAGTCCAAAGATGTGCCAGCTAGGTGGATTGGCCATGCTAAATTGCCCATGGTGTTCGGGGATGTGTAGGTTAGGTGGGTTAGAGGGAGATGAGTCTGGGTGGGATGCTGTGAGAGTCATGTGTGGACTTGTTGGGCTGAAGGGCTTTTTCCACACTGTAGAGAGTCTGTCATTTCTCGTTCGTACAGGTGCAACTAAGAAAAGGAGAGAAAAGAATGAGGTGTGCAGGTAGTATGTAGTGATTGTAGGAAAGTGAGGAAGGGCAGTAATATGAGTACTGTGACTGCAGGTACACAGTCAGAAGTGAGTCCTCAACATAGTCTCATTGCTTCAGGTTAAACGTGAGCAAGCAAAAATCCTACTGATTACCACTTACCGTCCTCCTCCTACGGAAGAATCAATACTACTCCATGTTGAACAACACTTGGAAGAAGCACTGAGGGTGGCAAGGGCTCAAAATGTACTCTGGGTGGAGGGTCTCAGTGTCCTCCACCAAGAGTGACTTGGCAGCAGCCGTACTGAATGAGCTGGTTAGATCTTAAAGGCCATCGCTGCTAGACTGGGTTTGCGGCATTTGGAGAGAGAAACAGGAAGAGAAAAAGCATACTTGACCTCATCCTTACCAATCTGCTGGCCGCGGATGCATCCGTCCATGGTAGTATCAGTAAGAGTGACCACCGCACAGTTGTGGAGACGAAGTTCCACTTTCACATTGAGAATACCCTCCATCATGTTATACAGTCAAAGTCATCCAGCATGGAAACTGACCCTTTGGTCCGACTCACCATGCCAAACCATGTTTCCATAGTCCCATTTGCCTTTGTTCAGCCAATATCCCTCTAGACCTTTTCTATTCATGTAACTGTTGAAATGCCTTTTAAATGTTGTACCTGCATCTACTACTTCTGGAAGTTCATTCCACCTACAAACCACCCTCTGTGTGAAAAATTGAATGGCACTATCACCATGCTAAATGGACAGACTTCGAACAGATCTAACATTTCAAGGCTGGGCATCCATTATGTGCTGTGGGCTGTCAACAGCTGCAGAATTTTATTCCACCACAATCTGCAACCTCATGGCCTAGCGTATCCCTGACTAACCATTACCAACAAGCAAGGGAATTAACCCTGGTTCAAAGAAGAGTGCAAGAGGGCATGCCAGAAGCAACACCAGGTATTCCTAAAAACAAAGTGTCAATCTGGTGAAGCTACCAAACAGGACTACTTTCATGCCAACAACGTAAGCAGTAAGTGACAGAGCTAAGTGATCCCAAAATCAACGCATCAGCTCTAAGCTCTGCAGTCCTGCCACATCCAGTCCTGAATGGTGGTGGACAATTAAACAACTCACTAGAGAAGGAAGCTCCACAAACATCCCCATCATGAATGATGGAAAAAAAACCAACACATCATTACAAGAGATAAGGGGGAAGCATTTGCAGCAATCTTCAGCCAAAAGTGCCGAGTGGAAGATCCATCTCAATCTCCTCCATTGATACCAGTCTTCAGCCAATTTGATTCACTTCATGTGATATTGAGAAACAGCTGGAGACACTGGATACTGCAGAGCTATGGGCCCTGACGACATTCTGGCAATAGTACTGAAGAATTGTGCTCCAGAGCTTGCCGCCACCCCCCCCCCAGCCAGGCTCTTTCAGTACAGCTACAACACTGGCACCTGCCTGACAACATGCATATTTAACTCAGTATGTCCTGCACACAAAAAGCAGGTTAAATCTAACCCAGCCAATTACCGCCCAATCAGTCTACTTTTGATTATCAGTAAAGTGATTAAAGGTGTCATCAATGCTGCAATCAATCAGCACCTGCTCAGTGACGACCAACTGGGTTCCACAAGGGCCATTCAGCTCCTGACCTCATTACAGCTTTGGTTCAAACATGGACAAAAGAGCTGAATTCCAGAGGCCAGGCAAGAGCAATAGCTCTTAACATCAAGGCCGCATTCGATAGAGTGTGGTATCACAGAACCCACGCAAAGCTGGAATTGGTGAGTAACAGTGGGCAAACTCTCCATGGGTTGATTTCATACCTGGCCTATAGGAGATGGTTGTAGTTGTTGGAGGTCAGTAATCTCAACTCTAGGGCATCTTTGCATGAGTTCCTCAGGGTCCTAGGCCCAAACATTTTCAGCTACTTTATCAATGACCTGCCCTCTTTCATAAGGTTAGAAGTGGGGATGCTCACCGATGATTGTACAATGTCCAGCACCATTCATGACTCCTCAGATACTGAAGCAATCCATGTTCAAATGCAACAAGATCTGAACAGTATCTGGGCTTGGGCTGACAATTGACAAGCAATGTTCCCACCATACAAATGCCAGGCAATGATCATTTCCAATAAGAGACAATCTAGACACCACCCCCTAATATTCAATGGTATTACCATCACTGAATCTCCCACCATCAACATCCTTAGGTTTACCATTGACCAGAAACTCAACTGGGCTCACCGCATAAACACAGTAGCTGAAAGAGCAGGTCAGAAGCCAGGAATACTGCAGCAAGTAACTCACCACCTCAATTCCCAAAGCCTGTCCTCCACCTACAAGGCACAAGTCAGGACTGTGATGGAATATTCCCCAGTAGCCTGGATTGGTGCAGTTCCAACAAAAATCAAGAAGCTTGACACCATCCTAGACAAAGTAGCCTGCTTGATTAGCCCCAAATACACACCCTCCACCATCAATGCAGATTAACAGCAATGTATACTACATATAAGATGCACTGCAGAAATTCACCAAACATCCTCAGACAGCACCTTCCAAACCCACAACCTCATCCATCTAGAAGGACAAGGGCAGCCAATAGATGGGAACATCACCACCTGCAAGTTCTCCTCCAAGCCACTCGCCATCCTAACTTGGAAATATGTCACAGTTCCTTCACTGTCCCTAAGTCAGAATCATGGAATTCCCTCCCTAAGAGCATTGTGGGTCAATCTACAACATATGGACCGCAGTGATTCAAGAAGGCAGCTCACCACGACTCAAGGGCAACAAGACACAGACAGTAATTGCTGGCTAGCCAGTGACGCCCATGAGTGGCGTCACTAACATAGTCAGTGACCTCTTGCCACAGGTGGCAAGGGATGGTTGGAGAGCCTTATGTTTGTATGATACTAAAATGGTCTCAATTCTATCGTTCCATCCCCTCCCCACCATAAAGCACGTGTGCAGCCATTAATAGATACTGGCTATATGCCTCACTCATAATGTGTAATGACACATATGTCAAACCTTTTATCTTGCACTCATCAGGACAGTTCATAAGAATTGCCTACTTAAAGTGAAACAACATTTGTCTGTATCAGTTGGAAAGTAGTTTCTTGATCAGTAGATCCATTGCTATGGAGGACACCGGTTAATGATGATTGACCATTAATTGTCAAGCTTTGTTTAAATTTTAAAATATGCAAGTTGACTGTGTTAATCAAGGCTTTGGCCTGAGAATTTATTTAGAGAATAGCTGTCACCTATTTCATTGAGTTGAATCAGGCACAAGTGCAGGTTGTTTCTATGTGCAGAAAATAGGGCCTTGTGTAATAACATATCTGGCTTCTAGTATTAAAAAAGTGTGCCATACTGCAAAGTCATCTGACAATTCTAAATTGGTTGTCAGCATCATTCTTCAGACACTTAAGATTATTTAGCAACTGCTATCCCTCTACAATGGTAGATCTTGTAAATTGTCCTAATGATTGCAAGATGAAAGGTTTTGACAAAATGTCTTAATTTCAGAAATACTTGTGTTTTGTACAATAGTATGACTAATCACTATATCTTCTCTTAATGACTTTCAAATTGCTTAAGTATCCAGATGAACGCCATCTCCTCACACTGCCCTGTGTACCCAATTTAAACAGGACAGACTTTTAAGATCCCTTGTTTTGAGCATATTTTGTAAATCACTCATATCTGCATTTTCAAACTGTTCATGTTGCTATAATAGATCAAATGAAGAAAATGAAGTGAAATGCTGAGTTTGAATACAGTAGATTCACTTCTACGGAATACAAGGAGGATAACTTTTTTTTAACCAAACACTTTAATTCATGTTGTTATCAATGCATAAAACACTCAAAAATAATTGAATTTATTTGTAAAATTAATAATTTCAGTGGCAAACAAAGATGTTACACAAAGAAAGTATGACATTATAATTTTCATTTCTGTTAACATTTTTAAATGGGTAGCAGTCTAAATGTGGAAACAAGCCTTTATCAAATTAACTTGACAATATATTTAGTATTGTTATACGTGACTAAAAATCTCGATCATGCAAATATTTTTTAATATAAATTGTTGGAAATAATGGTGCTGGCTTATTGCATAAAAATGAAATAAGCCATTAATTGGAACTTTCAGGGATAAAAACCCCAAAGCTATTTGTTGTACTATATAAACACAGCAGATAAACAGGAAGTTAATGTTTAAACCAATGAAAAATCTCAAGCAGAAATATTAGCTCTATAATTTCAAACATGGAATAATTAGGAAAAGTTTTTGGTAAAATAAAACTAATCATCATTTTGTGGTCAATGTTGAATAATTATATAATTTTTGTGCAGATCATGCCCACTTGTCTCACCGGTACAAGGTGACCAAGATTGGGAGCAGTAAATTTGTCATCAACTACTTATGGCAGCACCTTGCCATCTAGCGGTGTACACAGCATTTAGCTGTAGACCCTGTTGTTTCCCCATCTCAAGCACTGCGAGACTTCAGCATTCATATGCGAGTCGTCACTGCTTGAAAAATGCCAAATCCCCAAATTAGAAACAGTTATTATAGTAAGGGTGTGGGAGAAATTTTAACAAGTGTCTTTTTACATTTATAGTTCTGGAGACTCAACTGCAAGAATATGGAACCTCAATGAAAACAGCAACAGTGGCCCCACTCAATTAGTACTTAGGCATTGCATCAGAGAAGGCGGGCAAGATGTTCCTAGCAATAAAGATGTTACATCACTTGACTGGAACGTAAGTTGCTATGGTTGTAAAACCAATTAGTTACCCTTTTGTGACTCCTTCTAATGGAAACCTATTAACCATTAACTCAGTCTTTAATTTTCAGAAGTGTACACCTTCACCTCATTAGGAATCTGATATAATGCTCTCACATAAGTAGCCTTTGTAGGTTAATGATTATAAAATAATGCACGGTGTAATTTTGTATTATTTTGGGATGAAAAGGACCATTTGCAGTATAGGGGAAAAAAAAGCCATCACACAGTATGGAGTACAGCATTCATGTAATGCCCCATGTGGTGAAAACTTAATGACCAGTCACTTTCGAACACTGTAACTGTTGTAAATTTGGCTCACTGAGGTGGATCCCTTACTAGTGGGTCTGCCAATTATGAACTACAGAATTTTTTTATGCAATTAAATTCTCATTGGTTTGTTTTTAAACTAACAGATTAATCTTAGAGTCAGCAGTTAGTTTTTCATACCTTTAGGATTTGTTTTCAATGCTTAAGTATTAAAGTGATTTCCCACTCAAACATTGTAAAATCCGTGGCTGTCAGTAATGGGGCAATTAACATCAGGGGTGCTGAAAAGACGAGTGTTGGAGGACCATGGATAACTTGGAGGGTTGTAGGAAATTACAAGTGTAGGAAGGGGCAAGGGAATGGAGGGAATTTGAAAACAGTGCAGAAAATTTTAAATCAAGGTGCGGAAATGAATTTTGAACCGGCATGCAAAAATAATAACAGCTATGCATATTTTAATCCCACAGTGATGAGTCAGACCAAACAGTTAACATGATGCACTAAGGCACAGTTGCTAATATGGTTTACTGTATTAAATGAATTTCCCCTGCTAAAGGTGAAATTCATGACTGACCTTAACTATTACTGTTATGAGTGTGCATACTACATAGTCCACACCCATTCCGCATAGCTGCAATTATGATGTAATCTGGCATATTTCCAGCACTAGACACTGCAGTGAAGATGCTAATGATATCCGTTGTATGGGACTAGTTAATGTGCTGTGAATAGAGTTAGCAAGACTGCTGAATCAAATTTAAAATTAAAACAAATGCAAATTCTCACCTATTTCATAGGATGTGTTAGGTAGGAGTCATTAGGGGAAATAGCACTTCACCTACGTAATGGGAAAATTTGACATTTTAGCATTAGTTTTCTGATAGAGATCAAGGAATGAATACTTACTGTAAAGACACTATTGTGACTGACCTCCTATTTCATTTATCTTAAAGGTATCCAATATTTGGTTTACCCTTGCACAGCATTAACAATCAGGTTTTCTGCTACACTTTAATCAATACAAGGTTTCCTACTTTACTTTATCCACACCAGGTCTCCTGCTCCAATTTATTACAGGATTAAAAGCAGACATAACATTGATAAGACTGGAATAGTGAGGTAGAGACTTAGAGTGGGAAACGGAGAGCTAGCCACTTCCTGGAAGAAGCATATCCAGCAGCTTAACATTCTGCAAGAGAGCCAAACTGGTTAACTGCAGAAGTTCAACACTTCTCCTTAATGAGGTGACCTTCACCCCCATTCTTCATGTATGCTTTTAGAAATGGACTGTCACTCAACTCTACACACCAGCTGTAGTTTGGCATGGGCAATGTATTATCAGGGTCACTTGAGCTTTTAGCGAGATTGATTAACCATTTTTTTAGTAAGTATTTTGGATGCACTGCCAATTCCAGTGTATATCTGTTCAGTATATAATCAGGGTGAGCGGGAATTTGATGGATTGGGCACCTGACCTATTGTACATGATGCCCCCCCGCACTACCAAAAACGCACCCAGCCGGGCCATGTAATATCCAGCTCATTCTCTTCAGCTCCCACTAGAATTCCACAGTGGTTCCACACTGTCCCCAGTACAAGTTCTGAGATGAATTTAAAATCCTATATAATTTCCATTACTCAGACTGTCTGCAGTACTTCTACTTCATCCAATTTTGAGACATCAACAGTATTTTTTATTTTGCTGGCATGTTGAGTTCCACAGTATATAAACTCCAATTTATTCATATCCTGCAATATCTCTGCCCAATTTGGCGATTGTCTAGCACTGTTCTCTCTGACTTGAACTGGCTTCTTAACACATTAAAAGATGACAAATATTTTCAGTTCATAGGTATCTCCATGATTTGCATGGTCTCTGTCTGCAGCCTTCTCTACTCTTGCAGCTCTGGCTTCCTTTGTATCTCCCATTCCCTCTGCTGGCAGGGTCTCAGCTGTTTTGTTCAAACAACTAGAACATCCTCACTAAATCTCTCCAGTTTGCTATTTCAAAAACATCCCTAAACTTATCTTTTTGACCATGCCATCAGACCCTTCCCTTAATTTCTCCATTGTTGGCCAGTAACTGTTTTACATCTTGAGATTTGCTTTGCAATATTCATTGAGTTAAAGGATTGTATTAAATGCAGGCTGTTTTCCTTGTTATAAGGATGAATTTGGTGTGTTAATGATGGAAGATATTACCAACACGATGTGTTTGTTTTCCAGAGTGATGGAACACTGTTGGCCACAGGATCGTATGATGGATTTGCAAGAATATGGACGAAGGATGGTAAGCCATGAGTTTGAATATTTGACATTTTAACAATGTAGATTCCCATTGAATTTTCCAGTAAACTTATTTTTTTTTTCAGGCAACCTTGCAAGCACCCTCGGACAACATAAAGGGCCCATCTTTGCTTTAAAATGGAACAAGAAGGGAAACTATATTCTCAGTGCAGGCGTTGATAAGGTATGAATGAAATGCAGTGAACAGTTCGTAGAGAAGCAAATATTGGACCTTTCTGTTAGGTTAACTGATTTTCCCATCTTCTGAGTGTAAGCTCCTCTATGATTGCCATCTAGTTATTTTCTATCCTGTGAAGACAAAAACTGCAACAATCAGGAGAACATGAGATAAAAGGTACTGCAGATGCTGGAGAATCCGAGATAACAAGCATGGGGCTGGATGAACACAGCAGGTCAAGCAGCATCATAGGAGCAGGAAAGCTTGATGTTTCGGGCCTAAACCCCTTTTTTCTGATGAAGGGTTTAGGCCCGAAACGTCAAGTTTTCCTGCTCCTATGATGCTGCTTGACCTGCTGTGCTCATCCAGCCCCGTGCTTGTAATCAGGAGAACATAACTGGTTATTGATTGCTATTCTCATTTTTTCATCTGACTATCTTGCAGTCCATCATGTTTTTTCTCTGAGACTAAAAATTTCATTCATTTCTTTTCAGACAACAATAATTTGGGATGCTCATACAGGCGAAGCTAAGCAACAATTTCCATTTCATTCAGGTAAAAAGATATGCTGCAATATACAACCTTGTCAGCTTTGAGAGTAGTGTACTGCAGGCAGGCAATTACAACGTTGTTATGTAGAATCGCATAGGAGCTATATAATTCTGTCAAAGGTGTGTCTCTGCCCGTTTACGAAACTCTTGGAAAATCGTGTCATCCACTCAGATTTAACCAGAAAGAAAGCTGACCTTGCAGTGCTGTTTGTATTGTGGAGTTGTTGGTCTGGATTTTTTTATGAACCTCTGTCCATTTTCAGTTAATGAAGAAGGACTCTGAAAAGCATCCCACCCAGACCCAGCTCCTCACCCTATTCTCATAACCCCGTATTTACTGTGGAAATTCATATGGCTTGCACATCCCTGGACACTACGGGCTGATTTACAATGGCCAATCCACCTAACCTGCACCTTTGGACTGTGGGAGGAGACCAGAGCACCTGGCAGAAACCATATGGGCATGGGGAGAACATTGCAAACTTCACACAATTCTGTTGAGTAAAATCCAGCCCATGGTATTTAATTTCTTCAGATTGGTTTTTAAATAGATATAGTTGGTACAGTGGATGGCATTCACTTTATCAGAGATCACTTCATTTCAGATATAAGCACATAGACATTACTGACTGGTTTACCATTCCAAATTTGCAGTAATGATGATGAACCATCAGCTCTATAACTCACATGCTTGATTACCCAAGTTGGAAGAGTTTAATACAAGTGAGATGAGATTTAAGTGGTATAATCACTTCCTAATGTATTTACAGTGTGTCCACAGTACCACTTTGAATTGTCAGTTTTTCATTTGACCTCCACAATCGTCCTTGACAATGTGCAAAATCTGAAGGCACATATTGAAAAACTTAGTGCTTTGCAGGATGTAACATTTTGAACTCAGCATTACGTGTTAATGTCACAGAAATGCTATCAGCTCTGCAAACAATGATTTTTTTTTTAAAACCACTAATTAATTTGAAAAGCTGAGATAACAAGGTGTGGAGCTGGATGAACACAGCAGGCCAAGCAGCATCATAGGAGCAGGAAAGCTTGATGTTTCGGACCTAGACCCTTCGTCAGAAGTGGGGGAGGGGAAGAGGGTTTTGAAATAAATAGGGAGAGAGGGGGAGGCGGATAGAGGAGAGGATGGGTGGAGAGGAGACAGACAAGTCAAAGAGGCTGGGATGGAGCCAGTAAAGGTGAGTGTAGGTGGGGAGGTAGGGAGGAGATAGGTCAGTCCAGGGAGGACGGACAGGTCAAGGGGGCGGGATGAGGTTAGTAGATAGGAGATGGGGTTGCGGCTTGAGGTGGGAGGAGGGGATAGGTGAGAGGAAGAACAGGTTAGAGAGGCGGGGACGAGCTGGGCTGGTTTTGGGATGTGGTTGGGGGAGGGGAGATTTTGAAGCTTGTGAAGTCCACATTGATACCATTGGGCTGCAGGGTTCCCAGGCTGAATATGATTTGCTGTTCCTGCAGCCTTCGGGTGGCATCATTGTGGCATTGCAGGAGGCCCAGGATGGACATGTCGTCTGAGGAATGGAAGGGGGAGTTGAAATGGTTTGCGAATGGGAGGTGCAGTTGTTTGTTGCGAACTGAGCGCGGGTGTTCTGCAAAGCGGTCCCCAAGCCTCCACTTGGTTTCCCCGATGTAGAGGAGGCCACAACAGGTACAGCAGATGCAGTATACCACATTGGCAGATGTGCAGGTGAACATCTGCTTGATGTGGAAAGTCTTCTTGGGGCCTGGGATTGGGGTGAGGGAGGAGGTGTAGGGGCAGGTGTAGCACTTCCTTCAGTTGCAGGGAAAAGTGCCGGGTGTGGTGGGGCTGGAGGGGAGTGTGGAGTGGACAACGGAGTCACAGAGAGAGTGGTCCCTCCGGAAAGCAGACAAGGGTGGGGAGGGAAAAATGCCTTTGTTGGTGGGGTCAGATTGCAGATGGCGGAAGTGTTGGGGGATGATGCGTTGGATCCGGAGGTTGGTGGGGTGGTATGTGAGGACGAGGGGGATTCTTTTTTGGTTGTTATTGCGGGGATGGGATGTGAGGGATGAGTTGCGGGAGACACGATCGAGGGCGTTCTCGACCACTGCAGGGGACAAGTTGAGGTCCTTGAAGAATGAGACATCTGAGATGTACGGGAGTGGAATGCCTCATCCTGGGAGCAGATGCAGCGGAGGCGAAGGAATTGGGAATAGGGGATGGCATTTTTGCTGGGAGGTGGTGCATTCTGGGAAGCTGTGGGAGTCGGTGGGCTTGAAATTGATATCGGTTTCTAGGTGGTTACCCGAGATGGAGACAGAGAGGTCCAGGAAGGAGAGAGAAGCTGATCGTTTTACTATATAAAATAATCATTGGCCTTGTGCTCATCAAATTAAGGAATGTTGAATCAGTATCAACACCAAGCACAGTTTAAAAAAAAGTTTGATCAGAGCAAAATTCAGTTTACTCTGTTCCACCAATCTACGTTAACTTCTGAAGGACACAATTGTGCACGATGCTGATCTTTTTCAACTCCCGTTACTAACTGTCTTTGAGTTGAATTGCTAACCTATGTGACCATGACCCAAATTGTGTTCATTTCCTAAGGGAACTGGTTTCAAACTGTTCATGCTCATTTCATACTGAAACTTTTGGTTTCTTCAATATATACTGCATTCTATAATATGATATAATATTATTGGGTAATGCAGGTTCCCCTGGGTTAATGTGTGAAGGTCAATGTCTCACTCATTCCTTGCAAAACAATACTGAACCTAGTATTAAGTAAAATTTGAAAAATAAAGGGAAATTGTTGGCAAGTAAAGTTGGTCTGTGCCTGTATAGGGCAGCAAGCAATATACACAGAGAGTAAATTTAAAAATCAGTTTTTGGATGAACTCACCAGATGCAAACCTGGAAAGATGGAAGGTTACTGTTAGGATCAGTTGCTGTACTTGAGTTTGGAATAAATTTCAGGGTGTCTCTCTATTAGAAAATATTGCACTTATCTCACACGCAAACAGAACATTTCAGATTGGTTTGATGTGATTCAGCAGTACAAATTCCAAAATGTATTGCAACTCAAAATCTCATTTGTGAACTTGTTTTAAAATCAATATAATTAAAAACATGTAGTTTATGAGCGAATATCTCCAGGGCTCTCATTTATCGTATTGTTAAGTGATTACATTTATGTGATCTCCATAATGATTCTTTTCTTTCAATTGTTTAGGATGGTTTATATAACTATCTGGTAGCAAAATAATGTTTTCATTCAAGTTACTTTTGTTAACTTACCATTAGTTCAGCATAATCTTAATTCTGTTCATTTGGGAGAACTAATAGTTTACATTATCTTCAAAGAATAGCATGGGCAAAAAATAAACTATAGCTTGGTTAGACCAGTGTCCCAGATATACTTTCCCTTTCAAATCGCTGGTTGTTGAACTCAAGAGTTCATTCTGTATTCATACACGAATGATTTTTCTGGAAAGGCAAAAACTGCAGACTTCATATCATCTTTCTCGCATGTCTCAGAAATATCTTGAACAACAGCACATAACAATGAGACAAGCCTGATCCCATGTACACTGGATGTCAATTTTAATACTATATTTTCAGTCTATATCAGGTGCTCAGTGCTAAAACCCTGATTACAACTCTTACACAGAACTCAACAAGACAGTTAAAGTACTCCAGTGCCTACATCAGCACAGATCAGAGTTGAACTTTGGGCTTCCAGGCGCCTCTAGTTCAACTGTAAATTGAACCTGTGTTTTCATCAACTGAACCTTTAGTGTTTGCAACTTGAAACAAGCAGTTTCCAGAGAATACAAATTTTTCAGTGATGTCTCAAAACAAGAAATTGGAAACAACTTAAACCTAATTCTTGTGCGTTTTGAAGTTAAAAAGTACTTTAATCAACTAAATATTTGCAAGAATGTGCAGGAACTGTAATAGCATTTGGGCTGCTTAAACAAAATGTCTGGTATTTTAAGTTTTCAGAATGTTCCATGGTGTTAGATCATTCTTTTCAAAAAAAAAGCCCACTTGGCAGAGGCAAATTGAAACACATGGTCCCAGAGCAAGTATAAATGTTTCTGTTAGGTAATAAAATTATGTAAAATATGCTATCTGTCTGCCAGCGATCTTGTTAAAAGTTCCACTATAAGTATTGTACTTTAAAGGAGAATTGTCTACTTTGGTTGCTATAGTGTAATTCCCAAATATCCATTGCTATAGCATAATCAGCATTGCCATAACAGAGCAGAGGATCTCTCCCAATATACCATAATTGGCATTTAGCACCCGCCCCCATCCCACATTCCATCTGCACTTTCCTTGAGATTATTCCATAGTTCAAGTAGATATTAAAGATACCAGCTCAGATTTTGTGACTTCAGTAGTGTGAACATTGAGAGGTTCGTTGCTGTTGAGGGATGCGATGGCCAAAATGACTCCTTCTGAACTCACATGCTGAAATCTGGAAGCTGTAGGGCACCTAATTGGACTCTGGAAGAGTTCACGCTGATGCTTCTACTGTTTGTATTCTTAAAGCTAAACTGACAGTTCTCCTCAATGTTCTGTCCTTAAATAATATAATCAAAACTGGATTTAACTGTGCAATATTGCTGTTTGCAAAATGACAGATGCAATTGCTCATTGTCACTACATTTCAAAGTTGAATTAGCTGTTTGAAGCATTTCTTTGAGATGTAATAAAGCTATTATAGACAGGCATTTCTTTAAAATAAAAGGTGTTGTCCAGTTCCTTTAACGGTACTACTAGATTTTCTGATGGATACATGAGTTAGTTTTTGCATAGTTTTTTTTTGTATGTGTATAATTGGCAGCTCAGTTTTACTTGTTAATTGTCAGAAGTTTGAAAAAAGTGAACCTTGTGTGATTGTATTCTAGACATTGTCAATTAACATTCCTAGAAATATACAGTGGAGATTTCTGAACAAAGCACCAATAATGGAATTTACCTGTGTGCGATTTTTAACAAAAGATTTGCGGTAGATTAGGGAAGGTTTTTAAGCCTGCAGTGCAAATCAGGAACTGATGACTTATTTACAAATTGCAGAGCCACCTTTTAATGTGTTCCTCTTATATTTGCACTTATTGAGTTTTGATGAAAACGTGTCAATACCTTTCAGCTGCAGACTTATCATGTGCTATAAAGTCTGATATAACAGAGTTCCCTTTACTTTTCACGAAAAGATGTCCACTTGAACAACGCCTTTACTTGCCATAGTCTATGATTTCATTTTCTACACCAGCCATTTCTGACCTCTTTGAGTGCTTTTAATGAATTAGGGTCAATTTACTCTTATAAGCCTCCAACAATTAGGAACGAGGTTAAGGTTGCCCTAATTAATTTCACTTGATTTCATATCACTTGCTAATAGCAAGTAGAGAGAGCATGCTTTCATCTTTTGGCTTGGTTGATATTGGAATCCTTTTGAAGAACTGAAAATAAATTGCTAGCCTATCTTTTCATCTGAAGTCCAGCATGTCATGGCAATAGGAGTAGATATAATAGAATCTCCAAAATATAATAGAATCTGCAAGAGCATTGCTGTCTTTTTCAAACTGTGGTTTTTGAGTACAAAGGGGAATTATCTTTGAGTTCTGAAGTTTATTTTGCACGTTATGAAAAGTCGACTGAAACTTTAATAAGTCTTGTAATTTATATGTCCACATCATTAGACTATTATATTAATGCTGATATAAACAAGTACCAATGGCTAGTGAGGCCAGAAATTGGGAAAATAATATAGTTGAATGCATGGCATGATGTAGGAGGGAGGGCTTCAGATATCAGGATCATTGAGATCTCTTCCAGGGCAGGAGGAACCTGTACAAAAAGGCTGGGTTACAGAGGACCGCATTTTAATGTGTTTCTCTTATATTTGCACTTATACTGACTTTTTAAAAACTATTTCTTGCTCATTCAGGTTAGACACACTAATTCTGGAAATGAAAACATGTCAATAGAGGGGCACCAATATCCTTGCAGGGAAGTTTGCTAGTGCCAGCCGGGAGGGTTTTAATTTGTGTGGCATGAATGTGGGAACCAATATAATAGGTCAGCACAGCAGGAGTGATTGAGGAGAAAGTGGAGGTAAAGTCAAATAAGCCACATAGGAAGAAAAGGCAGGTCAGGTTAATGAACATGGTGGGACTGGTGGTCTGAAGTGTATTTATTTTAATGCAAGGACTATAACAGGTAAGGCAGATGAGCTTAGAGCCTGGATTGGTACATGGAATTAAGATGTGGTAGCTAGTATAGAAACTTAATTGAGAGAAGGATAGAACTGACAGCTGAACGTTCCAGGATTTAGGTATAAGAGACATGATAGCGAGGGATATAAAAGGGGTGGGGAAGTTGCATTACTGATTCAGCAAAATGTCACAGCTGTACTAAGAGAGGACATCTTGGAGGACTCATCTACTGAGGTCATATGGATAGAATTCAGGAATAAAATGGTGTAGTCAGTCTGATGGGATTATATTATAGGCCTCCCAACAGCAAGCGGAAGATGTAGGAACAGATATGTAGGCAAATCATTGGAAATGTAAAATCAATAGCGTTGTTGTAGTGTGCGATTCTCATTTGCCAAATATTAACTAAGACTCATTTATTGCAAGGGGCTTAGATGTGGCAGAATTTGTTAGGTGCATCCAGGAGGGCTTCTCGAAACAATATGTAGATTGTCCAACCAGGAAAGGGCCATATTTTATTGGAGAACGAGCTTGGCTAGGTGATCAAAGTTTCTGGTGGAGCATTTTGGAAACAAGGATCATAATTTTGTAAATTTTAAGATAATTTATGGATAAGAATAAGATTGGTCCTCGGATGAAAGTACTAAATTGGGAGAATGCTAATTACAATGGTATTAAGCAGGAACTAAAGAAACTAGATTGGGGATGGCTGTTTGAGGGGAAATCCACAACTGACATATGAGAGTCTTTTAAAAGCCAGTTCATAGAGTTTGAACCAGAATGTTCCTGTGAGGACGAAAGATAAGGATGGCAAAATTTGAGAACCCTGGATGACAAGTGATATTGAAAATTTAGTCAGAAGGAAAAATGAAGCATATGTAAGGTTTAGGAAACTGAAATCACTCAAGGCCCTTAAGGAATATAAACGAAGCAAAAAAGAACTTAAACAAGGAATTAGAAGGGCTAATAGAGGCCATGAAATGTCCTTGCCAAGTAGGATTAAGGAGAATCCCAAGTCATTATATATGGTAGTGTAGGTCCACTCAAGGATAAACTGGGAATTTATGTATGGAGTCAGAGGAAGTGATAAGAAATACCTCTTGAGTATTTTGCTTTGGTATTCATCAAGGAGGAGGACATGGATGATAGTAAGATTAGGGAGAGTTTTATTGATATTCTAGGGCATATTCCAAGATACTAAAGAGGAGGTGGTGTTGGGTGTCTTGAAAAACATTAAAGTAGTTAAGTCCCCAGGGCCTGATGGGATCTATCCTAGGGTACTGAAGGAGGTAAGGGAGAAGATTGCTGGGACATTGACAGAGATCTTTGTATCCTCTTTAGCCACAGGTGAGGTCCCAGAAAACTGGAGAATAGTCAGTGTTGTTCCTTTTATTTAAGAATGACAGCAAGATAATCCAGGAAATTATAAGATGGTGGTCCTTACATCAGTGGTAGGGAAATTGTCGGAGAAGATTCATAGAGACAGGATTTACTTGCAATTGGAAAAGAATGGACTTATTGGGGATAGTCAGCATGGTTTTGTGCAGGGGAGGTCTAATCTCACAAAGTTGACTGATTTATTTGAAGAAGTGACAAAGATGATTGAGAGTAGTGCAATGGATGTGTCTACATGGACTTTACAAAAGCATTTGACAAGGTCTGTCATGGTAGGCAGGTCCAGAAGATTAACTCACTTGGGATCCTCAGAGAGTTGGTAAGTCGGATACAAAATTGACTTGGTCATGGAAAATTGATTGTTGAGGGGTTTTTTTCTTACTGGAGTTCTGACCAGTGGTGTTCCACAAGGATCAATGCTGTGACCTCTGTTGTTTGCGATAGATGTAAATGATTGGATGAACATGTTGGTGGAGTTATGGATAGCAATGAAGGTTGCCAAAGGGTATAGATAGTTAGAAAGTTGGGCAGGGAATTGGCAGATGGAGTTTAATCCAGACAAGTGTGAGGTGATCATTTTGGGAGGTCAAATGCAGTTGGAAAATATACAATAAATGGCAGCTCCCTTTAGGAGCATTGATATACAGAGAGATCTTGGGGTGCAATCCATAGCTCCCTGAAAGTAACAATACAAATGAATAAAGTGGTAAAGAAAATGAAAGGCATGTTTGCCTTCATCAGTTGGGACACTGAGTATAAAAGCTGGCAAGTGGTGTGTTTCAGCTCTATAAAACTTTAGGTCACATTTGGAATATTGTGCGTAATTCTGGTCACCACCGTAGGAAGGATGTGGAGGCTTTGGAGAGGGTACAAAAGAGATTTGCCAGGAAATTGCCGAGTTTGGAGTGTATTAGCTATAAGGAGAGGTTGGACAAACTTGGATTGTTTTTGCCAAAGAGATGAAGGCTGAGGGGCAACCAGATAAAAGTATATAAAATTATAAGAGGCATGGAAAGGGTAGCTAGTTGGAGTGAAAATGCCTAATGCTAGGGGATATGGGTTTAAGGTGAGAAGGGGAAAGTTTAAAGGATGTAGGTGAGGCTTTTTTTGCCCTACAAGGATGATAGGTGTCTGGAGCATGCCACCAGGAGAGATGGTAGAAGCAAATATGACAGCAGTGTTTAAGAGGAGTTTAGACAGACACTTGAACAGATAGGGATTAGAGGGAAATGGACCATATGTCGGTAGATGGGGTTAGTTTAGAATGGCATCGTGGTTGACGCAGACAAGGTGGACCGAAGGATCTGATCCTGTGCTGTACTGTTCCAAGTTCTAATGCATTTTCAGTAAAGTAAATAGAAAACATTAACTTTTAAGTTAGGACTTTTTGAGCTTTTTTGTTTGCTATTTGTAAATCTACGGGTATGAAATCTTTTTGTGTCTGTAGTCTTCATTCATTTTCACTACGTGTTTTAGGATCACCAAAATCACATTCCAAGCAGGCATTGACAAATTGGAGCCAGGGCTTTGCTAAGCGTGTTTTTGCCTCTCCATTGATACATTGCAGTGTCTGCAGAGACAGAACCAGCAGGAAAATGTCACCTGTTAAAATTTCTACCAGTTTGGTGTTATTTGCCCTTGACTGCAGTATGTGCCTGTGTGCAGGTGACACTGTTTCCTGTCAGGTTCTGATCCTGACAAAATTGGGGACCAAAAGTTGGTGTAATAAATTGATGTAGGAAGAGCGGATATTTTAAAATGCAAAGCCAAAAGAACTGTAAATGCTGGAAATCGGAAACAAAAACAGAAATTGCTAAAAAAAACTCAGCAGGTCAGCCAGCATTTGTGGAGAGAAATCAGAGTTAACGTTTCGGATCCAGTAACCCTTCTTCGGAACACAAGTTCACACTGTTCTGTGTTTAAAATACAGCCTTTTCAACGGAACTTACACATGACAGAGTGTTATGAATATCAAAAGAACTTTCAGACAATTGGATTGTCCATTTATGATCACAATAAATCACAGATCTTCTAACATGAAAAAATTCATTACAATAATAAAAAGGAAATGCAGAGTACTGCAGATGGTGAATGTCTGAAATAAAAACAGAAGCTGTGGTAAAGAAATACAACAGGACAAATCAGCATTTTGGAGAAAGAAACAGAATTGTCAAGGTTGATATTAAACACCCCCCCACTATGGGCCCAAAGGGCTGGGGGAGATTTTCAGAAAGGTTTACATTACAAAATGCTGCTGTTTAAGCGTCTGCTGCCATTTATTTGATCTCAGTTTAGGTAGTGTGCATCCATTCCACTCTTGAGGCAGGACACTTTACTGTTATATTTAAATCACGCTTCCACAGTGCAGCTGGGAGCCTGTTTTAAGTTTAGTACTGAGGGGCTGGGTTTCCCAGCACTCAAGACTCCTGGCAGTAAAATGGAGGCAGGAACAACCAATGTAGCAGGTAAGTGCATTTTACAGAATCACGTGAATACCAGGAGAAGAAAAAAATGATACCCCCAGCCTCTCAAGCAAACTGTCTCTTCATTGCTGCCTCTCTGCCACCCCCAGTTCTTCCTCCCCAATCTTCCCCATTGTTGTTCTAATCGATCCCTTTACTCCAATCTATCCCAATTTCCAAGAATTGTTCAAATGATCCTGGCAGTGGCTTCCTGCTGCCAGCTTTCAACCGGCTAATCCGTCAATTTGGACAGGACCCAGAATGAAGAATTGATTTTCAAGAACTCTGCATTTCTCAGATTTTGGTTTATTTTGCACCTGTAACTGCATGTTGTTGACCCTTAGTTTGTTTGCCTAAGGAACTTCTTTCTGAAACACAGACATGCTCCACCTGCTTCCCCCACACCAACCCTGTCACTCCTTTTTTCTGACTCGGCTTCCATTTTTGTCTGATTATTCTCCTGTTGGGGATGTTTACCTGTATTAAGGTTGCTATGCAATTACACGTTGCTGTTTCTATAACAGAAGATCAATATGTAGTGTCAATCCTAAGTGTAGTTAGCAACTTGGAAATAGACCATACTGATTTTGTTTTGTGATATTGATGTGGTTTTTCTGTGTTTAGACTTCCTTGCTTATGTGTAGTTTGCTATTTCACAGCTCCTGCCTTGGATGTGGATTGGCAGAATAACACTACGTTTGCATCCTGCAGTACAGACATGTGCATCCACGTGTGCAGGCTTGGCTGTGATCGTCCAGTCAAAACATTCCAAGGGCATACAGTAAGTTCCAGTTTGAGTGATCATGAAAGGCATTTTTATGCAATGCCAAAGTTATGTAGCTGTAAAAATATTCTATCTTGTAATTTGTTAGCATTGGATTATTCTATACAGGAAGCATCTGTCTGAAGGAATATTTCTGACTTTATCTCTTGCTATGTGTTGGAAAAGATTTGTGTTAACGTGGACATGCATCCCTGTGACAGGACATTAAGTAAATATGTCAAGCGTGATCATAGTTAATGAACCTTCCATCACCTGGAAGTAATTTGTATCATTAAACAACTTTCCGAATTCAAAGAAAAGTTATAGCTAATCAGTGCATTGTCATATATGCATTTGATTTCGTGCATTTTTGGTGTGTATGCATTGGGAGGGGAGATGTGTATGAAAGACTAAAGGATTGTCTTATGACATAAGTTTGAGGGAAGGCAATGCCACATATTGTTTAATTGAGTTAAGGTGCCTTCTCATCCTTCATGTTCTGAACAGAGGTGATTTATGATAGCTTAATCATTTAGCTGTTGAAACTTATGATGCCGTTGTTAACGGTACATTGGACACAGACTGTGCCCCCTCCATCCCCCAGCACTAACACTGTGATGGATATAATTTGCTGCTTTTCAACATGGGATAAAATTTATGCCGTGCCTGCTCGTGGCAGGTGCAGGGAACTCATATCATGAAGTTATGAATTCCTGGCCTATGATGTCTGAATTTTTAACAAGTGTAAAATCACAGATTAGGGACCTGCAATTTTCTGCCATGCACTCATTGTGTACCCGGAATAAGCAGAACAGTCTTGACTGCCATTCTGTTGTGGTTTTGGCATGAGAGAATGCATCTATTTGGTGACTTAACTTTTGACTGAACTCTCAAAGCTAGGACTTGTGTGCAATGTTGACAACCCTGTTATTTTATTCTGATAGTGCAGCAAATTGCTATTAAAAAGCAGGTAAATCTGAATATTAGGCAGTTCTGGAATCTTAAAACTTTTGAGGGTGTCACTGTTGTTGCAACCTTGTATTGGAAAATCATGGTTAACAATGAGATTCACCTACATTTAATTGACCATTCTGCCCAACTATTGCTTGCATCTTTAGTCCTCTGAACTGTTAACAATTGATGACATTTTTTTTCTGTGGCTGGATTTGAACCTTGGATGTACAAAACATAATTGGAAGTTGTGATGTAAACTAAAAACAAATGAGAAAGAACAAATTAAACAAGAAAAGTGAGGAGTGATAGAACAAAAAATACAGTGGTACACACTAATACAACATTATACCACTCTCATGACTTGAAGTCCAGGATCTTGGACAACCCCAGCCAATCAGTAGTACTCCTTCACTACACAACAAGTGCTAGTGAGGAAGTATCAATGTCTAGGGCAAATGGAAAGAAAAATTGAAAAATAGTCTTGAAAAAATATTAAGCAAAGAAAAGAAATCACTCAAAATCAGAAATAAAGAGGGAGACAAATGATTCCAACAGTGAGAAGAAGGTTCAAGGAATATTCCCCCAAAAGATTGTGAGGCTGCAGCCAAAGTTCATGTAGTGTCCGGTTGATTTTGCAGATGACATGATCGCAAAGTGCCATCTTCAGGAGAATGCCGAAATAACAGATTGTTTACTGTTTATATCCAGCAAAGCTCATTTGCACTTCTTTTACTTTCCAGAATGAAGTAAATGCAATCAAATGGGACCCATCTGGCATGCTGCTTGCGTCTTGTTCAGATGACATGACACTGAAGGTAGGGAAACCTAATTGTCATTCAGCTCCCTTTGTTGACTGTGGTGATATATCCTTCCATCAGCTATGATGTGCTAAACAGCTAAAGGCTTCAAGCTATTTCACTGAAGAACAACTGTGTAATAAGACATCTTACCAGATATGCTTTCTTTAAGTCCAATTTTTTTTTTTTGGAAAATTCACTCACCTGATACATGAAGGGACTGATCTTTATGCCTTCTCTGTATCAAATGATCTATAAATAAGGACAGTTTGACTGAATTGAATTCTGTCAGAAATTTCATTTATGGGATGGAAAAGGTTAATTAATGTCATAGTGATGTGGATTCTAAGACATGCTTTTACCTTGGCTATCTCACTATTTGTCATTTCAGTATCTGTGAAAATTGCACAGTCCCTACACTTCCCAGCAGCACCTCAATTTTTCAACGCTTTTTAATTAGTGTTTGAAACTGAAATGTCTATACTTCCTGCTTTTTGAGTAAACATTTAAACTTAAGATTTATTTAAATAAAATATGGGCAGTGTTGAGAAACTCGCAAGACTTTTGTAATGGTCAAAGGAACTCCAATACAGGCTAAATTGACAAGATCTGTACCACTATGTAAACTTTTAGCTTTATGATTTTAATCCCATGTTAAAAAGAATCTTACAAATTAAAATGTTTTTAAAGTATATTTTTGAAAGTATGTGGCATTGTTAGTTTATTTTTATCTGGGGGTGGCTGGGTAGTATTTGGGTCAGATTAATGCCAACAGCATGGGATTCAATCTCTATTCTGGCTGTGGCAGACTGTGTCTACCGACACACCCTACCCTTAAAAATAAACAGTGCATTTAGCTGTGATTTTGTGAATATTCACTGAAGACCTTTCTTTAGGCAGAGAACTCGATATATAATATCTAACACCTGATTAAATTCATCATGGATTTGGCTTACATTATTGTGCACTGAGAAGATAATACAGGATTATTTATTCCAAGATGTCAAAGGACAACTAGCTCACTATTGGCACAAATTCCAGCCATTGCTACTTGACAGGCCTGGAATGGAGTTATGGGATAAAGTGATAGGCTTGCCACATAGCCGAACAGCTATCGGTGGATAATCGTTCCACCTGTGTGGCGGAGTACAATGGCCTTTTATTCAATAGTTATTAGCAGATTAAGCACGCTCAGTATGCTTGACAAGTGAATGGTAATCCCTGATAGGATCACACATTCCAACTACTCTGCCTCAGTGTAGTACTATAGCAGTTATTTTATGAGAACAGTGAGTTACAGTGTGAACAGCCAGCCTTAGGATGATTGACTTGACTTCTGCCCTGTTCCCTTTCTACATGGGCATACAATAAACTGATTAATATTTTGCAGCCACGTATAATTGGGGTAACAACAAGACAATGCATGCGTATTATATATAATGAGTTTAAATTTAAACATTTCAGACGCAGGATGAATCGCATTGTCTTTATTAATAACTAATTGCAGAAAGAATGAAATGATAAATAGTAATCATATCATTTAATATTCCTCCTCCAATTCAATTTTGATAATGCATTAAAATCCTTAGAATGATATGGATTGCATCTTCCATGTGCAATCGACCTTCGAATTTATCTTGAATTTATTTTCCACGTAAACGATGCATGACATTTTCAACAATTTTAAAACTTACAGTTGGTAGTCACAGATCACTATACTATTTGCATTTCTTCCTGAAGATATGGAATATGAAGCAGGACAGTTGCGTACATGATTTACAAGCCCATAATAAGGAAATCTACACTATAAAATGGAGTCCTACTGGTCCAGGTACCAACAACCCAAACTCTTACATCATGTTAGCCAGGTAAGATTAACATTTTTTTCCAGTACTTTACAGCATGCATTTGGTAAAATAAATCAGATAGCTGAAAATTAGAAAAAGAAATGTTTAGTAAAATTAGTGCATTTATGAGGCTGATGTCGAACTTATATACAATGCACAAGGTCGTGAAGTTTTTATTAACCATCCACTCTCATACACCTCCATCAGTAACAGGATATTAAGCTGTAGTTTCATTTTGAATGAAAAGGGTTCCATCTTGCTTTCGCAACACCAGCCAAGAGCACTCAGTTGGAATTTCTCATTTGACTTGCGAGGCACCACTTCTGGTGAAACATTTTGCAATCTAGATTATACATAATATCAACCTAACTATTTCTAAAACATGGCAGGACCCAGACCTGCTGAGGCTCCACCAGCATGACAGAAAATAGTTGCCTCACCAATCCTGCCAGATTTGCCCATGCTAAGCTGCATCATGCAACTGGTGGCTGAGAGCAACCATTACTTCCATTGTAGCTTTAAACGGGAGATCAGAGTTCAAAAGGAAATTACCAGTTGAATCCAGATGGATTATTCACTGTTGTAACAGTATCCATACATTATGGGATGAAACATTGAGCCAGATTTTCACTAATGTGGTGGATCATTCAAGGTTCCCAACTTGGCAGACCCTCCTCGGTATTAAGTGTCTGTTTACCTTGCTATTTTCACTGCACGGTGCAGGGTTATGAAAATGATAAATTATTGAGGGGTAATTTTCACCTTCATTTCCATTGAAACTCGAATAGAAATGAAATTTGCCAAGTTCTACAAAGCTTGGGCCCTCTGTTTTTTCTCTGAGTATTAAGGTTCCTATTTTGAATTTTTTTTTTAAAAGTGCTCAGAATAGCGCTAACAGGAAGCTTCTATCATTGAAAGGCACTCTTGCCCATTGGGGCACTTCCTTTCCCTCCCCAAAGAAGATAGGATCCCACAACCCAACCCAACGCCCCCCGCCCACCCCAGCTCCTTTCCCACTCTCACATTCTTTAAAATCATCTCCCTTGTTCCCTTCCTGGCGTTGGGAAAGAAAAGCCCAGACCAAAGCCCCAGACATGCCTGGAACTAGGATCCATGGAGCCTCTTGCAGTTCTGACAGCACCTATTATGGACCTTTGGTGCTGTTGAAACTGTTGGACCAGCCAGCCAGTTTGATCCGTGAGCACCTCTCAAGGTGGAATATCTTCTCCTTGAGGGTGTAGCCTATCCTCAGCACTTCATGGACTGTGGGACAGGCTTCTAAGTGACCAGTCAGCTGGCCACCAACTTTACTTCCAGGGTTTTTTTTTAAGCGGAGGAGTAATGGTCTGGCACACTGTCTGCACATTTGTAATAATTGACTATGAAATATGCTTGGCATGAAGAAAGGTAAAGTGCAAAAACCTAAGGGTATGTCAGCAGTTAGGAAAATTAGAAATGAATTAATGCAAAGAGTAAAAACTATTCTGTTTTTAGCTTAAAGTCTAAACATCATTTCTCAATGCTTTATGGTTAGTTTCTGAAGTAGGTCTTTACCCAGTAAGAGCTGGAATGGTAGTATCACAGTGCTGTGGTAATTGGTGCTAGATATGAAATGGTGCTACCATGAAATGGCACTGGTAACCCACCACTGTTAAATATGCAGTGAAAATACTAATCCGCTGTTGTAGTTGTTTTTTTTTTACTTACCTAGCCGTTGTCTAAACAGTATTTGTTTAGCATTTCAAACAATTCCCTTTTTGTCAGTGGCCTGAAAGTCCTCTGATACTTCACTAGTGGCTCTGCTGGATGTGTGAGTCAAAATAGCAAGTATTAATGGGCTATTCAATCATCTCATCTAAACTCAACCTCATTCTTGCTAGACATGCATGCAGCACATGCACTTTTCACTCATCACTAATTGGTAATCAGGCCTGGAGCCCGAGCCTATTTTCCTTTCTATAGTCCAGGTCTATGCCTGCTGCAGATCTTTGACAATGAGCAGTGTCGGAAAAACTGCCATTAAAGTGGAAATGTGTTTGACTGTGCACACTTTCTTCTTTACATTGATAACCTGATGGCTTAAGGCCACACGTGGTCGTTATTTACTTGCAGTCCAGTCAAGATTAATTTTAGTTCTGAAGAAGCGTCCCGATCCAAAATGTTGACTTTCCTGCTCCTCTGATGCTGCCTGACCGGCTGTGTTCCTCCAGCTCGACATTGTGTTGTCTCTGACTCCAGCACCTGAAGTTCTTGGTATCTTCAAGATTAATTTTATCCTTTATTTCTCAGTGCTTCATTTGATTCTACTGTTCGCCTTTGGGATGTGGAAAGAGGAGTTTGCCTTCACACCTTAACCATGCACCAAGAACCTGTATACAGTGTCGCTTTCAGCCCTGATGGCAAATATCTAGCCAGTGGGTCTTTTGACAAATGTGTCCACATATGGAACACTCAGGTAAGGGAGACATTACAACATGTGATATTTACTACCATCAGATTTTCAAAATCATTCAGCTGTTTTAGAATAACAGTTTTAATGAAAGGAAATACTTTTTTAGCTATGTGTCCATTAGTAATAAAAGGCAGCCTTTTAGTTACTGAAATATCAATGGGCAGTACCACCTCACTTTTAAATAAATTATTTGTAATGGAAAAGGAAAAAAAATTGCTAAACACTTATGTTGAAGAAAACCATGGCTCTAACAAAAAGGAAAATGGAGTACTCTGGTGAAAAGTAGTGAGGATTACAATTGAGGTGAAAGTGGCACATGTCAGACAGCCAATGATATTCAATCATGTGGGCAATCAAAGTATGTCAGTTTGAAAAGCATGCATCTAAAATGTTTTCTCTTTATTTTAACAAATCAATGTGTTTGTTTTCAGACGGGAGCTCTAGTGCACAGCTACAGAGGGACTGGGGGTATTTTTGAAGTTTGCTGGAATGCATCAGGGGACAAAGTGGGAGCAAGTGCATCAGATGGTTCTGTAAGCATTTATACTGTTCAATTTCAATTCTGTCCCCATTCCCCTGCCCTACAGATGGCTGAAAAGTTTTGTGTCAGTCAGTTAATCCTGCACACAGCTCACAAATACCAAACACATGCGTTGTTTCAACGTATGTGTGAGGTTGCTTCAAAAGCACATTGCCCATATAAAATTACATTTCTTAAAAAAATGATATTCAATTAAACCGCACAATCACAAAACAATTCTAGATGTGGAAGACAAGCTGACTCATTTTAAGTCATCCATCCAGCTTATCAGTTATTGAAATGGAATATTTGCTTTTAGGATTGAATAGCAACGTTCAAACAAAAATGGACAAAGGGATGTAGAAACAGGACTGACACATCAGACTAAGAGCACAGTCATCACAAAACTTACAGTTTGTTTGCATGTCAGCATTGTAGAGAAAATGGATGTTCCAAACCAAAAATTATACTCCAACACCCCGACCCTGTCTCACAGTTCAGCATTTGTCCTTAAATAACTCCTCTATAAAGGAATCCACTTCCACATGCCTTGCTCTCTTTTTGAGTGAAGAGGGAGTTCCTTATGTTAGACCTACATTTTCTTTGTTATTAGTTTGATCATGGAACTACTTGTCTTAATTTGATTTCATGTTATTTTCCTGATTTATTTTTTCCGTGCTTACATTCTTGAGTCCAACGATGATAAACCCTGTCTTCTTCCCTATTCATCCAAAGGATGTGGTGTTGCTGGCTAGGCCAGAATTCACTGTCCACCCCCAGTTGCCCAGAGGGCAGTTAAGAGTCAACCACTTTGCTATAGGTCTGGAGTTGCATATAGGCCTGACCAGGCAATACTGGCAGATTTCCTTCCCTACAAGACATTAGTGAACCACGTGGTAACAAGGTGTAGAGCTGGATGAACACAGCAGGCCAGGCAGCATCAGAGGAGCAGGAAAGCTGACGTTTTTTACAATTAGCAGCAGTCACATGGTCACCTTTAGGATAGCTTTTAGTTCCAGATTTTATTGAATTCAAAAATTGACCTGTTATAGTGGGATGTAAACCTCGTCCTCAAAACAATGCACTGGGTTCTATTTTAATGATTGAACATTGGTTACATCTCATTGATGAGCTGCAAATGCTGATTCAGCACTCGCAAGATGATTGGAGAAGGTGGGAAAACTGGCAGCTCATCTGTAAAATCAAGCTAGATATTGGAGCATAAAGAAAATGGAAGAACTGAACAGACGAGGTATGAACATAGAACAACTTGCATCAGGTGAGAAAATCTCACAAGCAAACAAAAGTCATTTTTGCTAAATCTGACATTTCTTATGGATGGTCTGGAGCAGCCACAATAAGGTTAGACTTCACTACAGCTCGTCACACCCAACGAGCTGCAAGGACTCAATCCCATTCTCCCAGTTCCTTCTCTTACCTCACATCTATTCAGATGTTGACACCTTCGAAAACAGCGCTGCTAGCATGGCTTGCTTCTTCCATGACCATCGTTTCCCATCCACTGTGGTTGACAGGGCCCTCAACCACATCTGAACTATCATCAGTGCTTCAGAGATAAAAGGTACTGCAGATGCTGGAGAATCCGAGATAACAAGCATGGGGCTGGATGAACACAGCAGGTCAAGCAGCATCATAGGAGCAGGAAAACTTGACGTTTCGGGCCTAAACCCCCCAACCCCACCTCTTCCTCCGTTACATTGATGACTGCATCGGCGCCGCCTCGTGCTCCCACGAGGAGCTCGAACAGTTCATCCAATTCACCAACACCTTCCACCCCAACCTGAAGTTCACCTGGACCATCTCCAACACGTCTCTCTCCTTCCTGGACCTCTCTGTCTCCATCTCGGGCAACCACCTAGAGACAGATGTCCATTTCAAGCCCACTGACTCCCACAGCTACCTGGAATACACCTCCTCCCACCCACCCTCCTGCAAAAATGCCATCCCCTATTCCCAATTCCTTCGCCTCCGCCGCATCTG
>JAHRHZ010000263.1:33340941-33373936 GCA_024137785.1 Ginglymostoma cirratum | reverse complement strand
CTCCCCCTCTCTCCCTATTTATTTCAGAACCCTCTTCCCCTCCCCCCATTTCTGATGAAGGGTTTAGGCCCGAAACGTCAAGTTTTCCTGCTCCTATGATGCTGCTTGACCTGCTGTGTTCATCCAGCCCCATGCTCGTTATCATCAGTGCTTCCTCCCTTGCCCCTTCCCAGCACACTCAATAGTATGATCAGGTTCCCCTTGTCCACACTTTTCATCCCACCAGCCTCCGCATTCAAAGAATCATTCTTCACCATTTCAGACAACTCCAGCAGAACACCGCCACCACCAAACACATCTTCCCCTCACTCCCCCATTTGCATTTTGCAGGGATCACTCGCTGTGGGGCACCCTCGTTCATTCCACAACTACCAACACCAACCCCCTCCCCACGACACCTTCCCATATGACTGCAGAAGGTGCAATACCTGCCTCTTTACTCCTCCCTGCTCACCGTCCAAGGGCCTAATGCAGCATTTCACCTGTACCTCCTCCAATCTTATCTATTGTATTTGGTGCATCTCATGTGGCCTACTCTGTATTGGAGAAACCAAACGCAGACTGGGTGACCATATTGCTGAATACCTCCAGTCTGTGCGCAAGCAGAACCGCAACCTTCCTGTAACTGGTCATTTTAACACAGCGCCCTGCACGCATGCCCACATGTTTGCCCTCGGTATGCTGCAGTGTTCTAGTGAATCACAGTGCAAACAGGAGGAAGAACACCTTATCTTCAGACTAGGCACTTTGCAGCCTTCTGGACTTAATATTGAGTTCAACACCTATTTCTTCCCTTTCTTTTAGCTTTACTTGTTACCCCTTTCGTTTAGCTTTACTTGTTATCATGTCCTCTTCCCCCTGTCCCACCCCAGGGCACTGTCTGTTCTTTCCAATCTGGCAGGTAGATGGACCATTGTTCTGTTACTCTCACATTCCAATCACTTAATCTGAGCTATCAATATCGTTTTTCCACCAGCTCCCTATACCAACCACCCCCACAAGCCCCCCAACTATAGAATGAAGACTGTCCCTTTCACACTTCACCTCAGCCAAGATAAAGAATCATCTAGACTCGAAACGTTAGCTTGCTCTCTCTCCATGGATGCTGTCTGACCCGCTGTGATCTCCAGCATTTGTTGTTTTCGGTACAGATTCCAGCATCTGCAGTAATTTGCTCCTATTAAAGTTAGACTTTGACTATTTCAATTGGGAAAACATGCAATCTGCTCATCAGTAGCTGATAATTGTATTCAGACTTGTTTCATGCTGGATTATGCAGGAGCTGCATTTTGCCAGGGCTGTCACAGTTCCAAAAGCGGCCTCAGTTCTAGCTGAGAAATCTGAAAATGGCAGCAGTTGGATGTCAATCACAATCATTCTAGAATCAACCAATGGACAAGGAAATTCCAGGAGATCCAATTGGAGATGCTGTGGTATTGCTTGGCCAAAAGCCCTGTTAAGACTGGAGGGTGCTTTTGGTGAGGAGTCGAGCTGGAGAGTGTCTCAAAATCAAGGTGCTTGTGATGGTCTCCTTCAGTTGAAAGAAGTCACAGTATTATGAGGAAACATGAATTGGAGGGATAACCCCTCCAGAAGAATGCATACAGCTGCACCTGGACCCATATGAACCTTGTAGCCCCTGGATCCAGCCATTTTATGCAATCTGTGGCAGCCTACTGAACCCCTAGTAAGTGGCAGCTTCCATGAGCTAGCAGCTCCACACTTGGAGCAGGGGGTCACTCCTGCCACAAGGGCAGGAAAATTCAGCCCATTAATTCTGACAGAGAAAAAGAAGATTTTAATTCCAATAGCCTTAATATAATTTGATCCCAGGTCCCACTGTCAAAGAAGAGATGCTATAACCCATTATGATGCCTGGGAGTTGTATTTCCCCAGGGCTTTCTTCTCATGCTTTGCCAGTAAATGTTTGACAGAAGTATCATTTAGGCAGGTACGAGTCAGGAGTGTGATGGAATGCTCCCCACTTGCCTGGATGAGTGCAGACCCAACAACACTCGAGAGGCTTGACACTATCCAGGACACAGCAGTCCACTTGATTGGCACTACATCCACAAGCATCCATTTCCTTCACCACTGGTGCTCAGTAGCAGCAGTGTGTACTTTGTACAAGATGCACTGCAGGAATTCACCAAAGATCCTCAGACAGCACCTTCCAAACCCAAGACCACTTCCATCTAGAAGGACAAGGGCAGCAGATATGTGGGGACACTACCACCTGCAAGTTCCCCTCCAAGCCACTCACCATCCTGACTTGGATATATATCATTGTTCCTTCACTGTTGCTGGGTCAAAATCCTGGAATTCCCTCCCTAATGGCATTGTGGTCAACCAACAGCAGGTTGAACGGCAGTGATTCAAGAAGGCAGCTCACCACTGCCATCTCAAGGGTAACCAGGGATGGGCAAGAAATGCTGGCCATTCAGCGATGCCTACATCCCACAAATGAATAAAAAATGTAAGCATAGTCCCCGCTGTACCTTTGTAAAAATTGTAGTAGAAAAGTGGGAGAAAGCCCACAAAAATTCAGCCCAAGCATCTTAATGTGACTTTCATTATGGAGTCATACAGCACAGAAACAGATCCTTCAGTCCAACTCATCATGCTGACCGGGTTTCCCAAACTAAATTAGTCTCTTTTGCCTGCGTTTGGCCCATATCCCTCCAAACCTTTTATATTCCTGTTCTTGGCCAAATAGCTTTTATATGTTGTAACTATACTTGCATCTACTGCTACTTCTGGCAGTTCATTCCACATACAAACTCCTCTGTGTGAAAAGGTTGTCCCTCAGGTCCCTTTAAATCTTTCTCCTCTCAGCGTAAAGCCATGCCCTTGAGTTTTGAACTCCCCTCCCCAAGGAAAAATGTGTGCCCCTCATGATTTTATAAACCTGTAAGGTAACCTCTCAACCTCCTATGCTCCAGTGGAAAAAGTCCCAGTCTATCCCAGCCTCTCCTCCTAATTCAAACCCTCCAGTCCTGGTAACAGGACTTGTAAATATTTTCTACACCCTTTCCATTTAATAATATCCTTCCCACAGTAGAGCAACCAGAACAGTACACAGTACGCCAAAAGTGGCCTCACCAACGTCCCGTGCAGCTGCAACATGACGTCCCAACTCCTATACTTAATGTTCTGAGAAATGAAGGCTTGTTATATTCATTAACAAGCTATGAAAAATAGAATTGTTTATATTCCTCCATTCCTTCTATTCTTTGGTCTAAATTACCAGAAGACTACACAGCTAGACTGTGACATCTTGAGACAGAGAGAGAGAGAGATAGATAATCAAAGCAAGCAATATTGCACCACTCTGTGAAAATAGTAAGTCCATCATATGTTAACACTGATTCTACACAACAGCTCATCCAAACTGCAAATCTGTATTTCCCTTTCAAATATTCAGCCACTGCTCCCAATTTCTGTGCACATTTTAAATTTCCAGTATATCTATTTTACTTCAGGTATTTTTAAAATGAATGCTCTGTGCCTAATTGTTATTAACAATTGTTGATTGTTTTTGTTTTGTTTTTCCTAGGTCTGTGTGCTTGATCTACGGAAATAGCAAAATGGCAAGCTAACAGGATGTAAGATTAGACCGGCAGTGAATGTGCGGGTGGCAAATGCGCTCCTTCACCGTGTGTCAGCTCCAGAACTACAAGAATCTGACTTTTAAAATGAAATGGTTAAAACCAGCTCTCCCTGACCATTTAATTCTAATTCCCTGCCCCACCCTTCCAAATAATGATTTTATTGTCTGCAAACCCCCAGTTCAGTCCCCCATATGAAACCCAATCGTGCGCTGGCATTTTCACCAGTTGAACCCTTCAGCCTTGGAATGTCACGCAAGGATACTGCTTCAGTTCATGTTTTGGGGTTTTCAACAGGACAGATGATGGCAATTTATGTTCGTGACTGAGAGCATTGTGCCAAACTGCAGATGCTGTGATGTACCAAAAAAAAAACATGAGAGAAAAAAAACACAAATGACCAACAAAAAAAAAGGAAATAATGTAGATTTTCCTTCTTTCATGTACTTTCCTCATTCTGGTTTGGACACTACAGTGCTGCTGATGAAGAATAACATTGTGTGCAGTCACAGTGAAATAATCTGCAACTTTGTAATAGCAACACTTTATATTTTCTGGATTTTTGTTTTGTTTAAAAAAAAGTTTTAGGGACGCTGGAGTATTATTAGGTTCCTAAAAGAAGCTTTTACCAGGGTTGGATGTGAATGATTTTGTTTCTAGAAGCTGCAGGGAGGAATCTGTGGGGTTTTAAAACTTAAGCTTTCCTGAACTGCTGATAGACTTGCTTACATTACTGTGCTTCAGGTTGTGATCTTTCAAAAAGGCACTTCTTCAGAGAACTGCATATTAAAAGTGCTTTACATTTGAGAAGGTGAACTTGTCACCAGCTTCATACAGGGAAAGAAGACTCACGGGAAGATCCCCAGTGTATTTTTGAAAAAGAAATAGCAAAAGAAATATTTGTAATTTTTACCTTTAATCACACGCCAGACCTTAAAAGCCAGAACGGCAAACCACAAACCTAGCAGACACTTCATTTTAAAGAAATGCGAGAAATGAGACATCGTAACACTGTACAAGAGCTGAAATTCTTTAATCTCATGCCATGCTTTAGGTCTTTTTTTTTTAAATATTTGCTAACAAAGCTGTTTAGAGCCAGGTGAGGTGCACTTTGTCTAATGTAAGGGTCTGCTTTGATTTGTTCTCTGAGTTTTTTGAATCTGTTCCTTGTCATACGCAGAGAATTCATTTGTTTAATATCTGTGTTCTGGCTTTTGTTGCTTTTATTGTCTGTGTCAGACTGTCAGCCAGACTTTGTTCCTTCTCCTTGCAGCCTCTCAGGAGTTTAGGTCAAAGGAGATCACGTGACCTTTTATGTTTCTTCTAATCCAGAATGTGTGATGTAGCTCGTGCTCATTAAAGAAAACAAATCATCAAATCATATTCAATGTCTTGAATAAATTGCTATATTTTGATATTAGAAAATATGATTCTGTGATTTTTTTTTTATTCTCCTAAATATTGTTAGATTTACTTTGCATGTTTATAATACTGCTAACAGATCACTACTGACCTCTGAGATATTGCTGGAGCATGCACTGTATTTTGAGCTTCTCTGCTCAGTGGATGAGTACAATCCCTGGTTTGGAACTGAGCCAGCAGACAAAAGTTGTTCCCAGGTTCGATCACTGGTGCATGCTGAGCTGATCTCAGCTGGACTGGCCCTTAGGATGCTTTGTTTCAGTGCTCCCTGGCTAAGGAGATGGGAAATCCACACCTAAATTTATGAATTAATTTGTCTTACTGTAAAGTGTGCATGCGCCAACACTTGTGAAAATGGGATTAGTCTTGATTGTAATAGTTGAATACTTTTCCAGACGTTTGTATGAAAAATTGTCACTTTGGCGAAGTGCAAAAGGGTAGATGACATTGATATACTAGCCTGAGTTCATAAGAGAAGGAGAAAACTAGGAGAAATGAAAAATACATACAGATTGCTGATACAGACACAACAAATGATGTATCATTACACTTGTGTCCATATATACATGCAAGCTCCTGTCCAAGCTACTCACCATCCTGACTTGGAAAGATATCGCCATTCCTTCGCTATCACTGGATCAAAATCCTGGAAGTCCCTCACTAACGGCATTATTCAGCTTGCGGATATACATCATTTACTGTACCTACTTGCATAACTTTACCAGTCACTGTATTTCACCCGTTATAAGGTTGATTTCCAAAAATAGATGACTCACAAGAACCTTTTACCAAATGCCACCCATATCAAAAAAATTGCAGATACAACACCCATGATTTTTGATACACTAATTTATCTGTAATTCAGGATATGCCTGGCAGTGAAGAAATGCTCTCCAACAGTGCAAACACATTGGGCCATCAATTTTATACTTCACCTCAAACAAAAAAGGCATCTGCACTCACAATTAAAACCCTGAAGCATCACTGACCTCTGGCAATATTTCATATCATGAAAAATATCTAGCTTTTATGGTGCAACTAAAAAGCTTCAGTGTTACTAACTTTCTGTAACATTAAATATAAACTTGTGTAATATCATTTGACCTCTTCAACATAAAATGGCACAATTGTGAAATTCAGAAATTAAACTTCACTTGCCCAGTAAGTTTAAAAGGTCAATGTCATTTCAGAAGTATCAGAATATCACTTCTGGTATTTTGGTAATTGTGTAAAGTTGCCACAGAAACCAAATGCTTTGGTATATTTATGGGCATCCAGAAATGCTGTTAAAGTCGTTGCAGGAACAAGAAACATTATTGTTTGCTCTATGGTTAAGGTGTAAAAATTGTTGTGATGTCTTGACTCTCAGACATTTAAGGCAGGTAAATAGAAATGGCATTATCAGAAATGGTACTATCTATAAAACATAGGTTGAAATCCAGATTGTTGGAACAATGCAGAACAGAAACTACATACATTCAATGCTTAATGCACAGTGCAACAGTGATGAACATAGTTAAGCAGGTGTGTACAAAATTTGGCTAACAGTACTAAAATTGGATGTAAGTAAATGGAAGAAATGATTTCTACAAGTCTAACTTGATCATTGCTCTTGTACCAATGAAAATATTCAAATTCCAGTTGAATTATTTCTGCTGGATATTTCACAATTAATAATTAATGTACAATCAACAAATCTATAGCTGTTACACATGATTACAAGGTTGGGATTAATTGAAAGTATTTTATTTACTTTTTGTTTAAGTAAAAGCCTTAGCATTCTTATCTCTCCCTGACATGAAATATAAATTTACATTTAACTGAAGATGGCACAGTTGTGAAATTAAACTTCAAGCATACATTGTGGATTGCACCAAAATAGTATTATTTCAAAGAAATTGCCTATAGTTAGGTACCAAAGTATCACTTCTACTAGTTTGCAGTAACTAATTAAAATAAAATTCATGGCATCATTATAATTCAAGAAATAACCACAGAATTCATCATCATAGAAAGCCACCCAAACTTCTAATTGAGATTACCTTCCTTATCAATTTCATTCATCTCTTGCCCTCAATGTATGTAAAACTGTGAACCTTTCTGTTACTTTTGCTAAAAGTGACTTGTATGAATTTTGGCATATAAATAGATTTATATTTGTCAAATCATGTGCCATTAGTTTCACCTTCAAACAGTGTTGAGAAAACCCCCTTGATCAAACCAGCAGAAAATTGGACTACCCTTCAATGAGAACACATTTGAAATTTTAACCAGTACTTCTAAGTGACTTCCCTGGGTTCAGATGATATTCATAAACCACTAATAATCTGGTGTCTTGGTTGGCAATATATAAATTGCTCAAAAGGATTGTCACTTTGGAGTCTCTTTCCATTGAGATTATACGTGGGAGTTAAATGCTTTGTCACAAATAACCTGGAGCGTTTCCATTCTGTCTCCTAAAACGTGTCCTTTGTATTCTACATCTTTAGCTGTTTGTTCTTCATCTCAAATAAATAAATATTAGAAATTAGGAAATTAGAAATTTTTTTAAAGAAGATAATTAGGGATTAATCCCTGTATTGTGTGAAATTATTTGTTACTTTTGGTCTTGAGTATGTCTGGGCAGAAAGTAACCATGTCCTGCCTCAAGCCAACTCAAGATTGTCATTCGTCTTCACTTACTTCTTACAATTACTTAATTATGTTCAATGAGAAGATCTTTTTGAACAGATTAGAACTGGTTCTGAGTGGTAAGAAATGGAACTTCGCTTAGCCCTAAATGCTTTCAATAAAAGAGTTTGAGCACTGTGATTTTGAAGGCTTGTGTTGAGTTGACTCATCTCACCAACATTATGCCCTTTCAGTATTTTCCAATGAGTCACCATCAGTATCATTGCCACTGACGTCCTGTGGTTCACTTGACATGTTCATTCCAAATGTACCAGTCTCAAAACCTAGCAAAAAATAATGAGGAAAGTGCCTTTGTAGTGCTATTAAAATACTTGTGGCTTTTGACATAGTATTGTTTTATTTAAACATTTAAAGTTACCTCTAAATGACCATACCTCATGTTTCTATTGTATAAGAGAGTGTAACTAGCAAATGTACTCCTTCCAAATTTAATTATCAAAATATCTGCATTTTAGTAACAATTTGAGAATAAAATACAGGAGTTTTATATACATGTACTACAAAACAGAATGGAACCTGATAACTAAGGATGTATTCCTATTTGTTAATCTTTGCTAGTAAAATGATCATTCCTTAAAATCAAATCACATTTGGGAATATTCTTTAGCAGGAAAATATGCTCTGCACAACTTGAAGAATTGTTTAAGAAATAGCACCATGTTGAATTACTTGTTTGCAGAATTTATTTTTTTAAATCTCCAGGAAATTTCCGTGAGGTTTCTTTTGACCTCTTGCTGAGGGCTTGCGAGAAAATCCAAGAGAAGACCTGTAAGCAGCCATTGAAGCTGTTTATCTGACAAACATCTTGCCAAAGTTTCACCGGAGATTGGGTAACCCCCTATAGAATTTCTGCTCCCACATTTTTTTTCAACTGTTCATGAGATTTTTTGAACATCATAATAGCTTTTATCGTCTTAGGCTTGGTAAGGGTCAGTACCTCAGTCCCTATTTTTTTTTTAAAAAAAGACGATTGTGTTTTGGATTTTCCAAATTAGTCAGAAACTTTGTAATATCATTAGCAAAGAGCTAACAGTGCCAAACACTCACATTTCCAGTTTATAGTATAGGATGCATGGAAGACATAGATCAATAAATAGAATATGCTAATTTCTCCATTAGGCACTTTGCCCCTTCTGATGCTAACTCAGTTTTTAGGTTACAATGCTTAATTAAATTGACTCTGACATTCTGCATTACTGACAGTAACTGGAGAATTTCATAACATTAGGAATGAAGAAAGATCCTTAATTGGAATGGTTATTTATAGATCTTGATTGAAAATTGTTTCCCCTGCATAGTAGTTTCAAAAATCAACTACAACACATTTGTTAGCTAAAAGTTGAAAGATAATCATGATGGTTCATTAGTTCATTAGCTTAATCTCATTCAAACTAATTTTTATTCTCTTGAGTCTTTTTTTACCAGATGGTGAATGAAGTCATTAATTGAACAAGGGATTAAGCAGCTTACTTCAGTAGATCCATATATTTTATAAAAGAATCCGAAAGTTGAGTTACAGAGTGAATGATAAGAAGTGTGAAGTAATTCACTTTGGTAGGAAGAATTCAGAGAGACAATATAAACTAAAGGAGATACAGGAACAGTGCAACCTGGGTGTATATGTGCCTAAATCATTGCAAGTGTCAGAACAGGTTGAGAGAGCTATTAATAAAGCACATGGCACTTCAGGCTTTGCTAATAGGAGCATGGAGTATAGAAGTAAGGAAGCTGTGTCCAACATATACAGAGTAATGGTTCTGCCAGTATTATGTCCAGTTCTAAACACCAGCGTTTAGGAAAGAGATGGAGGTATCAGAAAGAGTGCAGTAAAAATTCACAAGAATAACCCAAGGGATTAAGAACTTCATTTACATAGCTAGATTAGAGAAATTGGAGCTGTTTTCCTTGGTAAGGAGAGGGTGATAGGAGATTTGATAGACACTCAAAATCCTGAGTAGATAGATTCACAGATTAGAAGCGAAAAGATATTTGGTGAATGTGTGGAGGACAAGACGGCACAGATTTAAAGCAATTGGCAAAAGTAGAAATGGTGACATGAGGAAAACCTTTCAGGCAGTGAATTGTTAGGATCTTGACTGCACTGCCTGAGATTACAGTAGGGAAAGGTTCAATTGAGACATTCAAGGGGAAATTAGATTGTTATATGAAATGATAGAATGTGCAGAGCAGCATAAGGCAAATTGTTCCTGCAGAGAGGTGGCAGAGACAGAGAATATCTTCCTTCCACGCTGTAACATTTCTGTGATTGTTCAAGGATGAAGATCTAAGTTTTGGATGCCATGAATCTAAAAACCACATGGAACAAAAAACTGGCCTGCAGCAAATGGCATGTGACTGGCTGGTTGTGCACAGTTCTAAAGAAAGGCCACTGAACCTAAACGTTAACTCTGATTTCTCTTCACAGATGCTGCCAGACCTGCTTAGTTTTTCCAGCAATTTCTGTTCTTGTTTTTGGTTGTGTACAATGTTATGTAAAAGGGAAACAGGGAGGACACCAGAAAGTGATTCAATGGAATCAAGTCAAAAAGTACACCACAGGGATTTTGAGGGAGGATATCATAGGTTGAGTCTATCAAAGAAGAAAATATAATTCATTCTACAGTGCTTGGAGTGAGTTGATGCAAATGGAATTTGTTTGAGGCTGCATTGATGCTGATGTACTGATTTATCTTGGCAATATATATAATCTCCCTGCAGAAACTCAAAAAATGTCAGTCAAGTGGCTGACAAAGGAAATTAAGAATTATATAAGATTAAGACAAAAGGCTTATAAAGTGGCTAGAAATAGTAATAAATCTGATGATTAGAAGTTTTTTAGAAATCAGCAGAGAACTAAGAGACTTGTAAAGAAGGGAAGAATAGATTATGAATGCATCGAGCGAAATCAAGCAAAAAAACACGAAAATGGACTGTCACAGCTTCTACAGGTACATAAAAAGGAAACGTCTAGCTAAAACGAATGTAGGCCCATTGAAAACAGCATTAGGAGAATTTACAGTGGTGTATAGATAAATAGCAGAGAACATAATGTTTCCTTAATGTGTGTTTTCACTGAGGAAGGTATAAGAAATCTCCCAGAATTGTATAGAAAATGAGGAGTTAAAGGAAATTAATATTAGTAAGCTTGTACTGGAGAATTTACTGGAATGGAAAGTTTATAGGTTTTTGTGGTTGGTTGGCTAGCCGAGTTGATTCATTGTTCCTCAGACGTTTCGTTACCCTGCTGGGTAACATCATCAGTGCAGCCTCCGATGAAGCATTGTTGTGTTTTCCTGCCTGGTATTTAAACTCTGGAGTCTGTTGAGCTGGATAACCTCACTGCCGGTTTTCCTTCACAGTGGAGTGTATATGGGGTCAAGTTCTATGTGTTTGTTGATGCTTTCTTCGTGGAGTACCAGGTTTCTGGGAATTCCTGTGCTTGTCTCTGCTTTGCTTGTCCCAGGATCTTGGTGTTGTCCCAGTCGAATCGGTGGTTCTCCTTATCCATGTGGATAGAGATGAGTGAGTATTGGTCCTGTCTTTGTAGCCAATTGATGTTCGTGTACCCTTGTTAATTTCCTTCCTGTTTGTCCAATGTAGCGTTTGTCACAGTCTCTGCAGGGAATCTTGTATATGACATTGGTCCTGTCCATAGTGGGTAGTGGGTCTTTGTTTCGGGTGAGCAGTTGTCGTAGGGTTGATGAGGGTTTGTGTGCTATTCTGATGCCCAGTGGCCGTAGGAGTCTTGTGGTTAGTTCTGATGTGTTCCTGATGTAAGGTAGCGTGATGAGTGTGTCGGGGTGCGTAGTACACAAACATCAATTGGCTACAAAAAGAACGACCAATACTCACTCATTTCTGTCCACATGGATAAGGAGAACCACCGATTCGACTGGGACAACACCAGGATCCTGGGACAAGCAAAGCAGAGACCAGCACAGGAATTCCTAGAAGCCTGGTACTCCACGAAGAAAGCCATCAACAAACACATAGAACTTGACCCCATATACACTCCACTGCGAAGGGAAACCGGAAGTGAGGTTATCCAGCTCAACAGACTCCAGAGTTTAAATACCAGGCAGGAAAACACAATGGCACTTCATTGGAGGCTGCACTGATGATGTTACCCAGCAGGGTAATGAAACGTCTGCGGAACAACGAACCAGCTTGGCGAGCCAACCAACCACAACATCCACAACCCGAGCTACAAATCTACTCTAAAACCTTAGAGTTTGTAGGTTTCCCAGACATATTGTCCATTTACCAGTATTGATAGAAGTGGCTATAGAGGTAGTTGATGTACTGGTAATTGTCTTCCAAAATCCACAGATTCTGTCATGATTCTTGCAGATTGGAAACTTACAAATGTAATCTATACTTTTAAAAAGAAAAGGAGCAAGCGGAAATAACAGGGAATTACTGAACCATCAGCATTGCATCATTAGTAGGGAGAAATTTAAAATCCATCATAAATAACAGGGTAAATGGACACTGATTAAAATGATCTGATTTAGCACAGTGCACTTGGTGAATGCAAAATCATGTTTGACAAATACAGAGTTTTTTGATAATGAAATTATTTATTAATTGATAAAGGGGAATGGACAGGTGTTGTATATTTTGATTTGCAGAAGGCTTTGATAAGGTACCCCACTGGAGATGGTTTAGCAAAATCAAAGCACATTAGATAAGGGAGAAAGCAGAGAGCAGAATAATTGGTTCATTCCAGTGTTGGCAGACTGTGACTAGCTGGGTACTACAAGGATCAGTACTTGGGGTCCCAGCTGTTTACGATATGTTTCAATGATTTGAACTGGGGATTGGATTTATTTTTTTTCCAAATTTGCATGTGACAGCAAGATAATTAAGATTATACGTTGTGAGGGAGATGTAAAATATTTTCATGAGGACTTGGACAGGCTTAGTGATTGGACAAGTACACGACAAATGGAAAACAAGGTGTAAAAATGAGAGGTTATCCATTTTGGTAGGAGAAACAGATGTGTTGAGTGTTTCTTAAAAGGGTGAGGGTTAGAAAGTGTAAATGTGCAAAGAGATGTGTCATTAAGTCAGTGAAGGCTAATTGGCAAGTGTAGCAAGCTATAGGAAGGCTAGTTGGATGTTAACCTTCATTGCAAGAAGATTTCAGTACAGAAGTAGTGAAGTTTTATATCAATTGTATAGGAGCTCGGTTAGACTGCACCAGGCCTATTGTTCAATCTCAATCTCTTTACGCGAGAAAAAATAGAAGAATGCAATAAAGGTTCGCCAGATTTGTTCTAGGATGATGGGAGTGTCTTATGGAGAAACAGTGGGTAAACAGGGCCTGTAATCACTAGACGTTCAAAGAATGAGAGGTGATCTTAATGAAAGCTACAAAAGGAATAGACATGGTAGAGGCAGATAAAATGTTTTCTCTGGTTTGGGAGTCTAGAACCAAGGGGCGCAATTTAAAAATAAAGGAGATGCCATTTGGGACCAAGAGAAGGATAAATGTTTTAATTAGGAGCTGGTGAATCTTTGGCTATCTCTACCTCTGACAGCTGTGAAAACTTAGTCTGTGAGTGGATTTAGGGTAGAAGTTGATAGATTTTTGATTTTCCACGGTGTAAAGTGTTCAATCAGTCATAATCATATAAATGGTAGAGCTGAACAACAGGCTGATTGGCATATTGCATTTCCGGTATCCCTAAATAATTCATTCTAAGAAATATTAACTTTGTGTAATAGTGGACAAATTCCATTAGCAGATTGTGCAACAAATAACAAATACATATGTTGAGTTTTCATGCTAAGTTTTGCAAACAATGCTGCAAACATTTTAATTGCATGTCATTTGCGACACGAGGGAATAGTTTTTTTTTCACTCCAAGCCCTCCCTCCACTTCCCAAAACTTTCTCAAATATCAACATGTAAATTGACTTTCCACCACAGAATGAATTAATCTCTCCTATACAACAACCAGTCACTAGCCTCCAAAAACCTCAGGATTGTCACCGTTCTTTGTGCATATTTATTGGCCAACCAAGCAAAACAGTTGGGCAACCAACCAATGTGGAAATTAGAGCTGATCATATTAGAGTGTAGACACTTAATGTGCTCTTTTACATTTCTTGCCCATTACTTTCATGTCAGCTTTAACTTGATTCATTGAATGGGGAGGAAAATAGCAGGCATTAGCCATATGTCCCTTGATATCGTCCAGAAATTTCAAGGTTTACAGTCCCTTGATATCGTCCAGAAATTTCAAGGTTTACAATGTAGAAAGTTAATTTATCATGACATGATTTTGTTTTGCATGTGGTGAAAAAAATCTATACGCATAATCTTTTGCAAATATTTTCTTTTAAATCAAAATTACTTATCTTTGCCCAAATGTATTATCTTTTCTATGAAAGTAAAAAGAAAAGTGTTGAAAAGACTGTTCCAAGTCCATACTTTGTATTTTCACATTTTGCTGATTTTTCATTCCCTTGCAGGTCCCATTTTAAAAAGCGTATTTGTGATGTGCCAGATATTTATAAAAAAATGAATAGAAAGTCCTTCCTTTTCATCATATTTATTAGTGTTGCTTTAAGTCAACTTTAATATGATCATTATAGATGTTTCAAAATCAGAGATTCACTAAAATTTCTAAAAGGCATCTAATTGCAATGAAACAAATAACAATTCATAGCAGTTTGAGAAATCATAGCCATTTCATTTGCAGCAGAATACATGGAAGATTTGCAATGAAGCATTTATTGAACACAATGAAAGATGTTTAACCTCCCTTCAAATATATACTTTAGAACATAAAATGACTGTAGAAAATTGTGGCTGTCTTAATACAGACCATGCAGCTGTGCATCAGCTGAATCTAATACACTGTGGAAAATGCGTTTGTGGTAATTCCACAAAAATTAAGTTACTGTCAAAAAAAAACTGACAAAACAGTAACCAAGAATGCAACTTCTACATATGGGGATGTTTGATGACTAAGTTTTGAATGTGGCTGGCCTAATGACTGATTAATTGCATAGGAAATTAAATCCTGTAATTTAAGAATTGACCAAAATTCTGTCTCCCTTTCCATTTGTCAGATTGATCAATTCCAGTTCTGGGGGTAGTTATGGGGAAAAGTATCTGGACTATAATAAGCAATGTTTGTAACCACCATTTGCCAAAACAGTATTAATAATGATGGAAGTTGTTTCAGCTCTTCCTGATAGAGTCATTAAGCACAGAAACAGACCCTTTGGTCCAACTCGTCCATGCCAACCAGTATCCCAAACCAAACTAGTCCCATTTGCCTGCATTTGGCCTGTATCCATCTAAACATTTCCTATTCATGTACCTGTCCAAATGTTGTTTATATGTTGTAATTGTACTCGCCTCAGTCACTTTCTCTGACAGCTCATTCCGTTCACACACCACCCTTTGTGTGAAAAAGTCATCCCTCAGGTCCCTTTTAAATCTTTCCTCTCACCTTAGACCTATGCCCTCTGGTTTTGAACTCCCATAATCTTGGAAAAAGACCTTGCTTATTTACCTTATTTATGCCCCTTATGATTTTATAAACCCTTATCAGGTCATCCCTCAGCCTCCAACACTCCAGGGAAAGAAGTCCCATCCTATCCAGTCTCTCCTTATAACTCAAACCTCTAGTCCTGGCAACATCATTGTAAATTTTTTCTGCACCCTTTCTAGTTTAACCACGTCCTCCCTATGGAAGGACAACGAGAATTGTATGCAGTATTCCAAATGTGGCCAATGTCTTATACAACTGCAACATGATGTCCCAACTCCTATATTCAATGTTCTGACCAATGAAGGCAAGTGTGCCAAATGCCACCTTCACCACCCTGTCTACGTGTGACACCACTTTCAACCTGCACATCTGATCTCAGAATTGATGATAGTGCAATTCCAGCAGTGAATGTCAAGACCCTTTATTTGGAGGTTTTTAATACATTTTGCAAATGTTCATTACAATTTTTTTTTCCTCAGTGGTCACTTGGCTAAATTTTGCTCTCAGTCACAATCAAAACAGGCCTACTGAGTTTCTGCAAGATATAGCACTGGAACTTGTGGTGGTACATGGGATCTGGACCTCTGTGAATAGGGCTTCATCTGTGTGCAGCATGCCCCGTCCGCCCCATTAATAGTCACATGAGCCAAGTAAGGCAAAATTTTATCAGCCCTATGCCAAAAGGTTTGGAGTAAAATGGTGATAACACAGTGTGGAGCTGGAGGAACACAGCAGGCCAGGCAGCATCAGGGGAGAGGGAAAGTTGACATTTCGAGTCAGGACCCTTCTTCAGAAATGGGAGTTTCTGAGAAAGGTCCCATTTCTGAAGAAGGATCCCAACCTGAAACATCAACTTTCCTGCTCCTCCAATGCTGCCTGGCCTGCTGTGTTCCTCCAGCTCCACACTGTGTTATCTCTGACACCAGCATCGGCAGTTCTTACTACCTCAGAGTAAAATGGTGATTGAATGTATCTGGGGTCATCTTCCAGCCATTGGACACATTGTTGCAGGGGCATTTAGGTACCAGGGTAGCAGAGGTAGGCAAGAAAGTCTTTGAACAGCTAATTGACAGCAATTTTAAAGTGCCTATTAAAAATTTTCCCTGGCGCAAACAGTTTTCATTGCACAGGCAGTGGTGCTCAGCAGCAGGTCAGTGTTGGCTGGCGATGGCAGCCTTTGAACTGAGCTGCATTATGACAGACAGGCCAAGATTCATTCAAACAATGATGGGTAAAAGTTTGCTCGCTTTCTCAAGGAGAGCCCATACTGGGAACTCTTGCTGGTATGTCCTGTCCTAGATGGAATTCATACAGTGCAGGCAGCACTAGGGAATTTGAGAGGTTTTGAACCTCTGAGATTCTCCTCAAAGGGTGGTGTACAGCCTGACGTGGAAGAGGGGAGTGAAAGAACAAGAGAAAGGTTCAGCCCCATGTAGCAAAACTTCAAGGGCCAGAGGGAGCAACAGCCTCTTGACAGTGCAAGGTAATGGCCTATTGACATCATTGCTAGACCATTAAACCAGAGACCCAGGTAATAGTCTGGGCGCCTGCGTTCGAATCCTGCCATGCCAGATGGTGGAATTTGAATTCAATAAATATCTTGAATTGGGGAAGTCTAATGATGACAATCGACAATGGTTTCATAGTCAGGAAAAACCCATCTGGTTCACTAATGGCCTTCAGGAAAGGAAACTGCCATCCTTACCTGGTCTGGCCTACATGTGACTCCAGACCCACAGCAATGTGGCTGACGCTTAACTGCCTTCTGAGTAATTATGAATGGGTGATAAATGTTGGTCTAGTCAGTGACTCCTACATCCTGTGAATGAATTTTAAAAAAAGACAAAGAGAGTGCATAAGGACAATGAGGCAGGTTCATGTTTACAAAAAGTGCCAAGCAGCTGAAGGAATTAACAGGCTGAGGCTTCTTGGAAATGTTGGAAGACCATTCTCTCTGAAGACTGCATCTGTCAAAGTCAGAAGCCACACGACACCAGGTTATAGTCCAACAGGTTTATTTGAAATCGCAAGTTTTCAGAGCCCTGCTCCTTCGTCAGGACTTTACCTGACAAAGCACACTGAATGTGCTGCCGAATACCCACTCTGAGGAAGAGCCAAAGGAAAGTTGACACCAACCGGGGACTGCTCCAACATCAAAGCTAGGATGGATGCCAGGGTGGGAGACACAACTCACACTCATGTCACTTCAGGAGAGCTCTTTCATTAAATCCCCAGGCCTTGGCAATGGCCCCATTATTTTCTTATACATTCACCATTGTCCTCACCTATTTCTACCTTGTGTCTCGTGTGCTCCCTACCTGGAATTAGCCTACTCATGCAGAAATAAATGGACAAAGCACTATGGATTACACTAGCAGATTTTTAGGTTGGCACATACATTTCAGGCTTAGATTTGATTTAAACTGCATGTCAATTGGCTAGTTCGATTTTCAGAAATGCTTCAGCTGTGCATTAGTTGTGCTGTCCTGGTGCCTGCAGTTGAAGTGGAGGTAGGCCATTTTTTTGTGTTTTCTCATCCTTTCTGCTCCTGTGCATGATATGGCTCCAGCAGACAGTTTCCGGCAGCTAGTACCTTAGAGGGGCCTGGCTCCTGGGGTGGTACCTGCAGTTGTGCAAGGATTGCCTCTGATGTAGGGCTTCATACAGTATTTATGTTGTTGAATGGGCCAAAGATTCACTGTTGATCCAGCAAATGCCCTGAAGAGGGTCCCCATAAGCTTTACGCAGTCAATTATTCCTCCATCCTTTCAGGCCCACCCTCCCTTCCCTGCACTTACAGAGAGTGGGTCAATCAATCCAGGCAACTCTGGCCATTTCACCTACCCAGTACTCGACACAACTGATGGGTACAGCCAGACTGTGAAGCTTTATACCTTGCAATAAATCTCCATGTGCTCCTGGCATTTGACAAGTGAGCAGGTAGTGTAAGGCCACTGACTGAAGTGGCAGAGTGGGAGAGGCTTTAGAATTTTTTAACCCCCCCATGACTTGGAACATCAAATGGAAAGAATCAAACTCAGAGGTTTGCTGAACACTATTTATTTTTTTGTTTCAGAAGTCTGCACCAAATGTGTAGCTCAATATACCATCGTGGTTAAAAAGAGAAGACAAAATAAATGCGACATTTAGCTGCCACAAAGTCAGAAAGCCGGTTGTTTCATAGTTCTGAGGTCCTGGAGAGGAATGTTTTTGTTATCACAGGACATGGGGAGAAGAGGTGGTCAAAGGCCAAAGGCCCAGGTACTATTGCTGGTGTGCAGGCGCATAACATTGTGTGATCAAATGAGGGATTTTTCACCAGCATGTAAATATTACATAAACCATGTAATGTATAACACCATAGCAGAATATTGCATGAAATTGGGTTCTAAAAGGTTTCAAATTTTCGTGGAGTCAAAACACAGTTATGGCAAAGAAGCAACAATATAGTCTTAATGTTGTCGTTACTATGTAATTTATGAGAGATCTTCAATCCAAAATATGGAGTCAAGATCAATTGCAGAAATCTCTCACTTCTCAAATCATCAACAGAATTTACAATTGTTTGATAGGGTTTAGGTTTTAACTGAAACCGACTAAATAAAAACCGAAAGACCTGCAGATGCTGTAAATCAGAGACAAAAACAGAAATTTCTGGAAATGCTCAGCATGTCAGGCAGCATCTGTGGAGAGAAATCAGAGTTAAAATTTCCCTTGTTCAGAACTCTTAGGAAGGGTCACACAACCCAAAACATTAACTCTGATTTCTCTCCACAGATGTTGCCTGACCTGCTGAGCTTTTCCAGCAATTCTGTTTTTGTCCCTGTCAGACAATTGTTCAAGTAAGATCTGACTTAGTATAAGATCTTTATAGTTAAAAACAAAATGCAGTCCGCTTTGTTGTATTTCACTAGATTTTAAATATCTACTCTAAACTCTCAAAATATTTGAAATTCCACCTCACACTAAACAATACAAAAATGGTCTATAATGAATGTTGAGGATTTAAATAGTCAGTACAGATTCCAAGCATTGAACAACACCAAGTCAAGATTGTCTCATTGGTGGAAAAGAACAGCCACCAATAGATTCCCTCCACTATATTAACTTTGGACTTGACATCCCCCCAAATGAAAATAATTTCTCAAAATTGGATTAAATACCCTCAATTTTTTTTTTCATGCTGGCTGCCATTATTCACTCATTGTCCTTAACCCTAACTTTAGGTCTGTCATTAACAAGACTTTGGTCACCACTCCTCGTGAAGATTATCTCCGATTACAACAGGACCTTGATCGGATGGGCCACTGGGCCAAGGAGTGGCAGATGGAGTTTAATTTGAAGGCTGTGGAGGCCAAGTCATCGAGTATGTTTAAGTCAGAGATAGACAGGTTCTTGATTGTTAGCGGGATCAAAAATTACAGGGAAAAGGCGGGAGAATGAGGTCGAGAAACCTGACAGCCATGATTGCATGGCAGAGCAGACTTGATGGGCTAAATGGCCTAATTTATGCTCCTTTGTATTATGGTCTAATTTAGATAAATGTGAGGTGTTGCATTTTGGTAAGGCAAGGGTCCTGGGGAGTCTTGCTGAACAAAGAGACCTAAGCGTGCAGGTGCAAAGTTCCTTGAAAGTGGAGTTGCAGGTGAATAGCCAAGGTCTTTTTCCTAGGGAGTCCAAAGCTAGAGGGCATAGGCTTAAGGTGAGAGGGGGCAAGATTTAAAAAAGGACCTGAAGGGTAGCTTTTTCATGCAGAAGGTGGTGCATGTATGGAATGAGCTGCCAGAGGAAGTGGTGGAGGTAGGTACCATTACAACATTTAAAAGGCATCTGTGTGGATATATGAGTAAGGAAGGTTGAGACGGACATCGGCCAAATGCTGGAAAATGGAATTCGGTCAGATTGGGATGTCTGGTCAGCATGGATGAATTAGACCGAAGGCTGTATGTCTCTATGACTTAGCTGGACATCCATTTTCTGTACTGATCAGACACACAATCAAAGTCGGACAGCACAGAGACAGGCTGGGGAAAGGGGGGGGACGAGTAACTGATAGAGCCCAAAGAAAGAGAAAAGCAGTTGGACAGACAAAGGGGTGAATAAAGATCAGCTATTCATTCTCCTAGGCTGACAACAGGAACTATTAGTAACTGATAATGGGTTGTGTGTGGTAGCAGCCCATGATCTTCTACACAAAAAAATCCTTTTTCCTAGCTACCATCAGTTCTAAAAAAGGGTCACTGGCCCCGAAACATTAACTCTGATTTCTCTCCACAGATGCTGGCAGACCTGCTGAGATTTTCCAGCAATTTTCTGTTTTTGTTTGTTATTAAGAAAGCATGTTACGGCATTGACAAGGTGTTTAACATACAATAATCCCTGACAATTGGCATCTCACTGCTGCCTAGCCAGAATCTCGCCACATTTCTTGTGAAAAGCCTGAAAGATGGAACGAGACGTTTCTGTCATCAAGTTGGGTCCAGCAGGATTTCTCATTCAATTCTGCTACACAACTCACCATAGCCCACATTGCTTAGACCCCTCTAATGTTTCCACAGTGGATTCATCACTATTTCCCTTTCCAGGAAAAGACTGAACAGAATGCCCACAAAGGTCAGGTTGGGAGAAGGAGGAACACTGAACATTTCCATTGTCACTCCTTTGGAGGTGTGGTGCTGGAGATGGCATCAAACCAATAGACTCATACCACTAGCTGTCAAGAAGAGTGCTGACACCATAAGGCATAACAGCAAAAGTAGGCCATTCCGCCCCTTGAGTCTGTTCTGCCATTTAATGAAATCATTGCTAATCTGATATTCTTCATCTCCACTTTCTTGCCCTTCCTCTATAACCCTTGATTCCCTTACTGATTAAAAATCTGTCTATTTCAGCCTTAAGTATACTGAACAGCCCAGCCTCGACAGCTCTCTGGGGCAAAGAATCCCAAAGGTTCACTAACCTCAGAAGAAATTCCTCCTCATCTCTATTTTAAATGTGTGACCATCTATTCTAAGATTATGCCCTCTGGTCCTAGACTCTCCTACAGAGGAAACAACATTACTACACCCATCTTGTCAAGTCCCATAAGAATTGTGTATGTTTCAATATGGTCACCTCTCATTCTTCTAAATTCATTTAGTATTCACCCAAACTACTCAACCTCTCCTCACAAAACAATCCCTCCATACCTACAGTCAGTCTAGTAAACCTCTGAATTACCCGCAGGTTAGGAACTAAGAAAGCTGTTTACAGCATTGCAGCTGTGATTTGACTACTGCCTTGTGTAATTTTAGCATGGTCTCCCTATTTTTATACTCCATTCCTTTTGAAATAAAGGACAACACAGTCCACTTGTCTTCCCTATTAAATGTTGAACCTGGATGCTAGCTTTTTGAGATTCTTTCTCAACAACGCCCAAAATCCCTGTGCTCCAGCTTTCTGCAGCCTTTCCTCGATTTAAATAGCATTTACATCCTCTATTCTTCCTGCCAAAACAGACATAACCTTGAACTTTCCCCGAGCATATTCCAGAACGTTCTATCCACTCAGTGAACCTGTCTCTATTCCCCCTACAGATTCGTCATTCTCACCACTTGCCGTCCTACCTATTTTTGCTTCATCCGCAAAACTGATGATAGTCCATTACCTCCAACTTGTAAGTCATTAATATATATTGTAAATAATTTTGGCCACAGCAAACTGATCCCTGTGGCATTCCACTAGTTACATACTGACATCCTGAAAAGGCCCCCTTTATACCAACTGTCTTTTAGTAGTCAGTACGTCTTCTGTCCATGTTAATGTATTATCCCCAACATGATGGGCTCTTATCTCATTGAAGAGCCTTAAGGAGAAAAAGCCTCCTGGAAATCCATCTACTACTGCTGTTTTGTATAAGGGCGTTACATTGACAGTTTTCCAATTCTCTAGGGTCTGTCCAGACTCTAAGGATTCTTGGAAAATTACTACCATTGCATCCACAACCTCTATAGTTACTTCCTTTAATATTCCAGGATACATTACAACAGGTCCAGTGGTGATATAAATCTTTAGCCCCATTAGTTTGCCTAATAATTTATCTCTAGTGATAGTGATCGCATTTATTTCTTCCACACCTTCTCACCCTTGATTTAGTAATTTTGGAATGCTGTTAGTGTGAAGACTGATGCAAAGAATTTATTCATAGTGCTCCTAACACTACCTTCATGCATCCACAAACACACATTTTCAGGGTCCAGAAGATCCAACTTTTTTTTTGAAGGACCAAAAAGTGGAGCTGCAATCTTACCCTCTTCCCAGGTGAACCAAAGGCATTCAGCATAAATTATAGATTAACAGAACCATATCTCATTTCCAGATACAGCAGTGCATCTACAAACAGAATCACTAGACTAGTGCATCAGCAGAATGATCGTCACTTCTGCTTAATGTATGAACTGATTCAGCGGTACACAGCTGGTTTCTGTGCCAAGTAGAGTCCTTGTCTGCTGACAGCACGTTATCCTACATGTGACTGAGCCAAATCACATTGCAAACTCAGCAGAAACAAATCCTAGAATCAACCAAGGTCAAGTTGCAGGATTGTGCTAAAAAGGCAAGAATTAAAGGCACTCTATCTTAAATCACGCAGCATTCACAAACTGTGTGTGAATTGATGGCCCAAACCAAAAGTAAATAGGATTTAATTACCATTACTGAGGTGTAGCTTTTTTAAAAAATTCACTTGTGGGACATGGGTGTTTATTGCCTGTCCCTAGCTGTCCTTGAACTGATTGGCTTAGTGAGCCATTTCAGAGGGCAGTTAAGAGTCAACCACATTGCCGTGAGCTGGAGTCACATGTAGGCCAGACCAGGATGGTATATTTCCCAGAGGACATTGGTGAACCAGATGTATTTATCCAACAATCGGCAATGGTTTCACAGTCATCAGTAGACTCTTAATTCCATTTAAAAAATTGAATTCAGATTCCACCATCTACTGTGAGGATCTCCCCAGAACATTAGCTGAGTTTCTGGATTAATAATCTAGCAATAATACTACTAGGCATCTCCTGTCCTGAGGGAGCTACTGAGTGACCAAGACTAGGGTTGGATATGCAAGGATATTTGACATTTATACAAAAAAGACAAGACAATGAGATGAGAGCAATGCATTCATCAGGGAGGATCATCGGGTGGAAGAACAGGAAGTTGAAACTGTTTGGGAAGGTTAAGAAATAGCATGGAGCAACAATTATTGGTAGATAATCAAATGGAGTGGTATAATGGGCAATGCTATGAAATCAGGTATTTAGAAGTATTAAGGTAGATGGGTGATTTTGATACACTTAAAGACTGGGTAAATCAAGTGAGCCCCAGTGCTGTGGAGAAAGAATTCCTGGAATGTGTTCAAGATGGTTTTCTGGAGGACCATGATGAGGAACATCGATTCTACAGCATAGGATATTTAATGTCTGGTATAATACAAAGAGAAAGGGTTAATTAATAATCTTCATGTAAAAAGAAACTTTACAGATAAATGACAATTACATGACAATTTTTCATCAAGTTTGAAAAAGATGTGGTTCAATCTGAAATTAGCATCTTAAATCCAAACAAGAACAACTGAAATCGAGGGAGGACATTAGCAGAGGTGGATTGGAAAAATAAAAAGTTTTGACTCATAGGTGCTGGCTAGCCTTTGGATAATTAATTTTGGATTTTAAAAAACCATACATTCTTCAAAGACAAAACACCGAACAGGAAAAGTAAGACCCTCATGGCATATTGTAGTTAAAAATATTATTAGATCATTGAAAGAGGCTTACAAAAGCCTGAGGATTCTGTGAATTTCAATATTTGGCTAAAGGAGGACAATGAAATTTATAAAGAAAGACAGAATCAAACATGAATTTAAAATGGAGATTCTAAAAGGCATATAGTGCTCTCTTGCAAATGGAGGAGAAGGACTTGGAAGGGAGGGAGCATCCATGGGTGTAAGTCAAAGGTTTGCAGCATTTGGGAAGGAATGTGTGTCTTGATTTCGAAAAGACTAAGGGTCAACGCTAGTTACCAGCCGACATTGGCTCGAGTGCTTGTGTGTTCTAAGTGTGTATCTCTGAGGTCAGCTCAAATTAACATAGTGTCCTTCATAATCCTTACTTTCTTACCTTCCTGTGAAACCTCCGAAGCTCCAAGCATCAGCCTCTAGGGTACACTGATAATCACGGAAGAGGCCACATTCTGGGCAGCACCTATCCCCCTCAGTAGGCATATGTGACCTGGCTGTAAGGAAACTGCACACTGGTAGATGGCTCTCCAAAACTGGGCTAGTGCAGGCCTCTGGAGGCAGCTCAAAGCTAATGAGGATGCTCTGGAGTTGACCATCAGGCATCAGATGCTACTGTACAGCATAAAGTCTGAGGAGATAGTTGCAGAGCTACCAGAGGGATTGCAAGCACTGGCACGAACAGGAGAGGACTCCACCAAGACAAAGAGCACTGTGAAAAGATCACCTGCTTTTCAGAACACAATTCTTCCTCCATTGAGAGGCTGCCATGGGTGGTTAAACTTAGCATTTCTCGGTTTGTTAAACCTTCTGTGGTTTGCTTACGGAGGACACACAGGTTCTTCTGAATACCAACAATTCCCAGCCTTCCACTATTTAACGAAAACTCTTTTTATTTTTCCTACTGAAGTGGTTGGTATCCATCCATTTGACTGTACCATCTTCAAATTATATCTGGTCACCGAACAGTTCTTGGTAAGGCTACTAGGAAGTTCTGTACTTTGTAGTTCAGGTGATTTCTGTGAGTGCAAGCTTTCCTGATCAGATAGGCAGAGAAATGTGGCGACTTATCAGGAACAAAAGGTGCTAACACTGTATCAGAGAGACTGAGTTACTGTGATCAGTGAATTTGGATTGTTACTATGTCTATGTGGGAGAATCCTCATCACATCCAGTTCACATTTAAGATTAAAATCCAAACAAATCTATGAAAATATAAAGCCAGCAATCATAGGTCAGTCAGCTTAACTTTAGTGATGGGGAAGCTTCTACAGACAATTATTCATGATAGAATTAGTAGTTACTTGGAAAATGGTGAATTGATGAGGAAGAGTCGGGATGAATTTCTAAAGGGAAAATCATGTTTAAGTATCTTGCTGGAGGTTTTAAAGAGGTAACAAAGAAATGATTAGGGTAACACTGTTGATATAGTGTACATGGACTTTTAGTAGGCTGTTGATACAGTGCCAAACAACAAACTTGTGAGGAAAGTTATAGCTGATGGAATAAAAGGGTCAGTAACAACATGAATTCACAATTGGCTGAGTGTTAGGAAACACAGAGGAACGGATATTTTTTGAGCTGGGGGAAGGTTTGCAGTGGAGTATTGAGACCCTTGCTTTTCCTCACACATATGTTAATGATCTGGATCTCAGTGTGCAAGGAGCAATTTCAAAGTTTGCAGATAACACAAAACTTAGAAGAACTGTAAACAGAGGAGGAGGATAGTGTAGAAATCCAAAAGGACATTGACAAGTTGATGGAATGGGTGGATAGGTGGCAAACAAGTTTCAATGCAGAGAAGTATGAGGAAGAACAGTGAAAGACAATAGAAAATAAGGGCTACAATTCTAAGGGGAAACAGGAGCTGAGGAACCAAGATGAATATGCACACAGATCACTGAAAATAGGAGGTTGAGAGAGCAGTAAGTAAAGCATACAGTATGTTCGGCTTCATTAGTAGTGGCACAGAATAGGAGAGCAAGCAAGTGCTGATCTTATATAAAACACTTACTAAATTTCACCTAGAGTACTGTGTACAGTTGTGGGCACCACATTATAGGAAAGACATGAATGCAGAACTCATTCCAGGGATGAAGAACTTCAGTTATGAGAATAGATTGAAGAGGTTGGGGCTGTTTTTCTTCCATTTTGATAAGCCATTAGCATTTGATGCTGAGTGTCTTAAACTCCCACATACTTTTATAACTGTATGCAATGAGGAATTACACAGGCAATCTGAGCTGTGTTATAGCTATTAGTTGAAACACAGACTGAAGTGAGTATAGCGTCTTGTGGCTACAAAGGGGACTTTATTTATATGGACAGCGTATGCAAAGACATAATCTTTGGAATTGGAAAAACGAGGTCATCACAGATATTGCCTTACATACTGAGGAGAGAAGAGGGTTAATATTAATTTCAATTTTGATGAAGAGCCATTGACCTGAAACATCGACTTTGTTCTTCTCTCTCTCTACAGAGCTGCTGAAGGGTTACAACAGTAGTTTCTGCTTTTAGACTACCACCAACCACAGAAAACACATTTTTAAAGGAACCCACAATACTGTTTGAGATTGATCCATTTACATCTCTTTTAAAAAAAGGAATATTGCTTCACTAAAAATGCATCATATAAAACAGTGCTGTCATGTTACTGACGATCGTTATTTCTGCTTTGATTTTGAAAGTGTATTTAAAGTAATCAGGGTACCACGTGACCTGGTCCAAGTCACTGACCATCACCTGATTTCCAGAAAAAGAGTCTCAAGTTTGAACTCGGGCAATTCCTGACATTTGAGTTAATGTCTCTGTACAATATGCAGCATCAAATACGTAATAAAAATGAGAAACAACCACTCACATTTTTATAGCACCTTTAACATAGTAAAATGTCTCAAAGCACTTCACTGCAGTTTTTTTTAAATCAAATTTGACACCAAGTCATGTAAGGAGATGTTAGGGCAGATGACCCAGAGCTTTGTCAAAGAGGTCAAGTGGGGTGGAACAGTGGCTCAGTGGTTAGCACTGTTGCCTCACAACATTTGGGACCTGGCTTAGATTCTGGCCTCGGGCGACTGTCTGTGTGGAGTTTGCACAATTCTCCCAATGTCCGAGTGGATTTCCTCCAGGTGCTCTGGTTTCCTCCCACAGTCCAAAGATGTGCAGGTTAGGTGGACTGGCTGTGCTAAATGCCCCTTACGTTCAGGGATGTGCAGGCTGGGTGGATTAGCCGTGGGATACCCTTCGGAGGGTCGGTGTGGACTCGATGGGCTGAATGGCCTGCTTCCACACTGTAAGGAGTTTACAATTCTGGGTATGTTTTAAGAGGCGTCTTAAAAAAGGAGGGAAGTGAGGTTTGTGCAAACGATCCCAGAGCTGAAACCATGGCCTCCAATGTGGAACAATTCAAATTAGAATTCTCAAGAAGCTAGAATTGGAAGAGATCTGCACTTTTCAAGTGGGACCAGTTCAGGGACCCGGAAGGAACAACCAGGCCCCATCTTGGAAGAAAGAGAGGAACAAATGAACCAAAAGAATGAATGAAAAAACAATGAACAAACAAAAGAAAATGAGGAGAAAGAAAGTACAGTAATGTGAGAATAGTAAGGTAACCTGTTGTTCTAATGTGGATTGAGGGGTGTAATATTGGTCAGGACATCCAGGATAACTCCCTTGCAAGACATAGATTAAAGAAGTGCCAGAAATGATCCCGTAAATCTTGATGTAGTTCTAGGTAGGTGGAGATTGGAATTCAAAATGCAGGGATAGCAGGAGAAAAGAAAAATGAGGGATGTGAGAAGTTCTGTGGTCTTAAAAATATGCTGGAAATCAATGGGTTTGAAGGGAAGACTGTGCGAAACATCTCAATAATCAACCCAATTGTGCAGGAGGGTCAGGCAGAGATTTTCACTTTCAGCAGACCATCTGCTGGTTGACCACAGACCAATATTGATTGGGCAGTCTCCCATTCTTTAACAGCAGGGAACCTTCAAAGTGATTAAGAAGAATGGTTAGCAGCAGAAGTCATGGTATGATTCTGGGTACTTTGAGAAAACCAGTTACAGCCCCTGATAAACGGGGGAGCTTGATGCAAAGAAACCATTTGCTTTCCCATTACCTTCAGAGAGGGCACAAAGCTCATCATTACTGTCGTGACTATTTTCAATCATCAACTTTTCACGTTCTTGTAGGTTATCGTGGTAATTGAGCGAAGCTGCCACAGGATTGTCATACTCATTTTCGGCTGTAATAGAGGTCGTTGGAAATTCCCACTGAATCTCGTTCTTTTGAAATCTGAAATCAAAGTCCCATCCAGTCCAGCCATAAAAGGCCAACGTGCTGAGAAAGCCTTGCATTGGATTCAGGATACTCTGCACATGAAAAAAAAAGACAGAAAGGCAGATTATGATCTGAACAAGATAGATTAGGAAAGGGGAAGAGCAACAAGACCTGATTCACCAGTCGCTGGTACAGAAGGTGGTGAAGGAAGAAATAGTGTGCTGGCTTTCATTCCAAGAGGATTCAAGTACGGAGCAGGGCTGTCTTGCTGCAATTACACAGGGCTTTGGTGAGACCACACCTGGAGTATTGTATGGAGGTGTGACCTCCTTATCTGAGGATGGATGTTCTGGCTATAGAGGGAGTGCAACAAAGGTTTACCGACTGATTTCTGGGATGATAGGACTGATGTATAAAGAAAGAATGGGTCAGTTAGTCATTGGAGTTCAGAAGGATGAGGGGAACCTCATAGAAACCTATAAACTTCTAACAGGGTAAATGCAGGAAGGATGTTCCCAATGACTAGGGTATCCAGATCCAGGGGCTGGAGTATACAAGAATAGAAGGTAGGTCATTTAGGACTGAGAAGAGGAGAAAATGTTTCACCCAGAGGGTGATGAGACAGTGGAATACTCTTGCCATAAAACAAAACTGTGGCCAAAACATTGAGTGTTTGCAACAAAGAGTTAGATATAGTTCTTAAGACAAAAGGGATCAAAGGGTATGGGCAGAAAGAGGGAATAGGGTACGGGGTTGGATAATAATTTATAAATGGTGCAGCAGACTCTTATTTTCTACGTTTTTCTATGACAAACAGGACTATGTTTACAGATATAGTGAGCACAACAGGACTATCATGTAAAACATTGAAGTACCATTCCAACAACTATAGCCTCTATTCTGAATCGAAGTAACATTTGAAAGGATTCACTTTCCTAATGCTGTGATTGTTGCCAGCAAGGAAGATGATAATATTAACCCACCTTTAAACTCATTTCCTGGAAATTGAAATTGGCCACCGTAAATTTAGTTTCATCCATTTGGATCTTCTGAAGTTACAATGGCTGATCAGGATAAGCCCTGCAAACCAGCCTTCCATCCATTGACTCCATCTACACTTCCCGCTGCTTCAGGAAGGCAAACAACATTATCAGACCCCTCCCACCTGGTTACACTCATTTCCACCCTCTTCTGTCAGGCAGAGGATATAAAAGTTTGAATACATGTATGAATAGATTCAAGAACAGCTCTTCCCCATTGTTATCAGACTTTTGAATGGAGCTCTCAAATTAAATGTTGATCTGTCTCTTTCTGCACCTTCTCTGTAGCTGTAACACTGTATCCTCCACTCTGTCCTGCCGCCTTGATGCACTTTGTACGATCTGCCTTTATTGCACACAAAACAACACTTTTCACTGTATCTCGGTATATGTGACAACAGTAAAACAGTAAATCAGCAACCAATCGGAGAGACACACAGTCTCAAACTTAAAAGAAAATTGTGAAGAAGTGGATGCCAATCCCAGGCCCCAAGAAGACTTTCCACATCAGGCAGATGTTCACCTGCACATCTGCCAATGTGGTAGACTGCATCCGCTGTACCCGTTGTGGCTTCCTCTACATCGGGGAAACCAAGCGGAGGCTTGGGGACCGCTTTGCAGAACACCTGTGCTCAGTTCGCAACAAACAACTGCACCTCCCAGTCGCGAACCATTTCAACTCCCCCTCCCATTCCTCAGATGACATGTCCATCCTGGGCCTCCTGCAATGCCACAGTGATGCCACCCAAAGGCTGCAGGAACAGCAAATCATATTCAGCCTGGGAACCCTGCAGCCCAATGGCATCAATGTGGATTTCACAAGCTTCAAAATCTCCCCTCCCCCAACCGCATCCCAAAACCAGCCCAGCTCATCTCCACCTCCCTAACCTGATTTTCCTCTCACCTCAAGCCACACCCCCATCTCCTATCTACTAACCTCATCCCGCCCCCTTGACCTGTCCGTCCTCCCTGGACTGACCTATCACCTCCCTACCCCCCTACCTACACTCACCTTTACTGGCTCCATCCCCGCCTCTTCGACTTGTCTGCCTCCTCTCCACCTATCCTCTCCTTTATCCATCCTCTATCCGCCTCCCCCTCTCTCCCTATTTATTTCAGAACCCTCTTCCCCTCCCCCATTTCTGATGAAGGGTTTAGGCCCGAAACATCAAGTTTTCCTGCTCCTATGATGCTGCTTGACCTGCTGTGTTCATCCAGCCCCATGCTTGTTATCTCGGATTCTCCAGCATCTGCAGTACCTTTTATCTCGGACACAATCCCAGCTTTGTCCATTCTGCTGGGCCTACACTGTCAACCTGTCCCAGACCAGGTGGTCTCTAATTGGAGCTCAACACCACTTTCCTTCAAGCAGAGTTGTTGACAATGAAGAAATTGAATTGGCCCCTTTGTGTCGAAACTAGAGCTCACATGAACCTTCATGTCAAATAAGAAACAAATCCACCTCAAGGAAGGGGCAGAGCAATTTTCTTTTGCAAACATAGAGGAAGGGATTGGTTATCATTGTGTTTTTCAAGTGCTTAATCAGGGCAAGTACATTTTTGCCACAGGGACTGTTATACTGAAGTAATTTCCGCCACTTCTCCAACACTCAATGAATCCCTCCTGTTGTGGCATCAAACCACACTGTAGAAGTCCAAATTCCCAATTCCTCCAAATTCCCTCCCTTTGTAAACATCTTACAGTCCTGAATATCATCATTTAAATATATAAGTACAGTATTACAATCTCAGTAAATACTTTTTTTGTTTAAAAATGGCAAGAATTCTGAAATCACAGTCCTTTACTGAAAGAATAAAACCATAAATTTCTCCAGTATATAACGGATGAGTATTTACTATCCAAGAATCAAACAGAGCAAAAACTAAACACCATCCCAGAATAATCATCCGTACTGTACAACTCAAAATTCAAAAGTTAAATATGCAATTTGTGGCAGACTCTAAGCTATAAACTACACAGCAAATGATGAATACAAGACAGATCTTATGAATTGACAACTCAATCCATTCAGCATAAATGGCACTAATGTCAATCACCATAGCCTTCAAAATGTGGTCTTCCACACGAACAATTTTAATTTTCCTTCACCCAGGACGTAGACTGATCCCACAGCAGTGCACACCAAACATGTGAAACCATGTCCACTGTGACATGACATACAAATATTTCAATAAAGGAAATTAACTCAACATGTCACGCAATCTGACAGCGTGTGTGTGTGTGTGTGTTGTGTGTGTGCGCGCGCACAGCTGCATCAAGCTTTGCAAAAACCCTCTATATGCAAACACCATGCATGTGTGATTAGATTGAAGTCTATAAGATTCTGAATAGTCTTGATGAGGTGAACGTCCTGAACTAGGAATACTTTCAAAATTCAGGGGCTTTCTTTTAGGACAGAGATAACGGGAAATTCTGTCTGAGGGTTGTGCACCTTTGGAACTGTCAGCCACAGAAGGTGGAGGAGGCACAGGTAGATAGAGTCTTGTTAGGCTGGGGAATCATAGGTAATTGTGGATTGATGAGAATGTGAAATTCAGAACACACAGATCAGCACGATCTCATTGAATGGCAGAGCAGCATAGAAGAGCCAACAGCCTACACCTGCACCTAATTCACCTATTTCTCTGTACACGCTGAGCTTCTACCTGTCTCCAATGTTGTGAAGGCTGGCTCTGACCACAATTGTGACAAAACATTCTTTCATGCAGGACCGTGGCATACCACCTGTCCATCGTGGTAAAGTTTTTGCACAAAGGCATCTTCTTACAAGTTCACGAGGGAGTAGGCCACACAGAACATCCTCAAGGCCCTGCAGGAAAACAATACGATGATTTCTGTTGGATGGTTCCCTCAGCAGGCCATCAAACCCATCTGGGTAGGTTGCCTCATTACCAGAAGATTCAAACCAGCTCCGAGATGTGGCTTTCCTGGTGGTGAGAAAGGCTCTTCCAGCCTTCCTACCAGATTCTTCATAACAGCCTCAGTGCCATCACACACTGTCTTCGGCTGGCTGCAGTGGAGAAAAGTGTTTCCCACCTCTTCCTGGTGGAATGTGCTTTTGCAAAGACAGTCGACAAAGAGACTCGATAGTTTCCTTTATTCATTGTTGCTGACTAGGCAGCAGTTATTGCCCGTCCCTAATTACCCAGACAGCAATTAACAGTTAACCACATTGCTGTGGGTTTGGAGTCACATGTAGGTCAGACCAGGTAAGGATGGCAGTTTCCTTCCCCAAAGGACATTAGTGAACCAGATGGGTTTTTCCGACAATCGACAATGGATTCACGGTTATCATTAGATTCCTAATTCTAGATATTTATTGAATTCAAATTCCACCATCTGCCACCATCAGGGATTCAAACCCAGGTCCCCAGAACATTATCTGGGTCTCCAGCGATAATACCACCAGATCACTGCCTCCCCATTGTGTGGAGCAGTTCTGGATGACTCACTGCCTCAATGAGATGTTCCTAGGTGCAAACACCAACAGAAGCATCAACTTCTGCTGGAGAATAATCAACTCAGCAAGACACTCTTTGGTCCTCCCAAACCAGTCTTCTAGTGCAAACAGAGCTCTGTATCCAGGCATAAGAGATAAAAGGTACTGCAGATGCTGGAGAATCCAAGATAACAAGCATGGGGCTGGATGAACAC
>JAHRHZ010000263.1:33322114-33335941 GCA_024137785.1 Ginglymostoma cirratum | reverse complement strand
TGCCTTGACCTGTCCGTCCTCCCTGGACTGACCTATCTCCTCCCTACCCCCCTACCTACACTCACCTTTACTGGTTCCATCCCCGCCTCTTCGACTTGTCTGCCTCCTCTCCACCTATCCTCTCCTCTATCCATTCTCTATCCGCCTCCCCCTCTCTCCCTATTTATTTCAGAACCCTCTTCCCCTCCCCCATTTCTGATGAAGGGTTTAGGCCCGAAACGTCAAGTTTTCCTGCTCCTGTGATGCTGCTTGGCCTGCTGTGTTCATCCAGCCCCATGCTCGTTAACAGGATGTGTTGCTTGGTTTAGAGGGTATTAGCTCTGAAGAGAGATTGGATAAACTTGTATTCATTTGAATAAAGAGGAGGAGAGACCCGATAGAAGTTTACCAAATTATGAGAGCCATGGATAGAATGGATCGTCGGAGTCTTTTACCAGGGTAGAAATATCAATTACCAGGGGACATGGGTTTAAGGTAAAACAGGAAACTTTAGAGGAGATGTGAGACACAAGTTTTTTTTTTAAATATAGTAGGTGGTAAGTGCCTGGAATGCATTGCCAGAGGAGATGGTGGAGACAGATCCAATAGCACGTTTAAGAGGCATTTTAACAGATAAATGAGTAGGCAGGGAATAAAAGGATATGGACAGTATAGAGGCAAAAGGTTTTTAGTTTAGAAAGGCATCATGTGTAGGCACACAGTCTTGGTGGGCCGAAGAGCCTGTTCCTGTGCTGGAGAAAACAAGATGTAGAGCTGGATGAACACAGCAGGCCAAGCAGCATCAGAGGAGCAGGAAGGCTGACGTTTCGTGCGTAGACCCTTCTTCAGAAATAGGGGAGGGGATGGGGGTTCTGAAATAAATAGGGAGAGAGGGGAGGCAGATAGAAGATGGATAGAGGAGAAGATAGGTGGAGAGGAGACAGACAGATCAAAGAGGCAGGGATGGAGCCAGTAAAGGTGAGTGTAGGTGGAGAGTTAGGGAGGAGATAGGTCAGTCCGGGGAGGATGGGCAGATCAAGGGGGTGGGATGAGGTTAGTAGGTAGGAGATGGGGGTGCAGCTCGAGGTGGGAGGAGGGGATAGATGGGAGGAAGAACAGGTTAGGGAGGCAGGGACAAGCTGGGCTGGTTTTGGGATGCAGTAGTGGGAGGGGAGATTTTGAAGCTTGTGAAGTCCACATGGATACCATTGGGCTGCAGGGTTCCCAGGCTGAATATGAGTTGCTGTTCCTGCAGCCTTCGGGTGGCATTGTTGTGGCACTGGAGGAGGCCCTGGATGGACATGTCATCTGAGGAATGGGAGGGGGAGTTGAAATGGTTCGCGACTGGGAGGTGCAGTTGTTTAGTGCAAACCAAGCGTAGGTGTTCTGCAAAGCGGTCCCCAAGCCTCCACTTGGTTTCCTCGATGTAGAGGAGGCCAAAATGGGAACAGCGGATACAGTATACCACATTAGCAGATGTGCAGGTGAACATCTGCTTGATGTGAAAAGTCTTCTTGGCGCCTGGGATGGGGGTGAGGGGGGAGGTGTAGGGGCAGGTGTAGCACTTCCTGCGGTTACAAGGAAAAGTGCCGGGTGTGGTGGGGCTGGAGGGGAGTGTGGAGTGGACAAGGGAGTCACGGAGAGAGTGGTCCCTCCGGAAAGCAGATAAGGGTGGGGAGGGAAAAATGTCTTTGGTGGTGGGGTTGGATTGTAGATGGCGGAAGTGTCGGAGGATGATGCGTTGGGTCCGGAGGTTGATGGGGTGGTACGTGAGGACGAGGGGGATTCTGTTTCAGTTGTTATTTCGGGGAGTGGGTGTGAGGGATGAGTTGCCGGAAATGTGGGAGACACGGTCGAGGGCGTTCTTGACCACTGCGGAGTGGGGGAGGAAGTTGCGGTCCTTGAAAAACGAGGACATCTGAGATGTATGGGAGTGGAATGCCTCATCCTGGGAGCAGATGCAACAGAGGCGAAGGAATTGGGAATAGGGGATGTTCCTGTGTTGTGCTGCTCTTTGAACTGTAATTAGTTGCTAACATGCGATAGCTAGACTTGTTCGTTACAAGTGACTCATGGTTCGAATAGAAATGGAGTTTCCTCTAGCATGTTAGACCATGCAGGCTTTCCGGTTTTCTATACTTAAGGACAATAGTGGCAGCAACCATCATCATGGGGAACAGCTCATACAGCAGAATCAGTTAGCAAGCCCGTACAATTTAATGTAAATAATATAAGTGAACAAATGACCTTTCTTGGCACTTACTATTGTCACTACAGAGCTTATTTTTTTCTTGCATCTCTGAGATGCCACGAACCACGTCTCCTCAAAAAGCTGTCCCGACTCAAATGAACAATGCAACAAAAGGACTATAACACATCTACCTCTGCTGCTGGTGGGTACATGAATAGGAAGGATACTGAGTCCACGGCAACCAGGTCACTTGACTTGCCTCCAAGCAGATTTTGTAGGAGGTCAAAGTCCTGTCTCCAAAAATATTCCATTTAACTTCAAATAGACAATTCAATGCATAACCAGCTTAAAAAACCCAAGTCATGACAGTACTCTGAATGTCACCTATTAAAGTCCTCATCTGAGTACTCTGAAGCAGTACATCAGTGGCCTTGCTATCCAGGAAGCAAGTATAGATGTTATTCTTTTCCACTGGCCTTGCTGCTGCATATTCATGCTGCATAGCTCATTCCATGCTGATTTCACCTCTATGCCACCCTCTTGGGTACACAGTGCTAACATCTGAACTGGTAGCTGCCACTGTTAGATCAAATGACAATGCTCCTTCATCAAACTTGTTCTTGCTCTTCATTACCACACTCCTCTGGCTGATCAGACAACAGTTCGTGAGCATCTGAAAGCATAAATGTAGAAGGAGACGGTGGGGTGAGAGAAGGGCAGAGAGAGATGGGTGGAAAGCAGGAGGTCCATGGTCACACCAACTGCAATTTCATAAGTGATTGCAGGTTGTAAGTGGGGTTGGAGAAGGTTTCAGTGATGTGATGGCCTCAGTCACTGCTACATCGATAATTCACAGTAGCTCTTCCCCAAAGAGCATTCCTATCCTCCACCAACTCTCTAACCTCCTGTGCCGAAAGAGGGGAGGTAGTGTGGTAGCGGTGTGTGTCAGTGAAAAGGTTGAAATATATTTCAGGGATGCACCTTTCAGAGTTAAATTGCTGGAAGTGTGTGGAAGCTGAGACATGTTGATGAGAGGTTGTATCAGGTATAACTGCGAGGTGGTGGGGGAGAATAAGAATGTTAGAAACAAATCCCAAGTAGGTGAGCAATAGGAACCCATTGAGTGGAGTTGGGTGGTGGTATAGCAGGTTGATGATGGAACTTGAAGACACATTCAATGACTATTACCATTTGAGAGACATCATTGTGCTTTTTGAGGCACTGCAGACAGTTTCTGGCAGGCTCACAGTCTGACATGGTACATCTAACATCATGTGTACCCAATTCCTTCATCTGCTTAGAGGCCTCCTGTGAAACATAGTCTCTCTCTTTGCAATTAGTGTCAGGTTTAGACAGACCTTGGGCCACTGCTGAGTATGGTTGGTTAGTCAGCAACAACTTTATCACTGCACTGCACATCCCAATCCTGGACTGAATCATACAGCATGACAGCTGAACACTCCACGGATCACCTCGAGCAAGGGCAGGGCCTTTGCACATTATAATCACTGTAGACCAGCAGCGTTGCATTGTAGCCCATGATCATGTTCTATGCTGGAGCAGTGGACTGAGGGGTATGCAGGTTACTTTTCACTCAGCCTGCCAGTCTACTGTTCCTGCTGGCTTTCAATTCCATGCCTACCCTGTTGCGAAGGAAACCCATTTACAGGAGAGTGTCACTTTACTGAATTCTCATTTATCTGTGGATATGAGGCTCCATTTTGATTAACACAGAGTCAGAGGAGAAACCATTTGCACAATGAAATGCAGTTACTACAGATAGAGTGGTTTGAAACATGCAAGAGTTTTGTCTTGTCACTGGCTAATCCACACTAGGATCCTGATACACCAGACCTGAACCTCACTGTCGGGTTAGAAGTTGAAGTTGATTAATGATGTCATGTGTTTCCTGAGTGCCAACAACATTTCAGACGGCTGCCATGGAAACAAACAAGTCTTTTTTAACGTTGCAAAGCGACCCCACTATATGAACCTAGAGAACCTGATACTTGGCGATGGCAATGATCCATATACAGCCTTCACCCAATATCCACATCCACTGCTTTCCTCTTTCTCCAGCTCAGAGGCACTCATGTCGTGCCCAAGCCTCAGACAATTGAGCACTAACCAAACTGGGACGTTCCTGTCCTGCTAACATGTCCTCTCAATAAAAATAATCCACAGTAGATTTTCTGGATTTTGTCAATTCCCATTGGTAGTAAAATGGCATCTTAAAATCTTTGCCTGTTAGAGGATACATGTGATTTGTAACATCATAATTACGTTGGATGTACTTGACAAAAAGGCCCCCAACAAAGTCAATAGAACCTTGGTTTGCTTTGCCAAAGATATTACGCTGTATTTAACCACTTGGTTAATTAGTCTTTTGCAGTGCATTTGATTCACTGTAATTTTAACCAGCTCTTCCTAAGCGAGTACAAATTATTAGCTCATGGCAGGATAATTAGTCTGTGCTCAGAAGATTCACTTTTTTTTAAGAACATCACCGGTATTTACCCTACCAACTATGGAGAACATATTGGTCAAGATGCTTGTGTAGGTCCGAGGCCAGGAGCTGCTAAAAGGCTCCCCACAACAATTCACTATTTGAATGGAACCACTGAGTTCATCCCAAAAAATGGTAAAACTGTTTTCATTAGTGGCAGTGCTCAGAATACAAGGAGGGCTAGGGTCAATGGGCAAACTCCCTGCAGAAATCTCCAAAACACCACAGGATGGCCAATACAGGAAAAGTCACCGAGGCAGAGTACTTTTTCTTGGGAATAGTGAGCCAGTGGGAATTCCATCTGTCAGTTTCTGGAGAAGTTGTGGAGAGACAGTGTTGTGCAGGGTCTTTGGGGCAGTGTAGATCAGGCAGGAAAACAAAGCCATAAAAAAGGTTGAGGGACTGGTCAGGGACTAAAGGCTTACAAGAGGAGGTGGTGGGGAGGCCACATGAAGGAATGGGAAGGAGGAGCAGAAACAGACCACAAGGTGGGGTGGAGTGGTCAGGCTAAGAGCCCTCATTGGGGGTGGGAAGGCAAGGAAGAAACCATCCTGGGGTGGAGAAAAGGACAAAAAGAATTTGAAAGTGGAGATTTGGGCAGTTGGGAACAAAAGGTGTCCCGTGCTCGCATGTATGGGCGGGTGTTTTGGCGTGTGTGCATGTGCGGTGTGTGTATGTATGTCATATGTGTGCATGTGGGTGCGTGGGTCAGGGTTTTGGGGTGTGTGCGTGTGCATGTCATTTGTCTACACATTTACAAGAGGGATTACCACAATGTGACAGTATTAACTGATGAATAAGTTAATAAGAATGATTTGGGAACCCCTGAAAACTGAAAGGTAGGCTTTGAAGGAAATTTTGTGTCATGATGCACAGCGATATAATTAGCAGAGTGGATTCCAAGCTTACTTAGCTTATTGTATTTTTTCATTAACACAGCTTATCCGAGATAAAATCAACAGCAGAATGGGACAAAATTAATCAAGCCTTATGCTTATGAATATCATGCTGGGTCCACTAATGTGTGTTTCAGTTCTAGGATACCAAAGCTATCTGCACAGTCTTACTTTACCATTGTAAACCATGTGATCAAAGCTGCATTCTTGACATTCTTTAGCAGCTCTCGGTTCATGTCTGGCTGCAGCTCAAGGTAGAATAAAAGACTCTCATTGATGAGATTTGGAAGCCAGCTGTGAAGAAAGGGAAAGGCATGTGAAAATTTTGAGTAGGACAATGGCAATGCAAAGAAAGCAAAAAGGAAACTGCTTCCATTTATGTAGTATCTGATTACTGTCTCCAATTTTATAACACGCAGTAAGTTACTCACTATGCAATGACTAATGCATTTAAGTATGACCATCGTTTTGCTCATCGAAGAATCCTACAACAGTAAAACAAAATCCACCATCTCAAAGTGCCGAACACATATTTCAAATCAAATGTTTTGGTGTAAAAATCATGATTGTTTTCCCCAAACATAAACCAACGTAGATTTACAGTTGCTTTACAAATCTTATTACTGGCTTATTTAATCTATTAATAGCCAGAGCTCTTTACAAAAAGCATTAAACTGTAATTATTCTATTGAAATTGAATTACCACGACTGAGCATATTCTAAACAGGCTCCTGACTCAGGGGGCCTTTCCTGACTCTGGCTGCACAAGTCCGACTCTTCTTACAAAATAAGATATAAAAACCTCCATGCTGATCATTAGCAAACTCTGAAATCATGTCTCCATCAATGGGTTCACAAGATGCAAACAGTAAAGAGATGGAAGATCAGTAAATTTATTTTTCAACAGTATTGATTGAAGGAGGCAGATGGACCAGGTCATTGGCCATGGGTTAATTGAGTGCCCTGGTAAGGGGTGCAGAGGAGATTCACCAGAATGATGCTTGAGATGGAGCTTTACAGCCAAGAGGAGAGACTGGATAAGATTGGGCCGTTGTCTTTCAAGCAGAGAAGGCTGATGGAACAATGGGGCACCTGATAGAACCGGATAAGATTGTGAAGGGTATGGGCAGAATAAATAGAAAGCAGCTGTTCCCCCTAGCCAAAACGGTCATGATCATAGGGGCATATGTTTAAAAGAAAAGGCAGGAGGTTTAGAGGGAATTTGAGGAAAAGGAATTTCACCCAGAGGATGGTGGGGGTCTGGAATGCACTGCCTGAGAGGGTAGTTAAGGCAGGTAAAGTCACAACTTTTAAAAAAAATACTTGGATTCACACAATGTCATAACAATAAAGTGGGAATTGTGTAGGGAGTAGGGTATTTTTGGCAGTACAGAATCGATGGGCTGAAGGGTCTCTTCTGCACTGTATGATACAATGTGTCCTGAACCACCGGAACAGGCTGCATTATTATCGCATCCACAATTGATTATTAGCACAGATTAGTTTATTAAAATAATATTTTTTCAGTGGGTGGCACAGTAGCTCAGTGGTTAGCACTGCTGCCCTACAGTGCCAGAGACCCAGGTTCGATTGCACCCTGGGGTGACTGACTGTGTGGAGTTTGCACATTCTCCATGTGTCTGCGTGGGTTTCTTCCGGGTACTCCGGTTTCCTTCAACACTCCAAAGATGTGCAGGTTAGGTGGATTGCTGTGCTAAATTGCCCGTAGTGTTCAGGGATGTGCAGGCTAGGTGAATTAGCCATGGGAAATGTAGGGTTACAGAGATAGGGAAGGGTGGGGGAGATGAGTCTGGGTGAGCTGCTCTTCAGAGGGTCGGTTTGGACTTGATGGGCCAAATGACCCTGCTTCCACACGGTTCTGATTTACAGGATGCGGGTCAGCATTTATTGCCCATCTGTAAAATTTTCCTTGAGAAGTTGGTGGTGAACCACTGCTGTCACACCCATAGTGTGGTTAGGAAAGGAGCACCAGGATTTTGACCCAGCAACACAGTGAAGGGACAGCAAAATCATTCCGAGAGAATGGTGTAGGGCTTGGAAGGGAGCATACTGGTGGTGATGCTTCATTCATCCCTCCTGGTGAAACTGTAGATGTGCAAGCTACTGTTGATGGAGCTCTGATGAGACGCTGTGGTGCATCTTGTATATGATACATACTGCTGCTGCATAGTTGGTGCTGGAGGAGCACTGGAAAAATCAGACTGCTCACTCCTGGATGACAAGCTTCAAGTGTTGTTGGAGCTGCACAAATCCAGGCAAGTGGAGAACATTCCCTCACTGTCCTGAATTATGCCTTGTAAATGGTGAACAGGCTTTAGAGAATGATGGAGGGAAAGTCATTGATGAAGCAGGTGAAGACGGTTGGGCTAAGGAACTCCTGCCGAGATATCCTGGAGCTGGGATGACTGACCTCCAACCACCACAAACTCCTGCTTTTACACTGGTACGTCTCCAGCTGGTGGAAATATTTCCCCGGATTTCCAATTGCGGCAGGGGTCCTTGATCAAATGCTGGTTAGATGGCAGAGGCAGTCAGTCATTCTCGTTTCCCATTTGAGGTGAACTCTATTGCCTATGTTTGCATGAAGCCAAATTTGACAGTCAGTTATAACTGCTGAACAAGTGCTGCACGACAACACTTTCATCTTGATTATAATCAAGAGCAGACTGATGAAACAATATTTGACTGGGTTGGATTTGTCCTGTTTTTGGTGGATAGGACATACCTGGGCAATTTTCCAGTTTCATCTCGATCATCAGTAAAAGTGACGCATGGTGTCATCAACAGTGCTATTAAGCAGCACCTGTTCAGCAATAACCTGCTAGCTGATGCTATGATTGGGTTCCATCAGGGCCTCTCAGCTCCTGACCTCACTGCAGCCTTGGTCCAAACATGAACAAAGATGCTGCATTCTAGGGTAGAAGAGAGAGAAGCTGCTCTTGATATCAAGGCTGAATTTGACTGAGTGTGGTATTAAGGAGCTCCAGCAAAACTGGAGTCAATGGGAATTTCCATTGGTTAAAGCCATACCTGCCACGAAGGGAGGTTACAGTTGTTGGAAACCAGTTCTCCCAGCTCCAGAATCCCTGCAAGATAGCATCCTAGGCCCAACAACCTTCAGCAGTTTCACCAATTCCCTCTATCATAAAAGGGTCAGAGGGAGAATGTCTACTGATCACTGCAGAATGCTCAACACTATTCACAAATCCTCAGATACAAAGGCAGCAAATACAGCAAGACTTGGACAATAACCAGGCTTAGGCTGACTAGCACACAAGTACCAGGCAATGACCATCTTCAACAAGAGAGAATCTAATCATGAACTATTGGCATTCACTGGCATCACCATCGCTGAATCTCCCACTATCAACATCCTTTGGGTTACCATCGACTAAAAACTGAACTATCATATTGGTCTATTGGCCTTATAAGTATTCGGGTCAGAGGGTAGGAATCTTGCAATGAGAAATGCTCCTCCTGACTCTTAAAAATCCATCTACAAGTCACAAACCTGGAGTGTAGTGGAATATTCCCCACTTGCCTGGGTGTGTGCCTTTTTAATCAACACTCAAGAAGCTTGACACCATCCAGGACAAAGCAGCCTGCTTGACTGACACCACATCTACAAACATTCACTCCCTCCACCACTGACGCTCAGTAGCAGCAGCGAGGTGTACTATCTACATGATACGTAGTGGAAATTCACCAAAGTTCCTCAGACAGCACTTTCTAAATCCACGACCAATTTCATCTACAGGGGCAAGGGCAGCAGTTACATGTGAATACCACTACCTGCAAGTTCCCATCCAAGCCACTCACCATCCTCATTTGGAAATATAATCGCTGTTCCTTTACGGTTGCTGAGTCAAAAACCTGGAATTCCCTCGCTAACAGCATTGTGGGTCAACCTACAGCTGGTGGACTGCAACAGTTTAAGAAGGCAGCTCACCAGCACCTTCTCAAGTGGAACTGGGGATGGGCAATAAATGCTGGCCCAGTCAGCAATACCCACATCCCATGAATTAAAAACAAAAAGCCTAGGCATGTTTGTAGGAACTGCAGACTTGCCTAGCACCTGCATCTTACAGCCCAACCTCCTTCACTTTTGACCTTGTAAATTGCTCTGCAGACAAAAGAGAAAAACCAAACCATTTATGGTCTACTCAATTGCAAAGTTGCTGGAAGAGTCTAACTTGAAGGAAACACCAACCGCCAAATGGCCCTCCATTCCAGATTTTATAGGGAGTTTACTCTCTTAGCCATCGGTACTTTATTGGGAACTCTGGATGGCACTGTTTGGCAGAACCCAGATTACACTAGAATAGTGGCTTCTGTGCTGGGGTTAAAGGGTTTGAGATACAAGGAGAGGCTGGATAGGTTGGGACCTTTTTCATCGGAGCATAGGAGGTGGAAGGGTGACTTTTTGGAGGTTTATTAAGTCATGAGGGGTGTAAATAAGGTGAATACCAAAGGTCCTTTCCCTCAGGTGGACGAGTTCAAAAATAGGAGGCATATTTTTAAGGTAAAAGGAGAAAGATTTAAAAGGGACCTGACAGACAACATTTTCACACTGAGAGTGGTTTGTATTTAGAACGAACTGCCAGAGGATGTGGTAGAGACGAGCACAATTACATCTAAAAGACCTTTGAACAGGTACATGGAAAGAAAACGTTTAGAGGGTTATGGGCCAAACATAGGCATGGGGGGCTAGTTTCATTTGGGAAACTTGTTCAGCATGAACGAGTTGGACGAAAGGAGATGTTTCCGTGCTGTATAACTCTATGGGCTTTGTAATCAGTTGAAGTACTAGCCTGGGTTCCTGCTTTGTGAACCAATACAGCTCAATTGAAAATTTCAAAAGATGTGTTTGATGTAGGTTTTATACTCAGCAAAGCTATCGAACTACATGGAGTTAGGTAATAAATCAGTCAGGCAGTCATTAGGAGAGCAGGATTGAAGAAATGAATGCACTATGATCCAATTCACAGCCTTGAATAAGGTTTAAGATGCTAGTATCCAACACCACTTTTTACACACTTATCACTAGTTCATATTTGGAGAAAAATAAATAGGCAGGTAATTAACTTCAGCATGTGATAATCAACAATTCTCATAAATACCTAACTGTGCCTTACCAAATAAAACATACAAGCAGAATCTTGAAAAATCTTAACTTAATCTGACTCCCCAGACGCCTTTCATTTTCTGTATATATGCCTTGCCTTCCCTTCAATAGTGAGGCAACTGAAAAATAAAACGTATTTCCTTTGAACCTGATGCAATGGTATACTTAAAAATGTCAATTTTATCACAAACAGATGAAGTTTCAAACCATTTGAATTGAAATGACTTTTCAATAGTGCGATTGGTGAAATGCAGACTGAATGCCAGCGGCAGTGATAACAAACAGAAGAGTGTTGAAAGTGCTGCAAACGGCAATGTCATCACAAGGTTTCTTTAGTGAATGAATGGATCTCACATGATGGTGCTTATGAATTAAATTAAAAAGAGGATGACTGAATCCTTAAATAGATTCACGCTGTTCACCAACCGTCAACTGGCCCTCATCCAAACTAATACAAAAATAACTTTCTGTTACATTCACTCACCCAGTTTCATAGATCAATCTGTGCCCACCACCCACTCCAGATACTTAAATAAAAAATTTACCTCAAACATTTAAAGACTCTTAAGTAATCCGGCCAAATGCAAAGTATGAGCTGACAGTAAGGGCTGATCACAGTAAGATGCCCAAGCATTCACACTATTGGCATTTTGATTTTGAGGCATTGGTTCCCTGGACTATTCACTAGTAATGGACGTTATGAATCACAAGACTTCCATTCTCATTCATCCATAAAATTGCAAGCATATGGGCTGTCATGGGTCACATGGTTCCTACGCACCAGATTACAAGACGACAACTCATATTCAAGTGTGAAAGGATCATTTAGAAATGAAGGGAAAAACACTTCAGGGCTTTTAAAACTTGGTTTCATGTTGCTGAATGGCCAAGAGGGATAAGATTAAATAAGTCACCTTTTGCCACAGTGTGAATGTTATAATAGAAAATGTTTCTGACTGTGTCTGTGTGTGCGATTGGAGAGTTGAGCCTGGTATCTCTGATAATGCTGCCTTTTTGCTGGATTGCCCCTTCACAGGGGAAAACCATACCATGCATTTGGACATTATTCATGCAAGGGGCTTGCAAACAAGTGCTGTCGTATGAAATCAACAATGAGGTGCATTGCAGCTAGCTCTACACCCAGGCAAACATTTTCAGCTGGACAGTAAGGGAAACAGAGGTTATGGGGATAAGGCAGGAAAGTGGAGTTGAGGATTATCAGGTCAGACTCGATCTCACTGATTCGTGGATCTGAGTGAATGGGCCGAACAGCCTACTTCTGCTCCCAGGTCTTATGGTTTTATGAAGAGATAGACTGGCTATCACCAGGGCTGCTTCCTTACCTTTCAATCAGGACACAGAGTCCATTGTAGTGCTGTTACCTATACCTCACTGGAAGTCAACAAGGAGTACAAACCAGTAACTTGGAAGAACTTTGTACATGCATGGCCGCAGAAACCGTGGTGGTTCACTTTTTAAGCATGTTGCAGTAAATAAATGAAACCAACGTCAAGCAATATTTGTGGAAGTCATACCTGCAGAAGCAGTTTTCCCAAACAGTATGGGGTTAACAAGCAGAACTAGCAACAGAGGTATGTAGGTTGTGATGTAGTGAGGGATTGCATGTTCCAGTCCATTCTGACAGCTGGAAAAGATTCAAGTTTATATTAATCATCTGAAATTCAATACAGGTACTTTTCTGTCTGCCCATAAATATCACATGGCAATGATGGTGTGTTACAGAGAAGGGTTACCATGGCGTAGCACTTCAAAAATAAACCCAGTTCAAGTTTTTACATTCATAGCATAGGATGATGTTATCCCTCTATTTATTTCATTTTACATTCACATGAAGACTATTTTTGAGCAGTCAAAAATCTTAAAAGCCATCTCTTCCACTAATAATTTTTAAAAGAAGCACCGAGGGTTAAAATTCTGCTATTGCCCTATTTGGAGAATACGTGAGCTGCTGAGTATATATCAATATTAGACAATATTGGAAAAAATAGCATATTCTGCAACTACATCATATTTTTGAAAGCCACGAGTCAGAAGTGAGCAATTGTTTCTAATTCCTGAAATTACTAACCTGGAAATGGATGGATAATAGAGCATGGCTACACCTTCAACCAATAGCAGGATCGCCAAGCCCCAGGTCAGCATGTGGTACAACACTAGAATACTATATTGAAAGAAAAAAGAATGAGTGGCTTTAGCATCACATTTGACAAAGTTCTTGGTATTGATTGACCTATTGAGATTTCAGACTCTTTTGCAAGGGTAAAATTTCATGCTCTTTCTCTGTTTGTAAATGCAAGAAAAATCAATGCTCTTGGGAAATTTGATCATAGTCAATGGAATCAGTCAAATGCAGATTGTATTTACTGCAAGTGCACTGATTAAAGGTCAGGGACTGGAGCCCTGCTCAGTTTCTCTTTCTTTGGCTTGACAGGGAGGCTAGCCCTGTTTAGGAGTGGAAGCAGGCCACTCAGCTTATCAAAAGCACTCCACTATTCAAGAGATGATTGATATGATAATAATCCTCGTCCCCATTTTTCTGCCTTTTCCCCATAACCCTTCATTGCCTTGCGATTGCAATGCCCATGCCTGTTGTTGTCTCAATTGAGATCAGTTAACCAGTGAGCAAATCTGAAAATCTCCTTTCATCGTTGGGCCACAATTCATATTAAAGGGAGCATTTATTCGGGGAACTATAAAAAAAACTCCAGAACGCAATCTGATCACTAAACTCTTCAAAACAAGCAGTTTGTTTTTTAAAAAAAGTGCCGATTGTCACAACCTTTCAAGATATAACCAGGTTCAAACTAATTTCCATAATTTTTGAAGGTAGCTTCCATAACCCTTTCCACCAGCTGAGACCCAAAGGAGGAAGGACTTTAGCAATACATCTGTCAAGATTGCGCCCTGGTCCCAACCTTATTGTTGCTAAGTCATGACTATATCATGGAGTCAGACAACCAAATTTTATGTTTGAGAGATAAAAGGTACTGCAGATGCTGGAGAATCCGAGATAACAAGGTGTGGGGCTGGATGAACACAGCAGGCCAAGCAGCATCATAGGAGCAGGAAAGCTTGACGTTTCGGGCCT
>JAHRHZ010000263.1:33286804-33321714 GCA_024137785.1 Ginglymostoma cirratum | reverse complement strand
TTCATCAGAAATGATGAAGGGTCTAGGCCCGAAACGTCAAGCTTTCCTGCTCCTCTGATGCTGCTTGGCCTGCTGTGTTCGACCAGCCCCACACCTCGTTATCTCAAATTTTATGTTTTATTGGTTTAGTCCGAGTTGAATTGTTTTTTGGAGTTTTTTTTTGCCAACAAGGCCTAGTGAGTTCTCTTGCCATATCCTACCAAACTCATCACATTAATTTCCTACGTTACCCCATGGTGTCTCGCACATCCAATTTCTGCCTCACCATCCTGGCTTAGAAATATATCACTGTTTGTTCAGTGTCACTGGGACAATGTCCTCGAACTCCTTTCATAACAACATTTTGGGTGTAACTCTACCAAATACACTGCAATGATCCAGGGTGACAGTTCATCACCACCTTCTCCAAAAGAGTTAGGGCTGAGGGGTAAATGCTGACCTAGCCAGCAACCCCCTCATCCCATAAACATACAAAAGAGACGTGAAATAGCCAAGTGTAAATATGGGTCAGACATTTTGCTGCAGACAGATGCAATAAGTAATAATGATACAATGGATTTGATTCAGACAAAAACTTTGCACATCAAAGTCTCTTGACAAAAATCCAAAATAAGATTGCGACACAACCATCAGTATATCACTGATGGCTCATTTCCAGTCCCACTGGTGGTGGCATCTTTTCCTCTACCTAGCATCTAACCCACCAAGAGATTTCATATCCAAACCATCAAAACATGGAGAAGGCCACAAAGCCTAGAACAAATAAGTGACAACATAAAGTTACTCCTTGACAATTTACTAACAACTAAAACTTTGAACTGTAAAGAAGTTGACAGCAATAGTACCAGTTTATGGACTATTCCAGTGACAACCTAAATATTTTCCTCAGCTGGCTTCATCAGCAGGGCTTCTCTTATTGTAAAGCAAAAATAATCACATTTACTAAACAACCCACAGATGAAGAAATTACTGACAAGGTTTCATATTTTATAACTTTTATTTTAAAGTGCCTCGGAATCAACATATCGATGAATTTTCTGGCAACTTTGTATGAACTATAAATTACTCAATGCAAATACAACGACTATCTGACAAGATTACAGGCATTTGTATCATTCTCACACAAGAATAGCACCAGGCACAATCTCGTAGGACAAATCTTCTGACATGGGGAAGGCGCCTCTGGCTCAACTAACATTATCAATGCACCATGGGACCCTGAGAAAGTGCCTGCATAGGCACATTTAGAGTCATAGAGGTTACAGCATGGAGACATGCTCTTCAGCCCAACTTATTCGTATCACCCAGTCTTCACAATCAAACTAGTCTCATTTGCCTGCATTTGGTCCATATCCCTCCATACCCATCCCCTCCATGAACCTGTCCAAACGTTCCTTAAAATGATGAAATTGTACTTGCCTCCACCACTACCTCTGGCAGCCTTTTCCAGACACTCACCTACCCTCCGTGTGAAAAAAAAATGCCCCTGTGGATGTGAATATAGGAGTTATGGTTAGTAGGTTTGCAGATGACAGCAAAATTGGAAGTGTAGTGGATAGCGAAGCAGGTTACCCCAGAGTACAACAGGATCTTGATCAAATGGACCAATGGGTCAAGATGTGGCAGATGGAGTTTAATTTAGATAAATGGGAGGCACTCCATTTTGGAAAAACAAACCAGGACAGGACTTATGCACTTAATGGTAAGGTCCTGGTGAGTGCTGAACAGAACTTGGAGTGAAGGTTCATAGCTCCTTGGAAGTGGAGTCACAGGTAGATAAGATCATGAAAACAACATTTGGTATGGTTGCCTTTATTGGTCAGTACATTGAGCATAGGAGTTGGGAGGTCACATTGAGGCTATACAGAACATTGGTTTGGCTACTATTTGGAATACTGTTTGCAGTTGTGGTCTCCCTGCCCTAGGAAGGATGTTGTGAAACTAGAAAGGGTTCAGAAAAGATTTACAGGGATGTTGTTAGGGTTGGAGTATTTGACCTATAGAGACAGGCTGAATAGACTGGGGCTGTTTTCCCTAGCGCATCGAAGGCTGAGGGGTGACCTTATAGAGGTGTATAAGGTCATGAGGGGCATGGATAGGATAAGTAAGCAAGATCTTTTTCCCAGGGTGGGGCAGTCCAAAACTAGAGGGTTTTCAGTTTAAGGTAAGAGGGGAAAAGATATAAAAGAGACCTAGGGGGCAACTTTTTCCATGCAGCAGGTGGTGCATGTATGGAATGAGCTGTCACAGGAAGTGGTGGAGGCTGGTATGATTACAATATTTAAAAGGCGTCTGCATGGGTATATGAATAGGAAGAGAGTTTAGTGGATATGGGGTAAATGCAACTAGATTTACGTAGGCTATCTGATCAGTATGGACGAGTTGGACTGAAGGTCTGCTTCCACGCTATACATTTCTACGACTCTGTATCTCTTTTGTATCTCTCCCCTCTCATCTTAAACCTATGCCCTCTAGTTTTAAACTCCACTACCATAGGGAAAAGCTGTTGGCTATCCACCTTATCTACGTCTCTCATGATTTTATACACCGCAACGCTTAGACAGAAAGTTAAGACTTCGGATTGCTGGCTTTATCCTGTGTGATTACAATGGGGGCATTGAGAGCTGATGATCAGAACAATGAATGCTTGGGCTGTCTGTATGACGCTTCTTCCAGCTTTTGTACTGATTTATTTAGATTTACTTTTCATAGCAGGCGTAAATCCAGTAAAATAAAACTCAGCATTCCATTGGAGTACAAAGCACTGCAGCACCCTTATCACTGACAGTGCTCATGTCTGCTAGCACACAGATCAGTGCTCACCCCTTCCCCCATCTCTTCAGTGTCATCATTCTGGAATTCCCTTCCTAAGGGCATTGTGAGTCCACCTACAGTACATGGACTGCACCAGGTCAAGAAGGAAGCTCACCACCACCTTCTCAAGGGTAATGAGGGATGGACAATAAATGCTGGTGCAGCCAGTATCACCCTCAGTCCATCAATTAATAAAAACAAATAAATAATTGCAGATAGTGATTTTTCAGAAATAGTTTCTGTAGTGAAACAGAGCCAGAAGTAGCACAATTAACAAAAGCTTTGGACATATAAAATGTTAAATATTGGAATTAGAATTAGAATATGGTAATTAGTGTTGTAAAAAGGAAGCATGGTTTCTGTCCAGACTCGCTCCACAATTCCTATGTTTGTGGAATTGGGCCAGATTCTCCATTGGAGATTGGGTCAGAAAAAATAGGAGGAAGCCAGTAGGTTTCTTTATTGTCTGGTCATCATCAGAAAGCAGGTATCCAACATTCATTGGAATATTTGGGCCACAGTCTTTTCATTCAGCCGCTCATCCCAACTTGAGTTTCACAAGTTTCGAGATAGATTTTGTCCTCAAGACACCTGCAACAACAGTTCCATGCTTTCTGACTTCCACATAGACAAGTTATTCATTTGGCACACTCCCCGAGAAAATCCTTAGCAAGCTTCATGACGGGCTTGATGCAAAAAACTCCCCAGAGACTCCTTTATCAACCCCTTTTACCTAATTTTTCAGCTGTCACTTTCAAATACATCACACACAGTTCTGTGTAAATGTGCCTATTTTGTTTATTCCATGCTGAAACTTCTTTGTCTCTGGTCATGTATTGTCTATATCTTAACTTCAGAGTGATCAGCCAGCCAAATTTAATGGGACTATGCCATACTTGGGCAGTTGTCCCATGTCCCAGTTTGTTCCTTAATATTTGGACGTGTCGTACACACCTGCAAATGTGCATCGCTTTCCTCTCCTTATGGCTCCTCTTTCGGACACAGCTCTTTCAAAAAAAGGAATGCCACTGTCTGAATAATTCCCTGGAAATGTTTCCTTCCTCTCCTGAAGGTATGGACATTGCAGCTGAGTTTGCTGCTCCACTTCCTCATCCATCAGGGCAGATTTTATAATCACAGCAAACTACAAGCCACAACAGCTGAATCCGACCCGATTCACAGTCACGCTCCCATAATGACAGTCAACAAATGCAGCTCTGGCAGGTTCTTCTAATTATATAGCCAGAGGCTGCTTGTCGTACCATTTACTCTCAGCTCAATTGATAGCGTCATTCAGCATCTAGCCTGCAAAAACTAAAACCAGATTAGTAAAAGTATTGTGCAGTATTGAATGTAGTTTGCAATATACTGTTCAGTTCATCCCCTCCCATGTCTCTGCCTCTTAAAAATACATGTCTTTTCAGGATTTCATCATCTTCTTTGGGGTGGTAGGAGGTTTTTATTCTACAGTGGCTGAACAGTCTAATCTGGGAGCTGCAGACTCTGCCACAGATACGGGAGGTGCGTTTGATGAGTTGGATAAGTGGGACTGTCTGGATTCTGAGCACTCTTTCCATTGCTTGAACTTGGGCTCTATGTGCTCCATTCAGTGACAATGCCAAGTGTTTGCTGCCTTTGTGAATACTTCTGTTCCAGTGGCTTTAGGACAAGCAATTCTTAAGTGTCCGTAGGGAGGCTGCGAGGGTGTATTTCCTCTTAGTGATCACTTACCATTGCAGAGCTTGGGATAGAGCACTCGTTTAGGGAGACTTCTATCAAACACATGGACAATGTGGCCACCCATCGCAGTTGCATATGGTTAACCTGTGCTGGGGATATTGGCCTGGGAGAAGATGCTCACTATGGTACATGGTAAGGTCCTGGGAGTGCTGCTGAACAAACAGACCTCACCATGGTACACCTATCCTGCCAGGAGATTTGCAAGATTTTGGTAAGGCAATGCTGATGATAACTCTCCAGGGATTTGAGGTGTCTACTGTACATGGTCCATGGTTCTGAAACACACAGGAGGATGGGAACCTCTGCTACTCCATAGATCATGAGCTTAGTGCTGGGTTTGAGGGAACGAACTTCAAATCTTCTGTTTCTCAAGGGTCCGAAGGTTGGCCTGACACATTAGAGTCAATGCTGGATTTCATCGTCAACGTTTGCTCACACTGAGAGGAGGCTGAGGTATGGGAAGTGATCAATGTTATCCATTGGCTCACTGTGGATTTTGATGATTGAGGGAGGTGGGGGATGAGGAGCAGTATCATGTAACAGGAATGGACTGGTAGAGAACCTTCATTTTCTAGATGTTTATTCTGAGGCCCATTCTCTCACAGCCCTCGGTGAATGAGTCAATGGTGGATTGTAGCTTGGCCACTCAGTGTGCACACATACAGGCAGACATTGTTTACACACTGAAGCTTGATGGCAGAAATTGGGGTGGTCTTGGTTCTGATGTGGAGGTGAAGGTTGAACCATTTTCCATTCGACCTGTAGGTTAGCTTTATTCCAGCAGGGTGGTTCATGGATAGGGAGGGGAGGGGGGGTGGCGAGGGGAGATCTGCAGTAAGATGGAAAAGAATGTTGGATGTGATGACGCAGCCCTGCCTACAAGATCATAGCTTGTAGGTCATTGAGAACAGTGAGAATATCCCACAATCCCACAGTTTTCAGAATTGAAGGCCTTTGTGCGATTAAAGAAGCCTATACTTTTCTTGAATTTATCACACACTGAAAAACAGACCCATTGTGCCCCTTGATGGGCAGAAGCAACACAGACTCAGGGAGGAGCACTTCAACCATTGGGAGGAGGTAGTTGAGGAGGATTCTCACATTGACACTTCCTGCGACCAACAGTAGGGAGATCCCTCTGTAATCTCCACAGTTGGACTGCTCACAATTACAGCATCAGAGATCTCCCAGCATGCTCCTTTCCTTCCAGGTATGGGCAATAAGGTTGTGGATTTGTGACAGAAGTGCTTTTCTGCTGTTAGAGTCATAGAAGTGTACAGCACGGAAACAGACCCTTCAGTCCAACTCATCCATGCTGACCAGATAGCCTAAATAAATCTAGTCTCAGTTGCCAGCATTTGGCCCATATCCCTCTAAACTCTTCCTATTTGTGTACCCATCCAGATGCCTTTTAAACTTGTAATACCAGCCTCAATTCCTTCCTCTGGCAGCTTATTCCATACATGCACCACCATCTGTGAAAAAGTGGCCCCATTAGGTCCCTTTTAAATCTTTCCCCTCTCACCTTAAACATATGTTCTCTAGTTTTGGACACCCCCACCCCAGGGAAAAGACCTTATCTATTAACCCTATCCATGCCCCTCATGATTTTATAAACCTCTATAAAAGGTCACTCCTCAGCCTCTGACGCTCGAGGGAAAATAGCCCCAGTCTATCTAGCCTCTCTCTATAGCTCAAACCCTCCAACCCCGGCAACATTCTTGTAAATCTTTTGACCCCTTTCAAGTTTCATATTTTGATCCTTTAGCAAGGATTCCATCTGTGCTGGAGACCTTGTTGTTTATCAGCTGTTGGATGGTGTTGACCTCATGGCAGGTTCAGAGTGCATGGAGATGGCAGCAAGTAATGTGCCGCTGTATGGTGTCGAGAGCACTCGCAACGAAGCCTATATCTTGGTTGAGGTGGTCATTGAATTCATTCTCCTGCAAGCGTTGACTTTCAGTCTTTGAAGAGCAACTCTCCGTTTTTGGCTGTCAGTGGAGTAGGTCCATGGGTACTCGGATTGTAGACAGCTTTGATTACGCTGAAGAAGTTGCACTCATCACGTCTGTCAGTGACTTACTTAGGCTCCTGTTCTCTTTCCATTCACCATCTGCTCTTCAGGTCACAGGTATTTTTTTTTGTTGTACTTCACCTTTCAGTTCTCTTTAGGCTCATTTCCTCTCAATCAGGTTTGGTAGCTCTGCCAGTTCAGGAATGCCTTGCATGTGTGATCTAGGATTTCCCACATCTCTTGATCATTTTTGCCGAATCAGTCTTGGTGTTTCCTGGTTCAGAGGCTGAGCGTCTTCACACAGGTGCTGTCTATAGTGATCCCCAGCACTGCAGATACCAGTCTTCAGCCAATTCGATTGATTCACTCCACGTGATAAAGAAACAGTGGGAGACATTGGATACTGCAACGGCTACGGGCCCTGACAACATTCCGGCAATAGTACTGAAGACTTGTGCTCCAGAACTTGCTGCTCCCCTAGCCGAGCTGTTCCAGTTCAGGTACAGCACTGGTATCTACTCGGCAATGTGGAAAATTGCCCAAGCATGCAGTGTACACAGAAATAAAACAGGACAGATCCAACCCAGCCAATAACTGCCCCAGTCTACTCTCAATCATCAGTAAAGTGATAGAAGGTGTCATCAACAGTGCTATCAAACAGCACCTGCTCAGCAGTATCGCACTCGGTGACGCCCAGTTTGGGTTCTGCCAGGACCACACAGCTCCTGACCGCATGACAACCTTGGTTCAAACATGGACAAAACAGCTGAATTCTAGAGGTGAGGAGAGAGTGACAGGCCTTGATATCAAGACTGTGTTTGACTGAGTGTGGCATCAAGGAGCCCTAGAAAAACTGGAATCAATGGGTATCAACAGGCAAACACTCCAGTGGTTGGAGTCATACCTGACACATAGGAAGATGGACGTGGTTGTTGGAGGTCAACCATCTCAGCTCCAGGACATCTCTGCAAGAGAGTTCCTCACGGTAGTATCTTCACCCCAAACATCTTCAGTTGCCTCATCAATGACCTTCCCTCCATCATAAAAGGTCAGATGTGAGGATGTAGGCCGAAGATTGCACAATGTTCAGCACCATTCCTGACTCTTCAGATACTGAAGCAGTTCGTGTTCAAATGCAGCAAGATCAGGACAATATCCAGGCTTGGGCTGACAAGTGGCAAGTGACATTCATGCCACACAAATGCCAGGCTATGACCATCACCAATAAGAGACAATCTAACCAGCACCCCTTGATATTCAATGGCATTACCATCACTGAATCCCCCACTATCAACATCCTGGGGCTTGTCATTGACCAGAATCTCAACTGGACTCACCACATAAACACGGTGGCTACAAGAGCAGGCCAGAAGCTAGGAATACTGTAGCGAGTAACTCACCACCTGACTCCTCAAAGCCTGTCCACCAACTACAAGGCACAAGTCAGGAGTGTGATGGAATATTCCCCACTTGCCTGGATGAGTGCAGCCCCAACAACACTCAAGAAGTTTGATACCATCCACGACAAAACAGCCTGCTTGATTGGCACCGCATCCACAAACATCCGCTCACTCCACCACTGACGCTCAGATGCAGCAGTGTGTACGATCTGCAAGGTGCACTGCAGAAATTCACCAAAGATCCTCAGACAGCACCTTCCAAACCCACAACCACTTCCATCTAGAAGGACAAGGGCAGTAGATATAAGGGAACACCACCACCTCCAATTTTGCCTCCAAGCCATTCACCATCCTGACTTGGAAATATATCACCATTCCTTCACCGTTGCTGGGTCAAAATCTTGGAATTCCCTCCCTAATGGCATTTTGGGTCAACTTACAACAGGAGGAATGCAGCAGTTCAAGAAGGCAGCTCACCACCACCTTCAAGGGCAACCAGGGATGGGCAAGAAATGCTGGTCAGCTAGCGATGCCCACATCCCACAAATTAATAGAGAATTAGGATGGGCAGGAGCTGAGGACACTACAGCTCTGGCATGTTGGACGTTGCCAGGTTGGCAGAGAAACACTGCCTGAATCGACTTTCTTCTCAGGGTCTTTGACTCCAGCAACATTGAGTCTCCTGCAGCAGAGTTTTCTCTGCCTCTACTGGTTTGGGGCCAGGTTGATGGAGATGGCAACATGGATTAGTCAGTGGTGGGTCCAGTAGTCATCAGTCATGGATACCCACATTAGCAGCCATAGGCCGACAGTCAACGCTAGTCTCTTGCTATTCCTATCAAGCCCAAATTACAAAGTGATCTTGAAGACTGGTCTATTTAATGGCCTTAAGCAAAACAGACTTCAGAATAAAGCCTAACAACACTTAATATAATTCTGGGGCTGCAGCTTTTTTTTTTTTAGGAGTTATACTTTATATCCAAGTGATAGAGAACAAATCACCACTGGGGACTAGTCATATTTTAAAAAAATGTATTTAGTGATGAGTTAAAGAAGGTTTTAATGATGCAATATATTCCCCTGTTGTTCCGTTTCCAAATATCTAGAAGGCAATGCTAATTATTTCAACATTGTGTGCTACAGAATGCTGCAGTGAAATACTCAAGATAACAATTTCCAGACATTTATTATTTTGAAAGTTGTATTTTGAATTTGATGATAAATTGTAAGTTGCTTTGCATGCTTAAATTTCCCATATGAATCATAAGCACAAAAATATGAAGACTGTAATTGACAGAAATCACAAGTGATTCACAACTGATAATCCTTTTCAGAAAGTTTAATGTTACCTTCCCAGAAATTTCCAAAAGCAAAACAAGTCTAGTGACTGTAACCTGATTTTGAAATAAGGTTATTGGGAAAATGACATTAAGTTGATCCTTTTCCAATTAATGTCAATCTCATCTCTTTGTAAGATCCTTTGTCCCTTCTCTCTTTAGGATAATTGGTACTACCAATTTCTGTTTCATACTTCAGCAATTTCTCAATAAACCTGTTGCTCAACATTTAAAAAAAAAGTCCACATTACTTCCGTACCTGATTCCAACTTTTCACTGAATCGTGTCCCTGGAATTTGTTCATTTATGATGAAGGTTTCAGTATGCTATAACCCAGTTTCATTAATGCTCTTTAGACAAGTTGAACATTTTGAATTACTGGAGGGTGATATTTCCTACTGATACCTCAATCATATTACAAATGTAGAGTGCTGAAACACTTAAGCACTGAAACATTTAGAAGCAATAAATTATAAAACACTTTTAATGCTATTACTTGTAAATCTGTGATCATTTTTAACTGGAATATACTAAGCTCCTGTAAACCTTTTGTTAATAGTTATATCCTGTAAAGTTACCTTAGCCCAGAAGATCGCTTCACAACAAGATAAGCATCCACAGCATAGTAGAACAGCCACCAGAAGGTGGCACTGTAGAACAGCTGAATCCAAATCTGCTGGGCGACAGTGACAATTCACAAACTTGTTTTAGTTGCTTAACTGGAACAAGGAAACAAGTAAATATTCAATACAAAGGCTTCACAGCAAACCATACTCACAGCGCTGCTGACACAGAAAGCTGTCGGCCATATTTCAGTTCCATTAAGCGAGATTCTTCTAACTAAATCTGGGAAGCTAAGCCACACTGATGCCCTCGTTATTATTCCTTAAAAGAGAGAGGCATTATTTTAGAGAATGTTGAACATAGAACAAAACATTACATTCGGTAGTGGGATTAGTGGGTGGTGTTGCTTAAAGACACCAAATGAAACTTAAGGAAAATTCAGATGCAACCTAACGTATTGGGACTTCAATAGAAATTTTTCTTCCATAATTCCCTTTTTGGGATGTTGACCTCAAGAAAGTGTTAGTGAGCTACCTTCTTCGACTGCTGCACTCCATGTGATCTACATTGCACACTCAGTCCTGTTAGGAAGGCAGTTCCAGGATACTGAAAGTGGTAAAGAGGAAACTGCAATGTAGTTCCAGATCAGTACGGTGTGTGGTTTGGAGGGTAACTTCAGGCGATGATGTTCCCATCCATCAATTGCCCTTCTTCATCTGGGTGGTAGAAGTCACAGGTTTGGAAGATGTTGCCAAAGGAACCTTTGTTAATGACTGCAGTACATCTTGTAGATGGCACACAATGAGTGCCAGTGAGTGGTAAAGGGAGTGACTGCCTGCCAGCCAAGTGGGTTGCTTTGACCCAGAAGGTATGGAGTTTCTTGAGAAATGTTGCTGAACCCATCCACACAAGTGGACCGTATTCCATCATATTCCTGATTTGTGCATTGGAGATGGCAGAAAGGCTTTGGGGTGTCAGGAAGTGTGTCATTCACCACAGAACCTCAGCTTCTGACCTACTCTTGTAGCCACTGTAATTATATGGCTGGTTCAGTTCAATTTCTAGTCAATGCCAATCCCCAGAATATTGACAATTGGAGATTTAGTGACAGCAATGTCACTGATGTCAAGGGGAGATGGTTAGATTCTCTATTTGTTCGAGTTAGCGAATGCCTGCCATTTGTGTGTCACAAATGTTACTTGCAACTTGTCAGCCCATGCCTGGATATTATCTATGTTTTTCCTCATCTGGGCACATTTCTGTGGAGTCTGTCTGTGCAATGTTTAGCACTATCAGTGAACATCCTCACCTCTGATCTGATCCAAAAGTTGATGAGTGCTGGCTATAAGACAATGCACAGAGGAACCCTTGCAATGATACCCTGGCAAAGGGATGATTAACCTCCAACAAACACAACCATCTTTCTTTGTAACAAGCATGGGGCTGGATGAACACAGCAGCAGGTCAAGCAGCATCATAGGAGCAGGAAAACTTGACGTTTCGGGCCTAAACCCTTCATCAGAAAAATCATCTTTCTTGGTACTGGTCTCACTCCAATTCACAAGACAGCTTTCGCGCTGCTCCCCGTCAATTTCAGTTTTGCTACGGTTTCTTGATGCCATACTCTGGTGAATGCTGTCTTGATGTCAACGGCAATCACTTTCACCTTTTCAAGACTTCAACTCCTTTGTCCTTGCTGAGATTAAGGCTGTAATGAAGTCAGTTGTGTTCCACCAGAGCAGACTGGGGGTCAGTGAGCAGGTTTTTGCTGTTAAGTGCTGTTTGAAAGCACTTCAAATGATCCCTTACCAACATTTTGCTGATGAGTAAAGGTAAACTGAGAAACTGGTTGGATTTGTTCTGTTTTTTTGTGGACAGCACATGCTCCAGTAGTTTTGGAAGTGTTGTAGCTCTACCATAACAGTGCATCTGTACACACAGCTAATTCTGGATGTTAGTGTTAGATTCGGAGTACACTGTGAGCATCACTGCTTCACAATGCCATACAAGAAGTGTAAACATTTCATTTTATCACCAAAATAATCAACTTGTTTCTCTTTATTACTGTTACCCAGAATAACAGACTTTCAATGGTTTTTTTAATATACTGAAAAATAACAACTTGGTCATTAAAAACAAACTTATTCTTTCAAAAGTGGCAAAATGAATGATTAATTAAAGCTACTATGCAGACATAAAATGTTAACTATTACTTTTGATCCCTCCACATCCATACATATTGATACATAGTCAAGACAAAATGACAATATCTCTACAGAGAAATTATCAGTTTAGGGGAAAAAATGTTCAGGGAAACTAAACCACAACAGCCTTGAGGCTCAAAAGTGCAAACTGACAGAATAGAATGCTCAGGTAGAAGGACAGTTAGACCTAGGTCTTCAGATTGAAACTTTTCTCTTAACTCTTTAATAACATAGTATCCCACAATTTCCCAATGCTCTATCTTTTCCCAGTAAATGGTATACAGTTCTAAGTTCCAAAATGTCACATGGTAAACCCTCGAACTTTAAATTTTCCAAACTTCTATCTTCCAGTTTTTCATAGTCCACACATGTATACTTGTTTCTAATGTGAAGCAAAAGTCTTCACTACTGCCTCCAAAAAGTTGTCAGGGTCCCACAGCTTTTGCAGTGTTTTCTGTCATTTCTTAATTGCATAGAGCGAATCAAATTGGCTGACAAATGGCATTACAATGCTGGGGATCTTAGAAGGAGTCAGACACAGATCAACCTCTCAGCATTTCATACTGAAGAGGTTTGCAAACATTTCAGGCTCATCTTGTGCACTGTTTATGATGATATTTTGCCCGCTGCCACTGATGCCTGAATGTGGCTGTACTGCAAAGTTTAGATCTAGTCTGTTGCTTGTGGGATCACTTAGTTAAGCATATGACATACTGCTTCCACTTGTCGGCATACAAGCAGTCCTGTTTTGCAGCTTCACCACAGTGACACTGGCTAGATATGCCTGGTGCTGCTCCCAATGTACTCTCTCTCAACTCTTTTTATTGAACCAGATTTCATCCTGTGGCTTAATGATTATGGGAGATTTAGGGATGTTTCAAGCAGAGATGTTCCAGATTGTTCTCGGAATGCTGCATGCACTAAAAATCCATTAACCAGCCCGTATAACCTCTGTGCAGGAACTGGTCATCTATCCACCAACAAGGAAGGTCAAGAATCACAGAGAGAAAAGAGATCATAGTTAAAAGATGAAATTCAGTACAGCAGGAAGTCAGGCAAGAAATAAAAACAAAGTGCTGCAGAAACTCAGCAGGTCTGGGAGCATCTGTGGAGAGAGAAACAGAGTTAATGTTTGGAGTCCAATATGACTCTTCTGTGGAACTGGAAAGCAGCTTTTATTAATTAACAGTAGTTCACATTTTGTTACCGTCGCCCAGGAGTGAGGAAAGAGACATTATTTTATGCATTTATATTTGCGGTTTGCCTCTCCACATTTACCTTACCACAGTTTAAATCAGCATTTGCAGCTTCTCAGTGTAACAGTTAACAGCCAGTTTACTGGCATAATAAATTGCAATTTATTGGGTTTAACCAAAGGCAGCATTTCTTGTCTATCCATAGTTGCACATAAGGTAGTGTGGGCCCTTTTTCTGTGAAGAAATGTCTGTTGGGGCATAGATGGGCACAAAGCCCGTTATGGAGACACCACCCCAACCTGATTTCAAATCATTCAGTTCAAGTCAGTGATAGCCCCATTATCTCAGTCATAGAGTCATACACACTGAAATGGAATCTTCAGTCCATGCAGACTGTAATCCCAAACTGTCTGTGCTGGGCCCATATCTCTCCAAACCTTTCTTAGTTGGACCAATGGGTCTATTTCTGTGCTGTACAGCTCTATGTACTTATTCAAATGTCTATTAAACGTTGTAATTGTACCCATATTCAACACTTCCTCTGGAAGTTCACTCCATACTTGTTAACACACTGTTAAAAAAATATTGCCCTCCCCCCACGTCCTTTTTAAATCTTTCTCCTCATCTTAAAAATATGCCTGCCAGTTTGGAACTCCTCCACTCTAGGGAAAAGACATCTGCCATTCACCTTATCTATACCACGCTCCCCCCAAGCCCATGATTAGAAGGGTATGGACTTCACTTCCACTCCGGGGACCCAAGCACTTTACTGCAAAATGAAAGAGTAACGCAATATTGGGGGTGCCCTCTTTTGAAAGGAAATATTAAACTCTGACCCCATCTTAGGTAGATGCAAAAAAAAAGTGTTACTTTGAAGAACAGGGGCGCTCTCCAGTGCTTATTCCTCAACCAAAACCTAAAAACAGATCATCTAGTCTTTTATAAAATTCTGTTTGTGGGAGTTTGCTGTGCATCAACTGGCTCTCACATTTCGTACATTAGGTCAGTGACCACGCTTCAAAAGTATGTTGTTGGGTATCAAATGCTTTAGTTTCTCCCCTAAGGTTTCTGACAGGTGCTAGAGAAATGCAAGACCTTTTTCTCAAATTTCAGCAGTCTGCATTGTGTAGGCAGTCCTACACTGATACATGTTAGGTGTCCATGACATTGAAAATAAAACAAGCGCAAAATATTGACGTTGCTGGAAATCTGTGTAGTGATTGGAGCCAGGTGGATCTCATTGGCCCAGGTTAATAGCCCCAGTCAATCAGGAAGCCCTGGGAAACAGATATAAACAGGAGACTCAGAGAATCTCCTGACTTCTGGGACTGAATCTGAGTTAGCCGGTCACAGCTAGCGTACTGCACACATGGAAATAAAAAGGTGACTTGGTGATAGGACACCAGCCTCTACGCAGCTATTTCGTCTGAAACAAATTTTAAAAAAAAAACACTGAAAATATTGAACCAGTCACACAGCATTTGTGGAGAAAGAAACAGAGTGAATGTCTTCAGAATTCAACATGGAATTCCACTGCAACTTATAACCACAGCTCATATTTTGTTCAGATGAAGGGTGCTGGTAAGGATTCTGCTATTCGTAGCTCTTCCAGACCCATCCAGAATGCTTCCTACATTCTGAAAACCAGGATATGGGTGTGATACTCACAGATTTCACATCAGTTTCCTTGTAGTAATGTCCAAAAGAATGCATGGTAATCTAGCCCTGCCCAGGTTGGGCGCCAGGAGCAGAGTCTCACATACATATCACTTTACAGCAGAGCAGTATTTACTCCACTCTGAAAAATAGACCTTCATTTTAAATGCAGATATATCATTCCTTACTGTGGTTCACAGAATTGTTACGGAACAAGATGTGGCCATTCGGTCCAGTGCGTCTGCATCTGGTCTATTACCTCGTTCCAAACTCTTGCTTCCCCCCAATATCCTGCACTCCATTTCTATCCAAATAATCATCCAATGCCCTCTTAAATGCTATAATTGAACCTGCCTCCACCATTTCAGAGCATTTCATACCCTAACTACTCGCTGTGCGAAAATATTTTCTCACATCACCCTAAATCTTTTTTCAGCCCAGTCCACTCATGATTTTGAGAACCTCTACCAAGTCTCCTCTCAGCCTTCTTTTCTCCCACTTCTTCAACCAATCCTTGTAACTGAAGTTTTTCATTCCTAGAACCATTCTTGTACATTTTCTGAATTTATTCTACTTCTGTTTCTGTATGACAAGAAATATTACACATTCATAGATACAATCACACTGTACAACTACACAAACTAGAATCAATATCCTCGGATCATGATGAGTATTTGATCCCAGGAGCTTATATGAAGCACTGCAGCATAGTGCTTATATCATCCAGAAACATATAGTTATGAAATTACATTCAGGCAATTAAATAAATACAGAATATAAACTAGCATTGGCAATGGAGACCATGAAACTGCTGGACAGTTGACAGTATGATGCAAGTCTGTCATTTCTGCAGTGCCAGTGGACACTGGGAACACCAAACACGACTGTGTTATGAAGTTATCTAGTTGGTGTAAAACCCATCTGATTCACTAATTAATGGTGGGTAACGAAATCTGGCATCCTTACCTGGTCCGTCCCACTTGTCACTCCTGACCAATAACCAAGATTGCTGACTCTAAAACATCACCTGAGACAGTCAGTAAATGCCAGCCTTACCAGTGATGCCCAATCCCATTTTTAAAATGTTATCTACTTAAACGCAATCAGAACAAACCAATTTAATTGTATTGATAGATACAACAATGCTGCCTTAAAAGTTATTTCAGCTATATTTTAGACTTCAGGATTTAGCTGTACATATAGTTAAAATTAGCAGCAAATTGGGTCAACAGCGGGCAGAAGGCAAAAAGGCAAAATTCACGGCTCTTTAATTAAGTGCACCTAATATTCAGTACCAAGTTAGTGAATTAACAGAAAGAAAGCGATTTATGGATATGATTTCATATCCATTACAGAACCATCATCTCAAGGAGATCAAAGCCGGGAACTAAAAATGCAGAGGCATGAGAGTTTTCAAAAGCATAGGCAGGAAGGATAGGATGCTGGAGACAAAAAGGAAAGGACTGCAGATGCTGGAAGCCAGAGTTTATAGTTGTGAGGCTGGAAATGCACAGCAGGTCAGACAGCATCCGAGAAGCAGGTAAGTAAACGTTTTTGGCCGAAACCCTTCAGACGGTGGTGTAGCTTTGTTAGTACAAGTTGGAATAAGTACAACCGCAACAAATGATCTTGATCAGAAGATGCAGCATCACTATGAATGGAGGTAAACCATAACAAAGGGAAGATGACACAGTTGGGTGTAGTCTACAGGCCCCTCGATCAGTAGCCAAAAGGCAAGAGAGAGGGAATTAATCAGGAGATAATGATAGATTGTAAAAAGGCTGTACATTAATCATGGGTAACTTTAATCTTCATTTAGATTAAATTTAAATTGCAGAGGTAGCTTGGAGAAAGAACTTATAGTATATTCACAATATGTGTGTTGTGGATACAACCAGGGATCAGGCTACTTTGGATCTGATAATGTGTAATGAAGCACATTTAATAAGTGATCTCAGAGTAAAAGATCCTTTAGGAAACAGTGACCATAACAATTGAAACTGAGTGTCACTTTCTGGAGTGAGAATCTTGAGTTGGAATTAACTGTGCTAAAGACTTAAATAAGGGGAAATTATGTCTGAAAAATCCATTAGAGCTCTTTGAGGAGGTAACAAGCAGAATAGATAAAGGGAAACCAGGAGTTGTAATATATTTGAATTTCCAAAAGGGGTTTAATAAGGTGCTGCAAATACATACTTACTTACTTGAATAGGGATGTAGTTGCATTTCAGAGGTGGTTCACTAGTATTATTCCAAATGAGGGGTTTGTCTTATGAACAGAGATTGATTGATATTCTCGAGTTTAAAATGAGACAAAACCTAATTCAGGTATAGAAATATACTAAAGGAGACTGACTTGATTATATAGAGAGCTAGAAAAGTTAAAAACCAGGACCTCAATGGTGGTAATCTCTGGATTATTTCCAGTGCCATGTGCTAGTGAGGTTAAGAGCAGGAGGATATGGAAGATGAATGTGTGGCAAAAGAATTGGCGCATGGGGCAGGGATTCATATTCCGAGATCATTGGGATCTTTTCTGAGGCAGAGGTAACCTGTTCAAGAGGGACAGATTGCATCTCAAATGGAGGGGACCAATATCCTGGTAGGCAAATTTGTTAGTGTTGCAATGGAAGGTTTAAACTAGGTTGGCAGGAGATGGGATCCCCAACAGCAGGGAGGCAAGTGTGAGGCTGGGAAGAGATACAATAATCAGAAGCAGCAAGTTGGAAAGACAGGTCAGGACAAGGAGCGAGGAAAGCCTGTTGGATTAAATCGCATCTATTTCAATGCAGGAGGGCTGACAGGTAAGGCCGATGAACTCAGGGCATGGATAGGGATGTCGGACTGGGATATTATAGCCATTACAGAAACATGGTTGGGGGGGTGGTGGGGGGCGGTGGGGAGGTGGAAAGCAGGCCTGGTAGCTTTATGTGCCAGGGTACAGGTGTTTTAGCCAGGACAGATGTGGAGGAAAGAGGGGAGGGGAGTTGTATTTTTGATTAAGGGGAGTATCATAGCCATAGTCAGGGATGAAATAACTGAGGGATCATCCAGTAAGGCTTTGTGGACGAAGCTAAGAAATAAGAAGGGGATGGTGACATTATTAGGGTTGTACTACAGGCCTCCAAATAGTCAATGGGAATTAGAGAAACAAATATGCAGGGAGATTGCAGAGACTTGTAAGAGAAATAGGGTTGTCATAGTGGGGAGATTTTAATTTTCCTAACATAGACTAGGACTGCCACTGTGCTAAGGGCTTAGATGAGATGGAATTTGTTAAATGTATTCAGGAAAGTTTCCTCAAGCAGTATGTAGAGGGTCCTACTCGGAAAGGGGCAAAACCCAACCTACTCTTGGGAAATAGGGAAGGATAGGTGACTGAGGTGACAGTGGGTGAGCACTTTGGGACGAGTGACCATGGTTCCATTAATTTTAAAGTAGTTATGGAGAAGAACAAAACTGGTCCACAGGTTCAAGTTCTAAATTGGGGCAAGGCAAATTTTGATGGAATTAGACAGGAGCTTGCAGGGATTGATTGGAATAGTTTGTTTGCAAGCAAAGGAATCTCTGGCAAGTGGGAAGCCTTTTAAAGCGTGGTAGCTAGAGTTCAAAGTCTACGTGTTCCTGTGAGGGTGAAAGGCAAGGTTGGCAGGAGTAGGGAACCCTGGATGACAAGAGATATTGACTCAATGACCAGAAAAAAAGGAGGCATAGCTCAGGTACAGGCAGCTGGGATTAAGGGAATCTCTGGCAGTATATAGGGGATGCAGGAGGGTGAAAAGGGGGCACAAGATAGCTTTATCTGAGAAGATTAAGGTGAACCCAAAGAGATTCTTTAAGCATAATAAAGGAAAAAGAATAACTATAGAGAGAATAGGACCCCTCAAGGACCAAAGTGGACATGTATGTATGGAACCACAGGAAATGGGCGAGGTCTTCAATGAATATTTCTCCTCTGTCTTCACCGTGGAGAAAGACAGCCTGGGAAAGTTAGTGGTGATATCTTGGAGACAGTTCATATCACTGTAGAGGAGGAGTTGGAAGTATAAGAATGTAAGAAGGTGGATAAATGTCCTGATCAGATATACCCAAGAGCGCTGCAAGAGGCTAGAGAAGAAATTGCGGGGGCCCTGGCTGACAATTCGCATCATCATTAGCCAGGAGTGAAGTCCCGGAAGACTGGAGGGTAGCGAATGTTGTGCCCTTATTCAAGAAGGGCTGGAAAGAAAAACCTGGACCAGTGAGCTCAAGTTACTTGAGAAGATTCTGAGATAAGATATACATGCATTCAGAAAGACAGAGTTTGATTAGGAGTAGTCAGCATGGCTTCATGCAAGGGAGATCGTGCCTCACAAATTTGTCAGAGTTCTTTGATGAAGAAGTGACCAGGAAGGTTGATGAGAGCAGGGCAGTAGATGTAGTCTACATGGATTTTAGCACGGTCTTTGATAAGGTTCCACATGGTAGGCTGCTCTGGAAGGTTAGATTGCATGGAATCTAGGGACAGCTAGCAAATTGGATACACAATTGGCTTGATGGTAGGAAGCAGAGAGTAAAGTGGAAGGATGCTTGTCAGACTGGAGGCCTGTGAATAGTGGTGTGCCTCAGGGGTCGGTACTGGGCCCGTTGCTGTTTGTTATCGATATCAATGATTTGGCTGAGAATTTACAGGACATGATTAGTAAGTTTGCAGATGACACTAAGATAGGCAGTATTGTGAACAGTGCAGCAGGTTATCAGAAATTGCAGCAGGATCTTGATCAGCTGGGGGAGTGAGCCAAGAAATGGTAAGTGGGGTTTACTATAGATAAATGTGAGGTGTTGGATTTTGGAAAGTCAAATCAAGGTAGGAGTTTCATGGTGAATGGTAGGGCCTTAAAGAATGTAGTGAAACAGAGGGACATTGGAGTTCAGGTGCACAGTTCTCTGAAAGTAGAGTCACAGATAGACAGAGCAGTGAAGATATTTGGCACACTGGCCTTCATCAGTCTGGACATTGAGTACAGAAGTTGGGAAGTTATGTTGTAGCTGTACAGGATGTTGGTGAGGCCACACTTGGAGTATTGTGTTCAGTTTTAGTCACCTTGCCATAGGAAGGATGTTATTAAACTGGAAAGAGTGCAGAAGAAATTTACAAGGATGTTGCCAGAACGAAAGGGACTGAGTTATAGGGAGAGGTTGAACAAGCTAGGACTTTTTTCTTTAGAACGCAGAAGACTGAGGGCGGAATCTTATAGAAGCGTATAAGATCATGAGAGGCATGGATAGGGGGATAGGGTGAATGCACTCAGTACTTTTCCCAGGATTGGGGAATTGAGGACTAAAGAACATCAGTTTAAGGTAAGAGGGGAAAGAATACATGGGAACCTGAGGAGCAACTTGTTTTTGTTTTAGAAACACAGAGGGTAAGCTGCCAGCGGAAGTGGTTGAAACGGCTACATTAACAACAACATTTAAAAGGCATTTAGATGAATGCATGGATAGGAAAGGTTCAGAAGGATAAAGGCCAAGTGCAGGGAAATGGGGTTAGCATGGATGGACATTTTGTTCAGCATGGACCCGTTTGGGCCGAAGGGCCTGTCTCCATGCTGTGGGACTCCCTGACTCTTCTCTCAGAGGGCAGTGAATCTGTGGAAGTCTTTACCACAGAGTGATGTTGAGGTCGAGTCATAACATATACTCAAGACAGAGATAGAATTTTTAACGAGCAAGGGAATCAAGCGATATGGGGAAAAGGCAGGAAAATGGAGTTAAAGATTATCAGATCAGGCATGATTTAATTGAATGGCAGAGCAAAGACTGAATTGCCAAATCTGCCCATACATCTTATGGTGTTTACCATACTTACATACTGAACAAAACAGATTCCTTAGTCCAAGGCACAAGTCAGGAGTGTGATGAAATACTCCCCACTTGCTTAGACGAATGCAGCTCCAACAACACTCCAAAAACTTGACACCATTCAGGTCAAAGCAGCCTGTTTAATTGGCACCACATGTGCAAATATCCACTCCCACCTCCTGCCAATGCTCAGTACACGCTGCTGGTACTACCACCACCACCACCTACAAGATACACTGCACAGATTAATTAGAAAGATCCTTAGACAACACCTTCCAAACCCACAACCACTTACAACTAGAAGGACAAGGGCAGCAGATACATGAGAACACAACCACCTGCAAATTCCCCTCCAAGGCACTTGCCATCCTGACTTGGAAATATATCACCATTCCTTCACCATCACTGGGTCAAAATGCTGGAATTCCCTCCCTAATGGCATTGTGGGTATATCTACAGCACACAGAAAAACAGGAGAAGTTGTCCATTCAGCCTTTTGAGCTTGCTCTGCCATCCAATATGATCTTGGTTGACCATCCAAATCAGTACCCTGTGCCCAGTTCCTCCCCATGCCCTACGATCCTTTTAGCCCTAGGAAATATATCTAACCCCTTCTTGAAAATATTCAGCGCATCGGCCTCAACCATTTCAGTGGCAGAGAATTCCACAAGCTCATCAGTCTCTGGGTGAAGTGATTTCTCCTCATCCCAGTTCTAAATGGTCTGCCTCAAGATCGTTAGATTACGAACTTCTGGTGTTGGAGGACATGGACTGCAGCAGTTCAAGAATGCAGCTTATCCACCACATTCTCAATAGCAGTTAAAGAAGGGCAATAAATGCTGGACCAACTAAAGATGCCCACATTCCATTAGTGAATTAAAAAACATCAATTTATTTTTGGTCAGTCTGTGTGTGTAGATACCAGGGTTTCACTAAAACAACACCAGTATAAATGTTTCTGAGATAGTAGGAGCTGCAGATGCTGGAGAATCTCATATAACAAGGTGTAGAGCTGGATGAACACAGCAGGCCAAGCAGCATCAGAGGAGCAGGAAGGCTGACGTTTCAGGTCTAGACCCTTCTTCAGGGTCTCGCCGACGTACCATGCTGGCTCAACAACGAAAGACAAATGGACACCATGCAACAATCGCCAAACAGAAACATTCCCTCCCAGTTGGGGAACACTTCAGCGGTCAATGGCATTCAGCCTCTGATCTTTGGGCAAGCGTCCTCCAAGGTGGACTTTGAGATACATGACAACACAGAATCGTCGAGCGGAGACTGGTAACCAAGTTCTGTACCCATGAAGACAGCCTCAACTGTGATCTTGGGTTCATGTCACGCAATATGTAACCCCACCACACTGTTCTGTATTTGTAAAATCTTCTTTACTGTCTGTTTTGACACCATTACCTTGGTAACTTGTTATGAGCTCTCTACCTTAATTAGTTTGTACAGTTTTGGATTACTGTTACTCTGGCTAGACCCTCAGCATGCGACTCTTATATCTAGGACGTTATTCCAGCCATTTGGAATGTCTCCAGCACCACCTTATTTTTAATTTTTTGCAATTACCTCTGTCTCAATTAATCAGATTATAGGTCATCCCTTCACTTGTTATTAAGCTGGTGACACTTGACTCACACCATCTGACACTTTTGATCACCTGCAGAGGCTTTCTATTCAGCCTGTCAACACTCTACTCACACTATTTGTATGCTCTTTTGATCTCTCTGCCTATAAATTCTGTGCCTTTGTGCTTCTCTTCACTTCACCTGATGAAGGGGCAGCGCGCCAAAAGCTTGCGGTTTCAAATAAACCTGTTGGACTATAACCTGGTGGCCTTGTTCACCCCAGCCTAATCCCAGCACCTCCACACCAAATCAAGTCAGATAGTATTCAAGTAGATAACATCATCTCAATTGGTAGAATACTTTAGATCTTACTCTTAAATTTTCCTACACTTTTGGCCTCCTTCATGTAAACAACTTGATTGACATTGTAAAAAAAAAAATCCATTTGGACATGTTATGACACATCTCTGGGACAAGTGGGACTTGAACCAACACCTTCCAGTCTACATACAAGAGCTCCATCCTGTCACACATCATTTCCTTCTCACACGCATGATTAAGCTTTACCAGTGTGTCTGCCCAAGGTTAAATGAGAAGTACAGTTTATTCAGATATTCAAGCCAAGGGGCTCATTGTCTTTGTCTTTATCCCCATCTCTCTCACTCACACACACACAAACACACACACCCACGCACAAGATAAGGATATTAATGCATGTTATTGTCAGAATTCGAAAAGTTAGTAACCAGTTGCCTGAAGACAGGGTTTTGCAAATTTCTTTGAAGTTCATGATAATGCAGCTGGATGATGTTTGTATGGGCCCCAGTTATGCCTGTCTCTTTGTGGGGTACATGGGACATTCCTTGTTCCAGTCCTATTCCAGCCCCCACCCATAACTCTTTCTCCAGTATTTCGATGATATCATTGGTGCCACTTTCTTCTGCCATCCGGAGTTGCAGCACTAATGATGCGGGGGAGGTGATGTCCTAGTGGTATTATTGCAGGATTGTTAATCTAGAGACCGGGTTCAAATCCCATGGCAGATGGTGGAATTTGAATTCAACAAATATCTGGAATTAAGAATCTAATGAGGGCCATGAATCCATTGTCGATTGTCGAGAAAACCCATCTGGTTCACTAATGTATTTTAGGGAAGGAAACTGCTATCCTTACCTGGTCTGGTCTACGTGTGACTCCAGACCCACAGCAATGTGGTTGACTCTTAACTGCCCTCTGGGCAATAAATGCTGGCCAGCCAGTGTCCCCCTCATCCCATGAATGAATAAAAAGGAAAAAAAAAATTGGGAAGTATCAATTTCACTTCCAATTTCCATACCGGTCTTCCCTTCACCTGGTACATTTCTGACTCCTCCCTTCTTTGACATCTGTTTCCATTTTGGCGGACAGGCTGGCCACCAATATCCACTACAAACCAACCGCCTCCCACCTTGACTATACATTCTCACACGCTGCTTCCTGTAAAGACTATTTCATTCTGAGTCCCTACATCTCCATCATATCTGTTCTGATGATGCCAACTACAACAAGGGGGCCTCCGAAATGTCCAGCTTCCTTAACCGAAGACTCCCAAGCATTGTAGTTGTCAGGGCCCTCAACAGAGCCCAACCCATCTCCCATAGTTCAGCCTTCAGCCCCTCTCTTCCTACAGAAGTAATAGGGACACTTTGTCCTCACCTGCCATCCCACAGCACCTACACCCAGAGGGTCATTAGCCGCCATTTCCATCATCGCCAGAGGGATGCCACCACCAGAAACACATTCCTCTCCCTTCCCTTGTTAGATCCTGTGTGGACCAGCTGGCAGGATTATTTGCAGACATCTTTGACCTCTCCTTACTACAATCCAAAGTCCCCAACTCCTTCAAGGAGGCCACCACCAACCCGGTGCCAAAGGAAAATCATGCAGCATGCCTCAATGACTACATCTGGTGGCTCTGACCTCCATATTTATGGAAAGCTTTGAGAGGTTAGACATGGCTCACATTAAGTCCAACCTCCCAGACTGCCTTGATCCTTTGCAATTCGCTTACTGGTGCGACAGATCCCCAGCAGATGCCATCACCCGGCCTTATACTTAGCCCTGGAACATTTGAAAAACAAGGATACCTACATCAGGCTCCTACTTATTGACTACAACTCTGCCTTCAACACCATAATACCAAACAAACTCATCTCTAAACTCCGTGATTCAAGTCTCTAATTCCCCCTCTGTAACTGGATCCTCGACTTCCTTACCCATAGACCACAAATCAGTAAGAATAGGTGAAAACACCTCCCCCGCCATAACCAGTGACCCACAAAGCAGCGTACTTAGCCCCCTACCAAACCCCTTATGCACTCAACAGTGTGGCCAAATTCGACCCAACTCCACTTACAAGTTTGCTGATGACATGATCGTTGTAGGTCAGATCTCAAACAACGATGAGACTAAGTGCTTAGTGGCATGATGTAAAGACAACAATCTCTCCATCAATGTCAGCAAAACGATGGAGCTGGTCATTGACAGCAGGAAGTGAAGTGGAGGGCATGTTCCTGTCTGCATCATTGGACATGGTTGAGAGTGTCAAGTTCCTGGGACAGATGATCACCAACAATCTGCCCTGGTCAAGAAAGCACACTAATGTCTCTACTTCCTAAGGAGGCTAAGGAAATTTGGTACGTCCACAAAAACTTACCAATTTTTACAGATTCGCTACAGAAAGCATTTATCTGGATGCATCACAGCATGGTATGGCAACTGCTCTTCCCATGACCACAAAAAACTACAGAGAATCGTGAACACAGCCAAGTCCATCACACAAACCAGCATTCCATTGATGCCTATACAGCACACAACACTTTGCACTGCATCTTGGTACATATGACAACAATACATTGAACCACCAAATCGAGTTCAAGGACCCTTGGGTGGGGGGAAAGACACACACGCACACACCCTGACCAAGGGAAGAGCATTGGACCCCAGCTTGTAATTTCTTTCCCTGAAATACCTACCTACCTGGTATCATCACTGTAAATCTGCTCTGCAGCCTCTGGACTTCCCTCTTTGACGCTTTTATAATATGCCAGTCACAGATCTGTACCTCCAACTAGAAGTTGGAACTAGAAGAGGGTGGCATGGTGGCTCAGTGGTTAGCACTGCTGCCTCACAGCACCAGGGACATGGGTTCAATTCCACCCTCAGGCGACTGTCTGTGTGGAGTTTGCACATTCTCCCCATGTCTGCGTGGGTTTCCTCTGGGTACTCCAGTTTCTGCCCACAGTCCAAAGATGTGCAGGTTAGGTGGATTGGCTAAGCTAAATTGCCTGTAGTGTTCAGAGGTCTGTAGATTAAGTGGGTTATAGGGGAATGAGTCTGGGTGGGATGCTCCAAGGGTCAGTGTGAACTTGTTGGGCCGAAGGGCCTGTTTCCACACTGTAGAGATTGTATGGCACAAGTATAACTTTTGGAGTAACAAGAACCTGTTTACAATTCTCTCTCTTTAGAAATAAACCCTGGTTCCTTGTATCAAAGTAAGCCAGGTACACAAAAAGATTATATAAAATAAATAGCGCTATTCTAAAGGGTGTTCAGGAGCATAGAGACCATTTGTACAGAAGTTACTAAAAGTGACAACAAAGGTAGCGAGTGCTGTTAATAAAGCATACAGAATTTAGGTCTTCAGTAGCAAGTGCAGAGTGTGCATGCAGGGAGGTTATGCTATTAAATAGGACACTAGTTAGACTTCAGTTGGACTAATTTGTACAGTTCTAGGCCCCGTACTGTATGAAAGATGTGAATGCAGAAGAGGTTTATGAGAATTATTCCAGGCTTCAGTTTTCAGGATAGATTAGAGAACATGGGATAGCTTCCCCTGGAGAGGAGAAGACCGATAGCAAGTTTGGTGGAAGATTTTGAAACCACAAGGGGTTTGGACAGAGCAGATAAGAACAAAATGTTCCCTCATGTAAAAAGATCAAGGACCTAAGCCACAGTTTCAAAGCTTTTTGCAAAAGAAGCAAATACGAGGTGAAAGGTTAGGGTATGGAATGTACTGCTCAAAGTGTGGCAGAGGCTGGTTCAATTCAGGCATTCAAGAGGGTATTTAGATGATCATTTAAAATGAAGGCAATGCACAGAGTTATGTGATAATCGCAGGAGATTGACACTGCAGGGGAGGCAATGGCCTAGTGGTATTATCATTGGGGGAAAATTAATCCAGAGACCCAGATAATGTTCTGGGGACTCAGGTTCAAATCCCGCCATGCAGATGGTGGAATTTCAATTCTTGGAATTAAGAACCAAATGATGACCATGAATCCATTGCCGATTGTTGGGAAAAACCCATCTGGTTCATTAATATACTTTAGGGAAAGAAACTGCCATCCTTACCTGGCCTGGCCTACATGTGACTCCAGAACCACAATAATGTGGTAGACTCTTAAATGCCCTCTGGGCTATTAGAGATGGGCAATAAATGCTGCCTAGCCTGCGATGCCCTCATCCCACGAATGAATAAAGGAAAAAAAAGTCGAACCACTAAGATAGCTAGTGCAGGCATGATGGGCCAAACAGCCTAATTTTCCACCATAGCATTTCTGTGATTCTCGCTAACACATGGCACCATTTATAGTGACTGGCGTAGATTTCTTATTTAATATCACAAGAAAAGTGTATTTATTTTCCACACAGTAATATTGAATTATAAAGGCACAATTCTGAGTATTGCATTGTGTTCCACTAAGGGAAAAAAGATCTTTTCTGCATTTTAAACCACTATTCAAAGGTCTTTGATGGCAACTCTTCAAATTATTTCTACTGAGGAATTATTTTGACGTGCACTTCACTTAAATCTTGACATCAAAAAAATTAAATTGCGAGCACTTTGCTGTTTATGACAGATTTGTTGTGCCACCAAAGATAATTTTTGGTTAATGCTATATCATTCAAATCTTCCATAAGCACTTGCACTGTGTTGCTGATGGTTGTACAGTGTTCCAAAGCATTTTTACAGATAACAACGTTTATTGTTGTAATATGCAGCCAATACGCACACAGCAAGGGTTCACAAGCAACGTAATCATGGGTAGATGATCTGTTTTAGCAATATTGATTTAGGGATAAATATTGATCAGCTATGTTCCTATACAAGTGGTTCCAGTATAGCTATAACACTGATATCTACCCAACAACATGGAAGTGTCATTAAGTATGTCCTGCACACAAGAATCAGGATGAACTTGATCTGGTCTAATTCTCAGCCTAACAATCTAGTTGCAATCATTAGGCAATGGAAAAAGATGTTAGCAGTGCTATCATGTGGTACTAACTCACATGAATCTGCTTACCACTGCCTAGCTTGGATTCTGCCAGGCCATGTGGCTAGAGACTTCATCACAGCCTTGACCAAATAATGGGCTGAAGGAGTTGAATTTAAGAAATGAGGTAAACATGACATTAAGGCAGAAACCAACAGGCTGTGGTAAAGAGCCCTTACAAAATTGAAGTCAATGGGAATCAGGAGGACAATTCTCCACTGGTAAGAGTCATTAACCTAATGCAGATAAAGACGGTTGTGGTTCTGGAGATCAGTCAGCTTAGCTCCAGGACATCTCTGCAGGAGTTCCTCAAGGGAGTACCCTAGGCATAGGCACCTTCAGCTGCTACATCAATGACATCACTTCAGTCATCACATCAGAGGGGGATGTTCACTGATGAATGCACAAGGCTCAGCATTATTGCATTTTCTCAGATACTGAAGAAGTCTGTGTCCATTTGCGAGACCCAGACAAGATTCAGGCTTTGACAGGTAAGTGGTAAGTAATGTTTGTGCCAAACAAGAGTGAAGCAACAAAACCAGCAAGTGCAAATGCAACAATTTGCCTTTGAGACTCAGCAGTATGGTCATCATTAATGCCTCCATTGTCACCATCCTGGGGATGACTGTTTATCAGAAACTAAACTGAACCTGCCATTAAAAAGGTTGTGGCTACATGAACAGGTCAAAGGCAGGTCATCAAAGTATAAATTGGGAGTGTAAAGGAGCACTCCCCACTCACCAGGATGACCGTGGTTCTAACAACACTCATTCTCACTGACATTCAGGTCTAAGCAGCTTGCTGATTGGCCCCTATACACCACCTTGAACATTCACCCCACCATTGACACAGAGTGACAACCATTTGCACAAGTACATGGCAACAATTCCCTATTGGTCCTTGGACAGCACATTCCGAACTCATGACCTCTATCACCTAGAATAAAATGGCAGAAGTATGGGCACACCACCTACAGACTCACTGCAAAATGCCCAGGCTCTAACAAACTCTTCTAACCAATGTATTTACATAGTTGGCCCAGTTAGCTTTCTAGTCATTGGCAATTTCGAGGGTGTTGATGGTAGGGGAATTTGCTGAAGTAATGCAATTAAATGTCAAGTGGAGATAATAAAACTCTCCTTTTGACAGGGCCATTGTCTGACACATGGATTGTGCAAAGGTTGTTTGCTGATGAAATAGAGCCCAAAACTGGTTGAACCTCTGATACTATTCGAAGGAATAGTGACGTTCTGGGGATGGGATGGCTGGCCGACAAACGTCACAATAACCACTTCTTGTCATTTCTCAGATTCTCACACGCATGCCAAGTGCTACATTACAGACAGTTTTGTGATGCAAAACTATAAGGATTTGGACTGAATCTATCCAAAACTCATCTCAGAAAGATTCAAAACCAGCAAACTGAAAAGACTTTCAACAAAGCAATCTGAATTGAGTGCTAGATTAACTGTCATAGCAGATACAGTGAAAGGGGAAGAAAAAACAGATGGGATCGTTTTGCCCAAGTGGAAATTCAAGTATTTTAAAATTCAGCTTATTTCAGTTTGATCTCCAAGTATTCCTGCAGAATTTGTCTACTTTAATTGGAGCCCAAGGGGATGGGTGCAAAAGTGGAGAGAACCGAGAATGCATATTTATTGATGTTCAAAAAGGTGACAGAGTAAATTGATTAGATGATGAAGACAGCATGAAATATTTGACTTCTTAAATAAAAGCATGAAATGCAAAAATTAGGAAGTCCTGCTCAATACTCACATCAGTGGTTAGACTTAATAAAAACCAAAAGAACTGTGGATGCTGTAAGTCAGAAGGAAAACAGAAGTTGTTGGAAAATCTCAGCAGGTCTGCGAAGAGAAATCAGAGTTAACATTTCGGGTTGGGTGACCCTTCCTCAGAACTCGGTGGTTAGACTTTAGTTGGAAGTTTGTGTACAACTCTGGAAACTTTAGAAAGACTGGTCTACTGGGATGATAAAGAGATGTATGACCTTATGCAGAGAGATTAGTAAAGGTGCCATTGCTCTCTTTAGTGGAAAGGAGAGACCAAAACAGCTGTCTTAAAAAAAATGTGGGGTTTGATAGAGCAAGTAAGGACAGACTGCTTCCCCTGGAAAAGGAACAGAAGGATATTATTTTTTAATATCACTTCTACTTACAGAAAGTGACAAAATAATTCAATTCATCTTTACCAGTTCTCTGTAGCAGTCTTTAAGGAGCATGAGGGGCCATTAGTTCAAGCCAGCTCAGATAGCTCCCACATTTCCACCCTCACATTGAAAGTAGTGCACATCTTATTTTTTATTTTCTAGAATCCAGAGAGTGTGGAAACAGGCCATTTGGCCCATCTAGTGCACACCAACTCTCCGAAGAGCATCCCACCCAGACTCATCCCCCACCCCCCACTACCCTATCCCTGTAACACTGCATTTCTCATGGCCAATCCACCTAATCTATGTAATCCCTGGACACTATGGGCAATTTAGTATGGCCAATCCACCTAACCTGCACATCTTTGGATCATGGGAGAAAATCAGAGTACCCAGAGGGAACCCACGTAGACCTGGAGTGAATGTACAAACACCACACAGACAATCACCGAGGCTGAATTGAACCTGGGTCCTTGGCACTGAGGCAACAGTGCTAATCACTGAGCAACCATGCTGCCCTGGGGCACTATTTTCAAAAGACACAATGGACACTTTTTAAGCACCAAATATGACAGCTTTAGGCCAATTCACATGAGTGGTGTTCACTGTGATCCTACAATTAGATGACGTTTGCTACATATTCCAAGTGTGTGAAGAATTATGCTGACACCCAATTATCAGTCTGGCTTGTAGCATGGCTCACTTGCATTGCCTACAAAGCTACACGTTTTATACACAGGTCCTTGTTCTTTGCAAACAAAAGAACAAACAAACACATACACAGTCACTGTTTCAACACAGCAAAATTGATGATGGCCATTCTCTGGTTCATTTTTCAGAACGAGAATGCCTTAACCTATCAAATCTTCCTTGTTTAAACTATAAGCAAAGTTTGACAGTTAACTGTCAGTCATCATTAACTGATAACTCCTCCACAGCAATGCCATAACCAGAGTCCACTTGCTAACCAGTCAGCACTTCCTCCTCCTACTGCATAAATGCTATTTTGCTTTTACCTTGGTATTTTACCTCTGGATTGTCCAGTTGAGTTCTTAAATGTGATTCCCAAATAAGACTGCTCAGGCTGTGCTGCCCAAATTGTGAAAATTGCTACACTAACAATCAATTTAAACTACCATACCAAGTCATGTAAAAGTAGAGTTTCTAAGACAGGAGTAACATCTGTGAAAAAATTGAAATCCACCCTCTTGCATCTCTCTTTGCCAGGTCAGAGACTAGTCCTCCAACTCCACCTCCAAAAGTAACTCAATAAGTGAACGAAGAGTACTTAAGAAAACTTTAGATGCAAAACCTATATGGAAATGGTCATTAACTGCATTAAAAAAACAAAAGCTGTATAGACAAAATCTCACCTTCAGTGTTAGTGTCTTCAGACACGAGAAGTGAGCAGCTGCCCTCAATGTTTTGGTAAGGCAAATCAGGACAGGATTCATGGTAGGGTCCTGGGAAGTGGTCCCAAACAAAAAGACCTTGAGGTGCAGGTTCATAGTTCCTTGAAAGTGGAGTCATAGATAGACAGGGTAGTGAAGAGGTTGTTTGGTATACTTGCCTTTGTTGGTCAGTGCATTGAGTATAGGGGTTTGGAGGTCATGTTGTGGCTATACAGGACATTGGCTAGGCTACTTTTTGAATACTGCATGCAATTCCAGTCCTCCTGCTATACAAATGATGTTGTGAAACTTGAAGGGTTCAGAAAAGATTTAGAGGATGTTGCCAGGGTTGGAGGGTTTGAGCTATAGGGAGAGGCTGAATAGGCTGGGGCTATTTTCCCTGCAGTGACAAAGGTTGAGAGGTGACCTTATAGAAGTTTACAAAATCAAGAAGGGTATGGATAGGGTGAATAGCTAAGATCTTTTCCCCAGGGTCAGGGAGTCCAAAACTAGAGGACACAGGTTTAAGGTGAAAGGGGAAAGATTTAAAAAGGGACCTGAGGGGCAGCTTTTTCACTCAGGGTGGTACATGTATGGAACGAGCTGCCAGTGGATATGATGGGGTTTGGTACAAGTACAATATTTTAAATGCATCTGTTTGGTACAATGAATAGAAAGAGTTTAGAGGGATATGGGCCAAATGCTAGCAAATGGGACTAGAAGATTTTAGGATATCTGGTTGGTATGGACAAGTTGGACCAAAGGATCTGTTTCCATGCTGTGCAATTCTACGGTTCCATGACATGCTATTCTACGAATACACCAAGTGGGTTTGCACCAGGGAGAATTTAACTTGTGAGTGGATGGTAAATAGAAAGAGTCAGAATTTTTGAGGCAAGAAGTCAGGACTTTTACAGCAGATTGACCAATACTAGAGTACACGCTCAAATCAGTTCAGCTTGTAATGTAGCTCAATTTGGCTTGTTAGAATTGACAAAGGCGACCATTCCCTGCAAACAATAAGGAATATGTTCAAGACTCTTTCCCTCTTTGAATTACCCAGGAGCTGGGGGACTTTGCATTCTCCATGACAACATCTCAGCCAATCAGAATCCATTTGCCAACTGAGCAGTGCCTTTACAAAAATGTATACTACCTGAGATGAAAATGCGCGATGAAATGTGGCACATCTGTGTTTGCCTGATAAATGAAAAGATTCAGGAAGCTCTCTCTCCTTTTGGCAGGATTCAAATTCTTACTCAACTCCTCTTTTGAATCCTTCTGAGCTAGGAGTAGAAGGAATGGTCACCAATGCCTTCACATGGGAACCTTAGAATTCTCCCCTCAATATCTGCATTTCCTTTTAACACCAGTCACCCAGACAACACTAACTTTATTCCAGAGGCTACTTCCTTAGTCCATAGTCAAAATTCCTTCCAAATTCCCATTCCTATCTGCAGTTTTGATCAGACACAGCCTTGCCCGATGAGAATGAGAACCAGGAGTTATAATGGTGTGGTTTCACATTCGGGTGGCTTGCAAACTGGGAATGCTGAGCGAGTTTGAACGGGTGAAAAGTCAAATTTCTTCCCATTCTGTATTATGCCTATTCCTACACCCTGTCCAAACCACTTCTAGGTTAAAAATCAATCCCATCTTGTCTGATGGCATCTGTGGAGAGTAGGGATCAGAGTTGGCAGCGTTGTCTGTTTTTAAGTTTCAAATTTCTAGTAACTCCAGTATTTTGCTCTTTTGTAAAGCCCGACTCCAACTGTCCTATAACAGACTGCCCGACCATGACTAAATAAACAGCAACACATGTTTGCAATTCAGAACTACGGAGATCAACCACACGAAAGTCACATTCTGTTGACTTTAGACAACAATTAATAAGTTTCATCTCACCCACCTATACAGCCTAGAATGTCACAGATACTGATAATCAGCAGGATCCTGGAAGAGGCGGAAGGTTTCTGCAGTGGGTACTGACTGGACCTGCGGTAGCCAAGCCTCCGTTTTGGCAAGACCTGGGCGAGGGTGCCAATCAGACTGAAACTGGCGCTAGCAACGCAGATGGCGTTAAAGAAGACGGGCTGGAAGCCCAGCACAAAATCCGTAGCCGCATCCCTAGTGGGGCAGCAAAAAGTTTCCAAGCGGGGGGAAGCCATAGCTGAAGACTAAGAGCAGGCAGGCGGTAAAAAACGAAGATAGAGGGATTTTGAAGCGCTTGGCCCTTGGGATCACGGGATGAAGATCATGTGCGTTCACTCAAACCTCAGCAACGTCTTCAGTCGCCCTCTCAAGCGTCCTTTTCAATTCGCAAAGACTGGTGGCAGCAGACAAAACAAAACATGAGATCTCAGCGGTCAGGAAGCAAGACTTCAATAAGTGCTAATCACAGTACTGTATTCCAATTTGAAATTACCTTTAGAAAGTTCGCCACTGCAGAAATGTTAGATCTCTGTTCTGCATTATGAGAACTTTTCATTTAAAAAAAACTCTTACCGTTCAGCAAGGTATTAATAATAATCTTGGAGTAAATGGTGACTAATGGGCAAAGGAACTAATTCCCCTTTAAACTATAGCGTGGAGAATATCTGCACGGAAGCAGTAGGGAATGTTCAAAGCTGGAATTTTCCCAGAAAATAACTGAGGGACAGACAGACAATGAGTCTTTTACTAAGCCAAAGGTTAACAAAAGTCTTGTGCATATCACAAGCTTTGTCATTCCAAGCTATCAATTGAGATTGCATAACTATGAAATGGGGAATGCCTTTGTAACTGTACCCAGGGAATAAACTAAACCTTGGAACTTTGTTAACAGAAAATGCAAACTTTAATGATACTGCTTGTGCCAAGCATCAGGCTTTGCTCACAAAACTTGTGACTGGAAATGTTGGCATTTCATCCTTTCATCATTGTCAATGATTGAGTTACAAATAATGGAATGTTGGATGGGAGCAAAAGCAATATTTGCTAATTATGGAAGAGCATATTATAAGTGGAGGACTGTCTGATACCACATGGGATTGACGACGATGTAATTACAAAGTAACATGTTCTGACTACATCGACATTTTCATTGTGTAAATTGAAAAAAAATGCCTTGATTATGTTCACCCGTCCTGTGCAGTCATTCCTCATGTGTGAGTTTGGAACGCGACAGTTTATAGATCATCGATCCTCACCAAGTCTAAACGTATCCTTGTCCCAACAACCATGCGCTTTCGAACAGGGTGTCAGGATGCGGGGTGGGGAGGGTGAGCAACAGGGAGGGTTTTAAACATCAGAGATGCAAGCAAACATCAGGACACAGCTCCTGATCCTCATGGCCCACAGGCTGAAAGTGCATTTATTGGTTTTGTTATGTTGTTTGCGCCTCCCTCCAATTGCTAAAGGTGCAGTAAACACAGCCAAAGAGTTTAAATCGTAAAATAGAGACAAAAGCTGTGGCATTTGACCTCACTACAGTATTGAAATTCACGTCATTGTCTTTGAAGACCAAGTTAGTCAGCCACCTCTGAGCACACCTACAATAAGGAGCACTGTTTCCACTGTGTCAGAGATAAAAGGTACTGCAGATGCTGGAGAATCCCAGATAACAAGCATGGGGCTGGATGAACACAGCAGGTCAAGCAGCATCATAGGAGCAGGAAAACTTGACGTTTCGGGCCTAGACCCTTCATCAGAAAAT
>JAHRHZ010000263.1:33204932-33286404 GCA_024137785.1 Ginglymostoma cirratum | reverse complement strand
CTCCTCCCTACCCCCCTACCTACACTCACCTTTACTGGCTCCATCCCTGCCTCTTCGACTTGTCTGCCTCCTCTCCACCTATCCTCTCCTCTATCCATCCGCTATCCGCCTCCCCCTTTCTCCCTATCTATTTCAGAACCCTCTTCCCCTCCCCCATTTCTGATGAAGGGTTTAGGCCCGAAACATCAAGTTTTCCTGCTCCTATGATGCTGCTTGACCTGCTGTGTTCATCCAGCCCCATGCTTGTTATCTCGGATTCTCCAGCATCTGCAGTACCTTTTATCTCTTATCACTCATAGAATATGAGCTCTCTCAGTGGGGTTATTACTCTGGTCCAATCAGGGACCCCTGGTTAACAGCTGAAAAGGGAATGTCAGAGATATTGATGCTCTGGAAGTTCACTTTTAAGAGGCAGTACTAAAATCAAGGACTGTTTGGTGACTTGATGATGGTATACTAGTCTCTGTGGGGTTATTTCAACAGTGAAGTATTTCAATGAAATTTACATCACTGGATAAAATAATGAATGGCTCTGGATCTTTCTCACCAGTTTGTGTGACAAACACACTTTCAGGAATGCACTGCTAGTTTAATGGTGTAATAGTGCATTCATAAAATGTAAAAAATTCTTCCAGCAAATGTGGATTATTTTCACAGTGAATAGTTTGGCAAGCGCTACAAATTCACATTGGCAATTGGAACAGTAAGATTTTTGAGATTGTAAGTTGTGAAGCAGAATGCCTGATGGGCATCAGAGAACATGTGAGCAACTCAGGAATCCTTTCCTTGGGCAATCATCAATGCTATTGGCCTTGTACTGGAAGGTGGGACTAAATTTAGCGTAGCTTTGGCAGTGCAGACTTGATGGGCTAAGGGTGTCTTCTGTACTATGATTCTATGAATCATAATGTACCAACATCTGTAGAGAACACCTATGGAAAATGGCCAGGATATCCTGACTGGCTTATCAGATTACGATGAACGAACTAAAAACTGAAAGAACTGCGGATGCTGTAAATCAGGAACAAAAACAAAATTGCTGGAAAAGCTCAGCAGGTCTGGCAGCATCTGTGAAGGAAAAAACAGTGTTAACATTTCAGGTACAGTGACCCTTCCTTATAGATATACACACTGTATATAGAATATATCCAAATATCCGTAAGTGGTAAATAAAGTAAGAAGTCAGTTATATTCAGAATTTATTATTGTAATGAAAAGTTGAGCATAGTTTATGCTTCATACATCAATTTATAATTTTTCAGTTTGAGTTAACTTGAACAGGGAGACTATATGCACCAAAATATTTTGAATTCATTGTTCAATATGAAGAAACATGCCATTAAATCAATAGATAATATTATCTGTTAGACATGATGTACTCTGTTTTTCAATTTTTTTTTACTATTTAGGGCTTGCTGTTATAAATTGATCAATAATTGTAGGTTGTCTACTTTCCCTCTTCTCTCACGGCCATTACCAAGAAAACCCTCGAATGATTATTCATCTGTGAACCAAGGCTGTAAACTCTTCAAGCTTGACTATTCAAGTCCAATTGCTTTGTCACTTGTCATCCATGTAGACACAAACTGATTCTGGAATGGCAGGATTGTCATATGAGGAGAAATTAGGTCCACTAGGGTTATTCACTGGAGTTTAAAATAATGAGGGGAATCTCACTGAAATGTATAAAATTCTCTCAAGGCTACACAGACATAGCTGGAATAGGAGTTGGCCATTCAGCTCTTTGAACCTGCTCTGTTATTCAGTGTGATAATGGCTGATCAACCGATTCAGTATCATGTTCATGCTTTTCTCCCCATACTCTTTAGCCCTAAGAGTTATTTCTAACTCCATCTTGGAAGCATTGGTAGCACAGAATTATACAGGCTCACCACTCTGGGTGAAGAAATTTCTCCTCCTCTCAGTCCTAAATGGCCTACCCTGTATCATTAAACTGTGATTTGTATGGACTCCCTGGTTATTGGGAACATCCTTCCTAGAATTTCCCTGTTTTTCCTGCTAGAATTTCATAGGTTTCTATGAGGTGTCCCCTCATTCTTCTAACCTTCAGTGAATATAGTCTTAACCAATCCAGTCTTTCTTCATATTGTCAGTCCTGCCATCCCAAGATCAAATGGAATAAATATGAGAGGTTCATTCAAAAGTCTGATTACAGCAGGGAAGAAGCTATTCTAAAGTGTGTTGGTACGTGTTTTCAAATTTTTGTATCTTCTGCCTGATGGAAGAGGATGGAAGAAATTGTAACCGGAATGGGAGGTGTCTTGATTATTAGGTTAGTTTCCTGAGGCAGCAGGAAGTGTAGACAGAGTCAATTTAAGGAAGGCTAGTTTTCGTGATGGACAACACTCTGTAATTTCTTGTGGTCTTAGGCAGAGCAGTTGTCGTACCAAGCTGTGATGCATCCAGACAGGATGCTTTCTGTAGTGCATCTATAAAAATTGGTAAGAGTTGTTGTGAACGTCCTGAATTTCCTTAGCCTTCTGAGGAAGTTGAGGTGTTGGTGTCCTTTCTTGACTGTAGCATTGATGTGGACGGTTAGATTGTTGGTGATACTTATTCCTAGGAACTTCAAAGCTCTTGACCACCACTACCTCTGCACCATTGGTACAGAAAGGGCATGTCCTCCAGTCTGCTTCCTGAAGTTGATGATCAGCTGCTTGATTTTGCTGACATTGAGGGAGAGAGTGTTGCCTGTACACCATGCCATTAAGCTGCCTATCTCTCTCCTGTACTGTCTCAACATTGTTTGAGATCCAAACCACTATTGTGGTGAGATAAGCAAATTCATAAATGGAATTAGAGCTGAATTTGGCCACACAGTTGTGAGTATATAAGGAATGTAGTAAGGAATGAGTATGCAGCCTTGCAGGGCACTGATGTAAAGGATTATCATGGAGAAGGTGTTGTTGCCTATCCTTACGGATTGTGATCTGCAAGTCAGGTAATTGAGGATCCAGTCACAGAGTGAGGAACAGAATCCTTGGTCTCGGAGTTTAGAGCTGAATTTTATTGAAATTATGATGTTAAAGGCGGAGTAAAAGTCAATAAATAGGATACTCATAAGTGCTCTTGATATCAAGATGTTCCAGGAATGGGTGTAGGGCCAGGAAGATGGCCTCTGTCGTTGACATATCGTGATGGTAATAATAATCTGCCTTCCTTTTTCTGTGCTCAAAGTGGATAATCTCATATTTACCCACATTATACTTCATTGCCATGTGCTTGACCATTCACTCAACTTGTCCATGGAGCACCAAAGCATCTCTGGAACTTCCATACAGTTCACCCTCCCACACAGTTTGCATCATCTCCAACTTGGAGATATTATCATAAGAAGTAAGAATACGAATGGGCCATTTGGCCCCTCAAGCCTGTTCCGCTATTCAATAGGATCATCGCTGGCGGTCTTCATGTCCAGTTTCCTGCCCTCTCTCTGTAACCCTTGATTCCCCTACTGATCAAGAATCTATCTCAGCCTTAAATATACACAAGGACTCTGCCTCCACAATTCAAAGACTCTCAATCATCTGAGAGAAGAAATTCCTCCTCAAATCAGTCTTAAATGAGCACCCTTTTATTCTGAGACTATGCCCACTGGAGCTAGACTCTTCCATGAGGTGAAACATCCCCTCAGCATTTACCCTGTCAAGCGTCTTAAAATCCTAAATGTTTCAATGAGATCACCTCTCATTTTTCTAAACTCCAGTGAGTAGAGTCCTAACCTTTGCTCATAAGTCAATCCCTCTATACTGTGCAACATCCCAGAGAACCTTCTCTGAACTGCCTCCAATTAAATTATATCTTAGCAAATTACATTTAGTTCCCTCATCTAAAACATTATTGCATATTATGATTAGCTGAGGTCAGAGCATTGATACCTGCATACCCCACTAGTCACTGGCTGACACTTAGAAAATAACTCGTTTATTTCAATTCTTTGTTTTCTGTCAGCCAGCCAAGGGGAAATACGGAGAGAGTGAATGTATGCCTTTGAGATAGAGGATCAGCTATGATCACATTGAATGGCTGAGTGGATTCCTTGGGCTGAATGGCCTATTTGTGCTCCTACTTTCAATGTTTTTCTGTGTTTTCTAAATTCTGTATCATGCCTCAATGGGTGGTGGGCTTGAAGTCAAACCTGCTCTTCCAGGAGTTATTACAAAGTTTATGTTATCTGAGAATGCCATGTCTCTGGTTTATGTGTCTGATAGAATTAGGTTAACGTAAAATATGGACCAGATTTCTGTATTTAACAAGAATTACTATTTCTTACAAATAAATAGATTCTAACCACAGGTAAACAAACTGTTGACTTACAACTATAATAGTTAAAACTTTGACCTCCTTCTAAAACCCTTCTAGACGCACATGCAGACAGACAAAATTTTTTAGTGTCAGGGATGGAGGGAAAAGAACTGGGGAAGCAGTTCATTGGTGCCAGTCTTCAGTATCTAATGAGGTATTCCTTTGGTTTCCCATGCCCATCAGACCTGATCCTGTCCTTCAGTTTCTCTCACATCTTCACAGGAGGCACAGAACAACTGGTTTACAAATTATACTGTCTCTGAATTATTGGTTAAAAGCAACAGTGTACAGCAACTGGTTGGAGAAAATAAATTGGCTTTCTTCAAGCTTTGAGTATTGGAAAGTTTCGAGAGCTGCCCTTTCAGTAGTCTGAAAACTTCAATTGACCTTGTTCTATGACATGTTCTGGGTAAATTGCTCTTATATTATTTTTGGTTCAATTAGCCAGCCATATATATATATATATATATATATGTATATATAAAACATGCTCTTATTATGTGTGTGAGAGAGATAAAAGGTACTGCAGATGCTGGAGAATCCGAGATAACAAGCATGGGGCTGGATGAACACAGCAGGTCAAGCAGCATCATAGGAACAGGAAAACTTGACGTTTCGGGCCTAAACCTTTCATCGGAAAAACTGTGTGTGTGTATGTGTGTGTGTGTATAATTGTTTAACTAAACTACAAACTTCAGCTCCAACTTGATTTATAAGTCTCTGGAATCTAGCTGGAGTGTTCTTTAACCCAAAAGACACAACGCGACATTGGTATAACCTGTTAAGTGTGACAAAAGTGAATATTTCCTTAGCCCTTGATGTTTATAGCATTTGCTCGCACTGCTTCAACTGATCAATCTTAAAGGATTGAGGCATTGCCAAGCCTCCTGGTATAGTTTTTTAACTGTGGAATTGGGTATGAATTTGTTTCTTTGACTGCATTTACCTTTCTGCAGTCTATACGAACTTGAGTTGATCCATCCAATTTAGGAGCTAATACAATCAGTGAACTCCAACCACTTTGAGTCGGTGCAATCAAGTTGTTCTCCAGCATGTACTGAATCTCTAATTCTGCTTGAATTCGTTACGGTGCTGTTTAATTGGAAGTGACTGTCCAACATCCACATGATGTGTAGCTGACATAGTACATCCAGGCATATATCTGCAGATTACCTTATACTTCCTTTTAAGTAGTTTTACAAATCCTCCCATTGTCCTTTCTCTAACTATGAGACCATTGTGTCTATCTGATGGGGATGTGATGGCCTAGTGGTATTATTGCCAGTCTGTTAGTCCAGATAACATTCTGGGGACCCAGGTTCAATTCCTGCCACGGCAGATGGTAGAATTTGAATTTAAAATATCTGGAATTAAGAATCTAATGATGACCATGAATCCACTGTAAATTGTCAGGAAAAACCCATCTGGTTCACTAATGTCCTTCAGGGAAGGAAACTGCCATCCTGACCTGGTCTGGCCTATATGTGACTCCAGACCCACAGCAATGTGGTTGACTCTGAATTGCTGATGGGCAATAAATGCTGCCTAGCCAGTGAATAAAAAAAAACTGTCCTAGTATTTCTATGTTGGCTAATCAAATCACAGGATCTCAGTTCAAGAACTGTATTCCTCTCCTACCTCACTCCTATTGCCTTTGCTTGACTAGTCTTATCCTCAACATAGTAACTCCTCCAATAAAGTTGTTTCAGCATGTTTGTGTGATGTAACTGATTTGTCTTCCTACAATCAGGAGTATTTATCAGATAGGTCACTTTACTAAACCTCCTAACTATCTTATATGATCCGTTGAATTTCGGTTTCAAAGGTTTACCTTGCAAAGGCATCAGTTTAAGTACCAATACTTAATCTCTCGATAGAAATATTGTAGTCTTTGAATGTTTATCTATTCATTTTTGCTTGTGAAGCCTTCAAATGCTCTTGAGTTACCCTACAACAGCATGATAATAATCATGAGAAAAAAATGCCCTGTCTGATTTCCCTAATCCTTAGGCACTGTATCAATCAGATTACCCAATCTGCTACCTCAGTCAAACAAACTGATTCAGCATGGGCAAGACATACCAGTAGTTCAGAAAATGCATTGCTGTAGTTATGTGGTCACATGTAGTCCAGATCTGGGTCACACTTCCTCCCCTGAAGGATATAGTAACCTAGATAAGTTGTTATGTCAACCTAGTAGTTTCATGATCATCATGGTTGATAGTGGCTTTTTATTACACATTTATTAATTAACTTTGAATTTAATGAATTTAAATTCCCTAGTTCTGAAGAAATGTCATACTGGACTTGAAATATTAACTTTGTTTTATTCCCCACTGATCATGCCAGACGTGCTGAGTTCCTTCAGCATTCTCTTTTATCCCCCCATTACTTGTTGCTTGATCCAACAGGATAATCACTGTGAAGGAACCTATAACCCACTCACTTTCTGATCCTTGTTCTTCCTTTATCATAGATTTTATATATCATATTATATCTTCCTATATTTTCAAAATGTTGTGTGCCTTAGAGTATTTGTTTTCCAAGTTCTCAACCTTACTTAACGACATTTGTAATGATGATTATGTCAAACCCATTTTTCTGTATTTGTGTGGCTTGTTCATCGATCTCATTCAAATGGCCTAGCAGCATCTGTGAAGAGAAAATCAGAGTTAACGTTTCGGGTCCGATGACCCTTCCTCAGAACAGTCACCAGACCTGAAACGTTAACTCTGTTTTTTCCTTCACAGATGCTGCCAGACCTGCTGAGCTTTTCCAGCAACTTTGTTTTTGTTCCTGATTTACAGCATCCGCAGTTCTTTCGGTTTTTATCTCATTCAAATGTGTCCTGCACTATGATAAAATGCCTTTAATTTTTTTACTGTTATTATTTGATGTAATTATTTGTTAATTATCAATAAACTTTGTAAACTTTCCTGTCTGATTTTGCCGGTCTGAACCCAAGTAACTACACTGTTCTGTTTTCTTAACTTACACATTAGATCTCTAAATCTCCTTGCACCCAGTTCCCAAAGGCTTCAGTTTTGCTGTGGCTCCTGATGTCTCACTGTGTCAAATGTGGCCTTGATACTAAGGGCAGTCACTATCACCTTGCTTCTAGAATTCAGAACTTTCCTTCATGTTTGGAGTAAGGCTGCACTGAAATCTGGAGTTGGGTGGGCCTGGCAGAACCCAGTCTGAACATTGGTGGTCAGCTGCAGTTTCATAGCTTTGTCATCAAATTTTCTGTCACTTTTCTGAAGATGGATTTGTTCTGCTTTTTGTGGATTGACCTTGCATGGACAATTTTCCACATTGCCGGCCTCAAAACAAATTGGGTTGGGTGCGGTTAGTTCTGGAGCACAAGTCACCACAGCCGGGATGTTATCAAGGCCCAAACATTTGCAATACTCACTGTCTTCACGATTTATTGATATTACATTGGTATTAAACATATTGATTGCAGACTGGCATCACCTGGAGACCTCGGGACGAGGCTGAGATGGATTGTCTATTTATTACTTCTGGCTGAAAACTGTTGCACATACTTCAACACTGCTTTTACACTGATGTTCAGGACTTCACCATCATTAAGGAAAGAAATGTTTGAAGACAATCCATTCTCGCATTGGTAATTTAAATGTCCATCACTATTCATGAAGCACACTTTTGATCTAATTTATTGGTTGTGGGAATACAAAGCTCTGACTCTAATATGGTCTTTCCACCGGTTAGCACGGGTTTATTGTAGCTTTACCACATTGGTATCTCATTGTAAGATATGCCTGGTGCTGTACTTAGTATGTGAATTTACACTACTCATCAACGCATTAGCCCCTATCTTGATGGTGATGGTGCAATAAGGAACATGCTAGGCTATGAGGCTACAGATTGTGGTTGAATGTAATTTGTCTGCTGCTGCTGACCCATAGCACCTCATGATGCCTCGGTTTGAGCTGCTAGACCTATTCTGAATCTATCCTCCTAAACATGGTGGTAGTGTCATACACCAGGAAGGTATCTCACTAAAAATGTGACCTCATCACCATGAGGTTTATGTAGTATTCCCCCCATACAAATATGTCTACTGATAAATGCATCTGTAATCGGTAAATTGTTCAGGGCAAGGTCAACTATTTTCCCTCTGACATGGTCAGCTCAGTAACAAGTTATGCTATTGTACCACTCTTGATTATGGACACTGGAGACCCCCACCCAAAGTACATTCTGTGCCCTTGCTACCCTTCATGGTTCTTCCAAGTATGTATTCAATGCGCATGAGTCATCAACTGAGGAGCCCGGGGAGGGGGGAAGTGGTTGCAAATGGTCAATGGTAATCAGCAGGGGGATTCCTTCACCATGATCGAACTGATGCCGTGAGACTTCACAGTGTCTGCAGTCAATGATGAGGACACCCAGGGCAACTCCTTCCTGGCTGTATACCACTGTACTGCAACCTCAGCTGGGTTTGTTCCAGGGATGGTGATGATGGAGCCTGAAACACTGGCTCCAAGGTCTGATTAGGTGAGTATGACTATATCAGCTGGTTGTTTGACACATCTGTGGGACAGCTCTCCTAATTTTGACACAATTCCTCAAATAAAATTTGAAGGACTTTGCAGGATTTGCTGTGAACTTATTTTCAGTGCTTTTATCTATGCGAATGGTCTGCCAATCTGATTTTTATCCTTATTCAGCGTTTCCTTGGTAGTTTAGGACAACTGAGTGGCTTACTGAGCCGTTTCAGACATCTGTGGTTTTGTGGTGCTGTGTAGGCTGGACCTGAGTCATAGTTCTTACCCCGAAGGATATGGTAACCCAGACGGCTTTTTATGTCAAGCTAGTAGTTTCATGATCATCATTACTGATACCAGCTTTTCATTGCACAATTATTAATTGATTGAGTTAAAATTCCCCAGATTTGAATTCACAACTTAGAACCTGGGCCTCTGGATTACTGATTCAGTAATACAACCACTATGCAACCATAACAATGAAGAAATTGCTGGAGAATCTCAGCAGATCTTGCAACATCCATGGAGGGAAAACAGAGTTAACATTTCAAGTCAATGTGAACCTCCTTCAAGCTCTGAAGAAGGGTCTCTGGACTCAAAATTTTAACTCTGTTTTCTCTCCATAGATACCGCCAGACCTGCAGAGTTACTCCAGGAATTTCTATTTTTGTTTCAGATTTCCAGCATCCAAAGTTCTTTGTTTCATTTTAGCATTTATTTCACCATGCTATTGTTCTTGTTTTGTATTGCTTAGCATAACACTATGTAGTGCATTATAAATTAGAGCACTGGGATGATTTTCAAACACCTTAAAACACATGCTAGTTGTAAGATAAATTAATTTGAGTGGTCTAAATCGGCTCCCTTGTAGGCAGAAATCAAAAACACTTTCAAAATTCAGTAATATTGATATTTATTTCATTGTCTTGTTGAAGGAAGCCATAAGCCTATTGACACAACAAATGGAAATGTCAAACTAAATGACTGAACTAGATTTTTAAAAAAGTCCCAAGTGATATTTCATGTCGCAAATGTTTCAACATTTTATTGCACTTGACCAGTATGGCATAAGACTTCAGATTGTATTTTACATTTACCATAATTTGGTATCCATATATACTCTGGTCATCTGTAGTCCATCTTCCAACACCATCCTCCCAATCCCCTCCACGTTTCCATTTCTCTGTCCATTGTGCTGGTGTCAGTGATAGTCAACCCCAAGGAATAAAATAGTCGTGTCAGTGGAATCAGGAGAATGTTATATTTATTGATCACTGGGTGCTGCTGGGAGCACAATATCATTTAAACAGTCATGAGCAGGGGAATCATTCTGTAGTATGTACAAACTGTTTTATCATGCAACAAAGTAGGAGTATTATCCAAACGTATTTTACATCTGAGACATTAACACACAATTGAGTCTGTCTGCAATGGCTGCAACTGCCATTTATGATCATTGCATTTAATCAGTTGAATTGTTATATTTTCATTTTAAATTTCAAAAACGTTTGATTAAATAACCCAAACTTGAAAAATAAGTTGCAAGTGACTCAGTCTAATTCTGTCATAGAGTTGTAGAGCATGGAAACAGACCCACTCCACCATTTAAAGATCTGAAGTTATGAATGGGACTGAACCACTCGTCTGGATGGATCCAGCCATGACAATAATGCAAGGACATACAAAGTCACAGATTAGGAGACATTGACCATTCAGCCCTTCAGGTCTGTTCCACCATTCAATAAGGTCATGGCTAATCTATTTGTACTGCAAATTCCATATTTCCATCTACCCTCAAGCTTATTAAGGATCTCAATGCCATACAGATTAAATCAATTCATTTGATCATCCCTCTGCTGCAGCAATCAAATTCCATGCCCTCTATCACAAGTGAGATCAGAGAGTAGGATGCAGTCATTCAGACTGGAGAAAGATGGAAGTCTTAGAGGGAATCGGAGTGAGGTTTTTTTCAAAATTATCAATGAGTTTAACAAAATAGTTATTTAAAGAAAGGGGAGCAGAGTACTGGGTTGGATGATTAGCCATCATAGTTTTAACAGCAGAACAGGCTTGAAGGGCCAAATGGACCACTGTTCCTCCTACTTTTAATCTTAAAATAGTGTTTCCATTTTAGACAGAAACAAAATCTAAGGGCATTCAATCCAAGATAGTTATTAGGAGGTTGAATAGAGAAGTCAGGAAAAATCTTTTTAGTGAAAGACTGATTAGAATATGGGATTTACTACCTTAGGGGTTACATGAGGCAAACAGCTTAGATTCTTTCAAAAGGAAACAGGATAAATACACAAGGGAAAGATAAACAGAAAGATATGCTGAAAGGCTAAGATAAAGTAGATGTAATGGTAAATAGCATATGGAACATAAATATCAGCATAAGCTAGTTGGGTCAAATGGCCTGTTTCTCTGCCGTAAATACAAAGTAATGCTATGTAACCTCAGAAAGTAGCTCAGTTGGTTGGACAGTTGGTTTGCAATGCAGACTGACGCCAACAGAGTGGGTTCTATTCCCGGACTGGCTGAGGTTACCACTGAAGGATTCTCCTTCTTAACCTCCTCTCCTCACCTGAGGTGTGGTGACCCTCAGTTAAACCACCACCCGTTATCTCTTTCTGAAAAGAAAGCTGACTTGCAGTTCTCTGGGATGATGGTGACTTACTTAATACAGTCTGCTAAAACTCACTGACCTTACTTCAAAAGCACCTCCTTCCCAAGTGATATCTAAGTTTAAAAACAACAGCAACAACATTGTAAGAACACCATCACCCATAAGTTACTTTACAAGTATCACTGTTACTTCATCATAACTGGATCAAAATTCAGTGCCTAACATCATTCTAGAAGGAGCATCAACACAATAACTTTAACATTTAAGGGGTAGGTCCCAGCAAATTCTCAAGGCAACTGAGGTGGTAATAAATCTGGAACTACCCTCATCCCAAAATCCAATAAAACAAATTCATGTGAACATTTAATATTGGCTGGTATGTCTGTTTGGTCCTGTGTACTTTGTCTCTAATGAAAAAGATCTCATTGCCTTTGTATTGTTCTATAAAGTTAAAGAACCCAGTAGAAAAATACATACTTTTGACTTTTATTTCACTGAACTATGTTTAATATTTGGTGGTATAAGGGAAATATGGGAACAAGGAAAGGAATAAGAGTTTGAATGACTAGGAACTTGGGAACCAGAAAAAGAAGCAGAAGCTTAGGATGTAGAAAATCATTGTACTTATCTCATTAAAATGCATTATGAAGAAAAATGATAAGATCATAAGAAATTGGAACTGGAATAGCTATTTGGCCTTTCAAGCCTGCTATGCCATTCAATAGGATCATGGCTGATCTGACACTCCTCATATCCACTTCCCTGCCTTTTCCCCATAACCCCAGATTCCCCTACTGATCAATAATCTATCTATCTCAGCCTTAAATATACACAAGGAGTCTTCTCCCACACCTCTCTGTGGCAAGGAATTTCAAAGATCACAATCAAAGAGGATTCACAATCCTCTAAGGGAAGAAATTCCTTCTCATCTCAGTATTATATTGGGCCCCTTTATTCTGAGACTATGCTGTCTGCTCCTTTACTCAACCATGAGAGGAAACATCCTCTCAGCATTTACCCTGTCAAGCTCCTTGAGAATCCTATATATCTCAACGAGATCACCTCTCTTCTTCTAAACTCCAGTGAAGTTATCATAGACAGAACAACCCAAGACACTACCTCTGAATATCTCCTGACATACTATTGGCTATTGATATATAGGCAGCTATTGCACATTCAAGGCCCCACAAATTGCAAATGAGACCATCACCAGTTAATCTAACTACTCAGCAATGGTGGAATGATCCTTTGGCCCTTATCTTGCATCTATAGTAAAAATAATTTATTACCTAAATAACAAGGATGTTTCAGTTGATTAATCAACATCAATCTTGGAGTGTTAAATTATAGGATAGATTGTATAAACTTGTGATCACTCAGATGTAGGATCATAGAATGATAGAGCACAGGAGAAGGCCATTCTGCCCATCAGACCCATACCAATTTATTGAAAGAGCTATTCAATACATTGCAATTTTTTTTTGCCATATTCGCTTCCACCACCAATTAGGCAGTGCATTTCTATTCAGGACAGGGTATTTTTCCTTAGGTCATTCTTGGTTCTTCAGTCACATAACTTAGAATGATGTCCTTTTTAAATAACTTTTCAGCCATTGGAAACAGTTTCTCCTTATTTACTCTATCAAAACACTTCTTGACTTTGGATCACTCTCCTAAATCACCACTTAACCTCTCCTGCTCTAAGGAGAGCAAACCCAGTTTCTCTGGTCTCTCCATATAACTGAAGTGTTTCATCTCTGGTACTACTTCTGCAAATCTCTGCTACATCCTGCAATAAGGACTTGACGTCTGGTGCCCAGATGTGGCCACAATGCTCCAGCTGTGGACAAACCTACATTTTATAAAGCTTCAGCATAACTTTCTTCTTTTAATACTTTATGCCTACATTTAAAAAGCCAAGAATTCCCATAAGATTTTTTTTTTAAACAGTCTCCAACATGCCTTCTTCAAAAATGTTTAGCTGCACCCCATGTTCTTTCTGGAGGCAGCTGGTTAGCTCAGTTGGCTAAACGGCTGGTTTCTGATCCAAAATGATGCCAACAGCATGGGTTTAATTCCTGCACTGGCTGAAGTTACCATAAGGACTCTATCTCTCTCCTTGCCTGAGGTACAGTGACCCTCATGTTAAACCACCATTAGTTGTCCCTCTCTAATGAGAGAGCAGCCCTACAGTCAGTAGGACTATGTCAAAATTATCTCTTCCTTATTTAGTTCTCTCTGCTCCTGTACCCTCTTTACAATTGTAGCATTTCATTTGTATTGCCATGCCTCATTCTTCCCACCAAAATGAGTTCACACTTCTCTACATCAAATATCTGACAGATTCAAATTTAATCATTTTGCTAGTCTGTTTATATCCTCCTGATGTGTGTTACAATCTCATTGTTAATTACAATTTTAAACATTGTGTCACCTACAAAGGTTGAATTTAGGTCCAGTTTACCCAAGTTCTTAGAGTACGGATATTATGCTGAACTGATAGAGGACACTGATTAGGCCTTAGTTGGAGTATTGTGTGCAGTTCTGGTGCTACACCAAAAGAAGGATGTGAATACACTGGAGTGCAGAAAAGCTTTACAGGAATGGTTCCAGGGATGAGAAACTTCAGTTTTGAGGATAAATTAGAGATTGTTTTCCTAGGAAGCGGGAAGGCTGAGGGGAGATTTGATAGAAGTTTTCAAAATTATGAGGGGTTCCAGAACCTGATGGCACAGATTTAAAGTGTTTTGCAAAAGGTGCGAGATAAGGAAAAGCTTTTTCACGCAGCGAGCAGTTAGGGTATGGAACGCACTGCCTCGAATTGTGGTGGAAGGAGGTCTAATTGAAGCATTTAAGAGGGCATTAGGCAATTATTTAAAGAGAAATGATGTGCAGGGTTGGAAGGAGAAGGCAGAAGCTTGGTAAAAAGCCAAAATGCTCAGTCGGTGCAGATACCAGGCGTCAAATTTCCTTTTTATCTTAATAATTCTGTGAGAGATATGAAGTGTGTGTGTGAGAGAGAGGAGGAGTGTGCAAGGGGTTGGGGGTGGGAGGGAGAGAGAGGGCAAGAGAGGAGAGGAGCATCTGTGAGAGTTCCAGAACCAGATTGTTCTGTTACTGCAGAAGCTACAATCGCAGAGCGGAAGAAAGTTGTCCTTAGTCCTGAGTGACTGCCAAAGAAAAGATAGAGTGATGAAGTGTGAGTGGGTATGAACCCTGAGACCAGGAGTTAGCTGCACACGCGCACACTCGTGTGCACGCACACACTGCAAAAACCTAACCACACACATGTTTGGGAAAGAAGGCATACCCAGGCTGAAAGGCAACCTACCTCTGTCCCTGTTGTTGTATAAATTCTGCCACCTTGGAGTGTACACCCCCAGAGGTGAATCAATGTTACACAAGTGTTAGTTGAACACGAGTTGAACATACTCAAGCACTGAAACTTCGACCACGCACTTGATTTATGTTTCTAGCCATATTATTCATATACAACTGCTTTGGGTACAAAATTAGCTTGAAGGTAGGTGACAGAGGGTGGTGGTACAGGGTTAATTTTGGACTGGAGGCCTGTGACCAGCAGTGTGCCACAGGGATCAATGCAGGATCCACTGCTTTTTGTCATTTGTATAAATTATTTGGATTTGAATACGAGATATGGTTAGTAAGTTTGCAGATGACACCAGAATTGGATACAGTGGACAGTAAGGAGTATAGCAGGGCATTGATCAAATGGGCCAAAGAGTGGCAGATGGTGTGTAATTTAGATAAATGTGAGGTGCTGCATTTTGGAAAGGCAAATCAGGACAGGACCCATACACTTAATGGTCCTGGGGAGTGTTGCCAAACAAAGAGACCTTGGGATGCAGGTTCATAGTTCCTTGAAGGTGGAGTCACAGGTTGACAGGGTAGTGAAGAAGGCATTCGGTACACTTGCCTTTATTGGTCAGTGCATTGTGTTTAGGAGCTGGGATGTCATATTGCGGCTGTACACAACATTGGTTTGGCCACTTTTGGAATTCTGTGCTCAATTTTGGTCTGCCTGCTATAGGAAAGCTGTTAAACTTGAAAGGATGCAGAAAAGATTTACAGGGATGTTGCTGGTGTTGGAGGGTTGAGCTAAAGGCAGAGACTGAATAGGCTGGGGCTATTTTCCCTGGAGCATTGGAGGCTGAGGGGTGATCTTAGAGGTTTATAAAATCATGAGGGGCATAGATAGGGTGAATAGCCGAAGTTTTTTTCATCGGGTAGCGGAGTTCAAAGCTAGAGGGCATAGGTTTAATGTAAGAGTGGAAAGCCATAAAAGCAGCCAAAGGGGCAACCTTTTCATGCAGAGGGTGGTGCTTGTATAGAATGAGGTGCCAGAGAAAGTGGTGGAGGCTGGTACAATTACAACATTTAAAAGGTATCTGGGTGGCTTTATGAATAGGAAGAGTTTAGAGGGATCTGGGCCAAATGCTGGCAAATGGGACTAGATTGTTTTAGGATATCTGGTTGGCATGGATATGATGGATCAAAGGATCTGTTTCCATACTGTACAACACTATGCTTTCAAACCTGATCGACTGTTGAAGAAATACCTGTTTAGCGAAATGTCAGGAACCAATTGCATGCAACCAGGAGCATGATGGCAGCCCCGTTGAAGTACTCATGCATACATCTCAACAGCAACAAATTGCACATGTATCATGCCTTCAACAAAGAACAGAATCCCTGCAGTACAGATAGAGGCCATTCAGCCAAATGAGTCTGCACCAACCCTCTGAAGAGCATCCCACCCAGACCTAGCCCCAGCCCCCACCCTAGCCCCAGAAACCTACATTTCCCATGGTTAATCCACCTAGCCTGCACATCCATGGACACCATGGGGCAATTTAGCATGGCTAATTCATTGAAGCTGCTCATCTTTGGGCTGTGGGAAGAAACTGAAGCACCTGGTGGAAATCCGCACAGACACAGGGAAAATGTGCAAACTCCACACAGACAGTCACCCAAGGCTGGAATCAAACCCGGGTCCCTGGCGCTTTGAGGCAGCAGTGCTAACCACTGCGCCACTCAAGACATTCCATGACATTACAAAACGAACACTGAACCCAAGAGAGTTATTAGAAGAGTGACTACAAACTATGTCTTTGAAGAGAATCTCAAAAGAGAAAATATTAAGGTGGAAAGATTTAGAGAAGAACATGAAGTACTTTTAGCTCAGTTCCCCAGTGTGTCTTGACGCCGTTTATATAACTTGGCTTAAACGATCAGTGGAGATAATAAAATAGCATGCGAGTGCATACACTGAGGGAATTCAATTGTGGAAAACGTACGAAGACAATTGTTGCAGGGCTGCACATGCCTAAATCTAGCCTGCATTTTCAATAAGGTCTACATGGACAGAATATGACATAGGGCACAGCAGAGAAGACAGTTACTTATAAACAGCCCTGAAAATAAGAGGAATAGCCCAACCAGTTCTGACCTTCTTGAAACTGTGCAGTTTTATCAGATGTTTGTATTTTAATCATATTTTCATGTTCTTAATGTTCAGCCTGATCTTCATTCTTCTTCTGAATCATCACTTTGCTCTGAGAAAGAGAATAAGCAGCAACTGCACAGAACCAAAAGGCCTAGAACTGTGTGACTTATAACCAGAACAACCACTGAGAAGATGTACACAGTTTTATCACAGTAATCCTGAGGCTGGTGAAAAGGTGGAATAAAATTGGGCAGATATGCAGAGAATACCCAGTAGTTTCCCAATATAAACCACACAAACAGGAACAGACTGAGGGTAACATGGATGTAATATCGGTGAAGATTTTGTCGCCAAGGATATTCATCATCATCATCGTCGCCAATCATGACAGATTTGGAAAGAAGTTGTCTCATTTTTGCAGAATCATAGAGCAGGAGGGTAACCTGTGTGATTGATAAAGCAAAAAAGTATTAATATAAGGTAATCGAACAAAAGAAATATGAGCAGGAGTGTACTGTTCAGCCCCTAAAGCCTGCTTCTCCATTCAGTGAGTTCACGGTCTTTAATATTAACTCTACTCATACTGACAAGCCCCTTATTTCTTTCATTCTTTTAATATCCAAATATCTGCCAATCTTTATGAATTTTTCAATCACTAAACATCCATAGCTCTCTGGGATAGAAAACTTTAAAAATTCACAAACTTATGAGTGAAGAAAAGTCCCCTTAGCTCAGTCCTAAATTACCAACCTGTTTATTGTAAAACTGCGAACCGAGCAGGCAGAATCTTGTTTTCTTTCAGACTAACAATGGAGCTGAGCCTTAAAGCAGGATGTAGATGGGGGCGGGTTTCGTCTTGCAATTATATGTACCACAGCTCGCTGCATCTTCCTGTGCAGGTAACATGATATTTTCTGGGCAAGGGATGGGGTGAGGGGGAAGGGGAACAGTGAGTTTTGACCCCTGCCATGACCTTACAGGCTCCAACTTCCACGTACCATTTACAAAAGGCACTCGGACAGCACTGCACTCTCTGCAACACAGGAGCATCTCACAATCCCCTCTGCTCAGCATTCCCACACACCCCTGAAGATGTCAGAGACCAAGCAAAAAAAAACTGTTCAGAAGTAGTCCTGAAGGCTGCCCAAGAGAGAAGGGAAGAGTTTTTCCCTAGGGATGCCATCATAACTGACCAGAAGCAGTCTGGCCAGAGGTGGCTGTGGAGGTTAGCAGCCCTGGGCACTTCAAGAAAACCTGATCACAGGGCTGTAAAAGGATGGGTTACCTGCTGCATTGTGCCAGGGCAAATACCACCACCACCTGCACAGGGCTACATGCCCCCATGAGTGTGAGTTCGCATTGTAAGGTTGCCAGTGCACAAAACTGCCACACTTAGGATTGGGTACCAGGCATCTCCATCAGATGCCTCATGTGAAACCAATGTGTCTGTTACTTCATTATAGCTAATATTGAAACACCACCAGCACCACAGTGTTACTGTCTCACTCACATCTGTGAGCGTTCACACTTAAAACTTAAAAGGAACTATGACACTCAGGAGCTCAAGCACCATCAGCTCACTGACCTTTATTCACAACTGGGGGAAAGTCCACATTTGGTAGTTTTTTGCAAAAGCCTTGCACAGGGACAAGGCAACAACTGCAAAAGGTGGTTCTGAGGTGAACACCACACAGTTGTCTCAGGTGCACACATCATCTCATGCTTTATTGATTTGCATCAACTTTAACTCTTTGACCACACTGAGCCATTTTTCATTTAGAGCCCTTTCATTCAAACTTTTGCCATACCACAGACATTCGACAAATAATGCACATGGACAGTGCATGAGGGGACTGACATCTCTACTTGTATCTAACAATGCAGGCACGGTATTCAGGTATCCATATTAATGTCCTTCATGCTTCTTCCCTTCTGCAGGAGAAGATCTTGAATAAACAGCACAAGAGTACTCAGATGGAGGGGTGAGGGATGAGGGGTGTCTAACATAAGACTCCTCACCCACTTCGAAGTGGAGGTCACTGAGCCGGCAGGACAGAGCGTCTGTGCTGAAGAGGAGGTTAGATATTTACAGTCATCCAGTAAGAAAGCCTCCAAGCAGCTAATCCCCCTGCACATCAAGCAACAATGTCTTAGTAAAAACCTGGGTAAGAGTGTCAACTTGCAACACTAACAAATCTTTATAGTTTTATATACAGCCTCCAGATCCAGGAGAATATATAACAGTTGCAGCCCCCAGGACCATCTCTACCAGCCCCTCAAACCACACTTCTGAGGAGGGACAGCTGTAGTACTCAGGTGATGCCCACTTAGACCTTCCTCCCCATTCTGTACCAACTCAAGATATACTCACCACTGTGGGTTATCTGTCTACAGTCAGACTGGGTCACATTCTGGGGACGGCACTGGTAGATGATCCCATGGCTCAAACAGCTGAGATCACTGACACTCAGGTGGCTGCTGTAGACTCGGCTCCTGCTGACCTCAGTGCTGAAGATCAGTCTCTGGACATGGACATTAATGAGCTGGTGGAAATCCAGGGGAAGCAGTGATCATGCACAGACTTGAGCAAAAAGCAGAGGAATCTCCCCAAGTTCTGTCTGATGTTGTGGCTCCAGCATGAGAGTGCAAGGCTGTCTCCATGGTATGGGTGGGGGCTGTCTCCATGGACTGGGTGGGGGCTGCCCAGGAGAGACTGGGCCAACGAAGTAGTCAGTATCTGCTGGATAGGAGCAGGCAGACCTCACTCCAATTATTGAGTCATGAATCATTCATTCACTGGCTCGACGCAAGGGACTGTGGGATTGTGACCTCCTTCCAGGTGCCCCATTCCCTCAAGAGGTGAGGGAGGTCCCATTGTACAAGCACTATTTTGAAGACCCTGTTTGGCAAGTACTGAGTGCCTCTCCTGACCATCCCAGGCAATGGTAGTGCATACTCAGGAGACTGACTGTCAGTTCAATGTTGACCCCAATGGATGTACATTGCAGCACTGTTCAGCATCAATCTAGGAATTGCACACTTGTGGTCATCAGCCATTTTTTTCTTGCTGTCACTCATGAGCCAGTGTTGGGGAGGGTGGCAGGGCAAATATTTGCAGAGCCTGGGACCTGTATAGAATGCGAGCTTTGTGACAGCTCCCTGGAAAGCAGGAGCATATCTGCAGGAATTGTTGCCTGTGGTGACAAATCAGCTGGATATCGAGGGAGTGAAACCCCCTCCAGTTCAGGAATCTGGCACAGTTGGTACTGTCTGAGCGCTACACATGTTAAGTTGGTCAAACATCTGCCATGGCAGTACTGAAGTGTGAAGGAATATTGGAGATAGGATGTTTACTTTCCATTTTAGATTTTGACATAATCAAGACACCCTTTTGGCCCTTATCTAGCTGCACGTGTGTTGAGTGAAGACTTGCCCTTGTGCCACTTCTACATGGTGAGGGCCAGTGTCTATACCCCTGACTGATTTTCCTCTTCCTTATTTGGACATGTGCAAGATCTTTGTAGCTTGATCTTTACATTGCCTTCCATATGGCAATTAATTCAATTTGACTCTGCATTATCAGCTATGATACAGCCTACAACTTTGAAATCTACAGCTTGTGTAACAGTTTCATCCTTAACTTCAGAAACATGAGCCTGTGAATTCTCCTGCAGGGCTGCATGTGGAATAACCCTCCAGGCCCCAGCACTATCATCAGTGTAGGTGAGTCTTAGGTGCACTGCTCAACAAAGACATGGTTGCCATGTTGGTGTTAGGAGTTGATAAAACTTAAACACCTTCATTTTGCAGAGAGTACTTCACTTCAGTGAAAAGTCCTGAAGTGAACAGTCACGGAATAATATTTTGCAATTTGTCTTTTGATTCCCTCAGTTGGGTGCATTTGCAGTGTGCAGGAACAAATGCAAATATGTGTTGGGCCCTTCCCACTTGTACTGCATTCTCTGCAAGGCCTTCTTTTGTGACCTGATCTGGGAGAATGATGGTGCTTGTTAATTTCTCATTCAAAACCTTCAACCTCTACCCTCTCCCTTCAATGACAGTTTTTCCCCATCATCGTAGATGGCCTTCTCCTTTTCTCTGCCGTTGGTTATGTCCTGCTTTTATCTCCCCTATGACTATTTACCTTTCACTAACACCTTTGATATTCCTGCTTTCCCACCCCACCATACCATTCCCATCCAGATCCCCATGCCTTTACATTGCTTCCAATTCAGTGCATCTACTCTTTCTCCCTCCCCAGTACATATAATTACTCATTGTATTCCCAACCCTAAATATGCAGTTCCAGCCTTCCTTGTCCCCCTTGTTCTATCACTGCATTCTCTCCTTTGCTTCATAGGTTCCTCCCTCAACACACTTTCAGTATCCATTGACAATCATCCTTAGACATAAGCATTTAACTACGACAAATAAGACAATGTGTGAATAAGACTTCTCATGAGCTGGTTAACCAGGATGGTCTTGCGCTGTAAGCTCTCGAGCAAAGAAGTGCCTTGGTAATGAAGGAGCCAACGTAGAGAAAAAGTTTGTAATCACTGGAGCTTGGAGGAAGAAATCTACTGCTCCAGCTATACACCTCCTATATATGGTCAGGTTTCTGAACACACGTTTTCCGTATTTTTCTTTAACAAGATTGTATCAAAGAAGGTAATTCCAGCAGGCTGGGCTGCTATTGAGTATTCATGATAAACTAATGAATGCCAAAGAGACTTCTGAGTTGACATCAAAGTTGGGAAAGCCAACCCATCTGAAGTTAGTACCAAAATTTTAACTCACTGTTAGGAAACTGAAACTTTGCCATCTACTCAATTATGTTCCCTTGCCCCCTGAAAGCTCCGGATGGGCCCGGAAAATTTTGTCCATCCACTCATCAACTACATCTACTTAAGATTCTGAGGTAATTCAATAAGGTTAAGCTGACAAATATTTGCGCTGTCACTCGCACTGCTTTTTAACAATACAAACCAAAATTTTCAGAGATAACAAGGTGTAGAGCTGGATGAACACAGCAGGCCAAGCAGCATCAGAGGAGCATTCCACTCCCGAACATCTCAGATGTCCTCGTTTTTCAAGGACCGCAACATCCCCCTCTCAGTAGTCAAGAACACCTATGCTCGGTTTGCAACAAACAACTGCACCTCCCAGTCGTGAACCATTTCAACTCCCCCTCCCATTCCTTAGACGACATGTCCATCCTGGGCCTCCTGCAGTGCCACAATGATGCCACCCGAAGGGTGCAGGAACAGCACCTCATATTTAGCTTGGGAACCCTGCAGCCCGATGGTATCAATGTGGACTTCACAAGATTCAAAATCTCCCCTCCCCCAACCGCATCCCAAAACCAGCCCAGCTTGTGCGCGCATCCCTAACCTGTCCTTCCTCCCACTTATCCACTCCTCCCACCTCAAGCCCCACCCCCATCTCCTACCTACTAGCCTCATCCCGCCCCCTTGACCTGTCCGTCCTCCCTGGACTGACCTATCCCCTCCCTAACTCCCCACCTACACTCACCTTTACTGGCTCCACCCCCACCTCTCTGACCTGCCTGTCTCCTCTCCACCTATCTTCTCCTTTATCCACCTTCTATCCGCCTCCCCCTCTCTCCCTATTTATTTCAGAATCCCCTTCCCCTCCCCCATTTCTGAAGAAGGGTCTCCGCACAAAATGTCAGCTTTCCTGCTCCTCTGATGCTGCTTGGCCTGCTGTGTTCATCCAGCTCTACACCTTGTTATTCTCAGATTCTCCAGCATCTGCAGTTCCTACTATCTCAGAACCAAAGTTTTCAGAGTCTCCTTCTGTCTGAATATGGAAGAACTGTATGGAAATCATTATCAATCCCAAATCAGCACAAAGTTGTTTACTTCAAGACCAGCTAGTGACAGATCTTTGCAAAAGTGCTGACAAATGTTGAAATGCATTGCGCTTTATAAGGATACTCTACCTTCAAACTGCCGATTATTCCTCCAACCAGCAAATACAAAGGAATCGATGGCTGAATAGGGCAACTATCCAGGAACTTCATCCCTAAAACAGGCAATTGGGACAGAAAATATGAACATAGATTTGTACACAAACCAACAGGTCCAAACCACAAATTAAGGATTTTGCTGGTCACTATATGTGACAACAATAGAAATGTGTATATAAAATTCAATGCTCTTCTTTGTCAAAATCTTGAACTTATTCTGAATGATTGAAAAATATTCAGAACAGTATTGAAATGTCATAGCCTGCAGTGAGCAATGACATTTTGACTCATCATGTGCAATATGCTGAAGTTGTAAACTGTGATCTACGTGTAATCAGGAAGGTTAATGGAATAAAAACCGAAAGAACTGTGGATGCTGTAAATCAGGAACAAAAACAAAGTTGCTGGACAAGCTCAGCAGGTCTGGCAGCATCTATGAAGGAAAAAACAGAGTTAACGTTTCGGGTTGGGTGACCCTTCCTCGGAATGTTGGCCCTTATTTCAAGGAGTTTGGAGTTTAAGTGCAGAGAAGTCTTACTACAACTGTACAAGGCACTGTTGAGACCTCATCTGAAGTACTGTGAGCCATTTTAGTCCCTTTATTTCAGGTAAGATATCATTTCTTTGGAGGCAGTTCAGAGAAGGTTCACTGGAGTGATCGCTGGTATGGTGGGATTGTCTTACGAGTGAAGGCTAAACAAGTTAGGACTTAACTCACTGGAGTTTAGAAGATTGAGAGGTGATCTCACTGAAACATGTAGGATTCTTAAGGGTCTGACAGGGTAAATGCTAAATGGATACTTCCCCTCATGGGAGCATCTAGGATCAGGAGGCATAGTCTCACAATAAGTTTAAGACTGAGACAAGGAGAAATTTCTACTTTCAGACGATTGTGAGTCTTTGGAATTCCTTGCCATAGAGAGCTATGGGGACAGAGTCCTTCGCATATTTAAGGCTGAGCTTGATAGATTCTTGATCAGTAGGGGAATCAAGGGTCACAGGGAAAGGGCAGGAAAGTGGACATGATGGATGTCGGATCAGCCACGATCCTGTTGAATGGCAGAGCAGTCTAGAGGGGCCACGCAGCCTACTCCTGTTGCTGTTTCTTATGGTGTTATAGTATTAAGTATTAAAATGTAAACTCTTAATTGAGAAACAAAATGAACAACCATGAGCTCGAAGTTGTTCTAAAACTGGTGGGAGGAGATTATTAAAAAAAGAGGTAACTAGAATGGGTGCAGAAAGAATTAAGAATGTTGCAAGAATTGAGACAGTGCAGTAATCTAGAAAGATCAAGCAAATTGTTTTTTTCCTGGAAAACCAAAGACTTTGAACAGACTTGATAGAGGTCATTGACATTTTGAAGAGGTTTGAAATATTGAAAATGGAAAATTGGTTCCAAGTGTGGGTCAGTCCATAATTCAAGGGCATAATTTTATGAGAATGATTTTGTATATGGTGGTTACGTTTTAAACTATTTTAGTTCAAGATAAAATTGAATAAGTCATTTCCTACCAGTCTGCCGGTCAACAAAGTGATGTGACTGGTTGCTTTAGGGACAGAGGGCCCTGATCCTATTAAAACCCTTGTGCTAGATATGAAACCTGGACAGATAGGAGATTCTTGAGCAGATTTACCCGGCTGTAAATTACAGGTAGGTGGATAGTGGGTATCCTGCTAGAAAACAGATTTAAAAAGTTAGGTCAAAGATCAACCAGCAATGAACAATTTTGCTCTGCTGTAAAAAAAAATGCTGCAGGCAGCATTAACAGGTTGAAAGTGGGTCTTCTGCTCCTCACTTGGGAGGGTGTTCCACCCTCTGGAGCTACCAATGATCTGACTGACAGGCAGCCTCAATAGTCCTAGCAGTAGATCAGCAGTGGTCAGCAATGGACACTGCTGGTACCACGGGGACACCCACAGACAGCCATTGATCCCAGAGTGAGTTAAGTCAGAGGGTATTGGGAGGACAGTGTTTAGTGAGGGAGGGGGACGATGGGGGGTGAGGGAGTGAGCTTTGAAATAGAAACACATATGAAGGAAATAGGGTGTTACCTTCTCTAGGGAGATTCCTACGGGCAACGATCACCCTCCAAAGATCCTATAACCCGTTCTTTCCCGGCCATTTTAAACATTCCATAAAAAATAAATCAGGTTGCTCACTCCTGCCTGCTTGTCATCCATTTTATGACACAGGCAGGATTGAGGTCTGTTTAACTTTTAACAAGAGTCCGACCAATCCTTCAATATTTATTTAAAATATGGTGGGTGGGCTGCCAGTTTCACTTCCCACATACTCCCCACTTTATGGGCTTGAACTTGGGGTGGGTGCAAAGCTAGTGGTTCAGAGCCCTGCTGTATCAGAGGGAAACAAAAGTGGAAAGACACAGTCATAATAGCAAATGAACTGGTCATACTAGGGCTCCATGCTGAAGTAAACAAGACAGGTTGGGCCAGTATGCATCATTCAAAAGTTTCTTGGTTTCTCCTTCCAGGCTATTTTACATGCTCCCCACGCTAACATCACACCCATTGACTCAGCGACCCTGGACAGAAAGGAAGAGTGTCCTGGACTTAGTATAACAAAGAGCAGTTCCAAACAGCAGGGAAAAAGAATGGTCTTGATTAGCTACCAGTGATAATGGGGTGGGAGCATTTTCTCTGGGTGAAGAGGTGGAAGCCCTGGAGATTTAAGGATACTGTAAGATTTACCTAGGCAAGACCAGGAGAGGTTGTCACTGGAGCAGGTCTTGCTGCTGTAAGTCAGGATGGGGATTCTCACAAGACTGAAGAACAACATTTGACATCATGTCTGAGTCAAATGAGGAAAAGCCAACTTTTGGAAAGTTGGGAGTAACTTTGCACATTCAGCATACAGTACGGTGTCACATCTAACTGTGGTGTAGGGCTTTCAATCATGTAAGGAGGCAAAGGAAGGGGCATATCTTGTCTGTACTTCAGTGTAGTTACGAACAAACTAAGGTCTAGTCAATGCTGATTTTAGTCTGTTACAGCTGCATTTGTAAAACATGAAATCTCGTGTGATCCTCTCAGTCAGTCCCTGGGAATTGCAGTTTTTCAGAAGTTATCAATAGGTATGCTGATTGTACAAATAAACATAAGGTTTTTACTAACAAGTAAATCATGGCATTTAGGAGTTTTTTACTTTGCAAAGGCAGAGAGGATCATCTGGAACCTGTTGCTACATGCAGTGCTTACAGGGTATACAGCAATATGGGGATAGGGTGGAAAGAGACCATTAGGACATAGAAGGTAAATAGAGCTGTATTTAACATCAGCATATAGCAACTGGAATGAACAGCATCTCTCTGTGTTATAGAGTTTAAGTAATTTTATGTTATTCAAACTTCACATCCCTACAATGTGTCTTCTGATCCTCCTCTACACCCTCCTCAACGCTGGGAAATTCAGGATCCTAAGGAAAAGCCTATTGGTTACTGGGTTCTGTCCAGATCTTTAAAATTTAAAATTTAAAAATTATGGTAAAAAATACATAAAGGTAACTTGGCAAATTGTAAAGAAAACTTGAACAAAGTTTATAAACTTTAATGAAAATATTAAAAAGACTTTAAAATTTAAAACTATTAAAAATGATTCAAACCAATGTTAAATAGCTCGAAAGATTCCAATCTCTTTCAGGTACCATTGTCTAAGTTGCTACGAGTGAGCCTTGATGCCTCTTCCTCCCAGGGGTAGTCTACTGTTGCTGCCTATAAGATACTCAGTAAGAGAAATGTGGTTGAGCAGAAAATCACAGCCACTCAACATTATTACATGCAGCAGGAGTGAATGTGTTCACCCAAGTGGAGCATATGGAAAATCCTCTGGTCTATTTGTGGTCTAGAGACCTGAAGATGTCTTCAACTCAATTCATAGATCACCTTTAATACATTCAAAATAGGTGCAGCAAATGTAGTCTTTATATTTCTAGGTCCATAAATACCATTTCTTAGTTTTCCAGTAAGATTCAGTGTGAGCAACTGTTCTGCTTTACTCATGTTGATTTCTTAAAATTTAAGATTTAAAGCTCCAGGGACTGTAGAGCTAAATTGCTGTCCTCAGCAATAACCACAAATTTTACAATAACACTTTACACTTAAGTGAGGCGATACTGCTGTTTCCAAAGGCTAAACATCTATCTAAAGAAGTGCTTCCTACTAACACCTCAGAAAACTGCAGCAATTCTACAGTACCAGTACAAATGTGGGGAGTAGATGCCATGCATTTGTATGTCACAAAAACAATTTTATATCTTCAACTTCAACCAAGACTTCTTGAACTGAAAAACAAAATTTTTCAAGCTGTTGATTTTCTCTTAAGCAAAAGAAAAATCTCTCATCCTTCTGAACGGAAAGCAAGCTACCGCTCCTTACTTTTTACCAATCTGTTAAACGCTCCCGATGGAAACAGATTCCTATTATCACACCAGGGATCCCCTCTCCCATATTGGTTTTAAAAAAATCATGGCTCCAGAAATTCTGACAAGTTAACCATTAAACTGCCACATAAACACAGACCAAAAACCCACTTGCTTCTAGTTCAAAAGCCAAACATTAAAATAATTGATAAATCACACATCTTACATCACAAAGTAAGCATAGTACTTTAAAGTAATTAATATATTAGTGCTTTACTACCATTTAATTGGTGTAAGGTGCCAGTAACTCTAAAGCACTCTTAGTTTGTGTTAATTTTTCCTCTGATTAATGCATGAGCTTATTGAATTTGCTATTTATTGATTTAAATGATTTGAATGTCTCTCTAGATACATATCTTTGTTGCAGAACTAACTCTCACAGGCTGAGCAGATTTCAGGCTGGAATCAGCAATAACATCAGCCAGGAGCATAACAGTTTAAAAGTTTAATGGTTAACTTGTCAGAATTTCTGGAGCCATGATATTTTTTTAAAACCAATGTGGGAGAGGTAATCCCTGGTCTGATAATAGGAATTTGTTTCCATCGGGAAAGTTTAACAGATTGATAAAAAGTAAGGAGCGTTAGCTTGCTTTCTGTTTAGAAGGATGAGAGATTTTTCTTTTGTTTGGGAGAAAATCAACAGCTTGAAAGATTTTGTTTTTCAGTTCACAGAAGTCTTGGTTGAAGTTGAAGGTATGAAATTGTCTTTCTTAGAGAAAGAAGTTCATTCAGAAAAGTTAGAATACAGGTGAGATTCAGTGTAAGCATTTTAGTTTGAAAGTTTCAGACCAGAAGTAGTTGGTTAGAGCCTAGAAGGGGTTATTCAAAGTCGAGAAAGTCTAAATTCAGTTGTGTGGCTAATCAAGGAAGAGGCTACAAAACTCTCAAAACCAGTAATTAAGCTAAACCAATAGATAGGATCGCGAAGTAAACTCTGGTGTTTGAATCCTGCAAGATGTTCATATTGAGACAGATGGGATTTTTACTGTGTTTCTAAATCTTTCAAGATGTAAGTAACTTGGCTTATTATATTTCATTTTTTCCTTCGCATAATAAATGTCTGTTTTATTATTAAAAATTGAATCTGCAGCATTGCATGCTTGTGATTCAGTGAAAGATCACCTTGTTAAAAAGTAAAAAGAATGATAACGTCAGCCAGGAGCATACCAGTTTAAAAGCAAAACGTACAGCTAAAATATACCATCGACAAATATTATACATGTATATATATTCATTCTAGCACGATATTTAATGAAAATTAAAATTCTCACCCACAAAAGCCATTGACAGTGGCACTGCAAGGAAGGCAAGGAGCCCAAAGATTAAACAAGCTGTGCAAAAAAAAGATAAAGATGTCATTTGCATTGTTTTCACCATGTGGGAAATAAAATTAGCAGAATAGGCAGAGCAATAAACTCTGCATTACCTTCGATAAACAACCATGCTCTCTAAAGAAATACAGCAGCTTGGAATTGCTTATGATTCTAATAAACATTAATTGAAAATTATAATATGTCACTTGGGCAAAACCTGCCCACAGATTGTGAGTGTGAAATGTTTTATTAACCAGAACAGAGGAAGTAATGGTCTCTGATCAGAAGGGGCAAACGTAGCAAATTTAATTATACGTTCTTCCAAGTTTTGTCATCCCCCGTTGTGTTCCCACAGAAGACTAGAAATTTTGAATGACATAATCAAATCAGTTGATTTTAGTTAACAAAGTGTGGAGCTGGAGGAACACAGCAGGCCAGGCAGCATCAGAGGGGCAGGAAAGCTGATGTTTTGGGTCAGGACCCTTCTTCAGAAATGGACAGGGGAAAGGGAGCTCAGAAATTAATAGAGAAAGAAGGGGTGGGGCTGGGGAAGGTAGGTGGGGTAGTGATAGGTGAGTGCAGGTAGGGAGTGGTGGGGATTGGTCAGTGAGGTGGGAGAAGCAGATAGGTGGGAGAGAAGATGGTCGGGTTGTGTCAGGTCAAGGAGGCGGGGATGAGAGGGAGGTTTGGTCATGGGATGAGGCCAGAGGTGGGGAGGCTTTGAAACTGGTAAAATCCACATTTAGGCCATTGGGCTGTAGGTTCCGGAGGAGGAATATGAGGTGCTGCTCCTCCAGTTTGTGGGTGGCATCATTGTGACACTGGAGGAGGCCCAGGATGGACACGTCACCCAGGGAATGGGAGGGGGAGTTGAAATGGTTAGCAACTGGAAAGTGTTGTTGTTTGTCATGAACAGAGTGCAGATGCTCTACAAAACGGTCTCTGAGCTTCTGCTTGGTCTCACTGATGTAGAGGAGGTGACATCAGGAGCAGCGGACGCTATAGACCAAGTTGACGGATGTGCAGGTGACCCATATCTGATATCGAAGGTTTGTTTTCTGCCTTGGATGGAGGTGAAGGGGGAGGTGTAGAGGCAGGTGTAGCACTTCCTGCGGTTGCAGGGAAAGAGGCTGGGGGGTGGTGGGGTTAGTGGGGAGTGTGGAGTGGGCGAGGGAGTCACGGAGGGAGCGGTCCCTACGGAAGGTAGATAGGGGTGTGGAGGGAAATATACCTTTGGTTGTGGGGTCGGATTGCAGGTGGCGGAAGTGGCAGAGAATGATACATTGGATGCGGAGGTTAGTGGGGTGGTATGTGAGGTCAAGGGGGATTCTGTCTTTATTTTTGTTTTTGTTGGGGTGAGGAGGTGTGAGGGCAGAGGTGTGGGAATGCAAGAGATTCATTTGAAGGTATTTTCGATCACAGGAGGAGTGAAGTTGTGGTCCTTGAAATAGGAGGACATCTGGAATGTGCAGGAGTGGAACACTCCATCTTCGGAGCAAACGCGACAAAGGCAGGGAAATTGGGGGTAGGGGATCGCATTCTTGCAGGAGGGTGGGTGAGAGGAAGTGTAGTCCAGGTAGCTGTGGGAGTCGGTGGGCTTGAAATAGATGTTGGTTTCGAGGCGGTCACCAGAGATGGAGACAGAGAGGCCCAGGAAGGAGAGGGAGGTATCGGAGATGGTCTGGGTGAATATGAGATTGGGGTGAAAGGTGTTAGTAAAGTTGATGAACTGTTCAAGCTCCTCGTGGGAACACAAGGCAGTGCCAATGCAGTCATCAATGTAGTGGAGGAAGAGGCAGGGGATAGTGGTAGGGTAATCGCGAAAAAGGGACTGTTCCATATATCCTACGAAGAGCCAGGCATAGCTTGGGCCCATGTGGGTGCCCAGGGCCATCCCCTTAGTTTGTAGGAAGTGGGAGGAGTTAAAAGAGAAGTTGTTCACGGGTAAGAATAAGTTCTGTTAAGCCGATGAGGGTGTCAGTGGAGGGGTACTTGTTGGGCCTGCGGGATAGGAAGAAGCGGAGGGCTTTTAGGTCATCCGCATGGGGAATGCAAGTGTACAGGGATTGGACGTCCATGGTGAAGATGAGGTGCTGGGGGCCAGGGAACTGGAAGTTCTGGATGAGGCGGAGTGTGTGGGCGCTGTCTGGACCTGAGGGAAAAGACAGAATCAAGGTAAGTGGAGATTAGTTCAGTGGGGCAGGAGCACGCAGAGACAATTGGTCGGCCGGGACAGTCAGGTTTGTGGATTTTGGGAAGGTGATAGAAATGGGCAGTGCGGGGCTGGGGAACCATGAGGTTGGAGACTGTGGGTGGAAGGTCACCTGAGGTGATGAGGTTGCGAACGGTTTGAGAGATGATGGTTTGGTGAGCAGGGGTGGGGTCATAATCAAGGGGGCAGTAGGAGGAGGTGTCACAGAGTTGGCGCCTGGCCTTGGCGCCATACCACAACTGCGCCTCCCTTATCTGCGGGTTTGGTGAGGTTAGGGTTGGAACGGAGGGCGCAGAGGGCTGCACGTTCTGTGGGGGAGAGTTTGGAGTGAGTGAGAGGGGTGGAGAGATTGAGGCGATCGATGTCACGATGGCAATTGGAGATGATGAAGTCAAGGGAGGGTAGGAGGCTGTGGGGTGGTGTCCAGGAGGATGAGGTTTGTTAGAGGCAGGAGGAGGGGTCTGTAGAGGGTGGGTTAGACTCGCAGTTAAAGATAGGTGCGGAGATGGAACATGTGTGCAACATCCAAACGTGAAAGGAATTCATTGATGCGTGGGCGGAGGGGAATAAAGACGAGTCCTTTACTGAGGACTGACCATTTGTCCTCAGTGAGGGGGAGGTCTGGGGGAATGGTGAATACCTGGCAGGCCTTGGGCCTGGGGTTGGCTGTAGATCTGGACACTTCTGCCAATGGCAACACCAACATCAATATAGCCCCACCCACTGTTGATGTCATTGACACTGATGATGTCACTAACTCTGCCCCCACACCCAGCTCCAAGCTCTAACCCAGATCTACTCCTAGTCCTGTTCCTTCAGCTCCACACTTTGTTATCTCTGACTCCAGCATCTGCAGTTCTTGCTATCTCAGTTGATTTTAGTTCATTTTTGAACATATTTCAATGAAAATTAGACAAAACAAATACTTTAGCCACATGCCACCAGACACAAAACAACCTTTTTAATGTATCCACTGTTTTATTGCACTGTTTGATTCCATCCCTTATGTTGCGCATTACCATTGCATGGTGTCGGTAATTATGTCACACTTTATCCCGAATAGAGCTGCATACTGCTCAGGTGTTACCTCTTTAATACCCACCGTGAATACCAATGGACTGGAATCACAGTCAGGCCTGACTGGGCGCCACAAGGGCAAAATATAAAAAGCTCACATAATCCAACCATGCGTAACCTTCACATAAAACAGGATGCATTGTCAGACATGTTTCCGATCTGTGACACCACACCACAAAAACCAATTCCAAAATTTCTAATTGTTTTCAAGGAATACTTGAGTTTTCCAAGCACGTCTCATCAAATCTACAACTAAAATATTTGAAAATTGCATGGTGACCAGAAGTCTTCCATATGTGATAAATTTCTGGAAAAAGCAAATTGTCCTCCAATGAAAATGTCTCTCAGGTATCAAATTGCTATGCATACCAGGACTGTTATCGTAAAGTATCATTTTTTAACTTTATCGTTTCTCATGTTTGCTGGAAGCAATGGTCCACATTTGTAAAAGGCAACCAGAGTGGTATTGCTATAAATAAGAGACTTTATAAGACTGTTATGTTATAAACTGTCTCCTTTTCAGTAAAAGAGAATGTCCTTGAGGGGAGAATGGTTATTGTAGTAAAACTGCAAGGAGACAAGCCTATGTGATCCAAACCAAAGCCTTTTGAAAATGAATGACTGCTTTCACAGTTTGATATAAAAGGGAAGCACAGAGACACGGGGACATGGAGAGGGAGTCCGAAACAGCTGTGCTGTGAAAAGCAGACATGAAGACTGGTTTGTGTTAGCAATTAGACCGCTTACTGGTGAGAATCAGTTCTCTGTTTGATGTGACGGGACTTGGGAGATTTCAGGGATATGGAGTCATCAGAATGGACTTGCTGCTAGAATTTGATTTGGAGAAACCCTGAAAACTGTTTAAACTGATTTTCTAAAGACAATGGAAGACCCGACTGGGTGAGGGCAGCAGAAAAGACCCTGTGGAAGGAGCATGGAGCTTAAGCTTCAAGATTATCTTTCTGTTGAAAGCACAGCAAAGTTAAAACCATGCCATAAAGTATTTTGGTAGTATCGATTGTTTGGTTGATGTGGAATTAGCTTTAATTTGGTGTAGTGGTTACAGTTAAGAGTGTTTAATTTACATTGATTTGAGTTTGTTTGTTACATTAAAATCTTGCACTTTATTTATTGCTATTGTTTACTGATGAATTCATCTCCATTTTTTAAGAAGTCGTTGATCACTTCAGGGATCGTAACTGCATGGATCTTCATATGCTGACACTCTTGTGCATCAGTCAGACATCTATAATCCAGTATTAAACTTCCAAATGTATGGCTTTGTGGTTAGCACTGCTGCCTCACAGCGCCAGGGACCTGGGTTTGATTCCAGCCTTTGGCTACTGTCTGTGTGGAGTTTGTACATTCTCCCTGTGTCTGTGTGTGTTTCTACCAGGGGCTCCGGTTTCCTCCCACAGTCCAAAGATGTGCAGGTTGGGTGGATTGGCCATGCTAAATTGCTCATTGTGTCCCTGGATGTGCAGGCTAGATGGATTAACCATGGAAATGTGGGGTCTGTATATTTAAAGGAAGATCGCATCAGCTCTAGAGAGGTTTCCTTGCCACCAACTCAATAGAACAGGTTAAAATAGAAGGCAGAAGAGTTACTCTAAGGCATTGGTGAGTGTATCACCTTTCCAATACTAACTATCTGTCCACCCAGTTTTGTTCAGGCGGTAGTGCTAAAATTGCCCGTTATGAAAACATTAATGTAAATATCTGTGTGGATCTTCCTTCTCCTAATCAACTTTCAAGGGGCTCACACGACAATATCCCTCAACTGAATGTATATTGTGCGGACAGCAGCAATTTAATGCTTTACTCTCAGTGCAGAGTCGTGCCACTGCCAACATGAACTCAAAATTAATCCCAGCGCCCATATATACAGACGAAAATTAACACTGCCTTTCACAGAGCAAATTACAGCTGAATCTAGATGAAACAATATGTTTGATCATCCACTTGCACGTCCATTAGGAGTTATAAAGGATTGTAATAGGTCTTCAAACAGTGTAATTGGTTCTGTGTACTGTGCTCCTGCGTTTAAACATGATCTTTTTTGTTCAGCACTAGCAGTCTGAGCAACACTGTAACAATGGACTGTCTAAATGCCAGATTGTCCTGAGTTAGGTTCGATAACTTTAAGAAATGTAAAGTACTGCCATTATCAGTAAGAGGCTTTCTTCAGTTAGGGCAATGAACAGAATGATAAAATTAATCATTTAAAGTAAATCTTGTTGCTTACCATTGCTGGCAATTTTTGAAATACATCGATGGCAAGCTTTTTCTACACCAGCAGACATTATTTCAATCTTCCTCTTGTCCAGTCTACCTCTGAATTAAAAACAATTTAAGAATTTTGGTTAACATTGTAAATAGTGCAGATTTCAAATTAATGCATCAAAATGTTTGATTAAAAGCTTTTAATAAATGATAGTACTCTTGCACCTGAATCAATGCTGAGGGTTACTTTGGTTGATCTTTTTCTGCCAATTTTATTCAGAAATTTATGGCTTCCATAATTTAAGTTATCTTTAGGAGGCAATTCTTAACTCTCCATGACCATGAGGGTTACATCACCAGTTTATGCTTTGCAGTATATCGGACACAGAAAAACTTTCCACCAATTGCAAATCTAAAATGATGGAGATTCTAGAAATCTGGAATAAAAATGCAAAATGCTGGAACTACTCAGCAGGTCATTTGGCATCAGTCAAGGGAGAAACAGGGTTCACATGCGGAAGGTCAAGCCCGTTGAAAATTTCCGGTCATTTCTGGGCCCCAAGCCCACAAGGGTTGGAATAAACCACACTGTCAGAATCTTCCAGAAAGAGGTCTCTGCATTCACCACCCATTAAGCATTCCCAAGGCCGCAAGCCTTAAAGGACACTCCACAGCATCAGTGAGGTGGAAACACTGCTGGAATTTGCCGAGGCAGGTAGGGGAGCACAAGGGCTCTTTGAAGTTTGGTTGATACTTGAACATCTGGACAGCTTTCCCACCTGCCCCAAGGTGCTGCCATCCTCCTGACCGAATGGGGGTGAGAGGTGTGGAGAGGGAGGTGATTCAGCAGCAGATCCTGTTAGCATTGGCCTCCAAATGGTCCATGAATTATGCCATATTGTGCAAGAAGTGTGGTCAATCACTCATAGAATCCCTACAGTGTGGAAGGAGGCAATTCAGCCCATTGAGTCCACAGCAACCCTCCAAAGAGCATCCAACCCAGAGGCACTCCCAACCTTATCCCCGTAACCGCACATTTCCAATGACTAATCCACCTAGCCTGCTACATTTGCATTCTTTGTACCATTTTATGAAAATGACAATCCTGCTATTGCTGCTATTTCTAACAATAATCCAAATGGAATGAAAATGACTCATGACTGATGTACACAAAACCAAACTTTCTTTCTCTCAATTTTTGAAAAGCTTTAATTTCTGAAGCACACAATAATGCAGAATCCCCTGCTTTGACAAAATCAACACATTGCATAATTCTCTGTGAGGTCCCCCTTTATTTGTCTGAACTCTAGCGAAAACAATCCTAACCTAGTCAATCTTTCCTCATACGTCAGACTTGCCTTCCCAGGAATCAGCCTGGTAAACCTTTGCTTCACTCCCTCGAGAGCAAGAGCATCCTTCCTCAGAAAAGGAGACCAAAACTGCACACAATGTTCTAAGTATGGTCTCACCTAGGCCCTGTATAACTGCAACAACACATCCCTGCTCCTGTACTCAAAACGTCTCGCAATGAAGGCCAATATACCATTTGCCTTCTTTACCACATGCTTACCTTCAGCGACTGATGCAAAAGGACACCCAGGTCCTGCTGCACATCCCCCGGTCTCAATTTACAGCCATTCAGGTAGTAATCTGCCTTCTTGTTTTTGCTTCCAAAGTGAATAACCTCACATTTATTCAAATTATTTATTCAAAATATTATTCAAATTATATTGCATCTGCCATTGATTTGCCCACTCACCCAACCTGTTGAGATCATGCTGAAGGATCTCTGCATCCTCGTTGCAGTTCACCCTGCCACCCAATTTAGTATCATCTGCAAACTTTGAGATGTTACTTTTTGTTCCATCATCCAAATCATTAATATATGCAGTAAAAAGCTGGGGTCCCAGCACCGATCCCTGTGTCACGGCACTAGTTACTGCCTGCCAATTTGAAAAGGTCCCATTAATTCCTACACTTTGTTTCCTATGGACTGAGTGGCCTGCTGTTATATTTGTATTTTACAGAATAGAATCCCCACAGCATGGAAATGGACTAATTGGCCTAACAAGTCCACAACAACCCTCTGAAAAGCATCCCACCTAGACCCATCCCCCCTACCCTATCCCTACATTCCCCATGGCTAACACACCTAACCTACACATCCCTGAACACGATGGGTAATTTAACATGGCCAATCCACCCAACTGAAACACCCAGCAGACACCCACTCAGACACAGAGAGAATGTGCAAAGTCCACACAGACAGTCTCCAAGGCTGGGATTGAACCCAGGTGCTGTGAGGCAGCAGTGCTAACCATTGAGCCACTGTGCCGCCCAACAGAACACAATGCAGAGCTAACTGGCCTGTTGATTCCTGCCTTCTGTCTCCATCCCTTTTCAAGTTATTTTTTTTCCAATTTGACAAATCTGCTGTGAATCTAGGAAACTTTGGAAAATTAAAAATAATATCTTAGCTATCTCACTAGCTACTTCTTTCAAGATGCTGGTATAATGTCCATCAGGACTTGAAGACTTGTCAGCCCGAAACTCCAAAAATTTACAAAGTACAACTTTCCTAGTGATTGTAATTTTATCAAGTTCCTCCCCAGTTTCCACTTCCTCATTACAGCTAATTCTGGGCTGTTGCCTCCATCCTCTAAAGTGAAAACTGATACAAAATACTAGTTTAATTCTTCAGTCACCTCCGTATTTTTATTACTAATTCCTCAGGCTCACTTGCTATGAGGCCCACACTCACTTTGTTGATATAATTTTAAATAATCAAAGAAACTCATCATCTGTTTTCATACGATTTTCTCTCATAATTTTAATTCTTCCATTCTTATTAATCTATCCATTGCTCTTTGCTTTATTCCATCCAATCTTCTGACCTGTCACCCATTGCTGTGTAATTAAAAGCTTTTTCTTTAAGTGTGATAATACATTTAGCTTGTTTAGTTAACTACAGATAGTAGATCCTCCTCTTGGAATTATTCTTTCCTTTTGGAAATTAATGATTAACATTTTTTTAGAAAATCACACACAGATTTATTACCTGTCCCTAGTTGCCTTTGAGAAGATAGTGAGCTATCTCCTTGAATCACTGCAGTCCATTTGCTGTAGGTCGACTGACAACACCACTAGAGGTGGAGTTCCTGGATTTTGACCCAATGACACGGAAGGAACGGTCATGTATTTCCAAGTCAGAATGTTGAGTGGCTTGGAGGGGAACTTGGTGTCCTGCTACTCTTGTCCTTCAGATGGGAATGGTTGTGGGTTTGGAAGGTACTGTCTAAAGAGTGTTGGTGAATTTCTGGAGTGGATTTTATAAATTCTATACACTGTTGCTACTGAATGTCAGCGGTGCATGAAGTGAGCATTTGTGAATGTGCTGCCAGTCATGTGAACTGCTTTACCCTGGATGGTGCCAAGCTCCATGAGTGTTGTTGGAGCCGCACTCTTCCAGGAAAGTGGGGATTATTCCATCACAATCCTGACTTGTGTCTTGTAGATGGTGGACAGGCTTTGGGGGAGTTAAGAGTTGAGTTACTCACTGCAAGATTCCTAGCCTTTGACCTGGCCTTGTAGCCAGACTATTTATGTGGTTAGCCAAGTTGAGTTTCTGGTCAATGGTAAACCCTAGATGTTGATACAGGGCAATGGCCTGTTGTATTATTGCTGAACTGTTAACCCAGAAATCTAGCAATGTCCTGGGGACCCAGTTTGAATCCCACCGCAGTAAATGGTGGAATTTGTATTCAATAAATATCTGGACCTAAGAGACTAAAGATGATCATTAATCCATTGTTGATTGTTGAAAAACATGTCACTAATGTCCTTTAGGGAAGGAAATCTTCTGTCATTACCCGGTCTGGCCTACATGTGACTCTAGACCTACAGTGATGTGGCTGACTCTTAACTGCCCTCTGGGCAATTAGGGATGGGCAATAAATGCTGCCAGGCCAGCGATGCCCTCATATCGCGGAGGAATAGAGGGGATATTGATAGTGGGGGATTCAGTGATGGCAATGCTGTTGAATGCCAAGGAGTGATGATTAGATTCTCTTGTTAGAGATGGTCATTGCCTGGCACTTGTGTGGCATGACTGTTACTTGCCACTTGCATATTCTCCAGGTCTTGTTGCATTTGGGTATGGATCACTTCAGTTTCTAAGGAGTTGCAAATGGTGCTGATCATATCCCCATTTCTGACGTTATGATAGCGGGAAGGACAGTGATATAACAACTGAAGATTGTTGGACCGAGGTCACTATCTTGAGGAACTCCTGCAGAGATTTCCTGGAGCTGAGATGATTGACCTCCAACAACCACAGTCATCTTCCTTTGTGCCAGGTATGACTGCAGCTGGTGGTTATTTTTTTCCTGACTCCGTTAGTTCCATTTTACTAGAGTTACTTGATGTTGCACTTGATTGTATATGGCCTTGATGTCAAGGGTCATTACTCTCACATCATCTCTGAAATTCAGTTCTTTTATCCACGTCTGAACCAAAGCTATAATGAAGTCAGTAGATGAGTAGCCCTGGAGAAACTCAAACTGAGCATATAATTACTAAACAAATGATGGGTCATAGCACTGTTGATGCCATCTTCCATCACTTTGCTAATGATTTAGAGTAAACTGAAGGAGCAGTAATTAGCTGTGTTAGATTTGTCCTGCCTTTTGACAGGATATACTGGTGCAATTATCCCCATGGTTGGGCAGGTGCTAATTTTCTAGCTTTACTGGAACAGCTGAGCTAGAGACATGCAAGTTCTGCAGTACAAGTCTTCAGTACTATTGTAGGAATGTTGTCAAGGCCTGTGTCTCCAACCATTTCTTGATATCATGTGGAGTAAATCAAATTGGCTGAAGACTTACATCTGTGATGCTGGGGACCACTGGTGGATCAGCAGGCTTCCCGGTGTCTGGAGTCAATGTTGAGGACTTCCAGAGCACCTCCCTCCCAACTATACACCCCACTTCCATCAGATCTTCTGCGCCTCTCTTGCCCTTTGGACAGGAAATGCCCAGAGGGGTGATGGTTTTGACTGGAACATTGTAAGGTATGATTCTGTGAATATGTCGGTGTCAGGCTGTTGCTTTCCCTATTTTGGCACTAGACCCCAGATCATAGCATGGAGGACTCAGCAGGGTTAGCAAGATTGTGTGTGCTGCTATTGTTTCCAGTGCTTAGGTTAACGTAGTGGTCCATCTTGTGTCATTTCTTTTCTCCTTTTCAGCAGTTGATACAACTGACTGGCTTACAAGGGCCCTTTCACGGGGCAGTGAAGAGAAAACCACATTGCTGTGGGTCTGCAGTCACATGTAGGCCAGACCAAGTAAGGACAGAAGTTTCATTCCCTAAAGGACATTAGTGAACCTGATGCATTTTTATGACAATCAACAGTGGTTTCATGGTCATCATTGGTCTTTCAGTTCCAGATTTTTGTGTTATTGAATTCAAATTCCCCTACTTACCATTCAAACCCAGGTCCCCAGAACATTACCCGAGCCCCTGGATTACTAGCCCAGCGACAATACTATTAGAGTCATTATAGTGACTCACTGGTGTTAATGGTAAAGTTACAGTGAACTTTAGAGTTGGGTAGTAGAGCAAGTCACTTAAGTTATAACTGCCTCTTTCATCCTGTAAAATGTGCGCTACCATGAGGAGTTAAATAGTGCAAGTTGCCAGGAAACTGTGGGCCATTTCAATGCTAGTGAGTGAATCAGTAAACTTGAAATAATAAATTTATGAAAATGTTTCTCTGATGACCAGTGTAGTGAGTTTAAGTTAACTAAGCCATGTAAATGTACGAGAAACAACTGTTACGTAAAGCCTGTTTGTATTAGGACTGCTCTGAAATGAGGATGAATGTGGGTCTTCCATGGAGAGGCAGTGGTGAGTATATAGAATTGTACTAAACTTCAATTTCTTGAATGAAGAAATTTTCTTTAGTTTTTTTTGGTTTAGTTCTAGAGTTTTTTTTCAGTTTTGCTTTGAAGCATGGCCATTTAAGTCCAGTTGCAAAATCAGCAGCAATTAAATTTCATGCCCTGAACTAGATTGATATAAATGTTGTGAGGATAGATTTGAACTATTTTTTGAAATGTTAGCTTGAGATGATGAGCCAAACAACATTCAAAGTAACATCCACTGGATGACTTATTCAGTAAAGTACATGACAGTAATTATTGTGAATCAAATAGTTGTTGGTAGTACAGAACTTGAATATCATTGAAAAAAAACTCATGCTGTTGAGTCTTTTTCACTTGCAAGAATGGCACATTTTTAAGGAAACAATAATGTATACTGCATGAGAAAAGAGTGCTGTTTGGTTGGTAAAGTTAGACAAAGGAGACCCAGTGGACATGATCTATTTAGATTTCCAGAAGGCCTTTGACAAGGTGCCACACAGGAAGCTACAAATAAAATAAAAGCCCACGGTGTTAGGGGCAAGGTACGAGCATGGATAGAGGATTGGCTGACTGGCAGATGGTGGAGAGTAGGGATAAAGTGGTCTTTTTCAGGATGGCAGCTGGTGACTAGTGACTAGAGTTCAGTGTTGGGACCACAACTACTCACATTATACATTAATGATCTAGACAAAGGAACTGAGGACATTGTTGTAGATGAGTTTGCAGATGACATAAAGAGAGATGGAGGGATAGGTAGTGTTGAGGAGGCAGAAGGCTGCAGAAGGACTTGGACAGCCTAGGAGAGTGGGCAAAGAACTGTTTGAACATGTGAGGTAATGCACTTTGGTAAGAAGAATAGAAGGTTGGAATATTTTCTAAATGAAGAAAAACTTTGGAAATCTGAGGCACAAAGGGACTTAGGAGTCCTAGTTCAGACTCCTCATAAGGTTAACATTCAGGTTCAGATGGCAGTTAGGAAGGCAAACACTATGTTAGCATTCATTTCAAGAGGGTTAGAATACTAAAGCAGGGATGTACTGCTGAGGCTGTATAAGTCTCTAGTCAGACTGCATCTGGAATATTATGAGCAGTTTTGGGGCCCATATCTAAGGAAGGATGTGCTGGCATTGGAGGAGGTTCACAAGAGCTTCACAAGGCTGATTTGGTGTATAAAGAGCTTGTCAAATGAGGATAGGTTGAGCACTCTGGATCTGTACTCGATGGAGTTTAGAGGAGTGAGGGGGGATCTGTTTGAAACTTACAAAATACCTAGACATGTGGGTAAAATGGATATGGAGAAGACACTTCCATTTGTAGGAGGGACTAGGACCCAAGGGCACAGCCTCGGAGTGAAGGGAACGACCCTTAAGGGGTTAAAGGGAGAAGGCATTGAGAAACACATCAACCACGATCGAATGACAGAGCACACTCCATGGGCTAAATTGCCTAATTCAACTCCTATACCTAATGGTCTTTGGTTTTATGGCAAATTGACCGTGATTGATCAAGATATAACCATGGAGAATGCATAGGAGCTATTGTTGATCTTCCTCCCTCCCCTCCACTCCCTCTTCCCAGATCCTCCCACCTTTAAACCTGTACAGCACGGATCCCAGGCCCAGTCCCGATCTCTTCATCACACCCAGTCCCGATCTCCCCTCCACCATCACCTCCCCTTCACCCTGGCTGCTGTTCCCTACAATCTGTGCATGTGTGACTAAAGCAGCACATAGCACGCATGTGTTGGCGTCAGCAAACGCAACCATTACTTAATTCCAAAAAGTTCAACGCCTCAAATATGTTCCTTTTTCCCTGCAGAGGACTGGTCCCTGCATTGGAATATGAGTAACTTATATGCAGGGATTTGATTCATTTCCAAAAGCTACAGTGACACCATATATTATATATATATATATGAAATCCAGTATCAGTAAATGTGCTAATTTAATTGTTATTTATTTGCTTATTTTACCGTTGTTTACTCAAATTCGCTTCATAATTGAATCTAAAATGGACATCAGTTTGTGATACTCCCTTGCTTGTCAACGTTGGTGGCAAAAGTTTGTATAGAAAACACATAAGTAGTAGAGTTTTCTGGGACAGAAAGAGGTTCTTAGGCCCATCTTGTCTGAACTGGTCATCAAGTATCTACCTACTGGAATCCCATTTCACAGCACTTGGCCCATCGCCTTGTATGCTGTGACTTTTCAAGTATTATCTAAGTACTTTTTAAATGTTGTGATGGTTCCTATACCTACCGTCCTTTCCAGTTCTGAAGAGGAGTCAAAACAGACTTGAAATGTTAACTCAGTTACCGCAGATGCTGCCAGACCTGCTGAGTTTTTCCAGCATTCTCTGGGTCTGTTTCAGAATTCCAGATACCTCACACCCTTCGAGTGAAAAACATTTTCATTAAATCCTCTCTCGACCTCCAGTCCCTTACTTTTCAACCTGTGTCCCTTGGCTGTTGATCCCTCAACCTTCTCGAAAGAAAACAATCCCAGCCTATTTTGTCTCTCTTGATAGCTAAATCACTTCAGCCCAGACAACATCTTGATGAACCACCTGTCTACACTCTCTAGTACAATCACATCCTTCCTGTAGTGTGGCAACCAGTATGCTAGCTGTGATCTAGCCAGCATTATAATTCGGTGCCATAAGGACCTCACTGCTCTTGCATTTAATGCCTTGTCTAATACCAGCCGGTATCCCAAATGCCTTCTTAACCACCCTGTCCACTTGCCCTGTTGCTTTCAATTTCCAGGAGCCAGAGTAATAGGTGGGGATGTTGGGTGCAATTTTCCCTCACTGGAGGTGGTGAGAGAGAAGATGAGGAAGGGAAATAACTGGGTGAGTTAACCCTGGAGTAAGGATTGTTCTCCCTTCTCATCACTTCACCAATTAAGCGCAGAGCAAAAAGGTCCATTAGGGACTTCCTCGATCTGTCCGTCATTTAGGGTCCTTAAGAGTTCAATTAATGACTGAATAAGGGCCTGAACTGCCCGCCCCCAACCCCCACCACTTCCAGATTACTTGGCTTGCCAGGTGGGAAAAGTGGCTAGTTTGTCAACTAGGTAACCATGGTGACCTGACTACCAGGCTGAGAAGAGCACAATTCACCCCAGTCTTGGGGCAATTCAAGGACAGATGGGAATCAAGAGCATTGCCTCTGAAAGCCACACACCTTCCTTCATCATTAAGCTCCTCGACCTCACTACTCCCCATTCTTGCGACCCCCTTGCTCCATTGGACCCTAAGCTGAGCTCCATATCCTCTCCATCGCCATGACCACCTACCTCCATTTCTAGTCCATTGCCACTCTCTGCTTCAGAAACACTGCTCCATGTTCCTATTAACTCTACAATCGACTATTCCATTGCTCTTTTGACTGGGATTCCCGTTTTGCATCCTTGAAAATCTTGAGCTCATCCAAAGCACGCTACCAGTGTCTGCCTTTCCATCGATTCCTGTTCACAGGCAGATCAATATTTGCTGCAGATACATTCCATTTTTAAGTACTATTTTTATGTTCAAATCCCTCTGCGGCCTCGCTGCTTCTCAGCTCTGAATGTTCTTCTAGCCCACCTGTTCCCTGAGATCTCTATGTACTTTAAATTCTGGAATCTCTTGTGTCCTCAACTTTTCTCTGTAGGGCTGCATAAGCTGCTCTCATTCTGTAGTGAAGGGTGACAATGGAAAGTGTAGACCAAGGCAACTAGAGTCCAAGTTACGTAAATGGACTTTCTGAAAATTGGACATCACCTATGAATGACTAGAAACCTATTCTCAGAAGAAGTCCTGTGAGAACAAGCCTTTAATTTAGATGGGGAATAGCTGTGCTCTTTAAAAGCTTCCCAACCTGACAGTTTCACAGAATAATCGCTCCCATTGTGTTTTTGCTTTATCAACTGGTGTTTTTCAGACAGCTCAGTGCTCCATACGAACTGGCTATCCACATATTTCAGTGACAGACTGGATGTCTTCACAGGGGTCTCCTGCGTGCCTCCCAGTATGTGTTCTGGTAAAACAAGGATCATGTCAGATTTACGAGACACCCCCCTAGAAAGCTTTTAGAGATCATAACCAACCCCCCCTACCTGTGCCCGATACACTCCCTCCTTGCCAGTTAAAATTAAAGTTTCAAGCTTGATGACTTTTCATCAGGACTTTCAACTGGGATCGCAGAGTTCCTGGCTGCAACAAATGGGGTTGGAGTTGGGACAGTAGCAAAGCTACAAACTCGTGTGCAAGGTCAGCCCCACTGACAGATTCCCACCCGGAATGAATCATAGAATCCATAGTGTAGAAGCAGGCCACTAGACCCATCCAGTCCACACTGACCCTCCGAAGAGCATTCCACCCAGACCCACTCCTCCTACCCTATCCCCATAACCCTGCAGTTTCCATGGCTGATCCATCTAGCCTGCACATCCCTGGAGACTATGGGTAATTTAGCACGGCCAATCCATCTAATCTGCACATCTTTGCAGTGTGGGAGGATACCGGAGCAATCCCATGCAGACAGGGGGATAATGTGTGATTCACAACAGTGGCACAGTGGCACGGTGGCTCAGTGGTTAGCGTTGCTGTCTCACTGCACCGGGGACCCAGGTTCAATTCCACCCTCAGGCAGCTGTCTGTGTGGAGTTTGCACATTCTCCCCACATCTGAGCAGGTTTCTCCAGATGCTCTGGTTTCCTCTCGCAGTCCAAAAATGTGCAGCTTATGTAGATTGGCCATGCTAAATTATCCAGAAGATAGTCATACTATTTTGATTTATATATTTCTCAAAAATAAGTCTCTTCCTGTAATTGTACCCAATTCCCTTAAATGTTTTGATGTTTGTCCTTCTGTCATGGTGCTCCTCTCTCTGCCTCTGTCTCTTTTCCTCATCTTTCCATTAGTGATTGACAACTAAACTTGGAGTCTTTGCTTTTGTTCACACATGGTCAAAGATTGGCAACTGACCCAAGCAAAAATTGGCCATGCGTTGGCAGAAATGAAACACATCTGAGATGTTTTGCAACACAATATATGAGAATAACAACAGAAAGTCCTGGAAATACTCAGCAGGTCAGGCAGCATCTGTGAAGAGAGAAACAGAATTAAGTCTTCAAGTCAAATGTGACCCTTCAATAGATGTCTTCAATTCTGGACAGTTTGTATTTGATTCAATTCTAAACCACATTTAAACAATGACAGTTAACTGTCAGTCTTCATCAAGTGGGGCATTCTCCATGAAAATGCCTCTAACAATCTGAGTCGACTTGACAACCAATTCACCTCTCATATAGAATAAATTTTCTGATGAAGGGTCATACCAGACTCGAAATTTTAACCCTATTTCTGTCCATAGATGCTGTCAAACCTGCTGAGTTTCTCCTGTATTTCTGTCTTTAGTTTAAATGCTCTTTTCTCTTGAGAATTGTCCTGATGAGTGCCAGATGAAAATCTTGGACAAAGTTTTTCTTTCTTTCATTTCTGTACTACCAAATTCCTATCCTGCTGGTCCTTTATATATGTTTCCACATAATTACAAACAAGCAGGTCTTGCTTACCCTGAATCCCATTGAGTTTTACATTCATAACTTTTTTTTATTTTTCTACCTTTAATTTATGAATTGATGACTGGGAGCTTCCTAAATTCCCTATTTAGCAGGTGTAATTTTCTACTTGATATGCCTTTGTCCTTCTCTAGAAAGTAATGGATGACCTGAAAGATCTAAGCAGACCACAGCTGAGGTCAGTTAGGCTACTTCATTTATGACCCTGCCAAAGGGTCTCCTGTGATGTAGTGGTAGTGTCCCTACCTCTAGGCCAGAAGAGCCAGGTTCAAGTCGCACCTGCTCCAGAGCTGCGTCCTAACACGTCTGAACAGGTTGATTGGAGAATATCTGCAGTCGTGCAGCTAAGGGCTCTTTGGTGTAGTGATTATGTCCCCACCTCTAATTTAGAAAGGCTGGGTTCAAGTCCCACCTGTCCCATAAGAGTGTAACATCTCTCAACAGATTGCTTAGAAGGTATGTACTGCCCTAGGACTGATCATAGTTACTTTGGGTTGTCAGCTTATCTGAACCAACTTCAAAAACAGAAACGCAGTACCACAGCAGTCCAAACAAGTCAGTCAGATGGACCATTACCAACCTTATTCCCCTGCGGACGCTGACTGACCGATATGGCATTTCTAAATTTTTGTTTCAGTTTTTTGGCGCATAGTTTTTTTTTCATAATCTCTTCAGCTTCTCCTCCATTAACAATCAGTGTCGCCAGCAGCTATAACATGCAGTTCATCAAGTATTAAGGCATTTCTAACCCAATTGTCTTAATGATCGCGCAAAAACTGGTGTTACATCAGTTACATTAGAGCCAATGTTCTGATCGATTTGCCGCTTAACACAAGCTTTCGATGTATGAAGGGTACAGCTGGAAAAGCTTTTAAAGTCAGTGAGGTTTTTAAAACCAGTCAGGTTTAGGAGGTGGTTTGCGGTAATATACCCCAGCTAACTCTCATTTTAAAAAATTGGGACTTTGTTGCCTTCACAACTGAGATTTCGGGGAGAGGTTGTAGGCTGTGTGTTCCGGTCTGAAGGGATATGCCACGTAAAACAAACTATTCTGAAGGGACCATAGCTAAAGCAAAAACAAGTAATTCTACCTCCTTGGCAGAGCTTACGGTATGGAATTCCTTCCCCATTGGCACATAAGTGACATCAATTATACAAGGATACAAGATATTTCCTCACCAATATCAGAAGTTGACTGAATGAACTCTGGCCAAACTACAAGCAGGTGCAGAAACACCGACGCTAGGGTGACTGATACCTTCCAATCCTCACTGCAGCTTACTGCGGAAGATCTCTGACCTCAACATCCAGAAATTCTTCCAATCTTTTTCTGCTTCGTTACATGGACTGACATCTTTACGAAGCTAATAAAAGCACAGTGCTTTCTTTCGAAAATAATGGTGAATCAGGTCATGGCCGCTGGCGATCTTTGGATTTGCAACGATGAGAACACAAGTACAAGAAGCAAGAGATGGGTGAGTGCGAAAGCCAACGCTGCAAGATAAGCTGGAACATCTTTGAACCCTGCCTCTTATTTGGATGTACTGGTGCTTAAAACCAAATGGACACTTCGTGTTACCGCCAGAATACAAAGAGATGGGTTTTCTTTTAGAAGTTACTTGAGGTAGAAATAGTGGTTCGATAAGCGATCCGAAATACAATAGTTACGGGAATTAGAATGCTTACCTGAATTATGTTGAGCCGATGGATCCCAGTTTAAGCCGCTAGCAAAACACACCGGGTGTTAGAAATCCACAGTCCACAGTAAGTCACTAGGGGGGCGACTTTGCTGCAGATGCTCCGATTTCAGGCACAGACTCGCTCAAGAACTTGCACCTATCTGTTCAGGTGGTAGAGGTTCCCCTCTAGTCTTTCAGAGCTTGCATTGTTTCCAGCCCGACTGCTGCTCCCCACCACCCCGCTAAATGTTGTTGGATTCTTAACCAGGCTGCAATGTTGCAAAAAAATGCCGCTGTTGATAAAGAGCTGTCGATGCAAACACTGGAGCTGGGTTGTGTAGTGTCAATAACACTGCTCTCTTCAATCAATAGCTACAACCACACCATGAGGGGGCACCGTGGGGGAACAGAACCTTAAACAGTTTCTGTTTTGGCACCAGGATGTCTTCCTTTTATATTTTTGGTTTTATGGTCAGAAACACTATCGAACGTATGTAAACGCTGAATCCCCGCACGCCCACAAATGTTTGTTAATGGTGTAGGAGTAATCATCTGGACACCTTAGCCATTAAAATGAAATGTCTGTTCAGATAGTTAGTTGCTAAAAGCAAATGCAGAAAAATTGCAGGGTGCCTCAACCTTGACTGAAGAACGACTGGGTTTGTACAATTTTACACAATGCGCAATACGTTTGATATATGTCTTGCATCTTACCCGGAACTGTCTGGCAACTTCATGTCTGTACTCCACACTGAACATTTTGGCTAATTTGTTTAAACTGTGGATTTTTCCATCTCGACTGAGGAAATTGGGTGATTTTCTTACCTGGGTTTTTTTTTTAAAGAGAGGAAACGCGTTGTACATCCCCGAGTGTCTCAGAGATAAACTGGTGTACATCAAATAAAACTAATTCCTTTGAACTGCAGTTATTGTCAATATGAGTTATGCTGTTAAAGGCAAAGACAAAAATGTCTCTGGAACATTTCACAGTTGTGATGAGGTTAGCACAGCAGTGTTATATACATGTGGCATGATCCCACAAACAACAACTTGATGAAAGTCAGGTGCTTTGTTTTCTGGTGGATAGATAAATATTACCCCGAACACCAGAGAATCTCACCCGAATGGCAGCAGTTCCACCCGCGCAGCACTCCCTCTGTGCTGCACTGAAATGGCATCTTGGTTGATGTCCAGGACCCTCTGGAGTGAGGGTTAAAATAAATTTCTGATACCAGGATGAAAGTACTCAGGCAAGCAGGCTAGTGAGTAAATCCATGTTTATTGTGTTGGTTTACATGGATATTTGGGGAACTCCCTGGTTGCTTTGAAAGGTACCCTGTGATATTTAATGACGACTTAAACTGCCAGAAATAACATTTTATGTTTCATCAAAATAATAGTATCTATAAGAATGCAATATATTAGATGGTTATATTATGCCCTTAACCCTCTAATTCCCAGGCCTCACCCCACCAGTCTTCCAATGAATGCAAACAAGTAGAATTTGACACTGTAGTAACATTTTAGTAATTGTAGAACATGGCACCTGATCACCACACTATGCTATATGATGAGCTGTGCATCACTGTACCATGAGCCGTGTTTAGTTACACACATAAGCATAATTCCATTTATCATCAGTATACATGTTAATATGCACTATGCATGGTGACAATATTTACTTTCTCATAACATCAGAAATGTTCTCAAGGAAGTTTAAGTCTGACAAAGCTCAGACTGATGACATTTTAGGCATGATTTCACATCGCACTGCATAATTTGTTTTTACTCACTCACGGGACATGGGTATCGCTGGCTGGCCAGCATATTGCCCATCCCTAGTTGCCATTAAGAAGGTGGTGGTGAGCTGCCTTCTTGAACCATGGCAGTCCATCTACTGTAGGTAGACTCACAATGCAACAATACTCCATAGAGTTTCAAGTCTGAGCAGCGTGAAACAGTTACACAGCACATCATTTTCTTGTCAAACTACACAGTAATTGCACACAAACCTGCCACTGACAGTGACGTGACATCCTGATTCAAAAGTTAATCAAGCAAAAGTGAAAGAGGCACTTTGCATCTGCTAATTCAGTGAAAATGGATATTAACCAAATAATTCAGGAAGTTATGTAATGGCCCTCTCCCCATGTGAAATTTATTCATCTAACACTAGCTTTCCTCTGAGGGCAATTAAATGAGAATTTTGAGAAGCTCATCTGCTCAAAGTGATCATATTTTGTTTAGTGTCTGTCATGATCTAAAGTATGATAATGAGCTAGTGGACTGAATTCATTATCTATCTGCATATGATTTCTTTGTGCGCAGTACCTCTACTTTTCATACAATTAAATGTAAAAGGGAAAGACTTTCTAAAATCATTTTCATGCTATGATGCTTGGATATCATCCAACATTAATACTCATGCTCTGCACAAAATGTGACGATGGGTAAGATTTTAACTGATTCCGAAATCATCTGTGGACATACAGTTTAAACAATGCAACAGTCACTGAATATTTGTCCAACAATTTTCACAGTCCCTGCTTGAAGATACATAAATTTGACTTTGATCAAATAGTAACAAAAGGTAAAAGCAAAACACTGCAGATGCTGGAAATTTGGAACAAACCAGAACATGCTGATGAAACTCAGCAGGTCAGAAGACAAGTCATAGCAGATTCAAAGCTTTGAGATAGTAAGAACTGTTGATGCTAAAGATTCTGAAAAAGGGTCAGCTTTTCTGCTCTTCTGATGCTGCCGGGCCTGTTGTGTTCCTCCAGACTCAAAGCTTTAACTCTTTTTTTCTCTAATCAGATGCTGCCAGCCTTGCTAAGTTTCTCCAGCATCCTCTGCGTTTGCAGCGAAAAGTGTCTTTGAAGTGAAAAATGTAAGTCAGTTTGTGCAGTTGTTTGTTAGCTCGCCGAGCCGGTTGTTCTGTAGTGTATAGATGTTCTAGGCAACATCCTCAGTGCAACCTCTAATCGAAGTGTTGGCATTCTGCTTCCTTCTAGATTTATACGATCCTCTGGTGTGATGGCCTTGTTGCTTCCAATTCTGTTGTTTTAGCAGCGGTCTCTATACAGGGTCTATTTCTACGTGTTTGCTAATGGAGTCCCATGTTGAGAAGTAGGCTTCCAGAAATTCCCTTGCATGTCTGGTGTTCGCTTGTCCTAGTATGGTCACTTCATCCCAGTCGAACTGATGGCCCTTTAGAGTCAGTTTCTGATTTCATAGTCAGCGGCACAGCAGTGCTACTTGCTGCAGATTCAAAGAGGTTGTCTACAAAGATCTAATGATCTCATTGGCATGGATGTGACCTTTCCCAACATTTGCTTGAATCTGCTACAAGGTAAAATAGGCTGGTAGGTATCCAGCAATAGTAGTGTCAATAAGTGGGGTAAGCGATCAGTTATTTTAAAGTATTCTCAGAGACAGCAAACCCAGAAGCAAAATGCACTGAATTTTTCACTTTGATTAAAATTTTCCTAAGAGTGAAATAAATGATTGGATTATACATACAGTAATAAGGTAAAAGTTGAAATATTGTAAATAACATTTTAAATATATTTTTAAATTATGCAAACTTTTTTTAATCACAATGGAGAAATTTGACAATCCATAAATATAAAATTTTCAGGGCTAGTGAATGTTTTTTGCATAGATGATGTGTGCATTAAAAATCTAGTTACACCTCATTCAACAAAGTGTAACTTCTTCAAGGATTTTACAGCGACGAATGGGGCAGGGTCTAGAGTCCTCCCCCACAGGGAATTTGTTGGCCCATTCAAGGGCTTATTTTGTTGCGGCTGGTTATAACCCAGGGGTTGATGGGGGGTCTCCATGTGGGAAGAATAGCAATAAAACTCTGGTGTGCTGGCTTACAGACTCCCAAGTGACTCCCTCGTTTAAAAGCACTAAGTCTCCAAATAAGGGACACATTAATGGAAATAGGAGGTTCAGTGTCTTTGAGAGACACACCCCTGCTCTTGCTACTGAGCCTCTGAACGGTTGGAATCTCAGCGAGTGGGAAAGCTGCCCCTGGGCTTCTTGACCCCAGAAGAAGACTTGCCACTGGCTTGACAAGTGCCTTAGAGGCAGAAGAGCAGAAGTCCTTCTCAAATGAGCTGACAGAGCTATCTCACTGGCTGTCTAGCTCACAGTTCGGATCCTAATCCCAGTTCCTCCACAACATTTATCGCTGAAAATGTAAGAAGGCAGTTTTTGTTTGTCCGCTCAGCGATTATTACTTGTTTATCGACTAAGGACATTTATTGGCTGCACTCATGGACAAGTACAAAATCACTGACAGTAGCTTCTGGAATTTCGTGAATAACTGCACATGTACAGTCTCCAGGATCTGCTGTCAGTTTCAGAGAAATAATGACAGTGAATATTAATTGTCATTTCACAGCGATAAAACAGGAATCTGGATAGATGATTAGAAGTGCAGAGATTTTTATACTATTTTTATATTGTGGGTTTGTTCCCATAAAGCAGAAAATAGAATGATTATCAGGCATAATGTCCATGGGAAGAGAGAACTAAAAGTCGTGGGACTCAAATTTCTTTCTGGTCAGCACCTTGGACAGTTTTCTTCGCATTGTGCATTTGAAACCAACAGCACATAACAGCATACAGAAAACAAAACCTCAAATCATTGGCTTTACTGAGACATTAGCAGAATAAAAGACACAATTCAGGAAACAGTTGTCCATGACATGTAATGTATAACTCCAGGATTATGCTGTTTATAGGGAACAGTTCCTGAGATGAGTCTTCTGCATGTATGACCGTGAGCTGGAGTGGACATGCATTCTGTAGTTCAGAACAGAGGTTTCAGGTTTGTTTGCAATTCCTGGTCTTTTTTTGAAACTCAGTCCTCAGCTTGGATGTTGGCAAGATTGTAATGTCGGACAATGAGCCATAAATGACAAGTTGTCACTTCCTGGCCTGACTTCCCGGCTAGGAAAATTGGGAATGAATGAACCATTTCTTCAAGATGAATTGACCATTTAAAAATATTATATAATGTCAAGGAACATCCATATGTAAATGGAAACCAGGGTATTGTTGATCTGGTTTAGGAATTGTGGAAATAATCTGTAGAAGAGAGATAATTTATTCATTTAACGAAGATGTGCAGCATGATCCAAAGCTATTGCAAATGCTATCGCATTTAACAAAATCACAGAGAAATTTGGGAGAACTGACAAGAAGCTTACAGAATGATCCTTTGATGCAATTTGAAGCACGTCATTAGTCATCCTGTCACTTACGTTTTCCTAGCTGTCACAATATATAGTTTTGCACTATGGAGTTTGTCATCATTCTTCGCCTGCTCCACAAGCACATGGAAGTAGTAGTAATGACAAATGGCTCCGCCACTGACCTATTTCCCTGTTCAGATTGGTGTCAAGCAGGGCTGTGTCAACGCCCCAACACAGTTCTCGATCTACCTCGCTACAATGCTTCACCTCGCTGCCGACAAGTTTCCCCCTGGAGTGGAGCTAACTTACAGAATCTGTGGGAAATAATTCATCCTCTGCCACCTTCAAGCCAAAACCAAAGTCACCCCAACCAGAATCATCGAGCTGCAGTACACAGATGATGCTTGTGTATATGCAATCTCCAAGGATGTATTCCAGACCATTATCAATACCTTTGCGGAGGCACATGAGAGCACGGGTGTCACCCTGAACACCAGCAAGACAAAGGTTTTTCACCAACCTGGCTGGCATTGTGGAGCAAACTCCTGATCATCAAGGTCCTTGGGGAGGCCTTAGAAAATGTTAACTATTTACGATACTTCAGAAGTGTCCTGTTGGCCAAAGCAGCTATTGATGAAGAGATCCAGCACAGCATCCAGCTAGCGCAACTTTTGGCCACCTGAGGAAAAGAGTGTTCAAGAACAACAACATCAGATCCGACACCGAGATCACAGTTTACAGAGCTGTTGTGCTTCCAGCCCTCCTATATGGCTCTGAGATGTGGACTATCTACAGCAGACACCTCAAGGCACTGGAGCAGTATCACCAATACTACCTGTGCAAGGCCCTGCAAATCTGCTGGGAAGAAAGATGCGCCAACACAAGGCGTCTTTGACCAGGCCAACATCGTCAGCATCAAGGCAGTGACCGTCCTTGATCGGCTGCAACAGGCTAGGCACATCAGCCACATGACCGACACGAGACTTCCCAAGCAGGTGCTGTACTCCCAGCTTCGAAACGGCAGGCAAACCCCAGGTGAAGAGAGGAAATACTTTTGTAATACCCTCAAGGCCTCACTAGCAAAGTGTAACATTCCCACAGACACCTGGGAATGATTAGCCCAAAGTGGAGGAGGAGCATCTGGGAAAGTGTCGAGCATCTCAAGATTTGTCATTTGGAAAAAATGGAAGCCAGGTGTAAACAGCAAAAGGAGCGCACTCGCACACAGATGCCCCAACCACCCTTTCCCATGACCACCATCCGCGCCAAGTGTAACAAGGCCTGCAGTAGCTGTATTGGTCTGTACAGTCACCTACAGACTCACCTTGAGAGTGGAAGAGAGTCATCCTCATCTGCGAGGGACTGCCAATAATGATGTTACTGAATTGGAATACTGAGCATTGGTAGAGGTTCAGTGGAGGTTCACTAGATTGATTCCGGAGATGAGGTGTTGATCTTGTGAAGAGAGATTGAGCAGTTTAGGCCTATACTGTCAGGAGTTTAGAAGAATGAGAGGAAATCTAATTGGAGTCAATAAGATGGCAAAGGGGATTGACAAAATGCACATAGAAAGGATTTTTCCTCATGTGGGGCAACCTAGAACGAAGGGTCAAATTTTGAAGGTAAGGGGTAGTAGATTTAAAACAGAGATAAGGAGAAATTACTTCTCTTAAGAGGATCATGAATCTGTGGAATTTATTACCCCAAAGTGTGGCAACTGCTGGGGCATTGAGTAAAGTTAAGGAGGAAATAGACAGGTTTTTAACTGGTAATGTGTCAATGGGTTATGGAAAGCGGGTAGGAATGTGGAGTTGTGGCTGGTGATGAGATCAGCCATGATTGTATCAAAAGGCGGAATAGGCTTGAGGGGCTGAATTGCCAGCTCCTGCTCCTAGTTCTTCTATTCTATGTATGGAAACATAGTGAAATATATTCTTTTAGTCAGAATAGTTCCTACAGTTTAATTGTAAGTGGTAAAATTATATTGAAGTGAAACATGTCAAGAGCCTTTCCTTATTAAAAGGGAAGTCAGCGTTGTAACCCTTGGTTTCAATTAATTTCTTGTAAGGCTGGCTGAATTTTACACATGACATATTGCACAGAAATACTTTCCAAAACATCTTTGATCTTTGTTGTATTAAACACACCACCTCCACTTTGTTCTCTTCAACCTCACTTTGATTGTCTTTATTCATAATATAGTTCTAATGGATTTGCAGAGTATCAGAACCTCACCATGTCATAATTTAACTCCTCAGGGTGAAACGAAACAACAGACATTTCCAGCAGTAATAAACATAAAAGCCACAAATTGTATTGACCCCATCAGTGTCACAAAGTTTCAGGTCTGCATAGACTACAGTGTCAATGGAGTAAGGAATAGTTAAAACTATAACTTATGCATGAGATACAGGAATTGCTGAAAAAAACCAGCTAATGCTAATTGTGAGCTGTCCTTAAAAATGCTGGCTCTCTTCCTTGCATTGTTGGTCTTTGTGGCGATAATATTTTGATGATTGCATTGGATATGAAATTTCAGGATTTTGACCAATTAGCAGTTAAGGAATTATGCAAGTATCAGTCACAATACAATATGGTGTACTTGGATGGGAATTTGGAAAAGATCTGTGGAACCTCCTCCATCTTTGCAACTCTCCAAGCTCCCTGTAGTCTCTCCAATTCTAGTCTCTTGTGTATCCCCAACTTTTAATTACTGCACCATTTCCATCAGTGTTCCCTCTAATATTCTTACTGGCTGCATTGGGCTTACAATAGTCGTAGGAGTCTTGTTGTCAGTTCTGACATGTTCTTGATGTAGGGCAGTGTGGCCAGTGTTTTAGGGCATACTGTTGTTGTCTATTTAGCAGGCACCTGCGGATGAAGCTGCAGGGATATCCGTTCATGGTGAAGATTTTGTATATGTGTATAGTTAGTAGTTAGAGGGGAATTGTTCAGTTTGTTAATAGTTCATTTAATTTTTTCACTGTTAGAGTTAGATAAATAAATTGTTACTTGTTGATTATAAAGTAAGTGTCAGGAGTTTATTTCATGTAACAACTCTTTTATAACAGATTGTGGGTTAGAGATTGTTCATACCACTTTTCACACTTCTCTTAGCGGATTGTAGGATGAAGTGAGCTTCTCTGGGTGTTTTGGTTTGACTTATCAGAGGAGGGCAACCTCCACTTTATAACAGATTGGGGGTTTGGGTCCTTGATCTGGACAGCCTGGGCTTGATATCTGGTCAGCCGGAGGGATTTGGACAAGTTAGGACAGATCGAGTCTGGGATTTGAAAGGATCTGAATGGATTTGGATAGATTTGAACAGATTTAGGGTACAAAAGGTCTCCGCAGATTTAAACAGACTTGGGGGTTAGTGTCCTAGATCTTCAAATAAAACTTAAGTGAAAAGTGGAATATCTGTTTAATTTTGGTTGCTTGTTGTTGGTTAAATCAAGAGTGGGGAAATGGCTCTGAACATTGCTAAAGAGGTTCTGGGGGTCGATGGTGCTTACCATATATGCCAAGAAAGTTTAGAAAGACAGTAAAAGGAGAAACTTAGAATTAGCAGACAGGCTAGAATTGGGTTTAACCAGGGAGAAGAAGAAAGCTGAAATTGTAATGGAGTTAGTTTTAGATATATCAGATAAATAGTCAAGCGCATCTAATGTTAGGAGTTAGAAAAAAATTAAATTTCAAATCAGACGATTGGAGTTAGAAGATAAAGAAAGAGAAAGAAGACTCCTCGCTGAAGATAAAGAAAGGGAACTGAAACATCTTGAATGACGGTCAAAAGCAGAGCAAAAAGAAAATGAAAGAATCACTCTGGCAAAGGAAAAAGAAAACGAAAGAAGAGCTCTAGCATAAGAAAGGGAAAAAGAGAGAGAAGAAAAAGAGAAAAAGAGAGTTAGAACTTTGAAAGTTGACAGTTAGACAGGAAAGTCAATTTAAAAGGATGGAGAGGAAGGTAGAAGGTAGGTTTAGTGAGGAGGGGAGTGATGATGAGCAAATCCATCCTAGCCAAAGACCTGGTAGGGATTTATGCAAATATGTCAAAATATTACCAAAATTGGATGAAAAAGATGTAGAAGCCTTTCTCATTTCCTTTGAGAAATTTGCTAGGCTGATGAATTGGCCAGAGACTGTGTGTGTAATTTTAATTCGGACCAAGTTGGTAGGCAGGGCTGGTGAGGTGTTTGCAGCGCTGTCAGAGGAGGTGTCAAGGGAATATGAAGAAATAAACCAGACTGTTTTAAGTGACTACAACTTGGTACCAGAAGCATGTAGGCAATGGTTTAGAAATGCAAAAAAGGAGCTGGATCAGGCTTATATTGAGTTTGAAAGAATTAAACAGAGCAACTTCAATAGATGTATGAGAGCATTAAAGGTAGAAAAGACAAATGAGGCTCTTAGGGATATTATTTTGCTGGACGAGTTTAAAAACTCACTTCCAGAAGTGGTAAGAACTCATGCTGAGGAACAGAAAATTAAAACAGCGAGAAGAGCCGCAGAGATAACGTATGAAGATGCATGAATGCATAAATCGAAATCTAGCTTCTGACAGCAATTTTATTCCATGAGGGATAGAAATTGGGAAAGAGGGAGATCTCTTTCAATGAGAAACAAAAATTAGATCACACTGGGAACACTTTACCATGTGTGAAAAAAGAAACCCAAGAGGGTGAAAAAGGGGTGAAAGATATCAAGTGTTTCCACTGCAAAAAGATGGGACACACAAAGTCACAGTGCAGGTGGTTTAAGAAAGGCACTGGGAAAAAGAATGTGGTAAAAGAGGCTAAACCAGTGGGATTAGTTGAGGTAGTGAAAGAAATCCAAAGAGAAGTCGAGGAGCTGCAGGAGAGTGCACAGCCTAGTCACAAATTGGAAAGTAACACAGTGCCCAAACTTTTCAAAGACTTCACCTGTGTGGGTAAGGTTTACTCGGGTAGAATAGGGGGAGTAGGTAGAGAAGTTAACATATTTAGAGATATGGGAGCTAGTCAGTCTCCCATAGTGAGATGAAAATATTTACACTCCTTCTGAAATGTTGCCCGAGAGAGTATAATCTGTGGGAAAAATGGAGAGAGAATTAATGTTCCCCTGTGTAAGATAAGGCTAGAAAGTCCAATCAAGACTGGGGGAAGTGATAGCGGGAGTGATGGAAAAAGTGGCTATTCCAGGAATATAGTTTATTCTTGGAAACAATATAGCTGGATTACAGGTGGGAGTGATGCTCACTGTAACCGAGAGGCCAAAAGAAAACCAGGGAACTGAGGACTTAAAAGAAAAATACCTTGGAAATGTTTCCAGACTGTGTAGTGACAAGATCTCACAGCCATAAGGTAAAACAAGAAGGGAAAGCAAAAGAGAAAGATGAAGAAGTTGAGGTCCAGTTAGCTGACGCTTTGTTTGATGAAATGGATTTGTATAAAGGATTTATATCATAAAGCCTATTCAGAAATGGAATCAGAATGTATTGCAGAATGTTATTTCCTTAAGGATAAAATCTTAAGGCAGAAATGGAGACCTTGGCAGGTTAGTGCAGATGAGAAATGGGCAGAAGTTCACCAGATTGTGTTGCCAATAGAATACAGAAAGGAAGTATTGTGGATAGCACACAAATTACCTGTAGGAGGTCATCTAGGAGTGAGGAAGACTCAGGCTAAGATACAGAAGCATTTCTGTTGGCCTGGATTACATAAAGATGTGGTTGAATTTTGCCGTACCTGTCGTACGTGTCAGATGGTAAGAAAGACATAGGCTGTGATAAAACCAGCTCCTTTAATGCCACTTCCCGCATTTGAAGAACCTTTCACGCAGGTTATGATTGATTATGTAGGTCCCTCCCTAAAACCAGAAGTGTGAACCAGTATTTGCTAGCCATAATGGACATGTCTACCAGATTTCTGAATCCAATTCCATTTTGAAATATCGAGGCAAAAAGTGTTGTGGAGGAGTTGCTTATTTTCTTGTTATAGACTACCCAGGGAGGTTCAGTCAGACCAAGGATCCAATTTTACTGCTAAGTTATTTAAGGAGGTCATGGATAGTTTAGGCATTGAGTACTTTAAATCTAGTGCATACCATCCTGAATCCTAGGGTGCATTGTAAAGTTGGCATCAGACCCTAAAGAAAATGCTGAGGGCTTATTGCCAGGATTATCCAAATGTTTGGGATAAAGGTATCCCATTTATATTATTTGCTATCAGAGATGCTTCAAATGATTTGACTCAGTTTACTCCATTTGAGTTGATATTCAGACATGAAGTAAGAGGGCCTTTAAAATTAAGGAAAAGTTGATAGGTCTGAGGTCAGAGATCTCAAAGTTGGATTATGTATCTATGGTGAGAGAAAGATTAAACAGAGCAGGTGAATTAGTTATACAACATTTGAAGGTGGTACAGCACCTAATGAAGCAAGAAACAGATAAGAAATCTAAAATTCATACATTTGCCCATGGGGTTAAAGTATTGGTGCTGTTACCAGTGGTTGGAGATCTATTCAAAACAGAGTTTAGTGGTCCCTATCAGATTGAGAGGAAGTTAAGTCAGGTGAATTATCTTGTAAAGATGCCAGATAGGAAAAATAATCTATCGGGTATGTCATGTGAACATGCTGAAATCCTACTATGACAGGGAAAGCGAACCAGAAAAACAGGTATTAGTTACTGCCACTTAGAGGGAGGAATCAAATCCAGATGATTTGGATTTTGATGCACCTCAGAATAAATTGAATAATGAGGAAGTCCCTAAAAGATGGGATAGGGTAATGAGCTATCTAACCCAGGAAGAGAGAACTGAATTGAAAGACTTGTTGCAGTGCTATACGACGAATGTAGAAATAGAATGGGGAGGACTAATACCCTAGCACATGAGGTTGACATAGGGAATGCTGTTCTGATAAAACAACACCCATACAGGCATGATCCTCTCAGAGCAGCACAGGTCAGAAGGAAGTGGAAGCGATGCTCCGATAAGACATCGAAGAGACGAATCACAGTGAGAGGAGTTCGCTGATTGTGTTGGTTCCCAAACCCGATGGTACTCAACAATTCTGCATAGATTATCAGAAGGTCAACACTGTGACTAAATCTGACTCATACCCAATTACAAGGCTGGAGGATTATGTGGATAAAGTAGGACAAGCCACTTACATCACAAAGTTGGACTTACTTCATGGTTATTGGCAAACACCTTTGTCAGAGAGAATGAAAGAAGTTTCTGCATTTTTAACCCCAAATTGGCTATATCAATTTAAAGTCATGCCCTTTGAAATGAAAAACGCACCAGCCACTTTTCTAAGACATATGAACAGAGTTGTGGCAGGATTGACTAATTGTGCTGTCTACGTAGGTGACTTAGTGATCTTTAGCCATTCATGGAAAGATCACATGGAGTATTTGGAGATCTCTTTGAGAGACTACAGAAAGCAAAGTTGGTCATAAACTTGGCAAGAACAGAATTTGCAAATATGGAAATGACATTCTTAGGGCACAACATCGGACACAGACGGATGACACCAAGGAACGTGAAGATGAAGGCCACCAAGGAATTTCCAAGACCATCCTCAAAGAAAGAAGTGCTACATTTTTAGGATGGAGCAGATTCTACAGGAAATCTATACCAAACTTTATTAAGGTGTCAGCACCGCTGACGGATTTGATAAAAAAAAGCACATGAAATTTCGGTGAACAGAACAATGCCAGAAGGCATTTGAGAATTTAAAAGCAGTGTTAACCATCGCATCTATTTTAGCCACACCAAACTTCTTGAAACCCTTTAAAGTCGCCATCAACACAAGCGATGTAGGTGTTGGAGCTGCGCTGTTACAGGAGGATGACTGTGGATTTGAAAGGCCAATCGGTTATTTTTCAAAGAAACTCAATATCCACCAGAATTAACCATTGTAAAAGAGTTATTGAGTTTGTTAATGGCCCTGCAACATTGTAATATTTACGTTGCAAACAATGCATCAGAGACGGCTGTGTTTTCCAATCACAATCAATTGACATTTTTGGAAAGATTTAAGACAAGAACGCCAAATTATTTCTTTGGAGTCTTATGTTACAAGCATTTAATTTACAGGTTGTGCATGTTATAGGTCATGAAAATGTTACTGCGGATACGTTATTTTGGGTTTAAAAGAAAAATGTGTATGTAGGATAAAAATGATAGGATTCAATGCTGTATGTGTATAGAATTAGTATGAAATGTGTAACTCCAGATTACTGAACTGTGGACCTAGTAATAATGGCATTAAGGTTTTTTTTTTAAAAGATGAAACCATCTTGTCATAATGATGGTTCATTTTTTTCTTAAGAGGGGAGGTGTTGTAAAGTTGGGTAGAGTACTTGTGGATTGGAAGGCAGGACATTAGAATTTGGAGTTTTTAAAATATTGATTTGCAAATGGATGGGGGGAAGGCAGTGTGTAGTCCCTTTAAATCATGATGTGCATTTTCTCGGATTGGAGAAAAGAAAATGTCTGTGGGCAGCTTGTGGATTTGTAGGTGCACAAGGCATCTGAATTGTGATGTTTGTATCAAAGACTGTAGTGTATCAAAGCAGTCCAAGCCACAGTTTTCTTTTGTTATCAAGGCAACAAGTTTGAATTTAGCCAATTAATTTAAACCAGACACTTAGATGCTAAAAAAAAGTAAATCTGATGGTTTTGACAACATAGGACCAATCCTGTTGTAAGAAATGGATCTGTCACCAAGGGTATAAAAGATGGGAACAGTTGCAAAATTGGCAGAGAGCAAACTGCCATCTGCTAAGAGATCATCTCTCTCAGCTCTTAGAGAAAGCATCATCTAGATAAAGGTACTGCAGGACTCTTAGTTAATATTCCTGGCAGAAGCTCAACAGAGAAGACACAGAACATTCCGGAAGACATAACCCAGCTGTAACTTCAAGAGACTAAGTTCTAATTTTTTTTATTTTGGTTTATATAAATGGCTTTTGTACTTATTGGAATTAGAATTTTGTTTTATTCGGGAATAGTTAGTAATTAAAGGGGAATTGTTCGGTTTGCTAATAGTTCAGTTAATTTGTTCACTGTTAGAGTTACATGAATAAATTGTTGCTTGTTGATTATAGAGTGAATGTCAGGAGTTTATTTCATTTAACCACTCCCTTATGACAGATTGTGGGTGAGAGGCAAGTTATATCACTTTTTACACTTCCCTTAATGGATTACAGGGTGAGGCAAAGCTCTCTGGGTGTTTTGGTTTGAATTATCAGAGGAGAGTCTACCTCTGCTTTATAACATTATGACTTGGTGTAAACATTTGGGTGTTATTGACCAGTGAGTTCCACAATGTAATCAGGCTTTGGTCAATTCATTGGCTGAGTGCCAGTGATGTTTCTGGTAAAAGAGCACATTTTTGTAATAAAAGTTAGCTGAACAAAGGATTTTCTGGAGAAGCTTTCGAGATCAACATTTAAGAAGTACGTACCCTGAAGTTACCTTCATAGAAAACAAAGAACCATGAGGCAAGATCCACATGGAGACAAAATTGGCCACTTCCCTCAGATGAGGGTAGTATTTGATTCAAATCAAACTTATATAATTAATGTTAAAGTCAGAGTTTAATGTGGATTAAGCAAACTGAAATGAAGTTAAATGAAGTGAGTTAAGGCTAGATGAAGTAAGAAGTAAATGTTGCAACAAATGTATGTTTTATATTGAGGATTGGTATTTAAGGAGTTAAAATAAAGAAGGGTTTGTTTAATTAAATTCTGAGTCAGTTCCCTACCTTTAGTCTGTCACACAAGGGAAGACTATTTGGCTAACAGGTTTGAGTACTCCTTGTCAGGCAACATCCCCTGACTCCATTTGACTCCAATTCTTCTAGAACTCCATGATGCTGGACTGTCAATTGCAAAAAGCGAAGGGCTGTCACTCTCACCCCACTTCAGGAATTCAGCTCTTTTTCCATATTTGAACCAAGGCTGCAATGTAGTCTCTTACTCAAACTAGGGAGTCTGGACAGAGGGTGGTTACGTCTACTAAAAATGTAAATTATTCATAAGGGTTACAGAATAAAAGAGTTATACAGGTAAAATAATTAATTTATATTTCTGATTAAGACCATCCCAAAGTATTATCATAAAGATTGGTTGAGGGAGTAGAGGTCTATATTGTCTAAGTTATCTGGATCTTTGCTCAGAAAGTAGGCAATTAAAATTTTGCTTTAGTCTAGATAGCATCTCATTGTAATGAGAGCTAATAGGAGATGATTAACAGTCAGGCTTGCGCTTAAAGCAAAAGAAATCCTAACACAATTGTTCACCACATGGAATATGGGTGGGGAAGTTATGAGAAGGCAGTTGGATATCTGCCAGTAGCCAGAACAAAGGACTAAAATATCCACTTGAGATCTGTAAGAAAGGTTGGAGGGTCATTTATCCAAAATTCTGATGGAAGAATACATGAAATCTCACCTCAGAGAGTAGCTAGAAAATTGGGGGAATTAGTATTAATTTCTAAGAGCTGTGGCATATCTTTGGTTTCGCCCCTGAGGACCGAAATGAACCTTCAGAATTATTGTTATATTTAAGGAAATTCTGGGGGGGGGGGTGAGTGGGTGGGGCAAGTAAAGTGCGGAACTGAGTTCATACCATAAGTAGTGGTATTATATTCTTAAGTCAATGGGTTGCTTATATACACAATGAAATTTTATTTGCAATATAGATGAGGAATGTAGATGTGTTGTTCTGTCAGTGAATCATGGGTTTGTCTTTAAACATTAATGAATCCCTCGCAGGATCTAAGACGTTTTTAATCTTCTAAATCTGTATCAGGGATATTGATGAAGGAATATTCCATTTCAAAATATACAACTGCCTCAAGCTATTATCATTGGTTATGCATTCTGGACTACTGGTCCATCCATACCCTCTTGTTGATATTGATATAAACTGCTAACTTACGATTCATGGGTTTCTGGTGGCATTCCTTACATTTTTCTTGTTTTATAGCTTCTTTTATTCTGCGAGGGCATTATGATAGGTCGCAGAGATTAGTTCAGTATTCTATGGATGCAAGCAGAGAAAAAGTGGTTTACATTTATAACAGATTTATGATACCTTTTAAAATATTACCAGGTGTTTCATTAAATAAAAGTCACAGTTGTTGCGAGTAAAAGACCATGCCAAAAATATTGAGCTGGACAACCAGCTCAACTGTTTATTTTTATTGTACTGGTTGAGAGATGCATGTTATTCACGTCAAACATTCCATGCTTTTCCAAGAAGGTGTGATGGTATCACTAATGTTCAATTCAACATCTAGATTTCAGACATCTGAAAGACATCACCTATATCAATGCAGCAATGTTTCAATGCCATACAAGGACACCAGACTAAATCAGACCTGGGATTTTGTGGTTGTAATGATGGCTACAGTATTAAAAGATGTCAACTGACAGCAACTTTTAGTATCTATTTATACACAGGGTAGATGTGGACAGGTTGTTTCCCCTTTTGGGAGAGACTAAGACCAGAGGGCAGAATCTCAGAGTAAGCCTTCACCCATTTAAGACAGAGACGAGGAGGAATTTCTTCTCTCAGAGGATGGTGAATCCATGGAATTCTTTATCACAGAGGGTCGTAGAGACTCGATAATTAAATATATTCAAAACCAAGGTAGACAGATTTTGAATCAGTAAGGGAGTCAAGGGTTGTGGGGAAAAGGCAGGTAAGTGGAATTGAGGATTATCAGATCTGTTGTGATTTAGTCGAATAGTGAGCAGTTGATGGGCTGGATAGCCTGCTTCTGTTCTAATGAATTATGGTCACAGTTGAGAGTGGAAATCCATGATATTTATGCTGTCAGTGATCCCCACTCATCTGTAGGAGCTACCATTAATGCCCTTGCAGGTGTAAATCAATTAAAACTTGCTGATTTGATGTTAATTTTATTTTTGTGTTGAATTAAGTACTACTGAATTTTTAATGGTATCATAATTACTTATGAACAACCTCTCTGTTTCTGAAAAGCTAATTTCATAATGTGGAATATTACATTTTACCGTTTGTTATTAAATTTGTGCTTAGATTTTTAATATGGTAAGAAAAATGTGCTTTATAAAGAGTGTTGATCATACTTCAGCTTTTAACTTGCTTCTATGTGTATGTCCCAGTCTTTATATCACTTCTTACAAAACTGCAAGAAGTGAATGATGAAACCTGCTTGTTACTCAGCTGTTAGTGAGAATTCTTTAACAAGATTGATGATGTAACAGGCTTGACGACATCACTGTTACAGGATATCGGGATACACCTGTAGTTAGCAGCAGACTAAAATTAACCCTGGGAATGATGAAAACTGCTCTGAGGAGATCAACGTGGATGGCTTTCTTTAAGGTGAGCGCTGGCATATCGCTACTGACTATAAAATTTGAGCTACCATGCTCAAGTCCTGAACCCACGCATCTTCTGACTTAAAGTTGAAATTGATACCAATTGAACCAAGCTGACACTCTCCTTGATGTCTGTGGGCTTCATTTCTCCGACATGTTGTATATCTTCATGTTACTGTTTTTGACCATTCTTGGAAATCTGTATCCTTAGCAACTGGTGCATTGGATTTGGCTAACAGTGGAAGGAAACAAAGACCATAAGATACAGCTAGTTCAAATTCCATCTCAATTAAGGTGATTTTCCTGAAAGGATTGCTGAAAATATAACATAATATTACCATTTGCTGAGATTTGCATTATTGAGTGATTATACCAAAACAAATAGTTCTTCGTTTGCATTGAATTGGCTATTTTTGTTTTGGGCTTCAATTTAGTACAATATTTTGCAAGCAAAAAAAAAAAAACATGGATTGCTTATGTGAACCATGGACAAAGAACATAAACCCATAAGACATAAAAATGAAAGTAAGCCATTCGGCCCATTGAGTCTGCTTCACCATTCAATGAGATCATGGCTGATCTGATAATCCTCCATTCCACTTTCCTGCCTTTTCTCCATAGCCCTGTTTCCTTGCTGATTGAAAACTTATCTCATCCTTAAACATACTTTAATGACTCAGCCTCAACAGCCCTCTGTGGTAAAGAATTCTATAGGTTCACTGCACTCTGAGAGAAGAATTTCCTCCTCACCAAAAATGTGCAATCCTTTATCCTGAGATTACACTCTCTGATCCTAGATTCTCCCACAAGTGGAAATAACATTTCCAGATCTAATGAATACAGGCTCAATCTCCACAACCTCTCCTCATCAGACAGTCCCTCCATACCTGTTACTAACCTAGTGAACCTTCTTTGGACTACCTCCAATGCCAGTTTACTTTTCCTTAAATAAGCAGCCCAACACTGTCGTATAATTTTAGCAAAAGGTATCTACTTATTTATTCCATTCCTTTTAAATAAAAGGCCAATATTTCATTTGCCTCCTTATTATCAGCTGGATTTGGATGCTAGCTTTATATGTTTCATCAATGAGGACTCCCAAATCCCTCTGTTCTGTAGTTTTCTGCAGTATTTCTCCATTTAAATAACACTCAGCTTCTCTATTCTTTCTGCCAAAGTGCATAACATCACATTTCCACACATTATATTACATCTGCCAAGTTTTTGTCCATGCACTTAACCTGTCTATATTCCTCTGCAGACTCTTTGCATCATCCTCATCACTTGCTTTCCCACCTAATTTTGTGCCATCCACAAACCTGGCTATGGTGCATTCACTTCCCTGACACAAGTCATTAACATATATTGTAAATAAGTGTGACCCTAGTACTGATCCCTGAGGCATTCCACTAGTTAAATTTTGTCATCCCATCTCTCTATTTTCTATTAGTTAGCTAATCCGCTATCCATGCTGATATACTAACTCCAACACCCATGGGCTATTACCTTATTAGGTAGCCTAACATTTAATGCAGAGGAGTGTGAGGTGTTGCACTTTGGTCAGAAGAACATTAAAAGACAATATAAAATAGCTGTTTAATTACAAAGGGGGTGCAGAAGCAGGAGACCTGGATGTATATGTGCACAGATCATTGAAGGTGGCAGGACAGGTGGAGGGAGCAGTAAATAAAGTATAGTGTGCTCTCAGTTCTATTAATAGGGGCATGGAGTGTAAGAGCAAGGAACTGGTGTTGAACTTGTTAGAACTCACCTGGAGTACTATGCACTGTTGTAGATGCCATGTTGTAGGAAAGATGCAAATATCCTGGAAACAGAGCAGAAGAAATTTACTAGAATGGTTCCATCTATGAGAAACCATAGCTATGAGGATAGATTGAAGAACTTTGGACTGTTGTCCCTGGAGAGAAGGAGGCTAGAGGAGATCTGATTGACTTTTCCAAAATCATCAGTATGTGGAAAAAGTAGATAGCGTGAAGCTGTTTCTGCTTGTAAAAGAAACAAGAATGGGTGACCATAGAGTTAAAGTGATATGCAAATGATGTGCAAATAAAACAGGGTAATGTGAGCAAAAGCTTTTTCACAAAGCGAGCTGCCCATGTATGGAATGCATAGCCTGGAAATGTTGTCGAAGCAGGTTCATTTGAGGCAGTCAAGAAGCCATTAGGTGTTTTCTTTCTATAATGATAGTGTGCAGGGATATGGGGACAGGCAGCAGATGGATACCGGATAATAGAGCCAGTGCAGACATAATAAGCCTCCTTTTGCCCCATACTAATTCTATGATTCTGTGTTGTACCTTATTAAACATCTTCTGAAAATCTAAATATATTACATCAACTGCTTTCCCTTTTATCCATCCTGCTTGTTACCTCTTCAAAGAATTCTAGTAAATTGGTCAGGCATGATTTCCTCCTCATGAAGCCATATTGAGTCTGTTTGATCATATTATGTATTTCTAAATGCTCTGCTATGACATCCTTTATAATAGACTAACATTTTCCCAATAACAGATGTTCAGCTATTTGAACTATAATTATGTGATTTTGTCTCTTACCTTTTTAAACAAAGATGCTACATTGTCAGTTTTCCAATCCCTCTAGGACTTTTCCAGAATCTAAGATCCCCTGGAAGATTATGACCAGTGCACCTACTATCTTTCTAGCTATTTTCATTAATAATCTAGGATGCTTCCCAGCAGGTCCAGGAAACTTATCAGTATTCAGTCCCATTTGCTTCCCTAGCTGTTTTCTCTAGTGATATTTATTGTATTTATTTCCACTCCTCTTTTTGCCTTTGAATATTTAATAATTTTAGAATGATATTAGTGTCCTCTACTGTGAAGTTTGTGCAAAGTATTTATTGAACTCTTCTGCCATTTCTTGTTTCGCCTTTTTTATTTCCCCACCATCATTATCTAAGGGGCCTATGTTCACTTTGGCTTCTTGCTCCCTTTCTATACATTGAAAGAAGCTCTTGTTGCCTGTCTTCATATTACTTGCAAGCTTACCCTCAAAGTTTATTTTCTCCCTGTATTACATTTTGGTTGCCTTTTTTTGCTGTTATTTTAGAACCTTTCATAATCCTCTTGCTTACCAGTAATCTTCGTCAATTGTTTTTTTTTCTTTCAATCTGATGCAATCCTTTAGTTGTATGGTCAATCATTTATGGCCTATCTCCTTCCTGAAATCCTTCTTCCTCATTGGAATATGTCTCAGCTGTGAGCGATGAATTTTTAAAACATCTGACGTGGTTCCTCAATTATCTTTGCTGCTAAACCGCTACCCCAGTCCACTACAGCGGTCTCGGCCCTCATTCCTTTGCAATTACCTTTATTTAAGCATAGCACAGTTATTTCTGGTCCATGTTCCTCCCTCTCAAACTGAATGCTACATTTTGCCATATTAACTGTTTCAAGGCAATCTTTAACTCTGAAATCAGTAATTAAATCTGTCTCATTTCACATCTCCAGATCCAAAATAGTGTGATCCCCGGTTGGATACACAACATATTGCTCTTGGAAACTGTCTCAAATATACTCTATGAATCCTTCCTCATGGCTTCTTCTGTCAATCTGACCATTCCAAAACTACATGAGGATTACAGCCATCCATGATTAATGTACTATCTTTGTTACATGTCCTTGTTATCTCCAGAGTTATTCTCTGTCCTACAGTATAGTTACTGTTAGTGGACCTAGAGACTGCTCCTAACAGAGTTTCCTTTACCTTTTTATTTAATTCCCCCAATATGGATTCTACGTCTTCTGGTTCAAGATCATTTCTTGCTATCTTACTTATTTCATCCCATATTAACAATGCCACCCCACCACCCAGTCCCAACTTCCTGTAGTTTCAAAACATTACATACACCTGACTATTTAGTTCCCAGCTTTGATCTCCTTGCAACCATGCCTCTGTAATGTCTATAAGATCACAGTCATTAATCTGTATTTGTATTGTTACTTCATCTATTTTGATCCACATAATATGCATATTCAAGTAAAGAGAAATTAATTTTGCCTTCTTACGAATTTTTCTCCTCTTTTCACCTTATTTAACCATTGTTTTCTTGTGTTTGCGTATTCCTATTGGTATTCAAATAGCTATCCTGTAATTCTGCAATATTCTCTTGGTTTGTAAGCCTACATTTCCTGTCTCTTAAACTTTACCATCTACCTCCCCTTGTTAGTTTAAAGCCCTCTGTACAGATCTAATTATTCAATTCACCACGATATTTATCCTTGCACAGTTCAAAAGAAGCCCATCCCACAAGAACAGCTCCTTTTTGCCTCAGTACTGGTGCCACTGCCCCATGAACTGAAACCCAATCTTTGTATCATGCATTTAACTCCTTAATTTTATTTACCTTATGCAGGTTTGCCTGTGGCTCAGGCAGTAAAACAGAGATTATTACTTTGGAGGTTTCGCTTTTCAATTTAGCTCTTAACTGTTCAAAGTCATTCAGCAAAACCTCCTTTTGCTTACATCTAGATCAGTTAATAACAACTTCAGCATTATGTTTAACATATTGCTACATTTCATTTCTGAGTTTTTGGTTTGTACTTTGCAGAAAGGCATGGCATTTTTCTGTTGAGGTTCCATCAATACTCTACTGTCATCTACGATGCGAAACTACATCAATCTGACTGTGGAGGGTAAAAGATAATTGAAAATTCCATATTTATAGATCACTGAATGGCCTTTTGGTGATAGATTAAACCACAAACTTGCAGATCTGGTTCAATGAAGTGTTTTAAATCAAGAGACTAACTCTTGATATTTAAAAGTAGCAAACTTGAAGAAAAAAATTTAGATGGTGCCAAGCATTTTCAAGGGGAATGGGACAGTACAGTTTAATGAACCATGAATTTCATAAGACTTCTAGTTTCCAGTCTTTATTCTGTGTCTTTAAAGGTTTGTTATTTAGACAGATGGTATTTGATGTGGCCAACGAGCGAGATGAGTTTTAAGTCAGGGCTTCAACACTGGAATCAAGAACAAATATCACTCACCAACAATGGAGTTTAGGAATTCTATATTAATGTGTTGATACCCTGAAATGATCAGAGGTTTTTTAGACAAAAATAGCTTCAGGTCTCAAAGCACTCTACAGCCTATGAAACACTTTTGGAGTGCAGTCACCACGGTTATATTGGAAATATAGCTGTCAATCTACACACACAGGGTTACTCAAACAACAAGATCAGAATCACGTGATGCTGTTCTTGTGATAAACACAACAAAGAGCTGTGGATGCTGAAGATCTGAAAGAAAAAAACAGCAATTGCTGGAGAAACTCAGCAGGTCTGACAACATCTGCAGACAGGACACACAGAGTTAACATTTCAAGTCCAGTCTGAAGTAGGATCACACTAATGTTGCCAGATCTGCTGAAATTCACCAGCAATTACTGTTTTTGTGATGTTACTTGAAGGATAATTATAAGTTTGGTCATCAGGCATAACTTCCAAGCTCTTCTTTTAAATGGTTCCATTCAATTTTCTGCGTCTCCTCAAAAGGACAGACGTTTGACCTGAAAGACACCGCCCTGCTACTGCAGTACTCTGTGGGACTATCCGCTTTTCACAGTCAAGTATTAGCATTGTTATGACAATGGATCAGAACCCCAAAGTATTTATAGATATGTAATACTTTTGAAGGGAGGATTGCTACAGAAAAAAAAACAAAGGATTAAAATTCAGTGACTGATAAATTTCTGTGTGAGACCAATGAAATATCACACATGAGACAAGGGCAACAGGTATATACTATTCCCTGCAAGTTCCTCTCCAAGCCACTCATCATCCGAACTTGGAAATACATTGCCATTTCTTCATCATTGCTGGGTCAACTCCTGGAACTCCCAGGTATACCTTTGCCAAATGAACTGTGGTGATTCAAGAGGGCAGCTCACCATCACTATCTCAAAGGCATTTAGGATTGCCCTGCAGTGATGCCCACATCCTGTGAGTGAATTTAAAAAAAAGTAAATTGTCAGGGAAACACCAAACAGGGAGAGACTTAGCAAGAAGAAAATGAGGAGATTGACTATCTGTCCCCTCTCATCAGAAGGCCTTCTCTTACTGACATGTCTGTAAGACATCTGTTTGACTCAGAATACAGAAGGACTGGGGTTAGAAAGGCAGTTTCAACTCTAATAGAGTGAACTAGGTGAACTGAATGCTCTCATGTGCATTAGGCTAGGTTCAAGCATCAGTGAACTGTGAAGTTCATAGTTGAAGAGCTATCCACTTGTTATCTGTGTTGCAGGTAAAGACCTCTCTACTCAAAGTGCTGCAAACCAGTTAGAAGCAGGAACCAGGATAACAGAATTTCAATCAACCTACAAAACCAAAGATCTTAAAATATGACTGTTCAATCATCAATGCTACCAGGAATATCCACTACAATGGCTACAATGTTCAATTATCCACTGTTTGTGAACAGTTCAGAGACAGATCTGTTTTTTCCTAAACTTTTATATTTTTGGACTCATTTTTATTCCTAATCTATATGCATATGTGTCATGTTACTAATTCTTTTCGTAGTTAGTGATTAATATTTCACTGTTTTTGTTCATTCAAGAAAGCCTGTCTACATTGATTCCACTTAAATAGCATGTGTTCACTTGGTCTGAGAGAAAAGTAGTCACAAGGGGATGGATCCTTTCAAATTGCAAGCAAAAGGGAGGGTGGGTGAAAAAAAGAAGGTGGGGGGGTGGTGCACTACAGTTCATCTCTCCTCACCCAGAGCTTAAAAATTGGGGCATCCCATTTCAATCTGCAGTACATTGAGGAATGTTGCCAGGGTCTGCTCATAACAGAACTCACATCCTATTGACTTAACTGAGCCTCAACTTATCCCCAAGAATAATTGTTCAGACGATGGCATATTAGTTTGCATTTAGAAGGTAAGATAAATAATTCCTTGAATTCTATGTCACAGGTAACCAGAACCATCACTGATTCACAAGTTAGTGAATAGTTAGTAATAGTTGTTACGGTGAAGGTCTGTGTGGTAGGTTTTATTGTAGCAGTGCATGGGTTACCATCATAATATTACTGCTGTCCTTGGCGATTGTGCACTAATTTTAACACTTGACAAAGCAGTTTAATGTTTTTAGACTCTGTTTTACTTAGTTATGCTACCTAAAGCCAGTAATAATGAAACTTCCATTAGAATTTGAAATAGCACATGTTGCCCTGAAGAACAACATTCCAGTGTCTAGCACTTTAACCTGGTCATCAGGGTTAGAAGTGGTGACAATGTTGAGAGAGGCCATTCAGCCTGCTGCATCTGTGGCAGTTTTCTATAAGAGATTCACAATTAGTTCTCTTTCTAGAATTCGGTAATAATGTTGGGTAATGGTACAGTAATGAACTAAACTTGTCTTTATCTGATTTTTTAGTCAGCACAGTGTTAATATATTATGCTGCATTAATATTGAAAGCTAGTCCCCTTAGAAACCTCCGTATTTCAATTCTTCACTTGTTCGTATTGGCTGGTACTTAGACTGTTAGAAATGTTACAGTGAAGCCGAAATTTGCTTGCAAACTACCTTAATTTTTCAGCAGTAATCGGGAGCAGGAACTCTGTGTGGCTATTTCCCCTCCAGTTGCAATGACGCTGGCACTGTCCTGTTTGAAATTAATTCACTTGCTACATTCAAGGGATTGCATCCAAGATCTTTCCTGCTCTGTATGATTCAGCCTCACAACATATGATCAATCAAGTCATCAGGGGTCCAGCTCAAATATAGTGATTTTTAAATCAACTGTCAGATTTCACTGTAAAGAAATTAAGTTTACAAAGAAGTTCATATGAAAATAGTGGAAAGTGGAGGAAGCGCATTGGGAAACTATTTCCTGATCCAATTAACACGCCTCCCCCCAAAACAGACACACACGCATACACACATGCGCACACTCACACGCAAACTTTATAAATCTGATATGTTCAAGTGCATCATTTTCATTGCTTCAATGTTTAGGTGTGAGCCTTGGCTCAGTGATAATAGCATCAGCTTTGGTGATGAGGTGGCATGGCAGCTCAGTGGTTAGCACTGCTGCCTCACAGTGCCAGGAACCCAGGTTCAATGCCACATTCAGGTGACTGCCAATGTGGAGTATGCACGTTCTCCCTGTCCCTGGTTTCATCCCACAAAGATGTGTAAGTTAGATGTATTGGCCATGCTAAATTGCCCACAGTGCCTAGGGATGCATAAATTAGGTTGATTAGCCATGGGAAACGCAGGATGGGATGAGTCTGGGTGGGATGCTGTTTGGAGGGTCAGTGTGAATGTGATGGGTCAAGTGGCCTGCTTCCATACTGTAGGGATTCTATGATTGTGAGTTCAATCCCAATTCCACAGATCTAAACTGACAATTCAGTGTATTGTCAGCACTGAGCACAGTATTGCCAGAGGTGTATTTTTTCATTAAATTGTCTGTTCTGTCAGCGACTGTAAAACATCCATTCACACTACCTGAAAAACAGCATGAGCAAATAAAGTGAGTGTACAGTCCATAGGGAACTCAAAGGCAATCATGGTGGGGGGATCAGTGGAAGTGCTCAAAGTCCAACGTCCTAGTCTTCATTTGCCGGAATGCCAAAGGATGGAGGGAGTAAAAAAGAAAGACATGAAAAAGAGCAGAAGTTGCTGGAAAAGCTCAGAAGGTCTGGCAGCGTCTCATAGAATCCCTACAGTGTGGAAACAGGCCCAGTGGCCCAACAAGTCCACACTGACCCTTGGAGCATCCCACCCAGACCCATCCACCTATAACCTACACACCCCTGAACACTACGGGCAATTTAGCATGGCCAATCCACCTAGCCTGCACATCTTAAGACTGTGAGAGGAAACCGGAGCACCTGGAGGAAACCAATGCAGACATGGGGAGAAAGTGCAAACTATGCACAGACAGTTGCCTGAGGCTGGAATTGAACCCAGGTCCCTGGTGCTGTAAGGCTGCAGTGCTAACCACTGATCCATCGTGCCGCCCCTGAAGGAAAAATCAGAGTTAACGTTTCGGGTCCGGTGACTCTGATTTTTTCTTCACAGATGCTGCCAGGCCTTCTGAGCTTTTCCAGCAACTTCTGCTTTTGTTCCTGATTTACAGCATCGACAGTTCTTTCAGTTTTTTATTAAGAAAGACATGAAGTTCTACAGCACTTTTCATGATCTTAAGACATTCAAAAAATATCTGCACCATTCTTGAAGTGTAGCTATTGAAATAATGTAGGAACCACTGTAACAAATTGCGTAGAACACTCTGCCAAAAACAGCAGTGATAATGTGCTGGTAATCTATTTGCAGGTATTGTTTGAGGGATGTTTGCAGGTTAGGGGATGTTTGGAAAGTGGGAGCCTTTCAAAAGCAAGATAATGAGAGTTCAGGACCATGTTCCTGCCAGTGTGAAGGCCAAGGCTGGCAGGAGTAGGGAATACTAGATGACTAGAGATATTGAGGCTCTAGTCAAAAAAAGGAGGTAAAGGCAGCTGGGATCAAGTGAATCCCTTGAGGAGTATTGAGGGTCTAGGAGTACACTTTTAATGCATTGAATATACTACCTGTTAGACAAAGAAGAGCTGGCGCATCATATCTGCATATCTCCTAGGCATAAAACACAATGCTGAGGATGCACATTTTTCCTGCAAGTTCTATACCATACTTTCTGAAATGTTTCTATATGCAGAAGTACTGCAAAATGTAACATGTTACAGAGCACAAATATGGTAATTTTTTGCTTCATCGCTCAAGGATTATGCCCATTATCTCATTTAGTTAAACAATAACTGTACTGTTGATGCTGCAATCTGTGTCTGTGGTGATGATAACTCTATTCAGAATTCAATGCTTTTGAAAAATGTATTGCAGAATGTCATAAAAGATGACCACTCGAGTCCTCTCCCACACGCACACACCTACACACCCGCACACAGACACACGTGTACATTGACAGGTTTTCAATTATTCACCTCTCTCTTGTTGTTAGAAAAGAAAATTATAGCTTCAACCTGTCACTGGCAGATATTGAAGTAATTACCTCGTAACGGAAAGGAAAGGAACCAGGAGGAAACTTGTGTAACAATGAATCCACTTGAATTTGAGAAATAATTGAATTGAATTGTTCTGAATGCAATATTTAAAGAACAGAACGACTCAAGTACTTTCTGTGAGACTATTTAACACTTTCACCATACCTGTTATAATCAATTTCTGCCTTTTAGTCTAATGAGAAATTGTAATCTCATTGAAACTGAACTTGGTGTAAAGGATCAATCAATGATCAAATGAGAGCTATGCTTGCTTTCTCGTCATACAGTACAATATTTTAGTATTGTTGAGAAAAGACAAATTTTATCAAAGCTTTTCATCTTGCACTCCTCAGGGCAATGCACAAGCATTCCGACATAAAAATGGAACAATATGTTTATATGAGACAAGCAAGCTGCTTAATTAATAAGTGGACTTTAATTGGCTAAGGAAATGTGATGGAGAATGCACCAGTTAGGTGATGACTGACAGTTAACAGCCAAACTTAGTTTGAATTTAAATCAGGCAAGTGAACTCTGAATTATTATAGTGTTGTCCTGAGGCATGAAAAAGAGAATAAGAGTGGCCTATTTTGTTCAGTTGAAACAGCTGCAGTGTGTGTACATGTATGTACATGTTCTTTCTGTCTGTAACTACCGGCACACTGAGACACAGTTCGGGTTATGCCAGGGCCACTCAGCTCCTGACCTCATTGCATCCTTGGTTCAAACATGGAGCAACAAGCTGAATTCTGGATGCGAGGTGAGAGTGATTGCCCTTGACCTTAAGGTCATATTTAATTAAGTGTGGTTTCAGGAGCTGTAGCAAAATTGAAGTCAATGGGAATCAAGAGGAAAAATCTCCACTGGTTGGAGTCCTGGCACATAGGAAGATGGTTGTGGTTGTTGAAGGTCAGTCATCTTGGCACCATAACATCTCTGCAGGAGTTCCTTAGAACAGTCTCCTATGTCCAATCATCCTCAGCTGCTTCATCAATGACCTTCCCACCATCATTAGGTAAAAAGTGGGCATGTTTGTCAATGATTGCACAATGTTCAGCACCATTCGCAACTCGTTAGATACTAAAACGGTCCATGCTCAAATTCAACAAGATCTCGGGCTGACATGTGTCAAGTAACATTCGCACCACACGAGAGCCAAACAATGACCATCTCCAACAATAGAGAATCTAACTATTGCGCCTTGACACTCAGTGGTATCAACGTGACCAAATCTCTCCACGTTCAACATCCTGGGGGCTTACAATTGACTGAACTGAGTTCTACAGCTACAAGAATAGGAATCCTGTGGCGTCTAACTCGCCTCCTGACTCCCCAAAGCCTGTCTATCGTCTACAAGGCAGAAGTCTGAAGGGTGATGAAATATTCCTCACTTGCCTGGATGGGTGCAGCTCTGACAATACTCAAGAGGCTTGAAACCATTCAAGACAAAGCAGCTCACTTGATTCGCACCATATCCACAAATATTCAGTCCCTCTATCACTGACACTCAGTAGCAGCAGTGTGTATTACCTACAAGGTGCATTTTAGAAATTTACCAAAGATCCTTAGACAGCACCTTCCAAACCCACAATTACTTCCATCTAGAATAGGAAGGACAGCAATTACATGAGAACACCACCTGCAAGTTCCTGTCCAGAAGCCGCTCACCATCCAGACTCAGAAATATATTGCCATTCCTTCCATGTCACTGGGTTAAAATCCCAGAACTCCCTCCCTAAGGACATTGTGGGTGTTTCTACACAAAATAAACTTCAGCTATTCAAGAAGGCAGCTCACCATCTCTTTTCCAAGGGCATCTAAGGACAAGCAATAAATGCCCAACCAGCAATGCCCACATCCTGTGAGGGAATAATAACTAAAAACCAACGTCCTGTGTATTAATATAAGTAGTTCTGGTACAAGCATATTAATGACATTGCAAGCCCAACTGATGATCTTAAAGAAACAACAAAACTGCAGATGCTAGAATCAAAGGAAGACAAACAGGAGGCTGGAAGAACACTTGCCAGTCCTGAAAAAGGGTAATACCCGAAACGCTGACTATTCCTTTCCTCCAGATACTGCCTGGCCTGCTGTGTTCTTCCAGCCTCCTGTTTGATAATCTTAAAGGCTGTATGTCCTGACACTCCTGAAAGGTTCATAATGCACATGGGGCAAGTTCTGCACGTGCACACTTCTGAAATGCCCAGCTCACAGGAAATATGGTGGTGCCCAAATAAGTGCAATGAGTATGAGCAAACAGACAGAATGATGTCACCATCAGTACTGGCAGGGGCATTGCACATGTGTACGCAGAGCTTTATCAGGGTGTCAAACAGACATTCTTAATCTTAAATGGGTTGCCCACACATTCTTTGCATAATCAGGTTTATTTAGCAAATGCTGTCTAATTGCAGAATCACTTCTAATATTTGACACTCTGTTTACAATTTTGCAAGCACAAGCTGATTGGGTTACAATCAGTACCTCAGCTGTTGTAAATACCCAAAGGAAAATGCTGTTTGATATAATCCACCGGTCTTTGGGACATTAAACTGGCACATGACAATGCCTCTACCAATCAAAATCCACTTTCCAACCAATTAGCATGCTCTTTTTGTGCAGTTCAAACATTTTGCTCCCCACTACATTTATAATATGTGCAAAATGTCCTAATGATTGCAAATTAAAAAGCTTTGACAAATTGTGGTGTTTTGAAACATTCAAGCTCTGTACTAGCAATTAGAAAATGCTGGAAAAAACTCAGCAGGTCTGAAGAAGAGTCATTAGACTTGAAACATTACCGCTATTCCTTCTTCATAAAAAGGAAGGGTCCTGACCCAAAATGCCAACTTTCTTGCTCCTCTGATGCTGCCTGGCCTTCTTTGTTCCTCCATCTCCACACTGTGTTATCACCAATAGGTAATGCTCCCTTATTAACACCATAACACATGATCATTCCACAACAAACTCAGGGATCTGAGAGACATTTAGATCATTAGAACTTTTAAAGCAGAGCTGGTTTTATAAAAGGTGTCGTTTTCTTGTTCATTAATGCCCAAACCTAACATACTAGCAGAAGACAAAAAACTAACAAGAATTCCCCAAGTAGCTAAAGCAATCAGGATTGCATGTGGACTACAGTGGGTCAAGCCAACAACTCATCATCACCTTCTCAAAGGCAGCTAGGGACGGGCAATATATGCTGGCCCAGCTAGTGACACCCACATCCCTGAGTGAATAAAAGATGTGACAATATGCTAATGGATTTCTCTGTCTATGTAGGTCCCTCCCTTACTACTGCTCTGTCCAGTCCTTTGCTACTTCTGACCACATTCCAATCCCTAAATAACCCTATTTCCAATGTTTTTTCACTTTGCAATTTCTTGTCCATGTTCTGTTCAAATACATCTCTTCCATGAGATACAGTTCATATTTCCTGTTCTCCCTCTCTTCTCAAGTCGAGGTTATTCAATTACTCTTCCTAACACCATAACTGATTGATGAAGAAGGGGAAAGTACAGTATGAAAGTAAGCTTGCAGATAACATAAAGACTGACACTAAGAGTGTCTATAGGTATATGAAGAGAAGGAGGATGATGACGACAAATGTAGGTCCCTACAGACAGAAACGGGGGAATGTATAATAGGGGACAACAAAATGGCTGAGCAACTGAATACATACTTTGGTTCTGTCTTCACAAAAAAGGACACAAAACACAAACCAGAAATGTTGGAGAATACAAGGTGTAGTGAGAGGGAAGAATTGAGGGAGATCAATATTAGTAGAAAAATGATGCTGGGAAAATTGATGGGATTGAAGGTAAATAAGTCCCCAGGGCCTAATAATCTACATCCCAGAGTACTTAAAGAAGTGGCCCTAGAAATAGTGGATGGATTGGTGGTCATCTTCCAGGATTCTATAGACTCTGGAACAGTCCCTGTAGATTGGAGGGTAGCTAATGTCACTCCAATATTCAAAAAGGGAGGTGGAGAGAAAACAGGGAATTATAGACCAGTAAGCCTAACATAGGTAGGGGGGAGAATTCTCAAATCCATTATCAAGGATTTTATAGTGGAGCAGTCAGAAAGCAGTGGCAGGATCAGACAGAGTCAGCATGGATTTATGAATGGAAAATCATTCTTGACAAATCTGTTGGAATTCTATGAAGATGTAACTAGTAGAGTTGACAAGGGGCAGCCAGTCGATGTGGTATATTTGGACTTCCAGAAAGTACTTGACAAAATCCCACATAAAAGATTATTGTGCAGGATTAAAGCACATGGGATTGGGGCAAGTGTGTGGAGATGGATAGAAAATTGGTTGGCAGAGAGGAAACAAAGAGTAGGAATTAATGGGTCCTTTTCAAATTGGGAGGCAGTAACTAGTGGGTGCCATAAGGACCCCACTGCTGCGACCCCAGCTATTCACAATATATATTAATGATTTGGATGATGGAACAAAATGTAACACTCCAAGTTTGCCGATGATATCAAGTTGGGTGGGAGGGTGAACTGTGACGAGAATGCAGACATACTTCAGCATGATCGACAGTTTGGGTGGGTGGACAAATCAATGGCAGATGCAGTATAATTTAGATAAATGTGAGGTTATTCATTTTGGAAGCAAAAACAAGAAGGCAGATTACTACCTGAATGGCTGTAAATTGGGAGAGGGGAGCATGCAGCAGGACCTGGGTGTCCTTGTGCACCAGTTGCTGAAGATAAGCATGCAGGTGCAGCAGGCGGTAAAGAAGGCAAATGGAATGTTGGCCTTTATTGCGAGAGATTTTGAGTACAGGAGCAGGGATGTGTTGCAATTATACAGGGCCTTGGTGAGGCCACACCTAGAATATTATATGCGGTTTTGGTCTCTTTTTCTGAGGAAGGATGCCCTTACTCTCGAGTGAGTGCAGCGAAGATTTACCAGGCTGATTCTGGAGATGGCTGGGTCTGACGAATGAGGAGAGATTGACTAGCTTGGGATTGTTTTCACTGGAGTTCAGATGAAAGAGGGGGGATCTCATAGAGACTTATTCAATTCTAACAGGACTAGACAGGGTGGATGCAGGAAGGATGTTCCTGATGGTGGGTGTGTCCAGAACCAGGGTCACTGTCTGAGGTTTTGGGGTGGACCATTTAAGATGGAGATGAGGAGATATTTCTTCACCCAAGGAGTGGTGAGTCTGTGGAATTCATTACCACAGGAAGTAGTTGATGCCAAAACATTGAATGTATTCAAGACGCTACTAGATATAGCATTTGGGGCAAATGGGATCAAAGGTTATGGGCAAAAAGCAGGATTAGGCTATTGAGTTGGACGATCAGTCATGATCATGAAGAATGGCAGAGCAGGCTTGAAGGGCTGAATGGCCTCCTCCTTCTCCTATCTTCTATGTTTCTATGTTTCTAACCACCATCATTGGTGACACTACAAATTGTTTCCTTTGCTCAAATATTATCCCACTTCCCATAAAATGCAACAGGCTTTGACAACCAACATTAAAAAATGCTCACCCAAACATTTAGCTGGAAGGCGCAGGATTGCCCCTCCTAAGCCATTCTTTAGTCCTTAGGGGCTGGTGCCATTTACAACTTTCCACCCCACCTGCCGCAATCACAGCCTTACTCACACACTCCAGCCCCTTCCCCACTCTAATCCAGGTCCCTTTCCTCCACTACCAATTCCAGCCTCATGTTATTAGATGCACACAGCTTACCAGCTCAACTATACTAAAGAAACATGCATGCCTTGAACCTGCTCAGTATTTCAAGTGTCCAAGAGTGGACACCATACTACTTCTAGATATCTGTTGAGCTGCTATTCTTTCCTTTCTCCCTGTCCCTCACAAGCATAGATTTAAATTCTACTTTGTACATTGAGGAGTCAAACATCCTTCAGTTTCTTCAGTATAATTCTAAATTGTGAAAATGACTGGAAATTTCCTTTCTGCAATGCCCCTTTAAAGTCAAATGGGCTGAAGAACATTCTGAAAGAGAATTAATTGGTTTCCTGGGTATGGCATCATTTAGTTCCAAGAAATGCCCATGTGATCCAAGGTTACCTTAGGGATAAACATCTAAGAAGTAAGGGATAAATAGAAGGCAAACTACAATGGGGTTGGATGAACTTTATAAATCTGGGTTCTGTTCATTCGCAGTTCAGGACACACTGAGAATTCATGCATAGTGAAAACAAGCAAAGTACACTCCAACTAGAACAGTTTTCTGTTTGACCATCTATCAACAGATTCTGTTATTAAAACAGGTCTCTGAGAATACAGAGAAGTCTTCCTGTGTGTTGTGTTTGCACTTGGAAAGAGCAGAAAGCTGAATACAAGAAAGGAAAATGTTTATAAATCGGACAAGACCCACTGTTTCAGAGATAGTAGGAACTGCAGATGCTGGAAAATCTGAGATAACAAGGTGTAGAGCTGGATGAACACAGCAGGCCAAGCAGCATCAAAGGAGCAGGAAGGCTGACGTTTC
>JAHRHZ010000263.1:33162048-33204532 GCA_024137785.1 Ginglymostoma cirratum | reverse complement strand
GGGTCTAGGCCCGAAACGTCAGCCTTCCTGCTCCTTTGATGCTGCTTGGCCTGCTGTGTTCATCCAGCTCTACACCTTGTTATCTAAGACCCACTGTTGTTCTTTTAGTGTTGCTATAGCCCACCAAACCAGGGTTTTTGGTGACAACAGGATGGTTGTGATTGGAGTGAGGGAGCATTCATTGATGTGCACTTTGTTGGTGGTAACTATGTCCAGGATCTTCAGATGGAACATAGTTACTGGTGCATGCAACTCCAAGCCAAAATGATTGAGTGGGACATGAGAGATCTTACATTGATGATGCCTAATTAGAAAACTTGTAAGATTGCAAGTGATGCCCCAATTTTCTGGATCTAAGGTGAATGCCTGTCATTATGTGAGACATATCTTTGTTCCATTGACTTTTTGAAGTAAAATTTACCTTTTATTTGAAATAGCTTTTACCTGTAAATCAATATTGCAATCATGTTGATTTTAGCTAGTTACAGTGGAAGATTTATAAAGTGAAATCTTTCCCAATGCTTGTCTTTCTCTTGGCATGATAGGGATTCCTTTACTTTAAAATGTTATCCATTTTACACTGATAGAAACATTGTGAAAGCCCTGTTTGCATGTGTAACTGGGGCATCTATCGAAGTTATTCTAGTGAAGTGTAATAAATCCAACAAAAACAAAGTTTCTGGAAAAGCTCAGCAGGTCTGGCAGCATCTGTGAAGGAAAAACCCTTCCTCAGAAAAACACTAATCAACATCACTCATCACATAACATCAACTAATCGTCTTTTACATCTTATCCTCTAAGGCTGGGATATTCCTATTAAATTTTCAACTTCTATCACAAAACATTGGTCATTGCTCAAAATGCTGTTACATCGAAACTACCAGAAGTGTAAATAATATTTCTATGTGTATTATTTTTAATTTTGCATCACCCTGCTTATTTTAAATATTCTGTTCTGTAATTCTGCCATAGCTCCCTTTTATTAAACATTGGATATTTTGTTGGAGCTATGAGAGTCAATTAATTTTACAGGAAAAAGCATGTCACTTGTGTTGACAGGAAGCAAAATACAATTGGATTTGATTAGTTATAGTCTGACCATACTTTATCTCAATGCCTTCTGAGTCCCACTGTATTGGATAAAACAGGAGTTGTCAAAGTGGAATTAATGGTAGTAACAATACAATCTCAGTGTATTTATAGTGCATATGACTCAAATGAAGCCATACAAATCAGGACGCGTCAACTTACCGGCACAGAAATAACCTAGCTCATGGCATATTTAGAATACCACAACTGTCAACAGCTAGCCCAAGTTTAGGATTTAGCCTGATGTTCCCAATAATTCTCACTGAAAATGATATGTTTAGATGCCAGTTAAGAACATTAGACTTGTTTTACAAAGTTAACATATTAATCAGTAATAGAGAGCTATGGTCAGGTATTGGAAAGGTATTGCAAAATATGTCAGCAAATACAGGAGAAGTGAACAGGAGATGAGAAAAATATAAAAGAAACACTACACATGACAAATGTCAACCACATATAAAACAATATGATATAAAAATGACTTCTACCATCTTAGTAAAATGTCCCTCTTTTAGAACGTAGAACATAGAACACAGAACATAGAACTGTACAGCACAGTACAGGCCCTTCAGCCCACAATGTTGTGCCGAACTTTTACCTTGAACCTAAGGTCTATCAACCTCTAACCCTACCTTATACTATCATCCATATGCCTATCTAATAGCCGCTTAAATGCCCCTAATGAGGCCAACTCCACTACCCTTTCCGGCAATGTATTCCATGCCCCTACCGCTCTCTGAGTAAAGAACCTACCTCTGACGTCTACCCTATATCTACCTCCACTCACTTTAAAACTACGCCCCCTTGTAATAGTTACCTCCACCCGAGGAAAAAGTCTCTGGCTGTCCACTCTATCTATACCGCTGATCATTTTGTACACCTCTATCAAGTCACCTCTCATCCTTTGTCGTTCTAAAGAGAAAAGCCCTAGATCTCTCAACCTGTCCTCGTAAGACCTTCCCTCCATTCCAGGCAACATCCTGGTAAATCTCCTCTGCACCTTTTCTAATGCTTCCACATCTTTCCTGTAATGAGGCGACCAGAACTGGACACAATACTCCAGATGTGGCCGAACCAGGGTTTTGTATTTCTGGAGCATAACTTCACGGCTCTTGAACTCAATCCCTCTATTAATAAAAGCTAACACACCATACGCCTTCTTAACAACTCTATCCACCAGGGTGGCAGCTTTTAGGGAACTGTGGACATGAACCCCGAGATCCCTCTGCTCCTCCACACTGCCATGTATCTTTCCGTTAACCCCTGTATTTTGCTTCCAAATTTGTCCTTCCAAAATGAATCACCTCACACTTTTCAGGGTTAAACTCCATCTGCCACTTCTCAGCCCAGCTCTGCATTCTTTCAATGTCCCTTTGTAACCTAGAACAGTCCTCCGCACTATCCATAACTTGACCCACCTTCGTACCGTCCGCGAACTTACTAATCCACCCTTCCACTCCTACATCCAAATCATTTACAAAAATCACAAATAGAAGAGGACCCAGGACAGATCCTTGTGGTACACCACAAGTAACTGAGCACCACGTTGAATATTTTCTGTTCACTATCCCTTTGTCTTCTAAGGGTCAGCCAATTCTGAATCCAATCTGCCACATTTCCCCTTATCCAATGCCTCCTTATTTTCTGTGTGAGCCTACCATGGGGAACCTTATCAAACGCCTTACTTAAATCCTTGTATACCACATCCACTGCTCTACCTTCATCCACGTATTTGGTCACCTCTTCAAAGAATTCAATAAGGTTTGTGAGGTATTATCTGCCCCTCACAAATCCATCCTGACTATCATGAATCAAACTGTGCCTTTCCAAGTGATCATAAATCCTATCTCTCAGAGCCCTTTCCAATAATTTGCCCACCACTGAAGTAAGACTAACCGGCCTGTAGCTTCCGGGGTTATCCCTATTCCCTTTTTTGAGCAAGGGAATGATGTTTGTCTCTCTCCAATCTTCCGGCACTATACCCGTGGGCAGCGAGGACGAAAAGATCGTCGCCAAAGGCCCTGCGATCTCTTCCCTTGCTTCCCATAGAATCCATGGATAAATCCCATCAAGCATGGGGGACTTATCTATCGTCAAGTTCCTCAAAATTCTTAGTACATCTTCCTTACTAACATCCACCTCGTGTAGCCTACCAGCCTGTTTCACACTGTCCTCCCCTACAACTAGGTCCCTCTCAGTTGTGAATACCGAAGAAAAGCATTCATTAAGGACCTCTCCTATCTCTTTAGGCTCCATGCACAAATTCCCTTTACAATCCTTGATCGGCCCTACCCTTTCCCTGGTCATTTTCTTATTCCTGATGTATGTGTAAAAAGCCTTGGGGTTTTGGCTCGATTTTTCTAAAATCTGCATTGTCTTAAATATAAGCTCTAAACACTCAACGAACATATGAGCTAGATACGTTCAGTTAATCTTTTCCCATGTCAGTGCCTTCAAGAGAGTATTGAACATGCTGGAGAAATAAAGAAATATGAAGAAGTTGCTAAAGCTTTGCACTGATGGTTAAACTCATTCATGCTTGCAGCTGCCTTGTAACTGTTGTTTCTAACTAACAATTAGTATCAGCTTGAAATCATACTCTATTTTACTCACACAATCAAGATGCTTGAACCTTCACAATGTAATGGTGTCAAGTGTAATCCATGTTGCCTTTGATTTTATAGATTTTTTTTAAAAGATAAAAGGGAAACTTAGATAAGTATTGTGAGACGATATGCGTATTATATAATATCATTCTGAACAGACAAAGATAGGGCTTGTGTGAGGGTTTGGGGATCATGATGAACTACCTCACACACCCATTTCTATTGAGAAAGGCAGCACACAAATTTTGAGCAATCTGCTTTATCTAAATGATTTCTGTGTGCAGTCTGGTGTAGAACATTGCAGCATAAGCAGAATCCATGAGGACCGCAGTATCAGTGAGAACCATGCTTGTCATCATTCAAGTCCAGCTTGGTTCCATCCAAAGCCCATCTGGCTGCCATGCAGCTTCAGACATCCACCACTATTAGGGTGGCAGGTGGCTCAGTGGTTAGCACTGCTGCCTCGCAGCACCAGGGACCTGGGTTCAATTCCACCGAGTTTGCACATTCTCCCTGTGACATGAATGGCTTTCTGCTGGGTGCTCATAGTCCAAAGATGTAAAACTTTGGGGTGGATTGGCCATGTTTAAAAATTGCCCCATAGTATCCAGGGATGTGCTGGCTAGGTGGGTTAGCCATGGTAAAAACTCCATGCAGGGTTAGGGGATGGGATGGGATACTCTTCCGAGGGGTCAGTGTAGAATCAATAGGCTGAATGGCCCTTCTCTGCACAATAGGGATTCAATGATTGTGGCAGATAAATAAAGGCTTGATCAAAGAAGCAGGTTTTGAGGACCATTTTAAAGGAAAAAGAAAATGTCAAGAGGTGGATTGATTTAAAGATGGAATTCTTGAGTGTAGGGCCCAAGTAGCTGAAGGCACAGCCACCAATTGGAGTACAATTAAAATTGAGAATGTTCAAGGGGCCACAATTAGATAAGTGCAGGTTTCTTAGATGTTGTAACACTGGAAGAGATGAAAGAGAGAAGGAGGGGTAAAATCACTGACAGAATTGAAAACCAGGATGCAAATTTTACAGACGATGTGCTACAAACCAGGAGCCATTGCAGGTCTTTGAGCCAGGTCAAGACCCTAGAATTCTCTCCCTAAGGGCATTGTGGGTCAACCTACAACATGTGGACTGCCGCAGTTCAAGAAAACAGTTTAGCACCACCTTCTAAAGGGCAACTGCAGACAAGCAATAAATGCTGGCTAGCCAGCAAAGCCCATGTCAAGCGATTGAATAATAAAAAAAAATTGTGAGCAGAACACAGGCAGAAAAATATTGGTGACCTCATGTTTGGAGAGAAGAATATGGACCAACTAATACCTCTGGAGGTAATGAAGGCTTGGATATAATAAACAGCCAAGGGTGATATGTTGCTTGTTACCACCTGTAATTATTGACTCAGAAATGTAGGGCATCAGCAATTTTGCTGATCACTGGCAGCACCATCCAGGCCTGCCCTGAATCTGCAGGTCAGGTTGTAGGGAACCTCACAGTCAAATACCACCTTCTTGGTGAAACAAAGGTACCTCAGATACTGCTTCTATCTGAGATGAAAGTAAGAGTAGAGCTCCTTGAGGATCCTTGGCACGTGTTGAGAACTCTCTTCCTCCTTCCTCTGCACACACTGCATCCCCACCGGTGATGCCTCTGTTCCATGCCCACATCTTGCTGAAGGAGAAGGGAGATTGCATCTGCAGTTGGTGTTTGTAGCAGCAGTATTTCTGCTAACAGTCAAACAAGCTCCTCTGTCTCCCCTGTCAAGGTACAAAATACTCACTGGAAAGTACTACAGATGATGGAAAACATGCCTTGCTGCAAATTATTTATCAACTGTGTCTAACCCAACAAATAGTCTGATTCTGAGCCTTATCCAGGATGTCTCCACAATGGCGCATCCTAGAGGACTCATGGGTCACACAGCTCAGGAGGACTCTAGGCTTAATTGCTGCTCTGTGCTGCATTAGTGGATCTCAGCTGGGGTTGTAGTAGCGAGCATTCCAACTGGGCTCACTGTTGGAAAAGGCTAGCTTTAGGATCAGCTACAATGCCCTCCATTGCAGAATGGCTTGCCACCGCAGAATGCTGTCAACACACACAAACTGCCATAACTATGTCATCATTGGATTGAACATAAGACAGCAGAGAGAAAATTGCTTCAGCTCATGTGCCATGCAGCCTACCGGAAGATGAAATTTGCCATAACACAAACATTCCTCAGTGACCAATATCACAGCGCTGTCTTTTCCTGGCACTTCAATCTGACGGGAACTAGAGATTATAAAATCCGCAGTGAAGTGTTAATACTTTTATAAAAATACTGAAATGGTATATTTAAAGTTCTGTCCATATAGCATCAGCTTCAGAAACATGTGCGGTGGAATTTGGCTTTAATAACTGATCTGTGAAGCCCTCTCCTGGTTAGTTACATGTGGTGGCTAAAATTGTTTCTGAGGTTGCTAACTTTCATACTAAAATCCTGGAAATCTGATTAAATGGCAGAAGCTGCTGAACAGTTCTGCACAAATTGCCACAGGCAATTTTACAGGCAAATTTGCACAATCCTGTTCTAATTGACTTTAATGGATGCTCACACAAGCTGTTCAACTCATTCCTCTCAGCGGTGTGGTATGCAGCAAAGTTCCCAATTCTTTTATGCCTGTGAAGAATGGAAAATGGATTTAAAAATAACGTTTGAACTCAATGGGTGAATAACTATCACAAGCATGGATCGTTATAGTCAAATGACAAAGTGCTTAAATCTTCAAAGAAGCCAGTTAGGGGAGTGTAACAGTGAACTGATATATTCATTGCAATTAAGCTTGACAAATTAAAGTTAGGCCTTTCAAGGACATATACAATAGCACGTTAGAAAAGGATTTATTTGTACATTGACAATCAGTCAGTTAATTGTACAAGGTTTTGCGCCTTGTTGCATAATTATATCATAGCCAGCTGGATGCGAAACCTATGAAGACTTCCAAAGCTGATAATGCTATGGTTACCAGCAGTGATTGTTCAAGGCTGCTATGAAAATCCTCACAGCAAGAGAAAGAACTTCTTTGAGATTATTATTCCGTGAATACATTTATATTCTTGGCAAATGGTGACAGGATTGAACAGAATCAGCGTGGATATGAAAAAGGGAAATTATGTGTGACAAACCTACTGGAATTTTTTGAGGATGCAACTAGTAAAGTTGATAAAGGGAGCCGGTGGATGTGATTCACTCGGACTTTCAGAAAGATTCTGATAATTTGCCAGTGGATTTGGGAGCTGTGTATTAACGTAGATTGACACCTGGTTGACAGACAGGAAATGGCGAGCAGGAATAAACAGGTCTTTCACTGAGTGGCAGGCAATGACTAGCAGGGTACTGCTTGGTTCAGTGTTTGGACCCCAACTATCAACAATATGTATTAATGATTTAAACAAAAGAACTAGATGTAATATCTCCAAGTTTGCAGGCGACTTAAAGCTGGGTGGGAGAGTAAGCTGTGGGGTGGATGTGGACATGTTTCAATGTGATTCGGAGAAGTTGAGTGAGTGGGTAAATGCATGGCAGATGCGGTAATGTGGATAAATATGAAGTTACCCACATTGGTAGCAAAAAAAGGAAGGCTGAATATTATCTGGGTGGCAATATATTGGAGAAGGGGGAGGTGCAATGAGACCTGGGGGTCCTTGTACACCAGTCACCGAATGTAAACATGCAGATGCGGCAGGTGTTGAAGAAGACAAATTGTCTTCATAGGAAGAGGATTCAAGCACAGGAGCTGGGATCTCTTTCTATAATCGTACAACATCTTGGTGAGACTGCAACTGGAGTATTGTGTACAGTTTCATCTCCTCATTTCAGGAAGGATGATCTGGCTATGAAGTGAGTGCAACAAAGGTTTACCAGACTGATATCTGGGATGATAGTACTGATGTATGAAGATAGACTGGATCAGTTAGGACTGTATTCACTAGAGTAAGTGTCAACAGTTGAATAACAAGCAAAGGGATGACCTATAATCCAATTAAATTAAACCGGTTTGTCTCAGCACCACCTTATTTTTAATTTTCTGCAACTATCTCTCAGGCTCATTAATTGTATTATAGGTCACCCGCAGAGACTTATTATTCGACACTCCACTCACATAATTTGTATGATCTTTTGATCTCTCTGCCCTTGATCTCTCTGCCCTTAAATTCTCTCGCACTTCACCTAACGAAGGGGCAATGCTTCAAAAGCTTGTGATTCCAAATAAACCTGTTGGACTATAATCTGGTGTCGAGTGACTTCTGACATTTTCCACACCAGTCCAACACCAGCACCTCCACATCATCGACACCCCACCAACTGCTGGCTCAAAGTGGAGAGGATCTCCAAGGAGATCACGCCTGTCGACATAGACATCACATTTCTGCAGAGATGCAAGAAAGCAGAGAAAATCCTGAAAGTTTACAGATCACAAACACACTCAAGTTGACCTACAACACAGACTATGCTGAAACACTCTGCCATCGCATCTCTTGCACAGTCCACAATCATCTTGTGCACCAGCTCTAGAGCAGATGCTACAACGTTCAATTCAAGATAGTGTCTATATTTTCAGCTTGCGCTCAGGATACAGTGGACCAGCTATGAACCAGCTATGAGGCTTTGCCAAGCAGATGAGGCAACGGAAGTACACCACCTACACGCATACCATGAACAAGAAACTGGAGAAATTTGGCATCATCACCAGCAGTAACCAAGCTTCCCCTGGTACTATGGTTGAAACTGGTACCACCACAGGGAAATCCATCATCAACTTGTCTGACCACACCCTTCAACCAAACAAAATCGAAGTTCTCAGTGAGGGCTCAATATCACCCCCACAACAAAAATGGACCCCATTGGTCTGCCGGCAGACACAGCGGAATTCATCAGGCAAATGAGGCTCCAGGAATTCTTCCACAAATCCCAAGATGTCAGCAGTGAGCCCAATGAGACAACCAATGAATCAGAACAGTTGAAGAGAGATCCTTGGTGCAGCGACCAAGAAAGAAAGAGTCAAATTGGACCCCTCCAGAAGGCTGTTTCCCTAGGCTTGACATGTACGCTGAAGCCGTCAGGAGATGTGTTAACGCCAGATTCATCTGCCGTGCTCACAAGATAGTTCAGAAGGTCACCAAAACACACCACAACACCATCCATGCTCTCAAGACCAATCACAACATTGTCATCAAACCAGCAGACAAAGGAGGAGCCATTGTCATTCCGAATAGAACAGACTACTGCAAAGAAACATACCAACAGGTGAACAACCAGGAACATTACGGATAATTACCTGCTGATCTGACCGAAGACCATACCCATCAACTGAACAGGCTGATCAAGACCTTTGATCCTGACCTTCAGAGTATTCTATGCATTCTCACACCATGTACTTCTCGCATAAGAGACTTCTACTGCCTTCCGAATAAGCCAACACACCTGGATGTCCCCTTGTATCAGGCATTGGGACCTTTTTTGAGAACTTCTCTGGCTGTGTCAAGGGCATGTTAAAATCCATGGTACAAGGAATCCCCAGCTCCTGTCACAACACAACAGATTTCTTACTGAAACTCATCTCACCTCAACTCAAACCGGAACATTCGTGATCACAACAGACAACTGGCACTCCACACAAGCATCCCCCACCACGACGGCATCACCATAACAGCCTCAGTACTCAATACCAACAACTACCACTTGCCAAATGCCATCCTACAATACCTCTGCTTCATCCTCGACCACAACATCTTCATTTTCAACAACCAGTTCTTTATCCAGACACACAGAACTGCCATGGGATCAAATTTGCACCCCAAAATGCCAACGTTTTCATGTACATGTTCAAGCAACACTTCATTGCTGCGCAGGACCTCCAACCAGATACATGGATTACACTTTTCTTCCTTTAGACTCATGGTGAGGAGTCACTGAAACAACTACGTAGTGATATCAACAAGTTTCATCCCACCATCAAACTTACACTGGACAACTCTTCAGAATCAGTATTGTTTTTGGACACATGCAGCTCCATCAAGGACAGACAGCTCAGTACCTCACTCTACAGCAAGCGCACAGATAACCTCACGATGCTGCACTTCTGTTGCTTCCATCCGAAACACATTAAAGAAGCCATCACCTACGGACAAGCCCTGCCCATACACAGGATCTGCTCAGATGAGGAGGAAGGTGACAGACACCTAAAGGTTTTGAAGGACTTCTTCATAAGAATGGGATACGATGCTCAACTCATTGATGGCCGGTTCCAATGTGCCACAGTGAAAATAACTGCAATAACCTCCTCAGAAGACAGACACAGGATATCACTGATAGAGTACCCTTCATCATCCAGTACTTCTGTGCAGCGGAGAGACTACGCCATGTTCTCTACCGCCTTCAACATGTCATCGATGACCACGAGCATCTCGCCAAGATCATCCCTACACCTCCACTTATTGTCTACAATAAACCCCAAACCTTAAACAGACCATTGTTTAGCAAACTATGCAGCCTTCAGGACAACATCGATCACAACACCACACAACCCTGTCTTGGCAACCTCTGCAAGATATGTCAGATCATCAACATGGACACTACCATCACACATGGGAACACCACCTACCACTTCCATGGCAGTTACTCATGTGACTCAGCAAACGTTGTCTGCCTCATACACTGCAGGCAAGGATGCCCTGAGGCATGGCATATTGGTGAGACCATGCAGTTGCTATGACAATGGATGAATGGACACTGTGCAACAATCGCCAACATGAATGTTCCCTCTCAGTTGGAGAACACTTCAGCGGTCGTGGGTGGCAGTGAAAGGAAATTGGCACAGGTTTTAAGTAAAGTTTGCTCGGATGAGGGCATTTTTCTGCCACCCAGATGTGATGCTGCTGGCACAAATAACACCTCAGTCACCTCAAAGGCTGCTGCACACTCTGCACCTTCTGAGTTGCACCAGTTGTAAACTTCACCGCAGTGCTGCGTTGTTGTAGGCCACAAATCCGGCATCCTTGATAGAGAAGAGAATACAGTGCTGAGTTCAGACAGCAAATTTGTGAACTGCAGTTGCAGTTTAACATAATAGCACAGTCAGAGAATAATTTACTGGTGACCACTAACAAACTGCATGAGTGTTGAAAACAGGACATAGAAATTCAAGATGGTCGAGCACTAAAAGAAGCTGATACATGGGTGGAATACAGACATCATATAAGGTAATGACTCTGAAAGGGGTTAATGCTAGAGACTAGGTTAAGCTCCTTGCAACTTGATGATTTCAGTTGTTGGGTCGGGAAATTGGAAGAAAAGCTTTGTATCTGGATAAGAACAGATATGTCATTGAGTTCTCCTAATTGCCTTAATAATAATGTCTAATTAGCTAAATTGCTGTCATACTGTAAACCACCGTTTTGATAAGAGCTTCTTCTTGTTAAGACTCACTACCCAGTTCTTCCTCTATCGCTGTAAACTTAATAGGCCTTGCGACCCAGTCAAAGAAACAGGAATGGTGGCAAATTTCATCTCATAGAGTCATTGAGACGTACAGTATGGAAACAGACCCTTCGGTCCAACATGTCCATACTGACCAGATAAGATAAATCAATCTAGTTCCATTTGCCAGCATTAGGCCCATATCCCTCTAAACCCTTCTACCACAAATAACACATGGACACATAGAAAAATGCGGTACAGAAGTATTTGCTGCAGAATTGCAACAAGGAACTGTGGAAGAAGTACTGCTGGATCAATACTAGTGCAGCAGGCCCGAAACGTCAAGTTTTCCTGCTCCTATGATGCTGCTTGACCTGCTGTGTTCATCCAGCCCCATGCTTGTTATCTCTGTATTTCAGTAATTGCTGTCTGAGCTCAGCGGTGTCATTCTTTTCTTTTTTAAGTTCAATTTAAGGCATGTGTAGTTGGTGTTTTAACTTAGGATTCAGGATCACCCAAAGGATGCAAGAAACAGGAACAGGAGTAGGCCACATGGCCCATCAAGCCTGGTCTGCTATTCAATATCGTCATGGCTATCCTTAGATTGTACTTTCCTACCTGTTCTGCATATCCCACAGTTTCCTGAGAAAGTGAAATTGCTTTGAATTAATGGCAATCATAAGACATGTCAAATTTATTTTCTGCAAAGGTATTCTAAAATGTTTATTCCTATTCTTGACAAATAATATGGCTAAGGAGATAAATTGAGTGGCATTTATATAAATGTATTAAAATGTCAACCGTGATAGTGATAATCCTGCTTTTAACAGCAAACCAGTCATATCCATGCTTATTTCATTAGCACATATAAACAACAGGATCAACTCTTTCAGTGAAACTGTTTGATAAATATGATGTGTGATTACAGTAATTCAAATCTATTCATGTATCCTTTTTAAAAACATGACAGCATAAAGTTATGTAAATGTCTTCTAGAGAAAAGTCAGTTTATTGCCAGCACGAATTTCTTTCATGGAAGTGCTACAGCTTATGAATCATTACAGTTGACTGTGGCAGGGGCAGGAACTCACTGACAGCATCAAATACTTTAAATGCAGATCCTGTGGTTTATTACTGAAAAGGCACACCTTGATGAAAAGTGCTTTATTTGAGAAAGGTAGGGAATGAGTCAGAACAGCTCTGTACCATTTTCATCATACTGAATGCCACTTTTTGATATGATGATGCCTTGCAATAATAATTTACGCAAATAAAGGCTTAATATACTGGATATCTGAAATAATAATAGAAACATGTGAAAAATATTCAACTGATCAGCTAGCAATAGAGTTAACTTTTCATTAGAGAACACTACCATAGAACCCTAAAAAAATCAACTCATGGGTAGGTATTATTGGCTGGGTCAGCACTTATTACCCACAGGGGAGTTAACCTTCAACAATTTTGCTGCAGGACTGGAGTCACACTTTAGTTAGACTAGGTAAAGACAGCAAATTTCCTCACCTAAAGGCATTATTGAACAAGACCAGGCATAAATCAACAATGATTACTTGCTCACCATTAGGGTAATTGTTTATTGGCTTCATCAACCATGATGTGATTTGAACCAATATCCTTAGATATGGAAATACCGGGAGTCCTGGATTGCTAGTCGAATACATAACCACTACACCACCATTGCCCTATTTTTCCAGATCATTCAGAATTATGAAGTGTTACAATAAAAGGCTCATCAGGAACTTTGAGGCAATGCAATTGAAGACACAGCTGATGACACATATATGAAATTAGCAGAATTACAAGAATCAGAGTGTAGTGTGTAGGTGACTGGAAGAAGGAGCTCCCAAGTGGTCAGTACTGCAACCAAGGTTTTCATGATCTATGTTAATGGACTTGGCTTGGGCATAATTTATACATGGCACAAAACTTCAAAGCATTGCTTACTGTAAGTAAGATAGTGATAAACTTCAAGAGGGTATAGACAGGCTGATAGATTAGGCTGATAAGATGGCAAAGAAGTGATACATATACAAGAGGAATGAGGAGAGGCACAATATTAAAAGGGGTACAGAAACAAATAGTTAGTGGTATATGCGTGTTATTTATTGGAAAGTAGCGGGGCAGACTGTGAAAGTAGTTAAAAAGGCTTGTACAATCCTGGGCTTTATACAGAGGCGTAATGTTGAAGTATGGAGAAGTACACGAAGCAAGGAGGTTATGGTGAATATTTATAAAACAATGGCTTGGCCTCAACTGAGGTATTGTGTCCAATTCTAGGCTTTCATAATAAATCATGATTATTAAACCACTGGACGCATTTAGAGGTAGTAAGAACTGCCGATGCTGGAGTCAGAGATAACACAGTGTAGAGCTGGAGGAGAACAGCAGGCCAGGCAGCATCAGAGGAGTAGGAAAGTTGATGTTTCGGGTTTGGGACCCTTAGTCAGGAAAAAAAAAGGCATTTAGTCAGGTCCACCTGGGTGTTGAGAACTCAACTCCCCATTCCTGTAAAATCAATTTTTCACAATTTTTACATTTTATTTCGATGATCATAGTGAGTGATCATCTTTATTTCTAGTACAATTTTTACAATTAGATAACTGACAGTGAAGGTCCTCATTTAATCATAGAGATCATAGAATATTAAACCTTATAGTTTAAAACATCACCAGAATTACAGCTTTGTAACTCAAAGGCACAATCCATTTTAAGGTATTAAAGGTAGTATTGCAATAAATGGTCATTTTATTTTAATTTGGAATTCCAGTCAGCACCACTGAACAGGCAGAAAAGCATATTCAAGGAAAGCCATTTGAAATTAGAACTGTACAAACTGTACAAATCTGATAGCAACTTATGGTGTTTGCATATGCTCCTCCTACACAAGGTGCACCATTGCAGTTTTGAAGCTGGCGTAATTTAGAAATCACTGATTTGGCATGCAGTTCAATCTTTCCCCTGTATCATTGTTCCTAATTGCAAGAATGAACAGGGTTTAACTTGAATCAGGGATTTCTGAGCTTGTAATAGCATCTTAAGCCATCATTACCATCGAACAATGTTCTGGGTTCCAAAAAATAATTTTACACATGCAGAGTCACGTTCTCTCAGAAGAACATTTTAAAGTTGTAGATTTTCAATAAGACCCTTTAGAAGTTTTGAAACAGGTTGAGCTATCTGTGAAGTGGGTCAGGTGACAGCACCTGATCCAATTAATAACAATAGATAAATAATAATGCTCAACTTCAGTCTAAAGGAATTTCCATGGCATTATCTGTCGAAGTGATATCTCCATTCTCATACTTGGGTTAACTCAGGTGGTGGGAGGTGGTTCTTCTTGGGAAAGGACGTTTTTTTTTATTATTTGCGGACATCACTGGCAAAATCAGCGTTTATTGCCCATTCCTAATTGCCCTTCAGTGAGTAATAGCGGGCTGCCTTCTTGAACCCGTGGAGTCCATGTCAAACAGATGTGCCCTCGATGCTGTTGGGGAGGTAGTTTCAGGATATCACATCTTGAGACATTGTCACTCACATCTTAAGAAAATGTAGTTAGGGAAGAAATGGGTGACCATCAGTCCAAAGATGGGTGTTAGTCTGGAAGGCTCAGAAGATATTATACTCAAGAGCAGATTCCTGTTTTGAAAAATGGTGAGATGACAGTTCTTGTGGGCAGTGTAGCCCAGCTACACAACACGGAAGCATAAAAAACAATAGTGTTGGATGATTTAATGGTGAGGTGTACAGATATTTCTGAATTGCGCAGATGTGGCTCCAAAATAGAATGTTGCCTCCCTTAGGCCTGATCAAGGGTGTTGCTGAACAGATGCAGAACATTCTGAAGGTTAACAGTCAAGAGATCGTAGTTCACATTGGGCCCAGCAACATAGTAGACAGAGAGATGAGGTCCTGCACAGAGAATTTGGGAGCTGGGTAGCAATTTAAATACAGGACCTTGTTGTAATCTCTTTATTAAAAGGGGAGGTGGTATCGCAACATTGATCTATTACTGCAAAAAGGAAGGATATCATCTTAGAAGGTTCCTCAAATGAGGCTGTATAGGGAGAACCTAAAAACAAATTGGGGCCAATCACTTTGCTAGGGGATTCTATAAATCCCCAGTCAGGGAGAGATAGAATGACAGATATGTAGCTAAATTTCAGAGATGTTAGGGTAATAATAGTTGGGAATTTCAACTATCCCAATATTAAATGGGACGCACAATGTATGAAAGGCTTAGAGGGCTGGAATTCTCAAAATTCTTGAGTATTGCTGTTCCTGTAAAAGTGAAGGGTGGGAAGTTCAAGTCCAAAGAATCTGGGTGTCAATAGGTGTACGCTAAAGGATTGAATACACTGCAGGAAGGGAAAAAAAAGGATATTTATTGTAGATACCAAAGGGAATTTCTGAAAAATGTAATTAGGTGAATCAACAGGGGACATGAAAAAATGCCAGCAGATAACAATGAGGAAAATCCACATAAGTTTTATGACACAGATACTAGCCTTTAGCCAATTTGATCCACTCCATGTGATATCAAGAAATAGCTGGAGGCACTGGATACTGTATTCCGGCAATTGTACTGAAGACTTATGTTTTAGAGTTTCATGCTACCTTAGCCAAACTTACGACAAGGGCTTCTACACAACAAGTTAGAAAATTGGCCAGGTACGTACTACACGCAAAAACAGAACAAATCCAACCCAGTCAATTACTGCCCCATCAGTCAACTCTTGATCATCAATAAAATAATGGAAGGTGTTATCAACAATGCTATCAAGCAGAACCTACTCAGCAATAACCTTCTCACTAACGGCCAGCTGGCTTCCACCAGGGCCAGTCAGCTCCAGACCTCATTACAGCATTGGTTCAAACATGAACAAAAGAGCTGAATTGCAGAGGTGAGGTGAGAATGACAGTTTTTGACATTAAGGCACATCTGACAGAGATTTTTTCCTCGGATGGGGGATTCCAAAACTAGAGGGCACAGGTTTAAGGTGAGAGGGGAAAGATTTAAAAAGGACCTGAGGGCAACTTTTCCATGCAGAGGATTGTGTATGTATGGTACAAGCTTTCAGAAGTAGTGATGGAGGTAGGTACAATTACAATATTTAAAAGGCATTTGGATGGGTGTAAGAATAGGAAGGCTTTAGAGGGATATGAGCCAAATGGTGACAAACTGGACTAGGTCACATTGTGATGTCTGGTCGACGTAGACGAGTTGGACCAAAGGGTCTGCTTCTGTGCTATATGACTCTATGATTCCTCAGATACTGAAGCAGTCCATGTTCAAATGCAACAAGACATAGATAATATCCAGGCTTGGGCTGACAAGTGGCAAGAAACATTTGCTGCATGCAAATGCCTGACAATTACCATCTCTAATAAGAGACAATCTAACCACTGCTCCTCGACATTCAATGGTGCAACCATCATTGAATCCCCCACTAGCCACACCCTTTGGGGTACCATTGACCAGAAACTCAACTGGACTCACTATATGAACACAGTGGCTACAATAACAGGTCAAAAACTAGAAATACTGTGGTAAGCAACTCACCTCCTGACTCTCCAAAGCCTGCCCACCATCTACAAGGCAGCTCCAACAACTCTCATGAAGCTTGACACCATCCAGGACAAAGCAGATCACTTGACTGGCACCACATCCACAAGCATCCACTCCCTCCACCATCAATGATCACAGCAGCAGTGTGTACTATATACAAGATGCTTCTTCCAAACTAAATCCACAACCACTTTCCATCTAGAAGGCCCAGGATTGCAGACTCATGGAAACTCCATTTCCTACAAGTTCCCCTCCAAACCACTTACTTTTCCTTCACTGCCACTGGGTCAAAATCCTGGAATTCCCTCCCTAAGGTCATTGTGCGCATGGACTTGAGCAATTCAAGAAGTTAGCTCACCACCACCTTTTCAAGGGGTGGAGGGACAGACAATGCTGGGCAGCCAGAAAAGCTATGTCCCACGAGTGAATAAGAAAGAAACTATGTTAGGGGCAAGAGAATAACTTGGGAACATATTGGGACCAAAGTGGCAATCTGTGTGGAGCCAGAAGAATAGTTGAGATCGGGTCAGCGATCTAGTAGTGTTATGGCTAGATTATTAATCCAGAAACCCAGCTAATGTTCTGGGGACTCGGGTTCATATCCCACCATGGCAGATGGTGGAATTTGAAATTCAATAATTCAAAAAAAGGAATTAAGAATCTACTGATCACCATGAAATCATTGCTGATTGTCAGAAAAAAAACCCAATCTGGTTCACTAATATCCTTGAGGGAAGGAAATCTGCCACCCTCACCTTGTCTGGCCTACTTGTGATTCCAAACCCACAGCAATGTGGTTGACTCTCAATTGCCGTCTGAAATGGCCTAGAAAGCCACTCAGCTATACCATTCACTACAAAGTCTCAAAGAAATGAAACCAGGAAGATCACCTGGCATTGACGTAGGCACCAGAAAAGCCAACGGGAGAAACAGCCTTGTTGATCCTACAAAGTCCTCCTCACTAACATCTGGAGGTTAGTGCCAAAATTGGGAGAGCTGTCTCATAGACCAGGTAAGCAACATCCTGACATAGTCATACTCACAGATTCATACCTCACAGATAATGTTGCAGACACCACCATCACTATCCCTGGATATGTCCTGTCCCACTGGCAGGACAGATTCAGCAGAGATGGTGGCACAGTGGTATACAGTCAAGAAGGAGCTGCTCTGGGAGTCCTCAACATTGACTCTGGACCCCATGAAGTCTCATGGCTTCAGGTTAAACACGGGCAAGGAAACCTGCTGCTAATTACCACATACCATCCTCCCTCCTGTTGAACAACAACTAGAGGAAGCATTGAGGATGACAAGGGCACAAAATGTACTCAGGCTGGGGGATTTCAAAGTCCACCACTAAGCGGGTCCTACAGGACATAGCTGCTAGACTGAGTCGGTGGCAGGTGGTGAGGGAATCAACAAGAGGGAAAAACGTACTTGACCTCATCCTTACCAATCTGCCACCTACAGTTGCATCCATGACAATATCAGTAAGAGTGACCATCGCACTGTCCTTGTGGAGATGAAGTCCTGCCTTAACATTGAGAACAACTTCCGTCATGTTATGTGGCACTATCATTGTGCCAAATGGCACAGATTTAGCACAGATCTAGCATCTCGAGACTGGGCATCCACGAGGTACTATGGGCCATCAACAGCAGTGGAATTGTACTCCAGCACAATCTGTAACCTCATAGCCTGGCATATCCACCACTCAACCATTACCATCAAGCCACGGGATCAACTTTGGTTCAATGAAGAGTGCAGGAGGGCATGCCAGGAGCAGCACCAGGCATACCTGAAGATGAGGTATCACTGGTGAAGCCACCAAACAGGACTACTTTCATGCCAAACAGCGAAAACAGCAAGCGATAGACAGAGCTAAGCAACCCCACAACCAACAGATCAGATCTAAGCTCTGCAGTCCTGCCTTATCCAGTCATGAATGGTGGTAGACTATTAAACAATCACTGGAAGAGAAGGCTCCACAAATATCCCCATCCACAATGATGGAAGCGCCCCGCACATCAGTGCAAAGATAAGGCTGAAGCATTTGCAGCAATCTTCAGCCAGAGGTGCCGAGTGGATGGTCCATCTCGGCGTCCTCCAGTGGTCCCCAGCATTACAGATACCAGTCTTCAGTAAATTCGATTCACTCCATGTGATATCAAGAAATGGTTGAAGACACTGGATACTGCAAAGGCTACAGGCCTTGACAACATTCCAGAAATAGTACTGAAGACTTATGCTCCAGAAATTGCCGCTTCCCTAGCCAAGCTGTTCCAGTACAGCTACAACAGTGGCATCTATCCAACAATGTGAAAAATTGCCCAAGTATGTCCTGTACACAAAAAGTAGGACAGATCCCAACTGGCCAATAACCGCCCCATCAGTCTACTCTCCATCATCAGTAAAGTGATGGAAGGTGTCATCAACAGTGCTATCAAGTAGCACCTGCTCACCAATAATGCACTCAGTGACGCCCAGTTTGGGTTCCGCCAGGGCCATGCAGCTTCTGACTTCATTACAGCCTTGGTTCAAACATGGACGAAACAGCTGAATTCCAGAGGTGAGGAGAGAGTGACAGGCCTTGATATCAAGGCTGCAATCAACCAAGTGTGGCATCAAGGAGCCCTAGCAAAACTGGAATCAATGAATATCAGGGGGCAAACACTTTGGTGGTTGGTGTCATACCTGACACATAGGAAGATGGCCGTGGTTGTTGGAGGTCAATCATCTCAGCTCCAGGACATCACTGCAGGAGTTCCTCAGGGTAGTGTCCTCGACCCAGCCATCCTCAGCTGCTTCATCAATGACCTTCCCTCCACCAATAAAAGGTCAGATGTAGGGAAGTATGCCAATGATTACACAATGTTCAGCACCATTCCTGACTCCTCAGATACTGAAGCAGTTCGTGTTCAAATGCAGCAAGATCTGGACAACATCCAGGCTTGGGCTGACAAATGGCAAGTGACATTTGCACCACACAAATGCCAGGCTATGACCATCACCAATAATAGACAATCTAACCACTGTCCCTTGACATTCAATGGTGTTACCATCCCTGAATCCCCCACTATCAACGTGAGAATTATCATTGATCAGAAACTCAGCTGGACTCACCACATAAACACTGTGACTACAAGAGCAGGTTAGAGAGTAGGAATACGGTGAGTAACTCACCTCCTGACTCCTCAAAGCCTGTCCACCATCTACAAGGGACAAGTCAGGAGTGTGATGAAATAATCCCCACCTGCCTGGATGAGCACATTTCCAACAACAATAAAGAAGCTTGACACCATCCAGGACAAAGCAGCCAACTTTGATTGGCACTACATCCATAAGAATCCATTCCTTCCACCATTGACACTCAGTAGCAGCAGTGTGTACTATCTACAAGATACACTGCAGAAATTCACCGAAGATCCTCAGGCAGCACCTTCCAACCCACAACGACTTCCATCCAGAAGGACAAGGGCAGCAGACATTTGGGAACACGGCCACCTCCAATATCCCCCCACCCAAGCCACTGACCATCCTGACTTGGAAATATATTGCTGCTGCTTCACTGTCACTGGGTCAAAATCCTGGAATTCCCTCCCTAATAGCATTGTGGGTCAACCTACAGCAGGTGGGCTGCAGCGGTTCAAGAAGACAGCTCTCCACCACCTTCTCAAGAGCAACTAGAGATGGGCAAAAAATGCTGGCCAGCCAGTGACGCTCACATCCCACAAATGAATAGAAAAAGGATTTAAATAAATAAGTTGCATCTGTATTCACTGTAGAAAAGGACAATGTAAGTCTAAAAATCAGGGAGTGGAACTGTGATAAACTTGAAAAAATTTGCATTGAGAGCATATATCAGTGGTTTTACTGGGCCTAAAGTAGATAAATCCCCAGACCCAGATGAAATGTATTCCAGCTACAAAAAGCAAAGGAGGAGATTTCAAGGGCTCTGAAATTAATTTTCAAATCTTCTCTGGTCATTGGGGAAGTGTCAAAGGATTAGACGACAGCTAATGTGGCACCATCATTCAAGAAAAAAAGTAGGGAAAAAACAAGGAAAAGACAGGCCGGTGAATCTAACATCTATGGTAAGAAAACTGCTGGAAAAGATTTTGAGGGACAGAATTAATGAAGTTGTAGACTTGCTTGCCAACCCGATGTGTTTGATTGCAGACGTTTCATCACTCTACTAGGTAACATCGTCAGTGGACATCTGGCGAAGGGTTGGTGTTCTATCCCACTTGTTATTTACATGCCTCGGTTTGCTGGGGTGGTTGGCATTACTTCTGGTTCTGTTTCTCAGTGGTTTGTATATTAGGTCCAGTCCAATGTGTTTGTTGATAGAGTTCTGGTTGGAATGCCAAGCCTCCAGGAATTCCCTGGCATGTCTCTGATTGGCTTGCAGTATTATGGATGTGTTGTCCCAGTCGAATTTGTGTCCTTCTTTGTTCGTGTGTATTGGGAGCAGTGAGAACAGGTCATGTCTCTTGTTAGCTAGTTGGTGTTTGCATATCCTTATTGTCAGTTTTCTTCCATTTGGGCCTATGTAATGTTTCTCACAGTCCTTACATGGCATTTTGTTGGTTTTATAGGTTGTGCGCATGGGATCCTTTACATTATTCACTAGTTGTCAGTTTGTGGGCTACTCTGATACCTAGGGCTCGGAGTAGTCTTGTGGTCATCTCTCATATATGTCTCTGATATATGGTAGGGTGACTAGTGTCTGGCCATGTTGTGCCTTCTTGTTGTGGTCTGTCATGAAGGTAACAGCAGATTGTGCTTTTTGGGTATCCATTCCTTTTAAAAACTGCCTATAAGTGCTCCTGTTCTGCTTTGCACAATTCTGGGTTGCTGTCGTGTGTTGCGGCTCCGATAGAGAAAGACCATCCATACAGACCAGATACTTCCCTAGACCAGAAACCACACCAACACCCATAAACAGATTGCATCAGGACATTATTCAAACAAACCACAACACACTGCAAATGAAGGCAGCACATTTGATGAAATCTACATAGACTTCATGATGGCTTTTAACAAGTTCTTGCATGATAGACTAGTTAAGAAGCTAAGGGTCCGGGGGATCCATGGCATTTTGGTAAATGGAATCCAAAATTGGCTTTGTCACAGGCAGCAAAGGGTGACTCGAAGCCTGTGTCCATTGGCATGAGTTTTTCGTGCTGCTGCCTTAATGTTTGTAGTGTGCATCAGTGATCTATATATTCAAGAGAAGTACGATCAGTTAAACTTACAGGTGATATGAAAATTGGCAATGGCAATGACAATGACCAAGGAGGAAAGCCTTAGACTACAAGACAATATAGATGAATTGGTAAGATGGGCTGAACAGTAGCAACTGGACTTCAATCATAAAAAGTACGGGGTGATGCATTTTGGGAGGACTAACCAGGCAAGAGAGTCTGTGTTCAATGGTAGGATCCTAGGATATATGAAGGATCAGAGGGAACTTGGTGTGCACATACTAGGGGAAGCACAGACACAATAGGCCAAAAGGGCTCTTTCCATTAAATTCTATCACTATGTGCTATATGATACCATGCTATATCCATGTCACACCTGCAGCATGTGCTGGCAGATTACAGGGTAAACAGTGAACATGCTTAAGTCAAATGGCCATGTCTCTGAGTCTAAGGGGAATGGTCCTCAGTCAATTCAAGGGGATTGTTGTCAGTCAAAAGGAATCAGCCTAGGAAGTTGAGAATATCAGCTGAAATTGGCCAATGAGCATGCAACCAGACAGGGAATTGATTAGTGCAATGTCAGTCGGGAGCTGCAGAGACATCAGGCAGGGGTTTGGTCGTTCAGCAGCATGGGCTACCTTTCCAGGTCAATGGTGTAGGATTGTGGGAAACAATCAGTCCCTAATAAGATTCAAGTTATGCAATACTAAGCACTAACAGCGGTGCTATTTTAGGCACAGTATTCATGTATCATAGAATCCCTAGTGTGGAAACAGGCCCTTCGGCCCAACCAGTCCACAATGACCCGCAGAGCATCCCACCCAGATCCATCCCCCTAATCGACACATCCCTGAACACAGGCAATTTAGCATGGCCAATCCACCTAGCCTGCACATCTTTGGACTGTGGGAGGAAACCGGAGCACCCAGCAGAAGCCTACACAGACACAAGGAGAATGTGCAAACTCCACACAGACAGTCGCCCAAGGGTGGAATCGAATCAGAATCCCTGGTGCTGAGGCAGCAGTGCTAACCACTGAGCCACTGTGGTGATTGGCCATCTTCATCCTGAATGACAGAGTAGGCTCAACTTCTGCTCCTTGTTTCTATCTCATCATAGCCCACGAAGACCCCTATAGATTCTACCCATAATACTAAAATGATTCACTTCAGAAAATCATGGCTTCAAGTTACCGATGTAAGAAATCTGTGACAAATTTATATTTATAAAAATGTAATGGAAACACATTGCTGTGAACTGATTTTGTTATTTCTATTATTGAAATAAAACAAAGGAAATCTAATTTGTTTATTCCCATTTTAATTCATTGATTGTACTTAGACATTGACAGATATACAATTAAATGAAAGGAAACATTTAATGACACTGATCAGCAAAATGTCCTTCCATGCTTAACACTAAAGAGACCAAAATTCTGAATTTAAGAAAGCCTTTCCTTTGTATTAGTGATAAAGACACTAAATAATTTTAAAATACCATTTCCTTGCCTTTTTACATCTGAACTTGAGCATTCCAACATGCAACTGTCCAACCTTCCAATTTCACCTTGAGGTTATACAAGACTCAATTGTCTCACAAACCATCCCTGTGCTTGCTAACTTATGCTGGTTTCAGGTTAAGCACCACTTCAACTTCAAAAAAATCCTCATTCTTGTTTTCAAATGCCTCCTTGGTTCACCCCATCCTAAGTTTTGCCAACACCACAACCCTCAAAAATATTTGCATTCTTGTAGTTTTGGCCTCTTGATCACTGATTTGAATCATTTCAACTTTGGTGGCTATGACTTCAGCTGTCTTGGTCCTAATTTAATTTAATTCCATCCCGAAATCTCTCCAGCTCTTTCCTCTTTAATACCAAGCTTTTGCTCACAATCCCTGGTAATCTCCTCACATAACATGTTTTGTAATGCTACTGCGAAGTGTTTGGGACATTTTACAATGTTACATGCACAATACAAGTTGTCGCTGTTTCTATTTAATATAAAACTTAGTACTTAATTTGCAGTTACACATTATACCTTTTATATATAACATATGCGTATGACTCAGACACTGCTGTGATTGATCTAAACTAAAATTGTAACTATGATAAAATGATGTGCATTTTATACACAAGTGAAATTTTGTCATTCAGATTTTACATGATCCTTAATTTTCTTAAAAAGTGTTTAACACAACATTACAGAAGCTTTATTCCCCTCTTCCCACTCAAAGATTCAAATAAATTTTTCAATAAATCAGCTTAAAGATTACTACAGAGTAACAAAAACATTTTCACATCAATCTCCCCCTAGAGAAAGAATGGATTACTCTAACTCAACTTTTACAATACTAATATATCAAATCAATCCTAAATGCTCTGTTTTAAAAATCTACACTTAAAGCTGGAAAATACAATGATCTTTGAAGATAAACTACCTACAGTGTTCTCAAAGTACCTTTAAAACTCAATATCCATTGCTTCTTAAAATGAACCTTTCTAATTACAAAAATGGAACAAAATGTCAACTGGAACAGAAAAATACAGCATGTACCAAACTGCACATTTTTAATCAAAGGGTATTAAATTCCATCAATAAATACCTGTAATTAAACTGAAAAATCAATATTTGCTACCGACAAATTTTACAACAAATTATTGCTTCAAGTCTTAGTCATTCATCACTTGGATTTGAACCTCATTTTTAACGCTGTGTATAATGCAATGACCTTGAATGGCAAGTGTGATTATAATACTGCATCTATAATACTGCTGGAAAAAAAATCTTAAGAACATGAAACAATAGCGCACACCACTACTATAATATGTACTTGAATACATCATGTAGTAAGGCTCCTAATTCCGTTGGCCTCCTGCTCAGTATGATTTTGAAATGCTGTCTATTCTAATGCCTAAATCTGAATAATTTGGAACCTCACTGTTCACACTTCTATCAATATTTTTTTGCCTGGGTTAAGGACTGTGATGCAACATGCATACTGCTGATGTAAATCTTTATAATGAAATCAAAAACGTCTTCAATGTCACATTCAGTAACACATTATTCCTTCATTCTAAATTACCCTAGATTAATTAATTTTGTATTTTTGTTTACTCATAAACCTGATAATAGGCAACAAAATGTCATACTTTCCTGATCTTCAACCTTAGAATTAACCAATAAGAGACATGTACCCAATGGTATAAAACAGATTCCCAGTCATTTCTCTTTTCATTTTTATTCAGAGTTAGACTCAGATCTAAACATGGCACAGCAGGTTGCATGTTAACAATTGAGACAGAGTTGTCTCGTTTGGCTCTGGCAACTTCAAAAAGATGGTATGACAGAAAATTCATAAGAAATTGTTGAGATTTTGAGAGCATGTCCAACATTCACTTCAAATGAATAAAGTCACAAGCATTACTTATTTGATGTTTGATAAAGGCTGTGAATATAAACGAAGTAGTTTGGTCTTCACAAATACATTGACTACACCAAGTAAAAGTCCCATTTTGTTGCTGTTGTACCTTTAATGAGCTTTATGTTAGATGGGCACTCTTTGGTCACATTTTAAAAATAAAATCTATATTCTTTGAATTCTTAACCAGTACTTTAGACCCCATAATCTTCATTTTGCTCTCCAACCAGCAGAGACCATCTTTTCTGTTCGTGTATAGACCGATTTGATCATTTGTCAGAAGTCAAGGAATTAAGTGATAACTGACTAGGGCGTCTTGTTCGATCCCAGACCCTAGACCTTGGAAAATCTTGTCTGTCATCTATTCCAATACGGATACTAATTTGAGATGGTGTATATTGTTTCATGTGGCCCTCTGCTTGAGATTCAAGCTTTTCTACATCTGGCTTCTTGTAGCTGAAATGGAGAACAGCCAGACAGACCATTAATTAAACTCAGAGTTCTGGACATGCATAGAAACCATTTTAAACACTGGGCAGAATCGATTATTTGTGTACATCAGTAAAATAGAGCTTAATCTTCAATTCTAAAAGAATACAAGTAATAGATCATAAACTGTCTGATTCAAATCGACAGGCAAAGCAAAAAATTGCTTTTGTTTTCAATCATATTATTTATGCAATTATATATATTACTTATATTATTTATTTGACCATATTATTTATCTCAATCGCTGTTGTAACGGTGCAAGTTCTTGCAGGGTTGTAGGACTCTAAAAGGTTACAGAAGTAGGATTGAGTAAAGTCACAAACTAAGTCCCACACAAGGATAAGAGAATTTTAAATCTGTAACATTGGGAGAACAAGAGGAAACAGCAGTCATTTGACAATAGGGCTTGGATAAGAGGTTTGGATGGAGTCTATGAATGGGAGAATGGAAGAATAGGCACGCAAACATTGGGATAATCACCTTTTTCGGTTAAAAAAGGCCTAAGGTGGGCTGAAAAGAGGTGGAAATAGACAAAATTATGGAGGTGAAAGTAGCCTTGTTTGGAATCTGGAGAATATGGATTTGGGATCTCAATCTCAGGTTCATCAGGATGTTAGCGCTGCAGTCTGCTCAGTGTAAAACACTAGTCAAGGAGAGGGATGATTTAGGTGTCAAAGGTACAGAGCTTGTGATAGAAGTTAAAGGCAGTGGCCTTGGTCTTTCCAGGAATGGAAAAATGAGGGTCATCTGGAGACGGATGTTTGACAAGCATGCTATCAACATTAAAGTGTAGAACTTTTGGCAATATTGAAGAGAAAAGGAGCCAAGAGTAGTCAAAGTACATATGGAACCTAACCCCATGCTTTTGAGTGATGTTGCAAAGCAGAACTAAACAGATGAAGAGAAGGAGGTCAAAGTTAGATCCTGGGGGACTCCAGAGGTAAAAGCACAGTTAGGAAGAGAAGTCATTGCTACAGACAAGTTAATGACTGTAGGGTTAATCATGTAACTAAGCAAATGATTCAGTTAGATAGTGAAGGAGGATTACACAATCAATCGTGCTGAAGATGCAAAGAACATTAACTTGTACTCAGTGTAGTAAGACATCCAATGAGCCTTACAGGAACATTATCAAACAAAATTTGACACAGAGGTGGTATTTGATCAAGGAGCATCTTAAAGGAAAAACAGCAGGGCTCAGGGAAAGCATACCACAGGTTAGCAACTGTACAACTGATCACATGGGCACCAATGGGTGAAGAGATCAGAATTGGAGAACTGTATAAACCTGAGGTGCGGGGCTAGAGGAGATTACAGAGATCAGGAAAGATGAAGCAATGGGTACATAGAAACAAGGAGACAAATGTTAAAAATCAAGGTATTGTTTAATTGGGAGGCAAGGTAAGTCATATTGATGAGTGAATAGAACCTGTGTAAATTAAGTTTTGGGTAGTGGAAATTTGGTTAATTTTTATGGAAGGTAAAATATGAAATGCCAGCTGGAATTATGTTGGAATATTCTTAGATAATAAAAACATGGATGAGGATTTTGGCAGGGCAGGAGATGAGCTGAGATACAGGTTACAGGTATATTGTGAAGGTAGAAACAGAATGACTTAGAGATGGCGCATTATGTTGTTAGAAGCACATTTCAAGTTAACAAGATTCCCAAGATGGTAAGCAGTCCAATTCAGCCTCAACCAGTTTCCATCAAGAAAGCTAAAGCAGCTAACTGGGGAACATCGTTTTTGGCAGTGAGTGAAAACTCAGGGTGAGAACAAGATGGGGGAAGTGCAGTTGTTCATCAGGAGACAGCAACAAATCTGCTGGTAAGCTTTTGGAGATGCTACGAGAAGCACAAAGGGAAGCTGTGTAATTATCGAAACAGGAGTCAAAACTGTGGCTGGAGAATAGTAATGTCAATAGGTGCTGAGGAATTGACAAGGAGAGATAGTGCACTGCAGTCACAGAGGATGGAAAAATTGGAAGTACAATGAACTGTGTAGGGAATGGTGATAGATTTCAACAGCATATCGACAGGCTGGTGGAACAGGCAGACAAGTGGGAGATGAAATTTAATACAGAAAATTTTGATGTGGTAAATTTTGGCAGAGAGAATGAACAGATGCAATAGAAAATGAAAGATATATTGTAAAAGATTATTGGAATCTCATATACATGAGTGTATATACAAAATCTTTGTTAGTGGGACCACAAATTGAAAACCTGGTTAAAAAGCCATTTGGGTGCTAGGCTTTATAAATAGAGACGGAGTACAGAAGCAAGGAAGCTATACTGAAGCTCTGTAAAGTTCCGGCCTGGTCTGAACTGGACTAAGTGTGTCCAACTCTGAACACAACAATTCATGAACAATGTGAAAGATTTAGAGAATGGTTCAGGGATGAGGAACTTCAGTTGTGTGAACAGATTGAAGAAACTGGAGTGTCCTTAAATAGGGCAGGCTTAACAGTGATTTGATGGATGTGTTCAAAGCTTTGAGGGGTCTAGATAGAGTAGATAGGGAGAAACCTTTCTCATTGAGGCAAAAGGTCCAGAACCAGAGAACACCAACTTAAAATGATTGGTGAAATGTGACATGAGGAGGTCTTTTACGCAGCAAGTAGTTAGAATCTGGTATGTGTGAATGGAGCATGTGTCGGAGATAAACATAATTAGAGATAACAAAGAGGATCTGAATATCTTTGTGATGTAATCATTCTAGATTCTATTTCACTTGTAGCTTTGATTAGGACCATTTTTGTGCTAAGTTGCCAATCCTATTTGCAGGTATTTATTACCAAAGGAATTATTTGATGTAGCTTCATTTGTTCTGCTGAGAATACACCTCTTTCAAATAATAAAATGCAAATTGATGTTTCATAATTTGAATAGTCAACTTGTTTCTGAAATATCAAACATTAGACCCTACTGTTCAGAAGTGTGACACGGAGAAAATGTTAAACTCAGTCAACTTACAGTCTCAGCATTAGTGATGAAACTACGACAGAAACTGATGAAGCAGCCATTGCTGCAGATCCCATCCATGGCTGTAAAACTAGGCCAACTGGCAAAAAAACTCCTAGGAATTTGGGAGCACATAGCACATTTAAAATGTAAGTTACTTTAATTTCGATTAAACAAATCAGCTGAAGCTCACATCTAAGAATCTTGAATGAAATATGCACAAGATTTAGCAGAGATTTTGATTATAATTTTCCAAAATTCTTTGGAATGGTGAATAGACAGAAAATTGGATGATAAATGCCAGGTCAGTCTTAAAACAAAGAATATGAAGCTGAACTAAGAAATTTACAGTCCACATAATCGTATTTCAGGAGTTGAATATATTACTAGGATAGAAAACAAATGATCAAACTATCAAGCACTGACAGAAACACAAGGCTGGATTTAATTCAACACAGTTAAATGTTGTGTACCCAATTGGCAAATGCCACTGGCGGCAAACCAGCAGAGGCAGGTGAAGCCGCTAAGATAGAATCCTAGAATCCCTAAAGCGCAGAAACAGACCATTTGGGCCCATCGATTCTGCAATGACCCTCTGAAAAGCATCTCACGCAAATCCCCACCCTATCTCCATAACCCCACATTTACCACGGCTAATCCACCTAACCTGCATATCCCTGGACATTACAGAGCAACTTAGCAGAAACTGGAGCACCTGGCAGACACCCACACAGACAGTTGGAGAAAATGCTAACTCCACACAGATAATTAAGTAAGGCTGGAATCCAACCCAGGTCCCTGACCACACAATGCAGCATTGATAACCACTGTGCCACTTGTTTGTCCTCAATCCTTCACTGTTCTCACAAAGAAATGAAAAACATAACTTTGTTACAATGTTACAATTGTATGCAGAATTATTTTAATAGATGCAAGATGTCAATCTATTATTTATATATCTTTCTCATGTTACTATCCTTCATAGTTACTGTTTGTTAAATTTAGACCTCACATTCACATTGCAAATGTAATGCAATGTCTCCCTTTTTTGTTACATAATTCATGTGGCAAGGAAGATATTTTAGGACAATTGATGTGGTATGACACCATCTTGATCAGCACAGTATGTGCACAAAGTGACTAATGTTTTTGCCATTATTTTGTAACACTCAAGAGATATTTGCCTTCCTGTTGAAGCTACAGTGGAATTGTGAAACGTTAGTTAAGCAATTTCTAGGTGTTTTCAAATGGGTGATTTCCCTTCATTTCCCCTTAAAAATACTCCTAGCAATCAGCTCCAACAACCAACAATACTGTTTGGGCTCAATAAAAGGTCCATGGAAACATCTTTCTAGAGACAGGTCCTGAATGACTGCTAGAAGTTTTAACCTGAAGGCAGCTGCGTTAACCTCAAGTTTGGGAATTTCAATAGTATTAGCACAGTTCTTACATAATTTAAAAGTGGTTTGGTTATAGAATAGCAGTAAGCATGTAACACCAGTATAAGATTAAATATTGCCATTTAACATTTGCAGCAAATAAAGCTGAGAAACACACTGACTCACCAGCAGCAATAGGGATTCCTACAAGGTTATAAATGAAAGCAAAAATAAAATTGATCCGAATTCGACGAACAGTCTGTTTTGACAAATCAATACTAGCTACAACGTCTAGCAGATCATTCTGGGGGCAAAACAAAGAATGCATGATAGCACAAAATATAAACAAATAGCAATTTTTATCCTGATCTATACTTACATAATCTAAGTACTAAAGTTAAGAGCTAAATAAATATTTTATGAACATAAGCACTGACTCACCCTAATAAGCACGACATCTGCTGCTTCAATAGCCACATCTGTGCCAGTTCCTATGGCAATTCCCACATCAGCTTTCGCCAGGGCTGGAGAATCATTTACACCATCTCCTACCATTGCCACAGTTTTCCCCTGATCCTGAAGTTCCTGCACTTTGGCTACTTTATGTGAGGGAAGAACCTCTGCAAACACTTTCTTGATGCCAACCTTAAAAAGTGGAAACATTTACATAAACAACTAGAGAATTTGTTGCATATATTTGCATTAACCGTAAAATATTTCTATATTTTTGATTTCTGACGGCTGTAATCAGGAATAGTAAATGGGTCAAGCATCTCTTAATTATAATATGCATTGTTCCAGGATCTGGAAAATGTCTTTTAAAAGTATTAGTCTTGAAAGCTGAAGAACTTAAAATATGAATGCTGATCTTTCACCTCTGAGGAGGCAGCAGTGCATAAAGTGTACTAATGAACATATGTATCTAATGGTTCACTCCTGGACTATAGTAAGGTAGTAAGGTGACTGGATTGTAAGAAATCAAAACAGTCATGCAATAATTTCAAAGGATTAGGTTTATGATTATTGCTCTAATAAAAAGCCCATTTACAAAAGAACCATTGTGATCAGCTTCTGGATCTTCTGAGGATTGGATACCCTTGCCCCTGTGGGTTCAGATGGTAGCACTCTTGCCTGTGAGTCAGTACATTGTGGGTTCAAGTTCCACTCTACAGACTGGAATATAAATGTCTAGTGCATTACTGAGGTCTAATTTTCAGACAGGTTAATTCTGTCTGCTCTCTCAGGCATATGTAAAATCTATTTTGAAATTATTTCATCAAATGCAGTGAGTATCCTCACAGGGATCAATCAAACTTTATTAAAATCTACCTGGCTGGCAATGGCTGTTGCTGTTTTGCGGTTGTCACCTGTTAATAGCACCACATCCACTCCCATATTATTCAGGGTGTACACGGCAAGTGCAGCTTCAGGTTTGACTGTATCTGCAATTGCTATCATTCCACACAATGTACCTTTGAAAAATAAAATATATCATTCACTCAATCTTAGGAAATACCATGGCAATCTTTTTAAATGAAATCTGCACACAATATTTACAACTTTTGCTTTTGTGCTCAGACACTTAGCACTGATCAGTATACTTTTCAATATTAATCAATATCATTGCATTACATTTCCTCATAGCATATTTATTTCATACAAATTTATTGCAGTATTACCATTTAGTTACCTAATCCCTCCCTGTCGAAAGTCACAAAGTTCTAGCAGTTTCCATTTAATATTTTCAGTACATTATCTTCTTTCTTTGCTTAGCTTTCAGCAATTTTCAGCTCTGTTAAATTATTCTTATTTAAAGCAACCACCCAATAACTATTTCATGCAACAGGATGAGCGATCCTAGGACTTTCCTAGTGCCTGCTGTTTTATTGGCTGTCTTTTATTCTATTCAGTCTTATTGAATAACTCACTTATCTTTACCCAAACACTAACCTGACTCCTCTTTACTGGTGCTGTAAATTCCTATTCATGTCAACTCTTGAGTTTCAGCACCTACAGCTTTACTTTCAACAAAGAAAGAGTGAAGCAGGCATAACAAAAATGACTCAAAGCATCACAAGATAAAAAAACATTGGAAGTACAGTGATCAGTGTCTAATTTATCTTTATGCTCCTAAAAATAGAAGAATACACCCTATCTTTAAAGATAGCAGAGGAACTCACACCAAAATTAATAGAATTATTTTGCAAGGAAATATATTCTTTAGCCGCTAAAAATTTCAATTACAGTTCTTCTGCCTAAAAAACGTTTAATCTTGAGCACCTTCTTGAAGCCAGCAAATGGGTGCAATGAGTGAAACCTTGCAACAGTGATTAATTCAATTAGAGGCATGGCCAGATTTAAGGCTGGAGTTGGCTTCCAATGGCATGCATTGTAAACCAACGCAAAATATTGCGTGACTTGTGCTGGACATATATTGTACTTGAAACTCATTTAAACCACTGCACTGGTTAGTCCAGTTTAGGACAAGTTGAGCTGAAAAATATCAAAGCAATCTTATCCTTACAATTTATTTTTACATAATTCAATAGGAAATAACAATTCATATCACATAAAAACACTATAAAAATGATGTTCATAAAAACATTATGTTTTATTAAACAAGATTGTCTGCAAGTAAGTTTCTTCTATTGGTTCATGGTAAGTGGACATCGCTGGCGTAGTCAAAATTTACTGCCCAAGCCTATTTCTCTCAAGGTGTTAGTAAGGTGTCCTTCTGAATTGCTGCAGACTATATGCAGCAGGTACTCCCACTGCTTTAAGGGAAGAAGTACCAGCATTTTGACCCAGTGACAGTAATAGTGATACATTTCCAAGAGCTTGACTTACATGGGACCAACCCTACAAATGGTGATGATTCCACATGCCTGTTAAGCTCGTTTCTTTAGGTGGTAGAGGTTGGAGGTTAGCAAGGAGATTTTGAACAAATCTTCACATGCGGCAGTATATCTTGTAGATGATGCCATTACGTACCAGTGAAGTTGCAAGATAAGGTGTCAATTGAGCAGGCAACTGTAACTTGATTGGTGTCGAGTTCCTAGAGATTGTTGGAGTTGCAGTTTTCCATTCAAGCAGGGATATTCCATCACACTTCTGATTTGTAACTTTCTGATGGTAGAAAACCTTTGGGGAGCCAGGAAATGTCTTCTCCATTGCATAATTCCTTCCTCTGACATGTGCCATTTATGGGAGTGACCCAGATAAGTTTGTTGTTAATGGGAATTCTCAGGATATTGTTGGTAGAGAGAGTTCAACAATGGGAATACTGTTGAATGTTATGAGGAGGTAGATTAGATAGTCCCTTCTCAGAGATGGCGATGCCATTGAGCGTCACTTCTGTGGTGCAAAAGCTACCTGCCACTCATCCAGCCAAGTCTGACGGTTCTCTAGGTCTTCCTGCACGTGAGTGCTGCCAGGTTCATTTTCTGAGGAGTTGCGAATGGAACTGAAGACTGCAAAACTCCTGACTTATATAAGCAACTGAAGTTGGTCCAGCATAGGACTAATCTAGGCAATTCTTGCAGAGACATCCTTGAGTGAAAATTGGCCACCAATAATATCGACTTCCTTTCCTAAGTCTTACACAGAGTGGGGAGTTTCCCCATGATTCCTAATTACTTGTAATTTTACAAAGGATTCTTAACACTGCAAATCAGTCAAATGTTGCATTGATGTTAAGGGCAACCATTCTTAATGCACCTCAAGAACTGAACTCTTTTGAATGCCAATCAACAAACCATACTGCTGCGACTCTGGTTTTACACGTAGGCCAGGTCAGATAAGGATGGCAGATTTCCTTCTGTATGGATATTAATGAATCAGCTGGGTGTTTTTTTGACAGTGTCATGGCCACTATTTCGGAGTATCCAGATTTTGATAAATTCTACGAAAATATAATTCCCACCAGCCACCACAGCATGAATTGAGTCTGGAACCCCAACCTCTGAAAATTAGCATGGATTGCTGGTCCAGCATTATCACACTGCCACTATCTTCCACATAAACTGCAGAATCCAAACCTGCTAACCACTAGTCAGTTATTACTGAGTATGTGCTGCTTGTTTCAAATGCCAATGGTCTCTTTTCTCACAATATTGATGAGTGAGAGTAAACTGACAGGATGGTAATTGGCTAATTTATACTTGTCCTGCTATTTGTGAATTGAAAATATCAAGGAAACTTTCCATTTTGTAATGTAGATGCAAGTTTTTTTTTGTTTGTTCCCTAAAGGACATTGATGAGCCAGATGTGTTTTAACAGAACTGTTACATGGGTTACCATTAAGGTAGCTTTTCATTACTGGCATTTTTTAATGAATTCAAATTTCACCATCTACCATGGTAGCATTCTAATTTATGTCCTTAGCATATCAGTTTGAACTTCTGGATTGCAAGTCTAGCTATAATACCACTATGCATCCACCTCCATGGTGTCAAAAAGAGTGTACTGGCAGGCAGGAAGATGGTTTGAATGTGTCTACTTCAACGCCAGGAGCATCCGGAATAAGGTGGGTGAACTTGCAGCATGGGTTGGTACCTGGGACTTTGATGTTGCGGCCATTTCGGAGATGTGGATAAAACAGGGACAGGAATGGTTATTGCAGGTTCCGGGGTTTAGATGTTTCAGTAAGATCAGGGAAGGTGGTAAAAGAGGGGGAAGTGTGGCATTGTTAGTCAAGGACAGTATTACAGTGGTAGAAAGGACGTTTGATGAGGACTCGTCTACTGAGGTAGTATGGGCTGAGGTGAGAAACAGGAAAGGAGAGGTCACCCTGTTGGGAGTTTTCTATAGGCCTCCGAATAGTTCCAGAGATGTAGAGGAAAGGATAGCAAAGATGATTCTGGATAGGAGCGAAAGGAACAGGGTAGCTGTTATGGGGGACTTTAACTTTCCAAATATTGCCTGGAAACGCTATAGTTCGAGTACTTTAGATGGGTCAGTTTTTGTCCAATGTGTGCAGGAGGGTTTCCTGACACAGTATGTAGATAGGCCAACAAGAGGCGATGCTACATTGGATTTGGTACTGGGTAATGAACCAGGCCAGGTGTTAGATTTGGAGGTAGGTGAGCACTTTGGTGATCGTGACCACAATTCGGTTACTTTTACTTTAGCGATGGAAAGGGATAGGTATACACCACAGGGCAAGAGTTATAGCTGGGAGAAAGGCAATTATGAGGCGATTAGGCAAGACTTAGGATGCATAGGATGGGGAAGGAAACTGCAGGGGCTGAGCACAATTGAAATGTGGAGCTTGTTCAAGGAACAGCTACTGCGTGTCCTTGATATGTATGTACCTGTCAGGCAGGGAGGAAGTGGTCAAGCGAGGGAACCGTGGTTTACTAAAGAAGTTGAATCTCTTGTCAAGAGGAAGAAGGAGGCTTATGTAAAGATGACGCGTGAAGGCTCAGTTAGGGCGCTTGAGAGTTACAAGTTAGCCAGGAAGGACCTAAAGAGAGAGATAAGAAGAGCCAGGAGGGGACATGAGAAGCCTTTGGCAGGTAGGATCAAGGAAAACCCTAAAGCTTTCTATAGGTACGTCAGGAATAAAAGAATGACTACAGTAAGATTAGGGCCAGTCAAGGACAGTAGTGGGAAGTTGTGCGTGGAGTCCGAAGAGATAGGAGAGGCGCTAAATGAATATTTTTCGTCAGTATTCACGAAGAAAAAAGACAATGTTGTTGAGGAGAATACTGAGATACAGGCTATTAGACTAGACTGGATTGCAGCTCATAAGGAAGAGGTGTTAGCAATTCTGGAAAGTGTGAAAATAGATAAGTCCCCTGGGCCGGATGGGATCTATCCTAGGATTCTCTGGGAAGCTAGGCAGGAGATTGCACAGCCTTTGGCTTTGATCTTTATGTCATTATTGTCCACAGGAATAGTGCCAGAAGACTGGAGGATAGCAAATGTTGTCCCCTTGTTCAAGAAGGGGAGTAGAGACAACCCTGGTAATTATAGACTAGTGAGCCTTACTTCAGCTGTGGGTAAAGTGTTGGAAAGGATTATAAGAGAGAGGATTTATAATCATCTAGAAAGGAATAATTTGATTAGGGATAGTCAACACGGTTTTGTGAAGGGTAGGTCGTGCCTCACAAACCTTATTGAGTTCTTTGAGAAGGTGACTAAACAGGTGGATGAGGGTAAAGTGGTTGATGTGGTGTATATGGATTTCAGTAAAGCGTTTGATAAGGTTCCCCACAGTAGGCTATTGCAGAAAATTTAGAGGCATGGGATTGAGGGTGATTTAGCGGTTTGGATCAGAAATTGGCTAGCTGGAAGACAACAGAGGGTGGTGGTTGATGGGAAATGTTCATCCTAGAGTTCAGTTACTAGTGGTGTACCACAAGGATCTGTTTTGGGGCCATTGCTGTTTGTCATTTTTATAAATGACCTGGATGAGGGCATAGAAGGATGGGTTAGTAAATTTGCGGACGACACTGAAGTCGGTGGAGTTGTGGATAGTGCGGAAGAATGTTGCAGGTTACAGAGGGACATAGATAAGCTGCAGAGCTGGGCTGAGAGGTGGCAAATGGAGTTTAATGCGGAAAAGTGTGAGGTGATTCACTTTGGAAGGAGTAACAGGAATACAGAGTACTGGGCTAATGGTAAGATTCTTGGTAGTGTGGACGAGCAGAGAGATCTCTGTGTCCACGTGCATAGATCCCTGAAAGTTGCCACCCAGGTTGATAGGGTTGCGAAGACGGCATATGGTGTGCTAGGTTTTATTGGTAGAGGGATTGAGTTTCGGAGCCGTGAGGTCATGTTGCAGCTGTACAAAACTCTGGTGCGGCCGCACTTGGAGTATTGCGTGCAGTTCTGGTCGCCGCATTATAGGAAGGATGAGGAAGCATTGGAAAGGGTGCGGAGGAGATTTACCAGGATGTTGCCTGGTACGGAGGGAAGGTCTTATGAGGAAAGGCCGAGGGACTTGAGGCTGTTTTCGTTAGACAGAAGAAGGTTAAGAGGTGACTTAATAGAGACATACAAGACGATCAGAGGATTAGATAGGGTGGACGGTGAGAGCCTTTTTCCTTGGATGGTGATAGCTAGCATGAGGGGACATAGCTTTAAATTGAGGGGTGATAGATATAGGACAGATGTCAGAGGTAGATTCTTTACTGAGAGTGCCTTGCCTGTAGTAGTAGTGGATTCACAAACTTTAAGGGCATTTAAATGGATAGACATATGGATGATAACGGAATAGTGTAGGTTAGATGGGCTTCAGATTGGTTTCACAGGTCGGCGCAACATCGAGGGCCAAAGGGCCTGTACTGTGCTGTAATGTTCTATGTTCTAAAAATACATTAGAACAGCTTGAGAAAAATTTAAACGTATCTAGCACAATGCCTGGCATGTTGTTGAGGTCCTTAGGTTTTGCTGCAAGCAGCACCTTGTCACTTCTTGGTAACGTGTACTGAATCAAAATGACTAATACCTAGCATCTTTTTTATTCACACATTGAGGGGACATGGATTTTGCTGGCTGACCAGCACTTATTGGCCATTCCCAGATGGTGTTGAGATGATGATGATTAGCTGCCTTCTTAAACCACAGCAGTCCATTTGATGAATGTGCATTCACAGTCCTCTTAGAGATGGGGTTCCAAGATTTTGATCCAGTGATACTGAAGGAACAGTGATACAAGATGGTCAATGAGTTGACAGAAACGGAAAGATTGTTGTGTTCCCATGTGTCTGTTACCTTTGTCTTCTAGATGGTGGTGGTCATGGGTTTGGATGGTGCCATCTAAGGAGGCTTGGAAAATTTCTGCAGTACATCTTATAAATGGCACACACTGATGCTACTGTGCACCAGTGATGGTGTAATTTTTATGGATGTGGTACCAGTCAAGCCTGATATCTACGTAGCACAAATGTTATTTGCTACTTGCCAGTCAAAGCCTGGATTGTAGAGGAGTTGCTGCATTTGGGCAGAGACTGCTTCAGCATCTGAGGAGTCACAAATGGCGCTGAATACTCTTTGATCATCAGTGAACGTTCCCGCTTATGATGGAAAGAAGGTCACTGATGGAGCACTGAAGATGGCTGGACCTGGAACATTATTCTGAGGAACTCCTGCACTGAAACACAATGCCATTGTGCTAGCTATGGCCCCAACCAAATGAGATACTGGGAACCAGGGAAGGGAGTAAGTTTGGTTCTGCTAGTATTCCTTGATGCTACATTTGGTCAAATGTAGCCTTGTTGTCAAAGGCAATCACAGTCTCACCTCACCATGCAAAATTCAGACCTCTGAGTTTATAAGAACCAAGGCCATAACGAAGTCAGGGACTGAGTGGCTCTGACTGAGCCCAAACTGAATGCCAGTGAGCAGGTAGCACTCCTGATGACCCATTCAGTCACTTTGCTGATGACTGATAGGGAATGATGGAGTGAAAATCAATCAAGTTGGATTGTCCTGCTTTCTGTGTACAAGTATGTCTCGTACAAATGTGGGAAATTTTCTACATTGCTGGGTAGATGCCAGTGTTGCAGCTGTACTGGTAGCTTGGCCAGTCGCAAGGCAAGCTCTGGAGGACAAGCCTTCAGCACTATTGCCAGAAAGTTGTCAGTACTCATAGCCTTGGGGTATCAAGTATGTTCAGACATGCCTTGATATCACTTGAAGTGAACTGAATTGATGGAAGACTGACATTTCTGGTGTTGGGAACCTGTGGAGCAGACTGAGATGGATCAGCCACCTGGGACTTCTGGCTGAAAATTATTACTAAAGCTTCAGCATTATTCTTTGCACCAATGGGTTGGACTCCCTCATCATTAAGAATGAGGCTATTAGTGGAGTATCCACCTTCACTGAGCTGAGTGATTCTCCTCCACCATTCATGACTGGATGTGGCAAAATTGCAGAGTTTAGATCTGATCTACATTTTTGAATCATTCAGCTAAGCCTGCAGCAGCTGTATCTGCTAGTTAGCATGCATATAGCTGCTTTATTATAGCTTTGTTATTTTTTCCTATTTCTCTACTTTTGCAGTTGTCATTTATTCTGAGAGATTATTACCAGTATTTGCAATGTTGATCAGTAACATCTAAATGCGTGATGAAAATTCAATTGAGAAACATGGATCTTACCGTCAATGGCCACCAACACTGCTATTTGACCTTTCATTTCGTGACTGGCCATGGCCTCATCAACCTCACGGCCAACATGTAAACCATTGCGTGTGATCCACTCCCGGTTTCCAATTAACACTGAGTATGCCTGAGAAGCTACTGCACCTAAAAGTAGTTTTAAAAATGCTGTTAATTAACGTACAAGTCTTTAAACAATTTAGGTGAGGCAAGAATTATTACTCTTGATATCAAGATCACATTTGACCGAGTGTGGCATCAAGGAGTTTTAGCAAAATCTGAGTCAATGGGAACTGGAGAAAAAACGTCCACTGGCTGGAGCCATACCTGGCAGAAAGGAAAATAACTATGGTTGTTGGTGGTCAGTCATGTCACCTCTAGGAAATCTCTACAGGAGTTCTTGAGGATAGTGTCCTAGGCCCAACCACCTTCACCTTTATGATGAGAAAGTCATCGGTGTAAAGTCAGATGTGGAGATATTAGTTCCTGACTGCACAATGTTCAGCACCATCCATGAACCTCAGGTGCTAAAGCAGCTCATACTGAAACGCAGCAAGACCTAGATAAAATCCACGTTGGACTGACAAGTGCAAGTAATATTTGCTCCAAACAATTGCCAGCCAATCTCCAATCATGGTGTGGCTGTACAAGACTTTGGTTAGGTCACTTTTGGAATGCTGCATGCAATTCTAGTCTCCCTGCTTCGGGAAATATGTTGTTAAACTTGAAAGGGATCAGAAAAGACTTAGAAAGGATGTTGCCAGAGTTGGAGGGTTTGAGCTATAGAAGAGGCTGAGTAGGCTGGGGCTATTTTCTCTAAAGAATCAGATGCTGAGGGGTGACCTTATAGAAGAAGTTTATAAAATCATGAGGAACATGGTTAGGGTGAATTGTCAGCATCTTTTCCCCAGGGTAGGGGAGTGAAAGATTTAAAAGGGACCTAAGGGGCAACTTTTTCATGCAGAGGGTGATGAGTGTATGGAATGAACTGTCAGAGGAAGTGGTGGAGGCTGGTACATTTACAACATTTAATGGATATCCGGATGGGTATATGAGTAGGAAAGGTTGAGGGGGAGATGGGCCAAATGCTGACAAATGGGGCTAGATTAATTTAGGATATCTAGTCAACGTGGACAAGTTGGACCAAAGGGTCTGCTTCCTTGCTGTGCAAGTCTAGGTCTCTATGTGAAGGTGGAATCTAACCATCGCCCCTTGACATTGATTGGCATTTAACCATCACTAAATTCCCCCACTGTCAACCATTGGTTCTGGAACCACTGACCAGAAATTGATCTGGAATAGCTGTGTATAAAAGGAATAGATGAGAGACTGGAATCCTGCAGCATGCAACTTACCCACCTGACTGGATGATTGCAGCTCCAACAACACTCAGGAATCTTGTCACTATCCAGGACAAAGTTACCTGCTTAACTGGCACGATATCATAAGACCATAAGACACAGAAACAGAATTAGGCCATTAAACTCATCAAGATTGCTCCGCCATTTTATCACAGCTAGGATGTTTCTCAACCCCATTCTCCTGCATTCACACTGTAACCCTTGATCCCCTTACGAATCAAGAACCTACCTATCTCAGTCTTAAAGATACTCAATGACTTGGTCTCCACAGCTTTCCATGGCAATGAGTTCCACAGATTCACCACTACCTGGCTGAAGAAATTCCTCTTCATCTCTGGTCCAAAGGGTTGCCTCTTCACTCAGATGGTTTCCTCAGGTCCCGGTCTCTCCCACTCATGGAAATATCCTCTCCATATTTACTCTATTCACACCGTCTGTATTCTGTAAGTTTCAATAAGATCCCTCTTCATTCTTCTAAACTCCATGGAGTACAGACCCAGAGTGCTCAAATGCATCTCAAATGACAAGCCCTTCATTCCCAGGATTATTCCTGTGAGCCTCTCCTGGACCTTTCAAAGGCCAGCACTCCCTTCCTAAGATACGGGGCCCAAAACTGCCCACAATATTCCAAATTAGGTCTGACCAAAACCTTATACAGCTTCAACAGTACATACCTGCCTTTGTATTCTAGGCCCCTTGAAATGAATGCTAACACTGCATTGACTTTCCTGACTTCTAACTTAACCTGCAAATAATCTTAAGAGAATCCTGAATTAGAACTCCTATGTCCTTTTGTGCTTCAGATATCCAAAACCTTCCCGCATTTGGAAAAACTTCAATCCCCACACCAGTGATGCTCAGTAGCAACTATTACCATTTAATGCTAAAATTCACCAAGAATCCTTAAATAGCACCTTCTAAACTCAACTGCTACTATCAACAGGAACAGGCTTGAAGTGTTGAATGGCCTACTCCTGTGCCTATGTTATGGAGAATGGAAGATGATAGATGGAAATACCATCACCTGCATTATCACTTCCAAGCCACTCACCGTTTTGATTTAGAGATACATTACCGTTCCTTTAGTGTTGTTCTGTTAAAATCCTGGAACTCTCCCCCTAATGTCACTGTGGGTCTGCCTATAGCAAAATGGACTTCAGCATTTCAAGAAAGCTGGTCACCACCATCTTCTCAAGGGAACTAGGGCAGTGCAATAAATGCTACCCCAATTAGATACGCCCACATCCCATGAATGAACAAAAAAAAAACTATAAGAGTTCCAAAATCAACTATTTCAAGTGTGACTAGGTGATATTAATATTACAAAGGCTGATAAAGTCATAAATACAGAGAAGACTTGTAATACTGCATTTTTATTTCTCTCTGTAAGTATCTTGTAGACAATTTGAGAGAAATGTCAGCAAATCTGTGCATTTTAATACCCGTGAGTTATTTCATGTGATACACCATTTGATAGCTTGCTGTTCAATAAAGAATGACAAGAATATTGTTATTTTTCTGAATATTTTCATTGATAAAGATTATCAAAATTCAATATATTTGGAAAAAATTCTCACTACGATGGAATAAAGTCATTAGTCACATAATCAACCGTTTGCAAATTGATTCATTCAAATAAACAATAAAATTCTGAACAAAAACAAAGTTGCTGGAAAAACTCAGCAGGTCTGGCAGCATCTGTGGAGGAGAAAACAGAGTTAATGTTTTGGGTCCGGTGACCCTTCCTCAGAACTGATGGTGGCTGGGAAAACGTCAGTTTATATGCAGAAAATAGGGAGGTGGGTG
>JAHRHZ010000263.1:33085480-33161648 GCA_024137785.1 Ginglymostoma cirratum | reverse complement strand
CACCCACCTCCCTATTTTCTGCATATAAACTGACGTTTTCCCAGCCATCACCAATTCTGAGGAAGGGTCACCGGACCCGAAACATTAACTCTGTTTTCTCCTCCACAGATGCTGCCAGACCTGCTGAGCTTTTCCAGCAACTTTGTTTTTGTTCCTGATTTACAGCATCCGCAGTTCTTTTGGTTTTTAAAAAAAATTCTGGAAGAAGCTATGATTACCTTCTGAAGTGGTTTGTGATCGCACTGTATTAACATCATTCGAATCACTAATCTTCAATAAGTGTGCGCTATGTTCACGTTTATTCAGACTGTGTTCACTTTTCAGCACAATTGCATCAATATTAGTAACTTTGCAGCTGATGCCACAACCTGGCACAGACTGAAAATCAGTACAGTATCCCAAAACATCTGTGCCAAGTTCCTGGAACAAACAGAAAAACTTCAGATATTTCCCAACATTACATCAAACACCTAAACTTTCTTCAACTACTACAAATAACATTTATAATACACGTTAGTTGGAAAAATCCCAAAGATTTTCATCAGGAGAAACAGAATAGATGAGTTAGGTAACTGAAGATATATATACTTGAAGAGACAGGTTTTATACCAGTAAACTGTGATAAATGAAATGAAACTCTACCCTAAATATGAGGAACAGTAACAGCATAAAAAGAAAAGCGAGAAACAGAGGAATGAAGATGTGTACAAGTAGACTGATCTAGACAAATGTATACAAGATTCTGCAGTTAATATGGGTCATTGAATGTAACAAAGAAATTATGCTGTTCCTGGACAAGATAATCAGCCAAAGCTAAAGTATTCCATGTAATTCCCTGTCGGCAGATATTCGTACCATTTAAGGGGACAGCAAAAATTCATTAGAAATATACCAGGAATGAATATTAATGTTATTTTAAACAAACATAAAAAATAAAATTCCTTACTCTTCACGTTGAAGATAAGGAATGGGGTACTAGAGAGACCGCTCAATAGTGGTCATCGTTTGTCAAGAGGAAAGGTTGGGATTACTTTGGTTTATTTTAAAGAAAACACAGTGCTATCAAGTATATTACATTACACAACACTCAGATCAGTAACATTTATTTTCACAACAGTTCTTACAAAACCATATAAATACTTTAAAAACGGTCAATGATGGACTTGGTACAAATTATTATTAATTGGCAAAGTTTTAAGGATTTAAAAAAACAAGAATTTTGGTGCAAGTGGTAGAACTTGCATTGCCAAGGAAGTACTGTCAACAATATAATTGAACATTTTGGCTCAAATTCTGCAGTGAATACAAAATATTTTCTATCATTGATGGCTGTCTGGAAAGTTTGTGAACTTTCAGGGAAAGTGTTGCTCTAATGCAGTATTTAAATCAATGCAGCAACTTCTGTAAGGCACAAGACCCCTGACAGTACAACAAGAAATAACATAATACTTTAACCACTTTGAATGAAGAATCCTCTCTGGCACGTGCAGACTCCAAACCAAGTATAAATTAATTAGAAGTCATGCATAAACCGTGAGATAAAGATTGGACAAGTTCAAAAGGAGTTAAGAGAGAGAGGAAATGAAACAGACAGACAGCAAAAGTAGGGGCAACACAGTGGCTCAGTGGTCAGCACTGCTACCTCACAGTGCCAGGAATCTGGGTTCGATTCCCGCCTTGGGCAGCTATTTGGTGTGGAGTTTTGCACATTCTCCCTGTGTCTGCATGGGTTTCCTCCCACAGTCCAAAAATGTGCAGGCTAGGTGGACTGGCCATGCTAAATTGCCCAGAGCATTCAGGGATGGGTCTGGGTGGGATGTCTGAGGGTCAGCTTGGACTTGTTGGGCCATAGGGCCTGTTTCCACATTGGATTCATGATTTATGATCTAAAACACTACATATTTTAAATCTCCCTACTAAATAATTTCTGAAGCAATGAGATACTGGTCTTACAAGACTTTCAGCAGCAGAGAAGTTGTTTGATAGTTAGTTATATCTTTTACCACATCCTTAAAAACTCACTCTTGAATGTACTAGTCATAATATTTTACACATTTAGCTGTGCACATGCAGAGACTGGAAGGTGCTGCCTGATTTACTCTAAGTCAGGTGAAGAAGCAGCAATCCAAAAGCTTGCAATTTCAAACAAACCTGTTGGGCTATAACCTGGTGTCATGTGATTCCTGACTTTGCCCACCCCAGTCCAACACCGGTACCTCCACATCATAATTTGCTCCATAATAATATTCACATCAGCTTTATCATTACTGTTAATGAAAAATCCAGGACTATGGCATACTATTACATAATATAAAAGATGTGAGTAAAGACTGGATACAATCTGACAGAAGTAATACTGAAAAAATATCGATGACTTACTTCTTTACAATATTTGGCCACAGCATTTCCAAGAGGATGCTCACTGCTAGCTTCTGCAGTGCCAACAATTGCAAGCAATTTCTTCAATGGCAGCACAGTCACATCTACCAAGATTAGAACTCTCATTACCTTCGGAACACCATGTGTAATCGTTCCAGTCTTGTCAAACATAACAACTTTTACCTACAGACACAAAAGCTTTTATCACTGCAATGAAATAATCAAAGTGATCAATTACAGGTTGCCATCCTTTTAAAACAAAATGGCAGTCATCAAAGTGTAGGAAAGTTTAACTTTAGCAGATTAGATACCGAAATATGTATTTCGCTTTGCGAACAGAAGTAGTCCAATTAATCAAGCATAAATGCTGAATCAATTGCTCTTACGGTTATTGAAATCACCAAAATGTGAGTCATAGAATCCCTATAGCGCGGAAACAGGCCATTTGGCCCAACAAATCCACAACACTCCTCCGAACGGCATCCCATCCAAACCCATTCCCCCACCCTTTCTCTGTAATCCTGCATTTCCTCTGTCTAATCCACCTAATTTACACACCCCTGGATATTACAGGCAAGTTAGCACAGCCAATCCACCTAACCTGCACATTTTTGAACTGAGAGGAAACCGGATCATTCAGAGGAGACCCACACTTTCATGGGGAGCATGTTCAAACTCCACACAGTCGCCCGAGGGTGGAGTTGAACCCAGGTCCCTAGCACTGTGAGGCAGCAGTGCTAACCACTGAGCCACCTTGCCACCCTAAACTGAGAATTGCTAAAAAAAAACACATTTATACATATTTTTATTTTGGGCTAAAATATTGTATAAATTAAACTTCTGGTTAATTACTAAAATAACACTGTTGGGTTTGTATGCTATGAAGGTTAAGGGGTCGGTGTTAAGGAAAACCTCAGTGCTACCAAAAAGAAAAATAACAGTCACAGTTTTATTGATCACATTCCAGTGTAATTTGCTGTAAAGCAAACATGCAGGACAAGGGAAAGCAAAGTTGTCTCGGTTTTATTGCCTCCAATACCTGAAAAATTTGCCTAAATCGATACATTATGAATAGATCATTGGAAAAGGGCTACCCTATCCATTTACTTGTAGGAAAATAAAATTGCCTTTACTTTGCTAGAGAAAGAAAATTTAACAAAAAATATGTAGAATCATACAGTGATAACAGAAGAGGTTGTGTGGACTGTGAAACAGCTGTCCAATTAATCTCACCCTGTTTTTCATTCTCAACTGCCCAGCACATCTCCCCCCTTCAATACAATTAATCTTTGGCTGTTTGGCAATATTCTAATCCAGTGTAACCAATCTGATCGGATCCTGTTGATAAACATGTTACTTATTATGGCGCAGCTTTCCTTATTAAACCTCTTCATCGCCACTAACCTTGTGTGCCAACTCGAGTGGTTCACCTCCCTTGATCAGAATGCCATTTTGAGCACCAACACCTGTACCCACCATCACAGCTGTAGGAGTAGCCAATCCCAGGGAACAGGGGCATGCAATAGACAACACTGTAATGGAAGTCTGAAATGCAAATCTGACAATCACCTCAGCTTTAGGAATATGCTTGCTGTAACCCTAAAAAGAAACAAAAAAGTTAATATGAAATACTAGCCAATTCTGGACATCTCACCGTAACATGCATAATTGTCCTGGGAATTAATCTTACATGGAGAACATTTCAACAAAATGCCACTTATGCAATGGTAATATTAAATATGAAATATTATGGTACTGTGACTGAAACGTTTCAAAAGACCACGAGTAGAGAAGATAAGGGAGAACCAGTGGATGTGGTGTATTTGGATTTACTGAAGGTCCCATGTACAAGGTTTGTAGGCAAAGTTAAAGCACATGGGATAGAGGTTAGCATATTAGAATGGGTCGAGAATTGGTTGACAGCCAGTAAACAGGAAGTGGGAATAAATGAGTCATTTTCCGAGTGGCAGGGAGTGAACTAATAGGGTACCACGAAAAATCTGTGCTTAAGCCACAGCTATTCACAATATATATAAATTACCTTGATGAGGGAACCAAATGTAACATTTCCAAGTTTGCTGATAACACAAAACTGTGCAGGAATGAGCACTGGGTAGGAGGCAAGGAAGTTTCAAGATTATTCAGACAAACTGAGTGGCCAAACATATGACTGATGCAGTACAACGTGGCTAAATGTGACGTTAAACAATTTGATGTAAAACACAGAAAGGAAGACTATTATTAAATGATGACATATTGGGAAATGTGGATGTACAAAGGGATCTGATGTCCTTGTACACCAGTCAATGAAAGTGGACAGTCAGGTGCAGCAAGCGATTAGGAAGGCAAACAGTACACTGACCTTCATTGTAAGGGGATTTCATAAGTAGGGGTGTCTACTGCAGTTATACAGGGCATTGGTGAGACTACAACTGGAGTACTGTGTGTAGTTTTGGTCTGCCTACCAAAAAAAAGGACATGCTTGCCTGTAAGAGAGTAGAGCAAACATTCATTAGGCTGATATCAGGGAAAGCAGAACTCTCCTATGTGGAGAGATTGGTTCCATTGGACCTGTATTCACTAGAGTATAGAAGAATGAGAGGGGATCCAATTGGGTGGCATGGTGGCTCTGTGGTTAGCACTGCTGCCTCACAGTGCCAGTGACCTGGGTTCAATTCCAGCCTCAGGCGACTGTGTGCCATCTGCATATTCTCCCTGTGTCTGTGGGGGTTCCTCCCACAGTCCAAAGATGTGCAAGTTAGGTGGATTAACCATGCTAAATTGCCCATAGTGTCCAGGGATGTGCAGATTAAGTGGGTTAGCCATGGGAAATGCGGGGGGGGGGGCAGTATGGGTGGAATGATCTTCAGAGCGTCAACGAACAATGAAAATTACAGCATAGGAACAAGCCCTTCCGCCCTCCAAGCCTGTGCCGATCCAGATCCTCTATCTAAACCTGTCGCCTATTTTCCAAGGATCTGTATCCCTCTGCTCCCTGCCCATTCATGTATCTGTCTAGATACATCCTAAATGATGCTATTGTGCCTGCCTCTAAAACCTCCACAGGCAAAGCATTCCAGGCACTCACCACCCTCTGCGTAAAGAACTTTCCACGCATATCTCCCTTAAACTTTTCCCCTCTCACCTTAAAATCATGACCCCTAGTAATCGGGTCCTCCACCCTGTCTATACCCCTCATTTTTGTAGACCTCAATCAGGCCCCTCTTCAACCTCCATCTTTCTAACGTAAATAATCTTAATCTACTCTCTTCATAGCTGGCGCCCTCCATACCAAGCAACATCCTGGTGAACCTCCTCTGCACCCTCTCCAAAGCATCCACATCCTTTTGGTACAGTGGTGACCAGAACTGTACTCCGTATTCGAAATGTGGTCGAACCAAAGTCCTACATAACCATAACATGACCTGCCAACTCTTGTAATCAATACCCCGTCCAATGAATGAAAGCATACCGTATGCCTTCTTGACCACTCTATCAACCTGCGTTGCCACCTTCAGTGTACAATGAACCTGAACACCCAGGTCTCTCTGTGCATCAATTTTCCCCAGGGCAGTGTGCACTTATGGGTCAAGTGGCCTGTTTCCACTCTGTAGGGATTCCACGAACTTTCAAAATTTCTAACAGGGCTGGGCAGACTAGATGCAGGATATAGGAAGGATATTGCCCCTGGCTGGGGAGTCTCGAGCCAGGGGGACCAGTCTCAGGATACATGGTGGACCATTTAGGACTGAAATGAGGAAATATTTCTTCAAAGGGTGGTGAACCTGTGAAATTCTAGACCACAGATGGCTGTGGAGGCCAAGTCACTGAAAATATTCAAGGAAGAGACAGATCAATTGCGGTTTTAAAAATGTCAAGGAGTACGGGAATATGGCACCGAGGTAGAGGATTAGCCATTACGCAAGTCAATGGCTAACAGCAGGCACCAAAGGCCAAGTGGCCTACTCTTGCTCCTTATTTCAATAGTTGCTAGCTGTCACACAGAAGGAAGCTTAATTGGCATTTTGTAGATGACAAACACCAAGAGATCATATCAGTCTTTGCACAGTGGTCAATCAGTTTAAGAAAATGATCCTTAAAGCTGATTTCCTGCTAATTAAACACAAGGACCATTGGACTTGACAGAGTACTATGGATTCCTGCCCATTGGCTAAAATGACAGCACAGTGCATACCCAGGTGATGAGCAGCTACTCTGCTGTCACTTAATGGCTAATTTGCTGAAAATAGGCTGGAGGTGGTATATCCACCCTTCACAGCCAGGATGGCCAACAGCTCTGTAGTTCCAACAGCACCAGGTAGTTACTGCCACTGCTGAAACCACAAGTAGTCCCAAATTGAGATTGTTATTGGAACCACACACAAACGTTAGTCAGGGAGATTTCACCAGGGTCAAGGTGATAAGCGTCTAGAAGGAGATTAGGAGAATGTGGGGTTCAGGTTTGAGAGGCTGTTGGATGGTGGAATGGACATGGATGGGTGGAGGGGCGGACAGTTTTATCTCGAGGAGCCTCTGATGGATATGAGACCTGACACCGGCCTCGCCTATGTGTAAAACAGTGATGCCAGCTGGATGAAGCCCTTAAGTCGCCATTCTTTGGAAACTTAAAGGGCCTTAAAAGTCCAAAAAGGTTGGCCTGCTGCCAAATGCCTCCAAAGTTTCCCAAAAAAATTCTGCAAGTTGGGTGGGTAGTTAGGTTGTGGTGAGAAGGATTAGTGTTGTTTGTTTACAAGTCTTTCACCTTCAAATCTACAGATGGAGAGGGATGAACTCCAGCCCTATGGTTTTGAAACTGAGGCCGACCCCAAAAGCTGGCAACAGGAAACACAGAAAATAGGAACAAGAATAAGCTATTCGGCCCTTCAAGTTTGCTCTACCATTCAACATGATCAAAGCTAATCATCCAACTCAGTACCCTGGTTCCTGCTTTACCCCACACTCTTTGATTTCTTTATTCCTAAGAACTATGTCTAACTCCTTCTTGAAAACATTCAATGTTTTGATCTGAACTACTTTCTGTAGCTGAGAATTCCACAGGCTCACCACTGAGTGAAGAAACTTCTCCTCATCTGAGCCCTGAATGGCTCATTCCATATCCCTAGACTGTGACCCTAGTTCTAAACTCCCCAGGCATCAGACGCATCTTTTCTGAGTTTACCCCGTCTACCCCTGCTGGAATTTTATAGGTTTCTATAAGATCCTATCTCATTCTTATAAATTCCAATGAGTACAGCCCTAACTAATCCAATCTCTTTTCACATATAGTCCTGCCATTCCGGGAATCAGTCTGGTAAATCTTTATTACATTCCCTCTATAGCCAGAACATCCTTCCTTAGATAAGGACGCCAAAACTGCACACAATACTCCAAGTGTGGTCTCACCAATGCCTTGTACACTTGCACCTGCTTCTGTACTTGAATTCCCTCCTTATGAAGGCCAATATACCATTTGCCCTCTTCACCGCATGCTGGTCTAGGGAAAAAAAACCTTGCATTTATATTGCAATTGTAACAACCTCAGGATGTTCCAAAGAGTCAACAGATAATAAAGGACTTTAGAAAGTGCAGACATTGTCGTAATGTAGAAAACGCAGTAGCCAATTCGAACAAAGCAAGATCCCATAAGTGACAATGAGAAAAAAAAAACAAACTGTTCCCTTAAGGTGTTGATTGCAGGGCAAAAAATGATCTGTACACTGGGGAGAATTGTGCTTTGAATAATACCATGATATCTTTTACATCTACCTGAGAAGGCAGATAAGGACTTCAATTTAATGTCTCATCTGCAAGACGGCAGCTTTAACAGAGGACCTGCATTTCCCAACCCACCTAACCTGCACATCTTTGGACTGACAGAGGAAACCAGAGGACCTGAAGGAAACCCATGCAGACACAGGAAGAATGTGCAAACTCCACCCAGACAGTCGCCTGAGGCTGGAATCAAACCCAAATCCCTGGCACTGTGAGGCAGCAGTACTAATCAATGAGCAACCCTGCCACCCCGCTAGCTAGCTATCATGCTGAGTTACAGTCATTTGTGTTTTGATCAGTTCTACCCACGTGACTTACTTTAGTTTGGCCAAATCTGTCTTCTTGAGGCTCAGCAACTGTTCATTTACTCAATAAGCAAAACCTTAACGTTTTCTTTGATCATGATGCATAGCTAGTTTTCTGTTCTCTAACCCTCAAACAACTAATGAGTTGATAATCTCATCTCTGCCAACTTCTGGGTTTCCAAGCAACCAGCCCACCTGGCACATTAGTAACAAATTTAACAATAATTTTAACCTTATCAATGTAACATTTAGTCCGATTTGGAGTACCATCTTGCTGGGTTTCATCTATTCAACTCCTTTAACAATAGCACAGTTATAACACATTAATTATGTTACAGGTTTGGAATCAAGAGAGCCAAACCATAGGAATTAGAGATCTAATTAATCTTTGATTACTATTAACAAACTTTATGCTAGTCCCTAAAAGATAACAGATCAATTGAATTCTGCATTACAGATTTAATATGTTCCACCACCTTAGTTAGGGACTGATTTTTGTCTCAGTTATTTGTTATTTATGTACATCACATCCCTTTTCACCAATTATCATACCACTAACAAGGCCAATGAGAAATGAGGATATCCTTTATATCTTGAAAAAAGTGACTTTGTTTAAGTGCTTAATTTACTTTTTAATCATACTGTATTAACCTTACACGGGGCTGCACTGTGGCTTAGTGGTTAGCACTGCTGCCTCACAGCGCCGGCAACCTGGGTTTGATTCCACCCTCGGGCGACTATGTGTGGAGTTTGCACATTCTCACCGCGTCTGCGTGGGTTTCCTCAGGATGCTCTGGTTTCTCCCCACAGTCCAAAGATGTGCAGATCAGGTAAATTGGCATGTTAAATTGCCCATAGTATTCACGGATAAGAAGATTCAGTGGATTACAGGGGGATGGGTCTGGGTGGGATGCTCTGGAAGTTTGGTGTGGACTTGCTGGGCCGAAGGGCCTGCTTCCACACTGTAGGGGATTCTATGATACCCCGTGGTATTTGAATAAAGTAAGAAAGGTAAAGTCGCCACAGTGCCAGAGGGCCACAGGATCATAACTTGAGATGAGTGATGGTGGTTTAACCTGACAGTCATCAGTTTCGGTGAGAGGCAAGGTTGAGAGGGTGGGACCTTCATGGTAACCTCAGCTGGTGCGGAAATTGAACCTGCATCATTGGCGTCCAGCCAACTGAGCTAACCAACCTGCAGAATCAGAATAGCTTTATTAGATCAGATTTTATTTTAGTATTGCAAGGTTTGAAATAATAATTTATAAAATCAGTGAGCTGAGAAGCCAGTAGCTTCCTTGGATCCGCTAGCAGCCTTGATTAATGCACACTGTGTGAATAGAAATGGACACTCCCATGGTCTAGATTTTCCCTGCCCCAAAAGTGGGCAACGGTGAGTCAGTTAGAAAGATGTGGTGAGATCAGAAAAATGACATTCTTCACATGGCAGGGGGGGGGGTGCACAGATTTTGAAACTAATGTCTAGCATAGGGGTTTGGATGGTAGGATATGAATCTCGCTGGTGTGCATTGAAAAGCTTACTTGTATGCATTAACATCTCAGTGGTACCTAATCCCACTTCAATTATGTGCAGTTTCCTATTCTTCCATGTACTGCAAAGAGGCTAGATGATGACAATTCCTGACATTAAAGTCAAATTGGTGTCTAATGACTCTCGCTTGCCTCTTGATCTTCTGGACCTCCATCTTGGACAGCAGTCTCCAATATCGCAGGAAACTCTCCTTGGCCAGTAACTGTCTGCACACCCTGTCCACAGGTGTTGACAGTGGACAAGCATCAGACTCACCATACCCTCATGGTACATCTCTGACCAACTTATAATACAATTCTTCACTTCAATACTGCACTTTAGAGCACACCAATACCCTTCATTGTAATGCTGCTGCCAGGTCATTTGTGCGCAGGGACAAGCACTAATGTCATGGATTGCAGCAGGGTCCATCTCCGGAATCTCCGCTAACTGTCTTAGTGCACACTCGTACCGAGAGTCATGGAGTCATACAGCACAGAAACAGACCCTTCGGTCCAATTCATCAGCATTGACCAGGCATCCTAATCTGACCTATTCCCTCTTACCAGTACTTGGCTCATATCCCTCTAAACCCTTCCTATTAATGTAGCTATCCAGGCGCCTTTTAAATGTTGTAATTGTACTCGCCTCCATCACTCTGGCAGCTTATTCCATACAAGTACCATCCTCTGCATGAAAAAGTGTTTTTTTTTAATCTTTCCGCTCTCACCTTGAACCTACATCGTCTGGTTTTTGACTCCCCCACCCTAAGAAAAAGACCTTGGCTATTCACATTATCCAATTCATTCACTCAGCCATCAACCTGAATTAGTTGGGTAATGATACACGTAATTCAGGTAGTTCTAAAAATTGTTTAAAATAAACTGTTTCTTGGCCACACATCTATCTGCAGCTAATTTCCTTATTAGTTTCAATTCTCATGTTTGATTTAAAAAGCGCCATTAAAACAGGCATTGTGTGCAACACATACAAGGTTACATCTACTTTCCCAAACACAAAAGAAATTCCTCAATGCCTCAGGCCTATTCAGCCAGACTGCAAATATTACAGGCATTTTGATGCTACTTACTGACAAATACTTTTCAATGGCTTCGAAGTTTGCCAAACCAATACTGATCCAGGCAATCAGTGTAACCACAGAAATACCAACGATAAATGGAACAAAATATCCACTCAGTTTGTCTGCAAACTGTTGAATTGGAGCCTGGAAAAGTCAAAATATATTTTATTTAGACTCATTAAGTGATTTGGAAATTAAAAATTAAATGATTACTCTGAAAACATTAACCCAGATTTCTACCTTTGTTTCAACCTTTTTCTTCACCCTTTGCCATTTATAATGCACAAAGATGAGGTTTCAAATTATTGATGCAATGCTGGACTAAATGTTTTCACTGCAGCCATGGTCCAATTTGTCAAAACTACACGTCGTTATGTTAAACAACTTCACAGTTAAAAGAAAATCGCTTTCTTTCTGCTATAGTCAAACAGTACATCGTCTTTTGTGACCCACACAGGTCAGAAGGGACCTTTAAATATTTTTTGCATTGTTCTAAATTCATAGAAATGTCTTGTGTTAGTGTCGTAAGAGTTAAAATATAAATGATGGTCTATTATTTAAAACACAGTGAATCTCAGACAGAAAGGTGTAGGTTTGGGATAGGTGGATGGTTAACGCTTTAAAGATCAGAATCTCAATCCCAACTATCTCCAATCCACCACTTTGGCTTTGGAGGGGGGAAGGTGGTCAAATGACTAACCTGCTCCAAAAAGGCTGATTCACACTTTAAATTCTTGCCAAATTTTCTGAGCTTCAGGATACCCAACAACTATAATGGCCACGTTTATACTTTATGCCAATGCCTTCATACTGCTTGGATCCAGCGATGCTGGCCAAGGCAACATGTGTAATTGGCAACAGCCTTTGCCTGTTCATGCAAACTCCATTCTAACTACTGTTTTCCTAACCCCAACTCCCAAATTCATCCCATTCACCTCTGATTGCCTTTCTCTTTGCATCCGATATGCTACAAGTCACAAAGCAAACTTTCAAACTTCCATCCTTCAGGGCTCAGTAATAAAAGTGAGGGACAATGGTGGAGAATCTTCCTTCTCAGCTGTACATTTGCACAGTCATGTGAATTGAGAACTGTAAAACTATGAAAGTACTGTATAGGTCGCTTGCAAGCTCTAGGTTGTGCACAACGAATAAAATTTGGAGGGATCAATACTGCAGGATGTATATTTTTCCTACTGGGAAATGGATCGCTGTGGTGTTCCATGAGGGTTATTTGGGGTCTAGTACTCTTTGCATTTCTTCTCAATTACCTAGACATGGATGAATACAGTAATGTTATAAAGTTTGCAGATGACGTAAAATAATAGATCATGAGGAGGATAGTTTTAGGCTTCAGGATGACCTGGTAATGCTGGTGAAAGGTGTGAAGTGATGCAGTTTGGGAAGATCAATATGGAAACATATGTATAATTTTGAAAACTGCACATGAGCATGATATTCTTATACATAAAGTTTTAAAGTTGGCAGGACAAACTGAAAAGACGCTTATAAAAACATATGAGCTACTTTAGTTTGTAAAAGCAATGAAATCATTCTAGCCCTTTATTGTTCACTAGTTAGGCCTCAGTGGGCAACTGTGGGTACAACAGTTCATTAAAGGCATTAGGAAGGGTACTGAGGAGATTTGCAAGGAAGTTATGATAGCCAACTCTAGAATGCATGCATCCATTTCGTATAGGTGAAAAATATATCTCCAACGGGTCCATTCAGTTCAGTCATTCTTTACTCCATTTGTGAAAATGATTTTGCAAAGTGGTCAGAAAGGTACTTGTGAAACATGCCTTATTATAACATTACATTATAATTCTACAATGCTATAATAAATTGATAGCAATCCTAGAGCTAGTTTTGATGTGTGCAAAATTAAAACTTAATTGTACTATGCAAGAAATACACGTCTACCTTTGACATCTGTGCTTCTTCTACCAGCTTAACAATTTGTGACAACGTTGTTTCTGAACCAACATGGGTAGCTTGAATAAGTAGAGAACCCTGTGCATTAATGGAACCAGCAATCACTGCATTTCCTACTCTTTTTACAACTGGCATAGGCTCTCCTGTAAAAACAAAAGAAGAAAGTTAATTGTGTACTGTGAGAATCTGTGGTCCTAATTCCATTGTCCATCATCATATTTTACACTGGTTTCAGGGCAATATCAAATCAAGATGACAATACTGAATAAGTTAAGCAGTCATCAGTCCTTTCAAATGGCCTACATTATGTCCTGAGACCATGAGACCTTGATCTAGGCCATCTAGGAAGGGGAAACATCACCCCTGCATCCAGTTTGTCTAGCCCTGTCAGAATTTTATTCATTTCAACGAGATCCTCTATCATTTCTTCTAAACTTCAGCAAATACAGATCTAGTTAACCCAATCGCTCCTCATCAAAAGTCTGCCACAGTCCAGGAATCAGCATAGTGAACCTCTGCTCTCTATGGCAAATAGGGATATCACCACTTCACAAAATACTTCAGGTGTGGTCTCACCAGTCTACTACAGCTGCAGTAAGACATCTTCGCTCCCATACTCAAATCCTCTTGCAATGAATCACATCATAAACAGACCAACATATCATTCACTTTCTAACTGCTTACTACACCTACATGTTTTCTTCTAATAACTCAGGTCCCCTCGCACGTCAACATTTCCCAATCTATTGTCATTGTGTTATAAAGCAAAAGTTGACCCCCCTCTGATAACTAAAACCAAAACACCCAGAGAGATCACCTCATCTTATGAGCTGTTAAAAAGGAGTGAGAAAAGTGGTATAACCCGCTCCTCAGTAACTTCTAGTGGTTAAATAAAACAAGTCCCTGACACCCACTTTACAAATCAACAAATAACAATTTATTTATCTAACTCTAACAGTGAACAAATTAGCTAAACTATTAACAAACCAAATAAACCCCTAACTAACTGTTCCTGAATAAACAAGATTCTAATGCTCCAATAAAACAAGCTCCAATAAATACAAGCTCTACTGACATAAAATAAACTAAAAACACAGACTTTAGTCTCTCAAAATTACAGCCAGCTAATACGTCTTCTGGAATACTCTATGCCTTCTCTGTCAAATGCTTTGTTAGGAATGCCTTCTCTGTCAAATGTTCTGTCAGGAATATTAACTAGCTATGCCGTAGGTACATTTGATTTAGATGGTGCTTTCTCTAAAACTTAGAGAAGACAGAGAGCTAGTGATTCTCTTGAGAGCGGACAGCTGTTAACTCTGGCAGATGGCAGTTAATTCGCTTGATTTTCCAACTGCTGTCTCCTTTTATACCTTTGATGGCACCTCATTTCTTATTACAGGATTGGTCCTATGTTGTCAAAACCATCAGATTTAAATTTAATTGGTTTTTGGTCTCTAATTGTCTGATTCAAATTGACTGGCCAAGATCAAAACTTGTTGTCTTGATTGCAAAACAAAACTGTGCTTGGCCTGCTCACTGTACAGTCTTTTGATAATGTTTCAATTCAGGTACTCTGTGCACCTGCAAACCCACAAGCTGCTGCCCACAGACATCCTTTTAGAATCTCTAAGCATAGAAAAAGCACATCTTTTAAAGACGCTCTGCTTTCTCCCCTAGCATTTTACAAACACAAATATTTAGCAAACACTAAATTCTAATGTCCTGCCATCCAATCCACAAATACCCTACCAAACATCGCAACAATTGAAATAACATTCCACCACTGTATTCTTCCTACCAAACTCCTGGGTAACTAAAAAGTGAATTGCAAAGAGAAAGCTGCGCCTGGATTGGAGTAACATTTCAAATCCTCAGTAATAATTTCCATATTCTTACTCAGTTCATTGTTGTTAGGACAGATTGTTAAATGAAACATTAGTCATCAAAAAAGAACCCTTGAAGAAGGGTCTAGGCCCGAAACGTCAAGTTTTCCTGCTCCTATGATGCTGCTTGACCTGCTATGTTCATCCAGCCCCATGCTTGTTATCTCGGATTCTCCAGCATCTGCAGTACCTTTTACCTCTTTATTTATGTTTTATTAAGAAACATTCTTACACACAACTGAACAGCTTTTCTCCCCCACCACAACTCACACTGGTACATTTCATCTATTATCCGTCACCACTAAATCACACTTTTCTAATTAATTAATCTGCATCCAAAGCCTGACAAGGGCAATCCAAAACTACAAGAGGTGAAGGAAAGTTAGGGAGACAAGGGAGGAGATTAAATCAAAATGGAGTTGGAAGGGAAATAAGGCACTCCACCAGCAGTGCCACTCTTCTTTGGAAGCATCACATCCTTTTTAATTAGTGCCAGCAGGCAATTTGTCAAACAGATCCTTAACAATCCTTCTAGACAGCCAAGCTTAGCATCCATTTCAACTCCTCATCCAATGTCTTGTGCTCAAGGCAGGTAAACCAGTTTGCAGGTCAAGACCCCATTCTGATTACTTTGTAAGCTTTTTGCTGCCTAAATTTTCTAAGAAAAATGTTTTGTTTCTGATTTCCAACATCCACTGTTCTTTGGTCTTCTGTTTGGAAAAATGTATAATGATTTGGCATCTCTAAAAAAGAAACACTAAAGAAGCACAATAAACCTGTGCTTCTTTTAAACATAGAGAATCAAAACATACCCGTGATGAGAGATTCATCTGCCATAGAACATCCTTCTATTACTTTTCCATCCACAGGAAACTTGCCACCAGGGGCCACCTTAATAATGTCACCTCTTTGAACGAGATCCACAGCTATCTGCTCTTCACTGAAGTAAAATAAAATGATAGAAAGTATTTATTTTTGAGTATTTCCAACTGTTAGACATTTAGGACATTGCTTTTTTTCTGGTATAAACTTCCCAATTCTCCACACCCATTAAAAACTTTTAGTAATATAAAGATCTTGCACAGAATGAACAGATATACATTGTAACCCATCATTACAGAGAAAACTTCCTGCTGATTTCAAAGTCACAAAGTATCAGAAAGGCTTCTTCAATTCCAAAAACTGTGATATGCAAGGTTTACTGAATCATGTCAGATTACATTAGAAAACAGGTTCATAAAAAAGCTTTAAAGATCTTTTAGTACACTTCACCTTTGGCTAAATTCTTGTTCAATGCAGCACCATGGAGCTTGACAGCACTTAACCTCATTGGGGGCGTACCTACACCACACAGAATGTTGCATTCAAGAAAACGGTTCACCAACACTTCTAATTTTCTTGCCAGCTGCACAGGCCTCCAGTGATTTTCGAAACCTGAAGTCAATGCCGTGAATGTTGCGCACAGAATCTTAGAGTGGCAATGATAGTTATTCAGCACCATCCTCAAGGGCAATTAGGGATGGGCAAAGGTAGGCTTAGACAGTGATGCCCAGATCCCATAAGAAAAATCAAAACATTCAGAACACCTCATACTCTCAGCCTTAATGTTTACCATTCTGTTTTTATGATGTAGGCAATGGCAAAACATTCTACCAAAGTAACTACAAACAAGGAGATTATACACCTCCTCAAGTTGGATACTGGTGCACGAAATGGGGAAGAATAAGACAGAAGCAATACTTTTAATCTAATCCATCTCACAGGAAAAGAATAGGTTCAGGTCAAACCTAGGTTTTAAACCCTGCCTAATTCTGTTCTCCATTGAAGTCCACGTGGCATATCAACCAATTAGGTTGAAAGGCTTGTCTTCCCGCTGTAACTTCAATACAAGTTTGGTGTCAATGCAGATGAGATTGTCCAAGATCTGCATTCAACATTAAAATAAAAGCAAAATACTGTGAATGCTGGAAACCTGATACACAAACAGAAAGCGCCAGCGAAGCTCAACAGGACTGTCAGCATTTGTGGAGAGAGAAAAAGAGTAATATTTCAAGTCTGATAATGATTCTTCTTCAGAACTCTCTCTCCACTGATGCTGCCAGTTCTGCTGAGTTTCTCCAACATTCTCTGTGTTTGTCTAAGGGGCCTGTGTTAACTTTGGCTTCTTTTTTGTATACATTTAAAGAAGGTCTTGCTCTCGGTCTTAATATTACTCATAGGTTTATGCTCAAAGTTTATCTTTTCCCTTTTTATGGTTGTCTTTTGTTGTGTTTTTTAAAATTCTTCCTAATGTTCTATCTTACCACTAATCTTTGCCACACTGTACGTTTTTTTTCTTTCAATTTAATGTTTTCCAGATTTCCCTGGTTACCCATGGTTGGCTTATCCCCTTCCCAGACTCATTCCTCCTCACTGGGAAACATCTTTGCCGTGACCCATTAACTATTTTTATAATGTCTGCCATTGCTCCTCACTCAGCTGCCTTTGCTACTAAACTCCTTCTCCAGTCCACTCCTGCCAGCTTTATTTCCTTTGTTATTACCCTTATTTAACCTTAGTGCAGTAGTTTCTGACCCAAATTCCTCCGTTTCAAAACTGAATGTTTAACTCTACTGTGTTATGTTCACTGTTTTACTCTGATATCATTTATTAAATCTGCCTCATTGCACATGACCAGATCTAATCTGGTCTGATCCCTCTTGGATCCATACCATACTGTTCAAAGAACCTGTCTCAAATACGCTCTATGAATTCTTTATCATAGCTACCTCTGCCAATCTGATTATTGTGATCAAGTGAAAGTTAAAGTCACCCATGATTATCATAGAATATCATAGAATCCCTACAGTGTGGAAACACGCCCTTCGGCCCAACAAGTCCACACACAACCTCGGAGCATCCCACCCAGACCCATCCCCCTATAACCCACCTAATCTACACCTCCCTGAACACTACGGGCAATTTAGTATGGCAAATCCACCTAACCTGCACATCTTTGGACTGTGGGAGGAAACCGGAGCACCCGGAGGAAACCGACGCAGACATAGGGAGAACGTGCAAACTCCACACAGACAGTCGCCCAAGGTTGGAATTGAACCCGGGTCCCTGGTGCTGAGGCAGCAGTGCTAACCACTGTGCCACCATGCAGCCCCTAATGTACTGTCTTTGTTATGTATCCTCATTATCGCCCGACTTACTCTCTGTCCCATTGTATTACTACAGTTATAGGGCCTGCAGACTACTCCTACCAGTGTTTTCTCCCTCTTTTTTTTTTATCTCCACCCATACGGATTCTACATTTTCCAATCCAAGGTCATTTCTTACTATTGTATTTATTCCATCCATGTGAATAATGTTATCCCATCACTCTTCCTTTTGAAATGTCATATGCCCTGAATATTTGGCTCCCAGCTTTGATCTTGTAATCATGGCTCTGTAATGGCTTTAAAGTTATACTCATTAAGCTATATTTGAGCCATTAATTAATTTATTTCATTCCAAATGCAATGATCATTCAAATAAAATTATATCGGATACTATAACTATTCAGTGCAGTTGTACTAGTTTCATTTTATCAATAGCATTCAGATTAAGAGGTGGATGCTACCTGTAATCCTGATACATCAGATCCTACCAATACTCCAAATTCTCTGAAATCAAAATTAGCTACATTACATAAACGTAGGGCATCAAATGAGGGTTATAACTGTATGACACCCTTGAATGACTTGCCTGACTAAATTCAATGCTCACTATCGGAGCACGGGCATGAGAATAATAAGATACTAGATCGGATGAGTTGTTCATTGTAAATGTTCAGCAAGCAGTCCCTATAGGAAAGGGAGAAGGAAGGAAGGAGAATTAGAGGGAGATGATGTCACTAATAAGTCACTAATCCAGAAGCCAGTGCTAATACCTTGATGTTGCAGGTTCGAATCCTGCCAAGAGCAGGAGAAGAAAAAAAAAACTTAATTTACTTAAAAATTAACACAATCTAGAATTGAATGGCGATCTCTGCTCCTATGATAAACATGAAACTATCTTGATTGTTATTTAAGAAAAAGCCATATGGTTCATTACGTTCCTTTAGGGAATCTTTTGTCCTGATCCGGTCAGGTTGACATGCCACTCCAGACCCATAATATGGTTGAGTCTGCACTGGCTAAGGAAGCAAGAGCATTTAGGATGGGAAACATTAGCTGACCTTTTTAGTGACACCCACATCCCATGGGAAAAAAAAAACAAATTTACTTTTAAAAACTGGAGAAGACTGATGATGGAATAAAAATAGAATGCTTAATTTTAATTAATTTACCTAAATGTTGTTCCAAAATAATTTTCACCTCAAAATTTCTCCAAAGTATTCTTTTATTTATAACTCTCGCGTCCAATCAGTAATCTACAGCACAGACAAAGACCTTCGGCTCAACACATCTGTTCCCATGCATTTGTTGCCCTTGGCCTTTTGGACGAAAACGGTTCTGAGTCTTTAAGGAGCGTAAGGAGTTGTCAAAGGAGCTCTGATGAATATCTACAGTGCACCATGTAGATGGCACACACTGCTGCTACTTAGTCACAGTGGTGATGGGTGTGGTCTTTTTTCCTTTAGTTTGAACATTAGTACATGCTATGTATCTTTTCATTAAAGGTCATTGTCTAGTTTTCCTCTTATTGATTCAAAGAAAAGTGAAGGAAAATATGCTAAGAGATGCACCATACTTATCTAAAATTGAGGTGTTATTCTGGAGAATAAACAACATAGGTAACAACATAGCTTTTACCCCCAGAGTGGGGGACTCAATTACTAGGGGTCACGATTTCAAGGTGAGAGGGGAAAAGTTTAAGGGAGATATGCGTGGGAAGTTCTTTACGCAGAGGGTTGTGGGTGCCTGGAACGCATTGCCAGCGGAGGTGGTAGAGGCGGGCATGATAGCGTCATTTAAGATGTATCTAGACAGATACGTGAATGGGCAGGGAGCAGGGGGATACAGATCCTTGGAAAATAGGCGACACGTTTAGATAGAGGATCTGGATCAGCGCAGGCTTGGAGGGCCGAAGGACCTGTTCCCGTGCTGTAATTTTCTTTGTTCTTTGTTCTAGGGTCATTTATATGTCAAATAACAGAAGCAGCATGCAAAACTCAGAGCTAAGCAAGCCCACAATCAATGGATCAGATCCAAGCTCTGCAATCCTGTCACATCCAGTCATAAATGGTAGTGGGCATGTAAACAATTAATAGGAGAAGCAGATACTCCAAACATATTCCCATTCTCAAAAACATGGAATCCAAATGCATCAGTCCAAAAGGAAAGGCAGAAGCATTTGTAGCCAACTTCAGCCAGAGGTGTCAAGTGAACATTCACATCCACCTTCTCCTTTAAGTCTTAGGCATTACGGATGCTCACCCTCAGCCGATTCAATGCACTCCGCATAATATGGGAGAACAGGTGGACAGTTGGCAGATGGCAGATGAAATTCAATGCAGAGAAGCGTGAGGTCACGCATTTTGATCAGAAGAACATGGACAGACAACACACAATAAGAGGTACAACTCCAAGGACAGTCAGGATCAAAGGACGTGGGTGTAAATGTGCACAGTTTATTCAAGGTGGCAGGACAGCTGGAGAGATCGGTATGAAAACCATTCCATGTCGCACAAAAGACCATTCAAAATCAACAATGGAAATTGCAAGAGCATCAGATATTCAGCTATTGCAATTTCAAATAGGAGATTAATATGACTTTTAAAAACTGTAGCAGTCATGTTTTAAATTGGAGCGAACACACTGAACTAGATTATCGCATTCCATAAACGCAGAGTCATCACTGATACTAGAACCCATCCAAATCATCACTGCTAAATGAGTAAGCCAAGGCCCTAAGAATGCTATGATGATCAAGTTAACATGGTTGTTGTGGCATACACTGAATTCCAAAAAGTGTTTGATAAGATGCCACATGTGAAGCTTGTCAGTAAAATTAGAGCCCACTGAATAAAACTGATACAAGCAGCTTGGATATAAAGTTGGCTGCGAGACAGAAAACAAAGTAGTGAATCAACGACTGTTTTCCAGAATAGGGCAAGGTATATGGTGGGGTTATCCAGCAATTGTATAAATGGTCACAATTTTTCTTGATACATATTAATGACCTGAACACATTACCAAAATCTGACGATGACACAAATCTCAGAAATATTGCAAACTGTAAGGAAGATAGTGAAAAACTTCAAGTGGATATAGACAACTGATGGAATAGATGAGACACAGGACAGCTAAAAGAGAAGTGGGAGAAGTGTGAAGTTATACATTTTCATAAGAAGAGACAAGCAATATTGAACGAATGATGCAATTCTAAAGGCAGAGCTGATTAACAAAGTGGATTAAAAGGCAGGGAGGATCCTGGCCTTTATAAACAGAGGTAGAGTGATTTAGATACTCAAGAAGAGACTTGAAACAGATGGTCAAAATAATGGGTGTTCGAGACGCAGTGGAGAGAGAAAGCAACTGTTCCCATTGGCTGAAAGGTGAAGAAGCAAAGGATACTGATTTAAGATGATTAGCAAAATAACAAAACACTGCTTGAGGAGATGCTTTTTTATGCCTATTTGTGGTTAGGAATCCTCTGTCTGAGGGTGTTTTGTAAGATTTAAGGGTCTTGGATAAGTCCCTTAACAGAAAAAAATTCCTACATTTAGTAGCTTGAAATTCCAATAGTCTGGAATATATCAATTAAGATTAAATTTCATCTTGAAATAAATTTAGAGAATAATTCAACGGTGCTGTATGGTGGGACATTGGGGATTGGTAGTTCTCTGAAGTCATGTATATTACTGGGAAGGCATTCAGAAAAAGACATGCCACTTCTTTATTTGTATGAAGGTCAAAGGCCGGTGGAGGTCGATCTAACTTTACATTATATCCACAAAGGTCAACCTCCGGTATTTTTGCTCAATTCCTTTGGACTACTTAGAATGGATTTGTCTGAGGCATAAATTTTGTCTCTCATTTGTACAAGGTACTGATCTTTAATAATAAAGGTCTAGAGATGAGTAAAGCAACAGAACAAAACTAAACTACAAATACAAGTTGCTAAATTGGTGCATTTATCTAAACTAAAGTTTCATTCAACATGTTTACTGGAATGAATTCACACCATTGACATGAAATGCGAAGTTACCTCAGTATTGTGTTGTCTGGTCCTAGTGTTACTACTACAGCCTCTGTAGCTTGGAGGGATAACAGTTTAGCCAGTGCTTCTGAAGTTTTACTCTACAACAAAACAAAATGCAAGATCTACAATTAAAAACTGCAATGTTATCAATAAGACAAATTCCCACCTTGTTATAAAATTATTCTCTTGCCCTCCATATTAATTCTCGCTCCTCCTTTACAGTCTGATGTATTTTTGCTTCACGTCCTTTCCCTCCTAATATGCGTTCTGCATCCATTTCCCCAGGTCTTGTTCTATCTCACATCCAATGCGCCAGTCTCCACATTACACTAGAGATGGAATTTCTGTCTCACAAGAGTAGCAAGGCAGCAATACTGCCAAAGAATGCTAGTAAAACACATGACGGTGATTGGGTTTCTCATAGTGCTGATCTTCAACACAAATCACTGGCAATTAACAAATGCATTGGTGGGTAAAGGCATTATCTATAGTAGACAGCATTATTTCATGGCTGTGGGTGTCCATGGTTGGAACAATATTTACTGGCCATCCCTATTTATCCTCCAGAAGATGTCTTTTTGAACAACTGCAGTCCATTAGTTGTGGGTAAACCCACAATGCCTTTAATGAGGGAGTTTTGATCCAATGACACCAAAGGAGCACCAACATCTTCCAAGTCAGGATGGTGAGTGATTTAGACAAAACATGCAGGTGTTGGCGTTCCCATGTATCTACTGCCTTTGTCCATCTGGACGGTCATGGTCATGGAATTGGAAGGTGTTTTCTAAGGAGCTTTGGCGAATTTCTGCAGTGCATCTTGCAGATACAGCACACTGCTGCTACTGAATATAGGTGGTGGAGGAAGTAGTGCCAATCAAGCAGGCCACTTTGTCCTGGACAGTGCCAAGCCTAAGTGTTGCCTGGGCCATACTTATGCCGGCAACTGAGGAGTATCCCATCACACTCTTACTTGTACCCTGTAAAAGTCAAGCAGGTTTTGGGAGTCAAGATCTGAACTACTTGTTGCATGATTCCTGGACTTGACCTGCTCTTGTAGCCCCAGGACTTATATGGTTAGTCTAGTTCAGTTTCTGGTCAATATTAATTCCCCAAGATGTTGATAGAGGGAGATTCAGTAATGCCATTTAATGTCAAAGGGCAATGGTCAGATTCTCTTTTCATGGAGATGGTAATTGCTTTGAACCATATGGCATGAATGTTACTTACCACTTGTCAACCCAAACCTGAATACTGTGCAGGTCTTGCTGCAATTGGACATGGACTGCTTCACTATCTGAGGAGTCACAGATGGTGTTGGACATCGGGCACTCATTAGCGAATATCCTCACTTCAGATCTTACAAAGGATGGTCTTTGATGATGCAGCTGAAGGTGGCTGGATTTAGGACAGTACCCTGACAAACTCCTGCAGTGATGTCCTGGAGCAGAGACATCTGATCTCCAATGCCCACAACCATCATCCTTTGGGCCAGGTATAATGTCAAACCGGTATCTCCAGTTTTGCTCAAGCTTCTTAAAGCCACAGTTGGTCAAATATGACCTTCATGTTATGGGCACTATCTCGCCAACTCTGGAATTCAGCTCCTTTGTCCATGTTTGAAACAAGACTAATAATGCCAGGAGTTAACTAGACCTAGTTGATTCACTCCACGTGATATCAAACTCATTGGAGGTACTGGATACAGGAAAGGCTTTGGGACCTAACAACATTCCAGCAACAGTACTGAAGGTTTATGATCCAGATCTTGCAACACCAGCTGTTCCAGTATAGCTATAACACTAGCATCGACCGTACAATATAAAAAACTGTCCAGGACAAATCCAACCTGGTCAATTACTGTCCCCATCAATCTACTGTCAATTATCAGTAAAGTGATAGAAAGTTTCATCAACAGTCCTAGCAAGCAGCACTTGCATTAGTACGCTGATTGATACGTGCAGAATTGACCAGCGGCTGCATGGCCTAGGGACTGCACAGCTTAAAAGGAAAGTTGATGTAAAGCTTTTTGCCTTCTTCAGTTAGTGACAAATTCAGTGATCTAAAATAAGACAGGATTTGGGAAGATATGAAAGGACGAGAGAATTGGGTGGGTGGGTGGGTGGGAAACAGGGAGAGGGAGAGAGCGAGAGCGAGAGCGAGAGCGAGAGCGAGAGCCAGACAGACAGAAAGAAATTAAGAACTATAACTGTACAGGTAATGAGAAGACTTGCCACAAATATTCGGAAAAAAATTGTGTAAGATAATCCACCACAAAAATAACTTTATTAGATAAACGGTGTGTGTATGTTATTACCTTTGCTATATGTTCCAGCCACCTTCCCAAGGCAATAAAGACAAACAGCATTGGAGGAGTATCGAAGAATGTCATTGGACTTTGTTCCGCCTTTTCAGCAATGGCCACAATCAGTATCAGACAAGAATATAAGTACGCAATGGTAGTAGCCAGAACGATGAGTACATCCATATTGGCAGTTTTGTGCTTAAGAGATTTGTAGGCTTGAACGTAAAAGTACCAACCTCCAACAAACTTAAAGACACATATTAATTAGCAAGTCTACTTCAATTAAACATGGCAACATTCAATTAAATATATATCAATGTAGTACAGAATCTGTAATCAACTGCATACACTATTTTATTCTCATTCATCACTTATCAAGTATTCAATTCTCACTGATGTATTAGGATTTTCTGCGCACAAATTATGTTTTCACAATGAAAAAAAATTTATCAAGCACTTTTTAGGCAAAAAGGTTTCTTTTCTAGAAGTACATCTTTTTAAAGCAGTATGTAATTTGGAATTGAATAAATTCTAAATTCGTACAATTTATTTTAGTCAGGAGAAAAGGATAATCATTGTAAATCAAGACTGCTGACTGGTAACAGAGCAAGGTCCAGTTTCACACTGATTACTAAGTTAATCAAATACATTACTGACCATGGTGCTTTACAAAACTTGGATTTCTTAACCACTGGGAATTAGCAAATTTTGAAGCCCACGCTACTGCACTTTGCTGTAGATTTTTGTAGAAAATGTAAGATGTGTTTCAGAGGAACTACAGAAAATAAGCACTTTAGGTCGAGAAAATATTATTTATCTTTCAAAGATATTGTGATATTGATGATGGCATCCATTCAACTTGGGAAGAAGGTATATTCTGCCCAAGGCATATGTCAATTCTGGACTGTGTTATGGCTGTAGAGGCCAATTCGTAAATCATAGTCTTTCTGCAGCTGGCACAGATGCATAGCGTTGGTCCAAGTTCTAGTAATAAAAACAAATTGCTGGAAAAGCTCAGCAGGTCTGGCAGCATCTATGAAGAAAAAAAAATCAGAATTAACGTTGCGGGTCCAATGACCCTTCCTCAAAAGCTCTAGTAATGTTTCTTTCCTGGGGGTGGGATTGGGTGGAGCCCGCAGAAGATTTCTTTTCTGCCATCCAGTCATTTCTTTCGTCATCTGCTTCTTCTACACCATTCCAGACTGCTTGACTCCAGGCACTCCAGTCAGCAGTAGGGATTTCCATGTATTATCTCAGGTCCCAGTCACCTCGGGGTCTGGATAGCAGACATCCATGGTCAAGAGAAATGGGCAACCTATTAGTTTCATGTTGATAGCGAGCTTGACATGAAGCATGTCATTGGGGATGTGGCCATCATCCATTTCATTCACATGACCTAATCAAAGAGGCATTATTGACCCAAGAGAGCAAACAGACAAAGCATTACTGCACATTGATGTACTTCCATAATTGACTGTCTTTCTCAGAGAGGCCCAATATATTCTCCTCAGGCAATGGAAGTGGAAGCCGGTCAGCCACTTTCTTAGCTTGCACAGGCTGTCCACACCCTGCTACCGTAAGATACTGCTGAGACCATAAGCCTGGTACAAATATATTTTTAGGCGCTTTGCGTTGGTCCACACTAACTTCTTCACTTTGAGATGACATATTTTGGCAGTCTTGGTTCTAATTTCAGCAAAGTTTGCCAGTAATTGTAGATCCAAGGTATGTGAATGTATCAATGTTGATACAGGGTGGAGTCTCTACTCCTTGGCTCATAACAGGTTTTCCTCATGCTGATGGTCAGTTCAAACTCTGTTAAAATAGTTTCTCCCCTATTCACAAGCAATTGCAAGTGAATTTTAGCATGGGATATCACTTCAATGAAAAGTGCAGGAGTGTATGACAAGTACAGCACCAAGTATACATAAAAGTGAGATTTCAAGCCAGTGGCTCTGCAAAATAGGGCTACTTGCATATCAATTAGCGCAAGCGACAAGTCTTAGACCAAGCTAAGCAATTTCACAACCAATGGATCAGGTCTAAGTTCTGTAGTCCTGCCACATCCAGTTGTGAAACATGGACAATTAAAACAACCCACTGGAGGAGGAAGCTCTACAAACATCCCCATCCTCAATAACAGGGAAATCCAGCACATCAGTGCAAAAGAAACGACTGAAGCAGTCACAACAACCTTCAGCCAGAAGTGCTAAGCAGATGATCCATCTCGATGTCCTCCAGCGGGCCACAACATCACAAATGCTAGGCTTCAGCCAATCTGAATCACTCCACGAGATCGAGAAACAGTTTGAGGCACAGGATGCTGCAAAGGTTATTTGTACAGAAGACCTGTGCTCCAGAACTTACAGCACCCCTAGCTAAAGTATTCCAGTACAGCGACAACACTGGCACTCATGCAGACAAATGGAAAATTGCCCGGACTTCCTGTACGCAAAAAGGACAAATCCAACCCGGCCAATTCCTGCTCCATAAGTCCACTCTCCATCATCCTTAAACTGATGGAAGGTGTTAACAACAGTGCTACCAAGCAGCTCTTGCCCACTGACATTCAGTTCGGGTTCTGCCAGGGCCACTCAATTCCCGACATTATTACAGCCTTGGTTTAAACATGAACAAAAGAGCTGAATTCCAGAGATAAGAGGAGAGGGACGTCAAGGTAGTAGGTGACCAAGTGTGATATCAAGGATCTCTAATGAAACTGGAGTTAATGGGAACCAGGGGAAAATTCTCAATTAGTTGGAGGCACATGTAGCACAAAGGAAAGGCGATTGGAGATCAGTCAATCCAGCTCCAGAATATCTCGGTAGGAGTTCCTCAGGGTAGTGTCCTAGCCCCAATCATCTTCAGCTTCCTTATCAATGAACTTCTTTCCATCTTAAGGTCAGAAGCGGGGATGCTTGCTCATGACTGCACCATGTTCGGCAGCATTTGTGACTCCTCAGATACTGAAGCAGTCCAAATTCAGCAAGACCTGGACAATACCAAGGCCTGGGCTGAAAACTATCAAGTAAAATTCATAACACACAAGTGCCAGGCAATCACCATATTCAACAAAAGAGAACCCAAGCATTGAACATTGACCTTCATTGGTATTACCATCACTGAATCCATCAACATCAATATTCTGAAGTTCACCATTTACCAAAAACTGAAGTGGACTAGTCAAAGGTCTGCAGCATCACAGATGTCAATCTTCAGCCAATTCAATTCACTCCATGTCATTGGAAGAAATGGTTGGAGGCACTGCATGCTGAAAAAGCTCCGGGCCTTGGCAACATTCCAGCAATAGTACTGAAGACTTGTGCTCCAAAATATACCAGATCCCTAACCAAGCTGTTCCAGTAGGGCTACAACATTGGCATTTATGTAACCATGTGGAAAATTGCTCAGCTATGTCCTGTATTCAAAAAGTATAGCGGATACAAAAGAAAGTCAGAAGCTGGGAATCCTACAGCAAGTAACTCATCTCCTGACTCCCCAAAGCCTATCCCCCTACAAGGCACAAGTATGGGCTGTGATTGAATATTTCTCACTTGCCTGAATGCATGCAGCTCCAACACTAAAGACAACTGATACCATTCAGGACAAAACAGCCTGCTTGACTGGCACTACACCCACAAACATGTATCTCTCCACCCACAATCAGTAGTGGAAATGGGTAATCTTGAAAATACACTGCACCAAGGCTCCTTAGAAAGCACCTACCAAACCCACGACCACAAGGCCATCACACATATGGGAACAACACCTGCAAGCTCTTCTCTAAGCAATTATCTTTTTGATTTGGAAATATTGGCATTCCTTCAGCATCACGAATCAAGATTTTGGAACTCCTTTCCAAACAGCATCGTGGGTGTACCTATATCTGAAACTGAAATATTTTATTAGAAGGCAGCTCACTACCTCCTTCTCAAGGGCAATCAGGGATGGCAATAAATGCCAGGTCAGACAGCATTGTCCATACCCCGTGAGTGAATTTAAAAAAAAACAAGATGCAAATGCATTAAAGGCTGCTCAGAGAAGGTTTATTAGATTGACACTTGAGCGGGTTGGCTCATGAGGATAAGACTGACATGTTGGGCTTGTTTCTACTGGATGTTATAAGAGTGAGGAGTGGCTTGATTGCACTGTATAAGATCCGGAATGGTCCTCACAAAATGGACATGGAAAAGATGTTCCATTGCACAGTTGAGCTCAGAACTAGAAGGTATTGTTTTAAAATTATGTGTTGTCCTTTTAGGACAGACAAGGAGAAATGTTTTTTCTCAGAGTATTGTAAAACTGTGGAACTCCATGCCTCAGAAATAGGGAAGAGAAGGTCCCCACGACAGGGAATCAGCATCACCTAGAAAAACAGGCAAAAGGAGCCCTCAACAGACAGACAGCCCAGTTATATTTATTTTGAATAACCAATTTGTCACCAGCCTACCCCTCGCAATAATTTTTTAAAAATGCATTCACTTAGCGTTTTCACATCTCAAAGCTTCTTATAGCCGATCAAAGCCTTTTGAAGTGTATTTGCTGTGGGACTGTAGGAATCACAGCAGCCAATTTATGCAAAGCATTCTCCCAGAATGAGGAAAATGATCACGATCAAATAATCTGAATAAGGGATAAATACCTGGAAGGTCACCATGAATAATTCCCCTGCTCTTCTTCGAAACAGTACTATGGGATCTTTTACATTCAACCAAGCAAGCAGTTTAGCACTTCCTCAGAAAAATGGGACTTCATACAATGAAGTACTCCCACAGTAACGTATAGAGTGCCAGCTTTGATCTCTGTGCTCAAGCCCTGAAGCAGGACTTGAACCCTGTGACTCAGAAGTGGGACTGCTACCATGCCAAAACTGACATTCTAAGTTTAATGTTAATTTGGATTTAATTTGACCATGTTTGACCGGCAGAAGGAGTCAGCTCCTTGGAGGGGGGGGTGAGCCTAGCACAAAGGGAGCAAGCCTTTAGGGAGCTCACAGTGGAAGTAAATGTGGATCCCCCAGTGAGTGATGCATCACCCCGCCCCACTGGAGCGGGGAGTCTTCGATGCTGGGAGTCTTCGATGCTGGTGGGCCCAGCACAGGACTAGAGGTGGTGGCAGCTCCATCGACTTTCAATGGCAGAATGGCACAAATGGTCGGCGGAGAAGGTGACATCTGCGGTCGGCATCAGTCAGCTGCAGCAATGCAGTAGGCCCAACTCAATACGCCAGGTGGATCGACAGTTGCTTTGGCACTGGCGTGGTAGGCCCAGTGTGGAGACTCCTGGAATGGACTGTGCTGGGGAAGCATGACAAAGAGGAGATCAAGCTCCTGTAGGTAGTGTGGTCCCAGCGTCGCTAAGCACTTTCCAAAGACTAATGTTTGACTTGTAGATTTATTTCTTTATTTTCCTACTTAATACTAAGAATTACTGTAATGTTTAACTTTTAACTTTGTTCTGATGATTCTGTACATAGGGACCTGGAGCGAAGATGGCACCTTGTGAGGCAACGTTATACACTTTTCACTATACTCCTGTACTTTTGTAATTGAGTACACGCAACAATAAAATCTAAATTACAAATTAGTTTTGCAGTACTGCTGCAAATTTATTTGATACTATGTTTGCATTTTAAATAAAGCTTTTTTTGTACACTTACCTGAACAGGTGTACACAAAACAAAGAATGCCAGATTAAGAATTGATAAACCTGGTATAATGTTTTGTTCAGGAGGCATGGAGCCATTGTGCTTGTCATCCATCACTATCATGTATATCATTAGTCCAAAGACTGGGATGCCAAAAAGAAGGCTAAACAAGAAGGACCTCTTCCACCTAACACAAATACAAAATATTAAATAATTATTTTCATAGTAAATGAAAGTTTTCTTTTTCTATTAAGAGAATAATTGATAGGCTTACTGTTTAATTTCCTCTTTATGGTCCAGATTGTGCATAGTTGTATCTCTTCTGACTAAAGAAGCACCGAAGCCAAGTTCCTATAGTGGAAATGAAACTTAGCAAATTAAAATGTGAAAGAGTTGTACAGAACGGAAAATGTTTATCCATCAATATACATCACATCCTCAAGAGATTAAATTAGTTTCCATTCATAAGTAGCACAATTTATTGTACTATGTCCCACTGTGGTAAATATTAGCTTGGCCTTGTGATTCCTCACAAAGGAGTAGAATGCTTCATTAGAAAAGGAATCAATTGTAGTTTTAGCATGCCACTAACGAATAAAGAGAAAACAATTAAAATTGAGGCAGGAATACTTGAAAAAAAAAAGAAAAAAATATAAGGATGAACGGGATGAGGAAATCTGAGAGGGATATTTGTGGAAAAATAAAAATTGAAAAAAAACAACACAAGTTTGTGGAAATATTAACAAAGCCAGACTGCTTAAAAAGATGAGGTGGGATTCCTAAGAGGATAAAATTGTTTCTGAAAAAGATGCTTGTAAAAGTATCTGCAAAAAATGGCAAAGAGGTTTATGCATAAGTAAGGAAAAGAGAAGTGATTAGTCTTGAAGTAGCTGCAAAGGAGGTAACCAATATTATTATGATGGATAAAAGGCACATTTCAGATCAGTTAGTTACCAAAATGACAAAACATTGCAGGGAGGATGGGTTGCAGAGAAAGAAAGCAAACGGGAAAGAAATAAAAGACCATGAGACAGAGGATTAGAAAGCCATTCAGCCCATTAAGCCAGTTCTGCCATTCAATTAGATCATGGCTGATCTGATAATCCTCAACTCCACTTTCCTGCCATTTCCGCATAACCTTGATTCCCTTACAGATGAAAAATCTGAAGTGCGTGAACAGGAAGGGAAGTTAAAAAGTAAAATACAGAGCTATCTTGTGATATTTGATCACTTATGTTACTGTGTCTTTATTCATCCCAGGGTACAGATACAGCCAGAGTCATTAGCACAGAAACAGACCCTTCGGTCCAACCAGTCCATGGCGAACATCATCCCAAACTAAACTAGTCCTACCTGCCTGCTCCAAGCCCATATCCCTCCAAACCTTTCCTATTCATATACTTATTTAAGTGTCTTTTAAATGTGCCCACATCCACCACTTCCTCAAAGTTCACTCCACGTCAGCTACCCTCCGTAAAACATTTGCCCTTATGTCTTTTTCAAATCTTTCTGCTCTTACTTTAAAAATGTGACCCCAGTCTTGAAATCCTCCATCCTAGAGAAAGACGTCTACCGTTAATCCTATCCATACCCCTCATGATTTTATGAACCTCTATAAGGTCACTTCTCAACCTCCTACACTCCAGTGAAAAAGTCCCAACCTATCCAGCCTTTCATACCCAGCAATATCCTGGTAAATCTCTTCCGAGTCCTCTCCTGCTTAATAATATCCTTCCCATAACTTGCTGACCAAAACCGGATACAGTACTCCAGACAAGGCCTCACCATTTCCTGTACAATCTCAAGATGAATTCCTAATTCCTATACTGAAAGAACTGAACAACGTAGTCTAGGTAGCTGTGGGAGTCGGTGGGCTTGAAATAGATGTCGATTTCGAGGCAGTCACCAGAGATGGAGACAGAGAGGTCCAGGAAGGAGAAAGAGGTATCAGAGATAGCCCAGGTGAACTTGAGGTTAGGGTGAAAGGTGTTAGTAATGCTGGTGAACTGTTCAAGCTCTTCGTGGGAGCACGAGGCAGCTCCAACACACTCATTGATGTAGTGGAGGAAGAGGTGACTATTACCCTAGACTACCACCTCCTCTCACCCACCTTGCTGCAAGAATGTGATCCCCTACTCCCAATTCCTCTGCCTCTGCCGTGTCTGCTCCCAAGATGAGGCGTTCAACTCGCAAACATCCCAGATGTCCTCTAATTTCAAGGACTGCAACTTCCCCTCTTCAGTGGTCGAAAATACTCTCGAACGCATCTCTTGCATTTCCCATACCTCTGCTTTCACATCCCCTCCCCGCAACAAAAACAAAGACAGAATCCCCCTTGTCCTCACATATCACCCCACTAACCCCCGGATTAAATGTATCATTCTCCGCCATTTCCCCCACCTGCAAACTGACCCCACAACCAAAGATACATTTCCCTCCCCAACCCTATCTGCCTTCCGTATGGACCGTTCCCTCCACGACTCCCTCGTCCATTCCACACTCCCCACCAGCCCCACCACTTCCAGCATCTTTCCCTGCAACCGCAAGAAGTGCTGCATCTGCCCCTCGACCTCTCCCCTCACCTCCATCCAAGGCACGAAACAAACCTTTCACATCAGACAGAGGTTCACCTCCACATCTGTCAACGTGGTCTATTGCATCGCTGCTCCCAACGTGGCCTCTTCTATATCAGTGAGACCAAGTGGACACTTGGAGACCGCCCTGTCCAGCACCTGCCTCTGTTCACGACAAACAACAACACCTTCCAGCCGTAAACCATTTCAACTCCCCCTCCCACTCCCTGAACGACATGTCCATCCTGGGCCTCCTCCAGTCTCACAATGACGCCACCCGCAAACTGGAGGAGCAGCACCTCATATTCCGCCTTGGTCTCAATGTGGACTTTACCAGTTTCAAAATCTCCCCAACCCCGGCCTCATCCCATGACCAACCCTCCCTCTCACCCCCGCCTCCTTGACCTAATATAACCTGTCCATCTTCTGTCTCACCTATCAGCTCCTCCCACCTCATTGACTAATCCCCACCACTACCTACCTGCACTCACCTATCACCATCCCACCTACCTACCCCAGCCCCACCCCTCCTCTTTCTATTTATTTCAGAGCTCCCTTCCCCATTTCTGAAGAAGGGTCCCAACTCGAAACATCAACTTTCCTGCTCCTCCGATGTTGCCTGGCCTGCTGTGCTCCTCCAGCTCCACACTGTTATTGCTGATTCCAGCATCTGCAGTTCTTACTATCTCTTAAGGATAATCACATGATTACGCTCAGTCATCCAAGATTGACCGCATTGTGCACCATCTTTGTGTGCCATTTAATCTCTCCTGTCTTGCGTCTTAAATGCTATTATATCTTCTGACTTATTCAGTTTTAATGATAGATGCTGCCTGAATTGCAGACTATTTTTGGAATTTACCACCTTTATTACAGATTGCCAGTATCCGAGTTTAGCTTTCTAACATACCTCAATCATTCTGATGACATCACGTGGGCCCAGTAATTCTGGATCCAATTTAATGTGTGCTTTGCTGGTAGCAAGGGCCACAGACACATACAAAATGCCATTAATCCTCATTAATTTTGATTCAATATTGTGAACACAAGAGGCACAAGTCATTCCTGTAATCTAAAGAAATTGAATTATGTTGCAAAAAAAAGGAATATCTTCAAATGAAAAAGACAATACTAACACTGTTAACTAAATATTCAGAAATAAAACCAGAGAATCAAATCATTCAGATTTACTGCCTAAGATTCTTAGCACAATCTCCAACCGTTTGGCAAATTAAAAAAACTATGAACCCAATATGATCTCATTAAGACAGTCAGCACATGCAGTATTTATTTTCATTACTTAGAGTTAATATAGATCAACAAATTTCATTTATATTAATACTTAGATGAAATTTTATTCTTGTACAGAGTTTGAGCTCTCTTGCATCTCACTCAAGAAGACTGCTGAAGCAGACAATAAGCCACTTCAAATGATCCATTAAAAATAATTACAAAGAAGGTGCAGTAATATAAACAAATGATTTATTTCTATACCATTTTGTTTCATAATAGGATTACCATTCTCAACTGTTAAACATCATACATATTTTAATAATAAAGCAAGTGACTCCCTTCAATAGTGCAAGACAATAAAATCCTATGACTAACCACTAAGACCAGTAACTGCAACATTGGTTTTAAAACGAAGAAGTAAGTTGGAAATGTTGCATCCCATGAGATATAAAGATCCATTTCTGAGAGTACATGCCTGCTAGAGCAGAGCTTCAGATGTTGGTATTATCAGGAATGGGAAAACTGCACTCTGGCAGCTTTTGCACAAATGTCTCTGTCTGTAGTGGAGGAAAGGGACAGTGTCTCAAGACAAATATAATGCCAAGAATATGACCCTGTGGAAGGACAAGGGCGAGTAGCAGCAATTGATTGCAATGATTGAAGAATGTCTTTGCCAAGCATCGTGACAGAAGTAAAAGGTACTGCAGATGCTGGAGAATCCGAGATAACAAGCATGGGGCTGGATGAACATAGCAGGTCAAGCAGCATCATAGGAGCAAGAAAACTTGACGTTTCGGGCCTAATCGTGACAGAAGTATTTGCCTGTGGATCCTGGCTGCATACAGCCCCTTCAAGTCTTAGTGTGGTTTCAGAATTGGATGATCGACAATTAACATTATTTCCTCAGTCTGGCAGCTTCAGGATAAATGACCTGAAAAAAGTTGAGCAACATGTACTGCCTTCATCGATCACACCAAGACATTCAACATGTGAACAAAGGTGGTCTATCGATGATACTGGAAGAAGCTGGCTGCCTGCTGAACGTGTTCAACGTGATCTCCTCTTTCCACAACATGATGAACAAGGTCAACAACAATAACTGGATAATATTGGAACCATTTTGAGATCCGCACTGGGTCTCTGTTCAGGTGCGAGCACACTTTGGCATATTCTTTTTGCTACTGTCATTATGTCGTCAGGCTTTCTGCAGAGTGCTTCTAAAGTTCCAGAATTGAGGGAAAGCTGTTCAGCTTTGATTTACTGAAATCCAAGACAAAGAAAGATACACCAAACTGTCATCACACAGTTGCTCTACCGAAGATGCCAAATGAATATTCTGTACCGAGAAACATCTCCAGCTGCAAACGGACAGATTAGCACATGCCTGTAATGAGTTTAGTTTGACCATCAGCATTGGAAAGCAGATCCCATGATCAGGATTTACCACACCACCATCTACCAGCACTTACAATTTGACTTTTGAAGTTTTTGATAACTATGCATATCTGGGTTCCACTATCATCAGTAATCTGTCACTTCATGATTAATCAACAATCACATTGCAAAACTTGCAGCTGTTAAGTCCAAGTTAAATAGGAGAGTGTGGAACAACAGCAACCTGACTGATAACACCAAAATGCAACTGTATGAAATCTTCATCCTCTGTGCACTCCTCTGTAGCAACAAAACCCAGACAACATATGCTAGACAGGAAAAAAGGCTGACTAGATTCCACCTTCATTCCCGCAGAAATTGCCTCAGCATCTCGTGGCATACAAAGTCATTAATTCAGAGGTTCCATGGTGTGCCAATTCAGTTACCATATGTTCATCGCTAAGCCACTGATGTCTGCACTTGCTTGGCTATATTCGTTGCATGGATGATGACCATCATGACAGAAAGACCTTCTGCATGGTGAATGGACCACTGGTTTACAAGCTTCTGAGTTTTGAGGTTGGTTGGCTCACCGAGCTGTTTTGTTGTTCCGCAGACATTTTGTTACCGTGCTGGGTAATATCCTCAGTGCAGCCTCTGATGAAGCATCCGTGTGTTTTCCCGCCTGGTTTTAAAACTCTGGGGTCCGTTGCAATGGGTTGCCTCACTTCTGGGTTTCCTCCGTAGTGGAATGTATATGGGGTCGAGTTCAATGCGTTCATTAATAGCCTGCTTTGTGGAGTGCCATGCTTCCAGGAATTCTCATGCTTGTCTCTGCCTAGCCTGTCCCAGGATCTTGGTGTTGTCCCAGTCGAAGTCGTGGTTCTCCTTGTCCATGTGGATTGAGATGAGTGAGTATCGGTCGTGTCTCTTTGTAGCCAGTTGGTGTTCATGTACTCCTGTTGTTAGTTTCCTTCCTGTTTGTCCAATGTAGTGTTTCTCGCAGTCTCTGCAGGGGATCTTGTAGATGACATTGGTCCTGTCCATGGTGGGGAGTGGGTCTTTAGTTCAGGTGAGCACTTGTTGTAGGGTTGATGTGGGTTTGTGTGCCACTCTGATGCTCAGCGGTCGTAGAAGTCTTGTGGTGAGTTCTGACGTGTTCCTGATGTAGGGTAGTGTGATGAGTGTGTCGGGGCGTGTAGAATCTTTCTGATGCTGATCCTGTAGGCATCTCCTGACCCAGTTCTTTGGATATCCATTATCCTTGAACACTTGGAAATGGACATCAGAGTGGCACACAAACCCACATCAACCCTACAACAAGTGCTCACCTGAACGAAAGACCCACTCCCCACCATGGACAGGACCAATGTCATCTACAAGATCCCCTGCAGAGACTGCGAGAAACACTACATTGGACAAACAGGAAGGAAACTAACAATAGGAGTACATTAACACCAACTGGCTACAAAAAGACACGACCGATACTCACTCATCTCAATCCACATGGACAAGGAGAACCATGACTTCGACTGGGACAACATCAAGATCCTGGGACAGGCTAGGCAGAGACAAGCACAAGAATTCCTGGAAGCATGGCACTCCACAAAGCAGGCTATTAATAAACACATTGAACTCGACCCCATATACATTCCACAACGGAGGAAACCCAGAAGTGAGGCAACCCATTGCAACGGACCCCGGAGTTTTAAAACCAGGCAGGAAAACACTGCTCCTATGATGCTGCTTGACCTGCTGTGTTCATCCAGCCCCATGCTTGTTATCTGGGAAAACACACGGATGCTTCATCAGAGGCTGCACTGAGGATATTACCCAACACGGTAACGAAACGTCTGCGGAACAACAAAACAGCTCGGCGAGCCAACCAACCTCAACACCCACAACCCAAGCTACAGATCTACTCCAAAAACCTTAAAGCTTCTGAGTTGTCAGTACACCTACAAGGTGTACTGCTACCTGCACCTAGAAGGACACCTGCAAATGAAATATGAAAATGGGGTATGTTGACATTGACAAATGGCAGGGAGTCACTTGCAGCCTGCCTTCTGGAGACTGACAGGAGGCCAGTGGGAGAAGCAAGCAGTAATGAAAATCTCTGACGGATGAAAGAAAGGGCTCAGTGAAAATAAAAGGCCTGCAAATTCTGCATGTTTGCAGTTTATCATTGAGACACTCCTGAATCACAGTGAATACTTATTCACGACAGCACAAGCTATCATCTGATAAGATGGCAGGGTGCCAGCATTGCTCAAACTAGTTTAAAATAATTACTGAACTCAGTAACATTAGTCATGTTACTGAACACAATATACTTACAAGAAGTTCCAACTTTCCAGTTGAAGTAACATTGTCTTCTATAACAGTAGCTCCAAAACCTAAATCTTTGATCAAGTCTGCTATGCCAGTGGGCTGGATGATGTTTGGATTATACTTGACTTCCGCTTTTCCTGACATTAATGCTACCAGGACGGAATATATACCTAAAAAGATACAATTTACATGGGAAACATTATTGGAAAATTTGTATAAATGCAATTCAAGAATAAAATAAGCCAAAATACAGTCTGACAAGTTATTTACTTTCAAAGTAACCTAAGATATATGTAAGAAAGTGTGTGAACTCATTGACTTAGTAACCCATCTTCCAAATGCCCCCTCAAACTCACTCAGTAACCATTCTCCTCAAATCTCTTTAACCACACAAACCCATCGCCCCTCTTGTCTTTTGGTTCATTTCTTAGCATCTGCAAAGCAGTCACTATTTTGCAGTTTTTAAAATGTATTCACAAGATATGGGCATTGCTGGCTGGCCAACATTTACTGCAGATCCCTAGTTGCCTTCTTGAATTGTTGCAGTCCACTTGCTGTGGCTGACCTAACTGTCACAAGGGAGGGAATTCCAGGATTTTGAACCAGTAACAAAAAAGGAACAGCGATATATTTCCAAGGCAGGATGGTAAGTTCCCTGGAGCAGAACATGCAAGTGGTGGTTTTCCTGTTTATCCGCTGCCATTTTCCTTCTAGATAGCAGTGGTTGTCCGTTTGGAAGGTGCTGTCTCAGGATCTTGGGTGAATTTCTGCAGTGATTATTATAGGTGGTATACACTACTGCTACAGAGGGTCAGCGGTAGAGGGAGTGGATGTTTGTGGATAGAAAAGAGAACAGTACAGGCCCTTCGGCCCACGATGTTGTGCCGACCTATTGACCTACTCAGATCAAACTAGCTTGCATACCCTACATTTTACTATTATCCACGAGCCTATCCAAGAGACGCTTAAATGTCCCTAATGTACCTGACTCTACTACCACCGCTGGCAGCACATTCCACGCACACACCACTCTGTGTGTAAAGAACCTACCTCAAACATCTCCCCTATACCTTCCTCCAATCACCTTAAAATTATGTCCCCTTGGAATAGTCATTTCTGCCCTGGGAAAAAGTCTCTGACTATCCATTCTATCTATACCTCTCATCATCCTGTACACCTCTATGAAGTCACCTCTCATCCTTCTTTGCTCCAATGAGAAAAGCCCTAGCTCCCTCAACCTTTCCTCAAACGATCTGTCCACCAGTCTATGCAGCATCCTGGTAAATCTCCTCTGCACCCTCACTAAAGCTTCCACATCCTTCCTTTAATGAGGCGACCAGAACTGAACACAATAATCCAGGTGTGGTCTAACCAGGGTTTTATGGAGCTGCAGCATAACCTCACAGCTCTTAAACTGAATTTCCCTGCCAATGAAAGCCAACACACCATACATCTTCTTAACAACCCAATCAACTTGGGTGGCAAATTTGAGGGATCTATGGACCTGGACGCCAACCCCAAGATCCCTCTGTTCCTACACACTGCCAAGAATCCAGCTATTAACCCTGTATTCTGCATTCAAATTCGACCTTACAAAATGAATCACTGCGCACTTTTCCGGGTTGAATTCCATCTGCCACTTCTTTGCCCAGCTCTGCATCCTGTCAATGTCCCACTGCAACCTACAACAGCCTCCACACTATCCACAACTCCACCATCCTCCACTTTCTCATCCAAGTCATATATAAAGACCACAAACAGCAGAGGTCCCAGAACAAATCCCTGCGAAACACCACTGGCCACCGAGCTCCAGGATGAATACTTTACATCTACTACCATCCTCTGTCTTCTATTGGACAGCCAATTCTGTATCCGCACAGCCAAATTTCCCTGGATCTTCTTCCTCCTTACTTTCTGAATGAGCCTACCATGGGGAACCTTATCAAATGCCTTGCTAAAATCCATGTACACCACAACCACTGCTCTACCTTCATTAATGTGTTTTGTCACATTCTCAAAGAATTCAATAAGGCTTGTGAAGCATGACCTGCCCCTCACAAAGCCGTTCTATTTCTAATCAAATTGCGCTTTTCCAAATAATCATAAATACTATCTCTCAGAATCCTCTCCAATAATTTGCCCAACACAGAAGAAAGACTGACTGATCTGTACTTCCCAGGATTATCCCTATTCCCTTTCTTGAACAAGGGAATAACATTTGCCACTCTCCAATCATCTGGTACTACTCCAGTGGACAGTGAGGACGCAAAGACCACCACCAAAGGCACAGCAGTCTCTTCCCTCGCTTCCCGTAGTAACCTTGGGTACATCCCATCTGACCCAGGGGACTTATCTATCCTCATGTTTTTCAGAATTTCTAGCACATCCTCCTTCAACCATCGACCTATTTGAGCATATCAGCCTGTTTCACACTGTCTTCACAAACAACAAGGTCCCGCTCACTGGCGAATACTGAAGCAAAGTATTCATTAAGGATCTCCCCTACGTCCTCCGACTCCACGTACAAATTCCCTCCACTATCCCTGATTGGCCCTACCCTCACTCTGGCCATCCTCTTGTTCCTCACACAAGTATAGGACGGCTTGAGGTTTTCCTTAATCCTACCCACCAAGGCTTTTTCCATACCCACTTCTAGCTCTCTTAAGTCCATTCTTCAAGTTCGTCTTGGCTACCTTGTAATCCTCTAGAGCCCTGTCCAATCCTTGCTTTCTCAACCTTAAGTAAGCTTCCTTCTCCCTCTTGACTAGATGTTCCACATGTCTTGTCATGCAAGGTTCCTTCACCTTACCATCCTTTCCTTGCCTCATTGGGACAAAGCAATCCAGCATTCGTAGCAGGAGCTCACTAAACAATCTCCACATTTCTGCTGTGCATTTCCCTGACAATATCTGTTCCCAATTTATGCTCCGCAGTTCTTGCCTAATAGCACTGTATGTGGTGGGGTATAGTCTAGATACGGTGCCAATCAAGCCAGTTGCTTTGTCCTGGACGGTACCAAGCTTCTTGAGTGTTGTTGGAGCTGCAATCATCCAGGCAATTGGGGAATATTCCATCAAACTCCTGACTTGTGCCTTGTCGATATGGATAGGCTCTGGGGAGTCATGAGGTGAGTTACTCATCACAGTATTCTTAACCTCTGACCTGCTCTTGTAGCCTATGTGGTGAGTCCAGTTGAGATTCTGGTCAATGGTAATCACCAGGATGGTGATAATGAGAGATTTAGTGATTTAAAGAGTCTAAGAAAAGTTTGAAGGAGCCTGTTTTGACGTATTATTGGTGAAGAGCTAGTAATTAATAAACTGGGAACCAAATTTCTGTTTCAGAGGGCCAATTCATAACCACAGTCAGGTTATCCATTTTTAAGTGGAGTCACTGGACCTGAAACGTTAACTCTGACTTCCCTCCACAGATGCTGCCAGACCTAAGATTTTTCAGCGATTTATGTTTTTGTTTCTGATTTCCAGCATCCACGCTTTTGTTTGTTTTTAATGTGCAACTGCAGAGCAGCCTAAGGCAGTCTGCTAACTGGCATGGATTAGAAACAAAGAAACTCTACTGCTAATACCTGGGAGTAAATAACAACCATAACACATAACAGCGCAACTCATCTTTTGTCTCGGCTGCACAACCTCTTTTTAGTTCAGACACAGCCTCTGCCAGCACCAAGTCAGTGCACAAACATCCTAACCTCACTCAACAATTGCTGCTAAAAGTCTTTTCTGAAATAAAATAGCTCCTTGGGCTCACGTTCCAACCTGTGACATTTGGTGGAAATATCCTGGCCTGTCAGCTCCTATTCTACAATGCACACTGCTTCTGCAGGAGCTGGAGCTCAGGACCCCAAATGTAACCTTTGTGACACCATTAGGCTCATGCCCACACTTTGTGAACCTCTGTTCCTTTAATGATTTAAATCTAACACATTTTTTAGTTTGATCCCGATTTATCTCAGCAAGGATTCTTCAGTCTTATGGATCGAACTACATAGATGATTTTTTGCTCTGCTCATGGGCATAATAAATTCCCTACAGAGATTAAACAAATGAATACAGCAAATTTTCATTCTAAATCCCGTGAAGATTTTGCAAGCAACTGTCAACATGGTGATTGACAAGCACTGCTCCTTCACCAATGACAACAAAATCCAGATACTGGGTCCAAAGAGTAGGACATTCCCTGTTCTGGTTCTACTTGGGCCCCCTCCCATATCACTTTCTCCGGTATATTAATGGCATCATCAGCAATGCTTCCTGATCTCGTCCCTGATCAGCACTGGAAAAATTAATCAGATTTCTTTCAGTTTCCGTCTTTCTCTCACCTTCAGTTGATTTATCTCAGACTCTTCCCTTTCGTTCCTTGACATCTCTGTTTCCAAATGTGAGAATAGACAGTCCACCAATATCTATTACAAACCCAATGACTCCCACAGTTACCTTGCCTAACACTTCCTCATTCCCTGCTTCCTGCAAAGACTCCCAGTTTCTCCATGTCATCTGTTCCAATGATCCATCTCTTCCACAGGGGTTCTTTTGACATGTTTTCCTATTCCTTTAATCAAGGAGTCTCCCCACCATAGTTGACACGGCTCCAATTACGTCTGTTCAACTTCCTGCAATTTGGCCCTCACCCCCTCCCGCTGTCTCCCAGAACATCCATAGAGTTACCTTTGTCCTTACTTTCCACCCCACAAGTCTCCAGATTCAAAGAATTATCCTCTGATATTTGCATGACCTCCAGCAGGATGTCACAAACAAGCATATCTTCCCTTCCCATGCGTTAGCATTCTGTAGGGACTCTTTTCTCTATTAACAGCCATGGCCACTTGTCTATCACTCCCAACATACCAGATGGCACCTTCAAATGCAATCACAAACAATATAAAACTCGCACCTTTATCTCCTCCCACCTCACCATCCAAGATGCCAAACATAACTTCTAGGTGAAACAACGACTTACCTGTACTTCTTTCATTCACATCTACTTTATTTGCTGCTCACAATGTAGTCTCCTTTACATCAGCGAGACCAAACACAGATTAGATTGACATCTTTGAGGAATACCACTTTGTCAGCGAGGATGACTCTGACCTTCCAATCACCTACGATTTCAACACACCATCTGCCACGCTAACATCTGTTCTAGGTCTGTAGCTTTCCAGTGAAATCCAAAGCAAGCTTCAGGCACCAGCACATCACAGCCTTCAGGACTCAACAATTTAAGACCATGAACTATGTTCTCCATTACCCCAGATTTACTTCCCTAAAGAGTACTAGTGAACCAGGTGAGTTTTTCTGACAATCAACAGTGGTCATATGATACCTTTGAAAAGCTTTTAAGTTTAGATTTATTAACTGAATTCAAATCTGCCATACTGGGACTTGAACCTTGGAACATTAATCTAAGATTCAACAATACTAATCGCATTACCATCACCTGCTCTAATTTGCTTTGAAGTAAATGCAGCAGCTAATTTGCCCAAAATCTAGGAACCTTCAATCAAATATAGGGCCAGATAACTAGTTTGTTGAAATTCCCTCAGGGATAATTGTTAATCAGCTAACTTGGAGGACATTGTTGCTCTTATTAAAATATCAAAAGGCATGGTGTGCGGAACTGAATTTGCAAACATCCTCAATTTAATACATCATACGAAAGATACCACACTTGACAATGAAGCATTTATTCCTTAGTTACTACTCAAGATTATAGAATTGCATGCTGAAATGGATCTTAAGTCTTGAAATACTGATTCAAAGTGACAGTGCCAACACACCCCTTGCTAAGTAGGAAGTACAAATGGGTAACATACATTTTTTTTTAAATCCAGCATTTCTCTTCAGCTGCAAAAGTTTTGATAGATATTTTAAACTGACTGTTACGAATCATTAAAATACTACTTACCTTCTTCTCTTTGAAGATTACGTTCAATATTGGCAACACAAGAAGCACATGTCATACCAGTCACTCGTATGAAACACTTTCCTGTTGCTGATGGTGCTTCACTGATTCGGTCATCTGGGTCGGGTTTGGGAGGTAGAAACTCAACAATGTGATCAGTGGAAAGGAATACCTTCTTCCTTACAGCACGTGCATTTCCTACGGTATGCACGGAATTCCTTGAGGATATGTTTGAAATGATTGAAGTGGAATCACTCATGCTACCAACATCTATATTTAAAAGGGGGAAATAAATACCCCAGGTCAAAGACTGCTATTATTCTTTTTTCCCTTGAAAGTATTTTACAAGAAACAATTTACACAAATTTTCAGGAACAAGAAAACACCACAGCAAAATGAGTAAATAATCTTAAATAGAATTTTAGCCTTGCTTTCGCGCAGGAGCAATATGGTCTAAAATTAGAAGTGTGTAGCCCCATTTTAATTCCAATTCTGCCAATCTCTGTTTACAACACAACTTTGGTAGAGGAACAGATGTCTCATGCTCAAGCCTCATCCATAAATACTAAGCAGGACCCTATAATAGGACTCCAGGAGTATTTTAACTAGTACCTAGTGGTAACTCAATCAATGATGACATCCAGTAGGCTGAATCACAGAAACATAGAAGATAGCAGCAGGGAGGAGGCCATTCAGCCCTTTGAGCCTACTCCACCATTTTTCACAATCACGTCTGATCATCCAATTCAATAGCCTAATCCTGCTTTCTCCCCATAACCTTTGATCCCATTTGCCCCAAGTGCTGGATCTAGTCCAGTGGAGGGTGGTGACAATGCCGATAGGCGGTTGGGACAAAGATTTGCTTCGACGCAGTCACCACTATCAAACAGGGATTTGAAGACGACGTGTTGCTGAGGGACAGTTAGACCCCAAACACTACGTTAGTGTTTCCCTCCCTCCCTCCTTCCTCTTCTAACCAACAAAAATATAGCGACTGTGAAGACCACAAGCAAGGATAAGTGAGTGGTCTTGCTCTGCTGCAGGCGACTACAAGGAAGAGACTTAATTGTTGAGTAGCGGGTAAGGCAGGTGAGCTCTCATAATTTCTAGTGGTGTTTTTGGCTTCTTATCTGTAAGGGCAGCACATGGACCAGGAAAGAAGGGCCACAGGTAACTGGATTTGCTTTAACCTAACATAAAGTACTCTCCACGGTTTATTTTAGAAAAGTAAACCATGGCAGGAGAGCTCAAAGTCTTGGTTTGCTCCTCCTCCTCCATGTGGCAGACTGGGGACAGTTCTAGCTCCCCACGTCAGCATGTATGCAGAAAGTGCCTTCAGCTACAGCTCCTGGAAGTTTGAGTTTCAGAACTAGAGCAGCAGTCGGGGACACTGTGGAGCATCCGTGAGGCAGACAGTATCGTGGATAGCACATATAGAGAGGTGGTCACACTGCAGGCTCAGACTTTGTGAGCGGGAAGGGAATGGATGACCACTAGACAGAGTAAGAGAGATAGGCAGGTAGTCCAGGAATCTCCTGTGGCCATTCCCCTGTAAAACAGATATACTGTTTTGGATACTGTTGACGGGAACGACCTCTCAAGGGAAAGCAGCAGCCGCCAAACTCACTGCACCAAGGTTGGTGCTGCTGCAGAGTGGAGTGATAAAAAGTGTGCCGGGGGCTCAATTGGAAGGGGAATAGACAGGAGTTTCTGTGGCCACAAACGACACTCCAAGATGGTATGTTGCCCCTCTGATGCTAGGGTCAAGGATGTCTCAGTGTGGGTACAGGACATTTTGAAGGGGGAGGGTGAACAGCCAGTGGTCGTGTACACATTGGTACAAACGACATCAGTAAAAACAAAAAGATGAGGTCCTAAAGGCAGAATACAGGGAGCTAGAAAGAAAGTTAAGAAATCAGATCTCAAGAGTACTGATCTCAGGATTACTACCGGTGCCACGTGCTAGTCAGAGGAGAAATGACAGAAAATACCAGATGAATACATGACTGCAAAGATGGTGTCAGGGAAGGGGTTTCAGATTCCTGGGGCATTGGGACCGGTTCCGGGGAGGTGGAACCTCTACAAATGGACAGGTTATGCCTGGGCAGGACTGGGACTGATGTCTTAAGGGGAGTGTTTGCTAGAGCAGTTGGGGAGGGTTTAAACTAATATGCCATAGGGATGGGAACCTGTGTAAGGAGTCAGAGAAGAAAGCAGCAAGGACAAAAACAAAAGCTGGAAAAGGGAATCATTAAAGTGATAGTCTGAGAAACCAAGGACAAGATTCAAACAGGGCTATTGAGAAAAATAAGGAGGAGACAAGAACAGTTAAAAGGACAAGCTTAAAGGCTTCGTGCCTTAATGCACAGAGCATCTGCAATAAAGTGGATGAACTAATCGCACAAATAGAAGTAAACGGATACAATATAATTGGGATTACAGAGACATGGCTGCAGGCTGGCCAGGGATGGGAACTGAATGTCCCAGGGTATTCAGTATTTAGGAAGGACAGTCAAAAAAAGGAAAAGGTGGCCGAGTGGCATTGCTGGTTAAAGAAGAAATTAATACAATAGTGAGAAAGGACATTAGCTCTGACAATGTGGAGTCTGTATGGACTGAGTAGAGAAATATCAAGGGGCAAAAACACTAGTAGGTGTCATATAGACACCCCAAACTGCAGTGGTGATGTCAAAAATGACATTAAATGGGAAATTAAAGATGCATGTGATAAGGAAATGTCAGTGATCAAGGGTGATTTTAATCCACACAGATTGGGCAAATAAAATTAGCCACAATGCCGTAGAGGAGGAATTCCTAGAGTGTATAACAGGATGGTTTTCTTGATCAACATGTGGAGGAACCAACGAAAGAGCAGGCTATCTTAAACTGGGTGCTGTGTAATGAGAAGGGGATCATTGCCAACCTAGCTTTGTGAGACCCCTTGGGGAACAGCGACCACAACATAACAGAACTTTTTTTTATCAAGATAGAGTGAGGTTTTTGATTTGGAGACTAGGGTACTGAACCTTAATAAAGGAAACTACGAGGACATAAGGCATGAGTTGGGGTTGATCGATTGGGGAGAGTTACTTAAAGGGATGACAGTGGATAGGCAATGGCAAACATTCAAGGAACGCATGGGGGAACTGCAACAACTGTTTATTCTTGTCTGTTGCAAAAGCAAAATGGGTGAGAGGTCCAATCCACGGCTCACAAAGAAAACAGGAGATAGCATCCGATCCAAGGAAGAAGCATACAGATTGGCCAAGAAAAAGAATAAATCTGAGAACTGAAAGCAGTTTAGAATTAAGCAAAGAAGGACCAAGGGATTGATTAAGAAGGGGAAAATAGGATACGAAAGTAAGCTTGCAAGGAACATCAAAACTGACACTAAGAGTTTCTCTCGGTACGTGAAGAAAAAGAGATTGGTAAAGATAAACGTCGGTCCCCTTCAGACAGAAAAGGGGGAAATGTATAACAGGGGTCAACGAAATGGCTGAGGAACTAAACACATACTTTGTTTCTGTCTTCACAAAAGAGGACACAAATCAGATACCATAACTGTTGAAGAATGCAAGATTTAGTGAGAGGGAAGAACTGAGGGAGATCAATATTGGTAGTGAAATGGTTGTTGGGAGTGAAGGCCGATAAATCCCCAGGACCTGACATTCTACATCCCAGAGTACTTAAGGAAGAGCTCTAGAAATAGTGGATGCATTGGTCATCTTCCAGGAATCTACAGACTCTGGAACAGTCCCTGCAGATTGGAGGGTGGCTAACGCCACTCCAATATTCAAAAAGGGAGGTAGAGAGAAAACAGGGAAGTACAGACTGATGAGCCCAACATCAGTATTGGGGAAAACCCTTGAATCCATTGTCAAGGATTTTATAGCAGAGCATTTCGAAAGCAGTGGCAGGATCAGACAGAGTCAGCATGGATTTATGAAGGGGAAATCATGCTTGACAAATCTGTTGGAATTCTATGAAGATGTAACTAGTAAAATTGACAAGGGGGAGCCAATCGATTTAGAATATTTGTCAAATGCTTTCCATAAGTCCAATGTCCCACGATAGAGATTAATGTGCAAGATTAAAGTGCATGGGATTGGGGGCAGAGTAGAGTTGGAAAATTGGTGCCGGGATCCCAGCTATGCATAACATATGTTAATTATTTGGATGAGGGAACAAATGTAACCTCTCCAAGTCTGCAGATGATGCCAATTTGAGTAGGAGGGTGAACTGTGATGGGGATGCAGAGATCCTTCAGCATGATCAACAGGTTGGATGAGTGGGCAAATCAATGGCAGATGCAGTATAACTTAGATAAAAGTGAGCTTTTACACTTTGGAAACAAAAACAAGACAACAGATTACTACCTGAATGGCTGTAAATTGGGAGAGTGGTGTCTGCAGCTGGACCTAGGCATCCAGTCACTGAAGATAAGTGTGCAAGTGCAGCAGGCAGTAATGAAGGCAAATGGTATGGTCACCTCCATTACAAGAGGTTTTGAGTATAGGAGCAGGAATATATCACTGCTGTTGTACAGGGCCTTGGTGAGACCACACCTGGAATAGTGTGTGCAATTTTGGTATCCTTTTCTGAGGAAGGATGCTCTTGCTTTCGAGGGAGTGAAGCAAAGGTTGACCAGGCCGATTCCAGGGATGGCGGGTCTGATGTATAGGAGAGATTGACCAGTTTCGCATTGTTTTCACTGGAGTTCAGATGAATGAGGGGGGAATCTCAGAGACTTATAAAATTCTAACAGGACTGGACAGGGTAGATGCAAGGAGGATGTCCCTGATGGTGGATGTGTCGAGAACCAGAGGTCATAGTATGAGGATTCGCGATGATTTAGGATGGAGATGAGGACGCATTTCTTCACTCAAAGAGTGGTGAGCTTGTGAAATTCATCACCACAGGAAGTAGTTGATGCCAAAACATTGAATGTATTCAGGTGATGATTAGATTCTCCTTTGTTGGAAAGATGAAAAGGTTATCCAAAAAAACTAAAAATAACTTCCTTATAGGGCCAAGCAACAGGAAAATTCTGAACATCCTCATTCTGAATTTCCTCTTTCCCTCGCAGGAAATGCTTTCAAAAATCTTTTTAACAAAAAAAATTGAGGATCGCTTGCTCTTACCAGATCAACAGTACATTTGAACATTTCTAGGAGTGGGTTATTATTCTACAATAGTTTTTAACAAAAACAATTTTACTGCCATTGAACATTTTCATGGCAGAGATAGACAGATTCTTACCTAACATGAGAGGCAGTGGTTTCACGGATAAGCGAGAATGTGGAGTTGAGATCACAACTGGATTAGCTATGACCATATTGAATAGCAAGGGAGGTCATGCTTGACAAATCTGTTAGAATTCTTTGAGAAGATAAAAAGCAAATTACACAAAGAGACAATAGACATGATCTATTTGGATTTTCAGAAGGCCTTTGACAAGGTGCCACACAGGAGGCTGCCAAATAAGATGAGCTTATGGTGTTAGGGGAAGGTACTGGCATGGAGAGAGAATTGGCTGACTGGCAGAAGGCAGGGATTAAGGACACAGGGGTATTTTTCAGGATGGCAGCCAGTGACTAGTGGAGTTCCGCAGAAGTCAGTGCTGGGATCACAACTACTCATGTTAGACATCAATGATCTGGATGATGGAACTGAGGGCATTGTTACTAAGTTTGCAGATGACACAAGTATAGGTGGAGAGACAGGTAGTGTTCAGGAAGCAGGAAGGCTGCAGAAGGACTTGCTAGGAGAGTGAACGGTGTGGGAGATGGAGTACAGCATGGGAAAGTGTGAGTTTATACACATTGAAGGAAGCACAGAGGCATAGACTATTTTCTAAATGGGGAAAGGCTTCAGAAATCTGAAGCATTAAGGGACTTCGGAGTCCTAGTTCAGAATTCTCTTAATATACAGGTTCAATGGCAGTTTAGAAGACAAATAGAATGTTAGCATTCATTTCAGAAGGGTTAGAATACAAAAGCAAGGATATACTGCTGGGGCTGCACCAGGCTCCGTTCAGACCACACTTGGAATATTGAGAGTAGTTTTAGGCTCTTTATCTAAAGAAGGGTGTGCTGATGTTGGATTGATTCCAGATGAGGTTTACAAGAATGATTCCAGGGTGAAGGGCATAAGGGTTGAGGACTCTGGTTCTACACATTAGAACATAATGTGGTGGAGGGATCTTATTGAAACTTATAGAATACGGAGAAGCCTGGATGTAACGGGCATGGAAAAGATATTTCTGCGTGTAGAAGAGACGAGGACCTCAGGGCACAGCCTCAGAATGAAGGACAACCCTTTTTAACTGAGATAAGGAAGAATTTCTTCTGCCAGAGGATGGTTAATCTGCGGAACTCACTGCCACAGAGGGCTGTGGGAGGCCGAGTCATTGAGTGCATGTAAGTCAGAGATAGATGTGTTCTTGATTATTAAGGGGATTGAAGGTTACAGGGAGAACACAGGAGCATGGGGTTAAGAAACAGATCAACCACGACTTAATGGCCTAATTCTGCTCCTATGTCTTGTATAGGAAAGTCTTGGGGAGCTGACTTATCTACTCCTAACACTTATGTTCATTTATTGCTGAAAAAAGGCACAGTTTGTCAAAGCATTTTGTCTTGCACCCATCAGGATGATTCACAAGAATGCCTTGACCGATCAAATTCAACCTGCTTGGTTTAAAATTTAAACGAAGTCTAGAGGTTAACTGTCAATAATCAGCAATTGATGCCTTCTCCATGGCAATGCCTCTATCAACCAGAGTACAGTTGCCAGCTCTGCTCTCATGAAATATAAATGTTGGCTTCCCTTAAATCTTGCACATTGTCCTGAACGCAAGCTATAAAGCTTCAACAAAATGTGTCCTTATTCAGCAGTAGTCATGTCTGTATACACCCATTTGGGTGCAACAAGACAAGATTTGGAAAGCAATGACCTCTGGCCCTAGGATCTGTGAAACAAATCCAACACAAAATTCAACTGAAGTTAGGAAATTTATTAAGAATAGCTACCAAGAAGACCCAATGCTTGATTTAAAACATTACAGAGAATCTAAGATTCTTGGCATTAATTTCTCTTTAAGCAACAAGGTTACTCTAGAAAGATTCAGTATCTCCCCCACACCCATTTCAGCTTTGAGGTCTTAGAAAGTTCAGTTATGTCACCACTTTCCAGAGATGACTACAACATAGAGCTAGGAAAGGAACTAAGTAGGTCTGTGAGGAAAGCAATGGTCGTGACCATAAATTTGTACATAGAGTGACAGTGCTGTGAAACGATGAGAGATGCTGTAAGCCAGCAAAGATGCAAACTGTGAGCAGTTATGACTGAGCAAGTATCAGTGGAAAGGAATGAGAGCCTATGAAAGATGCTTGTGAGCTTCTTATATGTTGTTGGAGCTTCGTTCATTCAGGCAAGTTTCATCACACGTCTGACTTGTGCCTCGCAAAAGGTGGGCAAATTCCTGTGTGTCTCTACCTGGTTCGTATTATTACAGTATTTATGTTAGGTAAGGGGGTTCAGTGAGTGGGAATTAGTAATTAGGGAACACTAAGTGTTTGGGGCAATTATGAATGGGGGCGGGGACGGACGAATGCGGGGGGCGAATGGGAGCTATGAGTGAGGTGGTTGGTGGAGAGTGGCATTGAGTGGGAGAGGGGAGGAAGGGGGCCGGGGGTAGGGGCAAAAGGGGTGAGTGCTTCTCCCTCTGTCAACCTCGGTCCGTGTCCCTCTCCCCACACCGTCACCCCCCACTAAGTGTGTACGAACCCGAATTTCCCGGTCCCTTCTCCACGGCTCCTGTTCCCTGCGCCATGTCTCCGGAAGATTCTGAACCGCTCGAAGAACAGTTCCGACCAGCGCGCGCGGCACACCGCCACGTGCCTACACCTGCACGCGTCGTCGTCTTACTGGCACAAGGTGACGTTTCCGAGTAAACGTTTCTGCACATGCACAGCAACCTGTCCTTACACCCCGCCCAACACAGCCTATTAACCCCACCCACATGAAAAAAAATTGCAGGTATTTGCGCAAGCGCTCTGCAACAAGCATGGATGCGCCTGCGCCGAATCTAAGGTGGGTGATGCTAATTAAAATCCCGCCTTTTGGGAGGACTGACGAGCAACGATTGATCTTAATACAAACCGACAGAACTGTGGATGCTGTAAATTCGGAACAGAGACAGAAGTTGCTGGAAAAGCGTAGCAAGTCTGGCAGCATCTGTGGAGACAAAAGTCAGAGTGACCCTTCCGGACCCGAAATGTTAACTCTGATTCTTTTCTTCACAGATGCTGCCAGACCTGCTGAGCTTTTCCACCAATTTCTGGTTTTGTTCAACGATTGATCTTGCTTTTTTTTTAAATACTTGTTTGTTCTGTTCATGTTATCACGGAGAAACTACAAGAAAAGAGTATTGTCTATGGACTGGCGAAAAAGACAATTGAAAGTATAAGATGAAGGTAAGTTAGGCGAATGCGGAATGAATAACAGTGAAGTACTGCGGACGGCGGAAATCTGAAACAAGCGCAGAGAGAAAGTGCTGGACTGCTGGAAAATGAGGCTGAACATGTAGTAATGTGAAACAAAAAGTGGCGGAGGAACTGAACAGGTACTTTGCATAGTCATTACAGTGTAGAGCTGGAGAAACACAGCAGGTCAGGCAGTATCAAAGGGCAGGAAAGTTGACATTTTGGCTTTACACCCTTCATCAGAACCCCAGCACTCTGTCTAACTGGCTTGTTACCTGCTCAAATAATTCTTAACAGAATTATCAGAAATATCGACTTTCCTGGCTTGGGACAAGTGCCACAAATATGGGACAGTCCAATGTAATCTGGGACAGGTGATCACTGATCCTTTTTATTTTAATTGGCTTAAACTTTTGATTTAGTAAGTAAATTTAAGATATGGCAGGGAAGTTCAGTCTTGGGTGTTGAACAGTCTGTGGTATGCAGGAAGTCTTGGATACTAGGGGTAGCCTAGATAATCATATCTGCAGAAAATGCCATCCACATGACCAGCTTAAGTGCTGTGCTTTGGAGTTTAGCTTTCAGTTTCTGATGCTCATGTAGAAGTGCAAAAAACTGCAGATTGCTGGAAAAATTTCTGTAGGATCACTGGACCTGAAACGTTAACTCTGCTTTCTTTCCACTGACGCTGCCTGACCAGCAATTTCTGAGTTTGTTTCTGATTTCCAGCATCTGCAGTTTTTTGCTTAGCTATGTGGTAGCACACTTATACTCACAGATGCCCTGTAGCTTAAGGAGGTGAAGTTGGAGAAAGAATTGGTGACCACCAGTCAGAAGAAGGGAGGCAGGCGTATGATCAGAAAACTCCCAAGAGCAGGGTGATGTTCCTCTGGGGATTGTAGCCAGAGTCTGGATGCACAAGGAGAGGTGAAAGGCAACAAGCAATAGTGGTGGGAGACTCAATAATGAGGTGTACAGAAAGGCATTTCTGCAGCTGCAGTCATGACTCTAGGATGGTAAGGTGACTCCCTGGGGCCTACGTCAAGGATGTCACTGAAAGGCTACAGAGCATTCTGAAGGGATGGGCAAACAGTCAGAGGTTGTGCTTCATATTGGTACCAAAGGGGTAGTGTGCTGCAACAAAAATTAGGGAGCTAGGTATCAGATTGTGAAGCAGAATTCAAATCTCAAATATAATCTCTGAACTATTCCTGGTGTCATGCTAGCAAATATAGAAAAAGGCAGACAGAGCAAATGGCTGAAGACTTGTTGCAGGATGGCTCTAAATTCCTGGATCACTGGTTCTATTTCTAGGAAAGGTGGGACCTGACCAAGCCAGGTTACACCTTAACTGGAAGGAGACCAGCAGGGATTTAATGGTGCTATTAGTGGGGGATCAAACTAATTTGGCAAGAGACTGGAATATGGAGTGGACTGAGGTAGGGACTGATGCACAGACAAATGTAGAAGAAAAACCAAATCCATGTGAAAGCCAGAGCATGTCCAGTCAATTTAAGGCACAAGGGAGAATAGCAAGACTGATGACATTTACTTTAATGCAAGGAATCTTGTAAGAAAAGCAGATGAGTTGAGAGTGCTGATTAACAGATATTATTACTATCATGGACAGAGCTAGACATAGTGGCATAAATTTGCCATATGGAAAGGATGCAGAAAAGATTTGTAAGGATGTTACTGAGACTGGAGGGTTTGAGTTTTAAAGAGAGGCTGGATAGGCTGGGACGTTTTTTTTCCCTGGAGCGTGGGAGGTTGAGGGGTAACCTTATAGAGGTTTATAAAATCATGAGAGGTGTAGATAAGGTGAATAGCAAAGGCGCTTTCCCTAGGATAGGGGAGTTCAAAACTGGAAGGCATATTTTAAGAAGAGATTTTAAAATTTAGAAGGGACCTGGAGGGCAACTTTTTCACACTGAGTGGTTTGCATATGGAATGAACTGCCAGAGGAGGTGGTAGATATGGGTACAGATACAACATTTAAAAGATTATTTGAATAAGTACATGAATAAGAAAGGTTTAGAGGGGTATGGGCCAAATGCAGGTAAATGGGACTGTTTAGTTTGGGAAACTTATCGACATGGACAAGTTGGACTGAAGGGTCTGTTTCTGTACTGTATGACTCTATAACTTAAATCACTGCAATAAGAATGATATCTTAAAAGACTCCTGAAATGAGGCCATATCACTGAGAACCTAAAAAAAAGTACTAAAGCCCCGTAAGTCAGAGACATATCAGCTATTTTCAAATGGAGGAGCAGACACAGATCAAAAGGTCTCCTTCTACTCTTGTATCTTACAGTCTTGTACAGCAGGATAGATATGTCGTCAAATTTCAGAAGTGTGAAAATAATAGGGTAATAAGTAGAAATGTCAGTGGTGAGTATTTTGATGAAAGTGACAATAATTCGGTAAGAATTATGGTTGTTATGGAAAAGCATAATGTCAAAGCCGCTGCAGTCTCATCCCTGGCCTTCCATAGCAGTGTAGGATACATCATGTAAGATTGGGGATTTATCCAAGTTTAAGGCTGCTCAAACCAGTCCAACCTTCTCTCTCAAATGATCATTTGTTCAAGTTTATCACAGGATGCCCCACCCCCTCTACAATTTCTATACCTACATTATATCTATATTAACCATAGAGAAGAACGAAGCAATTGTTTAATACCTCACCTACATCTTCTGGTCCAACCAGAAATAAATCTTCTGAATTGGGTGAAAGCTGATTCTGATAAGAGAAGTCAGGATCTGGCCAAAATGGACAGGGAGCAACATAAGAGGAGTGAGAGTTGTTTAAAAAGGAAATAGAGAGTGCAGGGCCAACATGTTCCTGTAGCAGTGAAAAGGAGGAGAAAACAAGCCCAGGGAACCCTAGATAACTAGGTGTACAGCTGGATGAACACAGCAGGCCAAGAAGCATCAGAGGAGCGGGAAAGCTGACGTTTTGGGTCTGGACCCTTCCCCTAAATGTCAAAGAACGTACAGTAATACATGAGGGGAAAAAAGGGAAAGTTTTGGTAGAAGCCTCAGGAAAGAAGAATGTCCCGAGGCCACATAATAATAAATTAGGAGAGTGAAGGGGTCATGAGAAAACATTGGTGGGTACAAGGCATTTAATAAATGTATTAAAGGTAAGACAGTAACCAGGGAAAGAGTAGGGCCCATTAGAGACCAAAGTAGCAACATATGTGGACCCAGAAGATGTAGGTGAGGTATTAAACGATTGCTTTGTTCTTCTCATGGTTAATATAGATACAATGTAGGTATAGAAATTGTAGAGGGGGTGGGGCATCCTGTGACAAACGTGAACAAATGATCATTTGAGAGAGCAGGTTGGACTGGTTTTAGCAGCCTTAAACTTGGATAAATCTCCAACCTCACATGATGTATCCTACACTGCTATGGAAGGCAAGGGATGAGACTGCAGGCGCCTTGACATTAATTTTCAAATCCATTCTAGACACAGGAAAGGTGCCAGAGAATTGGGAGACAGCTAATCTGTGCCATTATTCAAAAAGCATGGTAGAGATGAACCAGGGAACTACAGGCCAGTGAGTCTACATCAGGAAAGGATTCTGAGGGACAGAATTTATTTTCACTGCAGATTGGATAAGAATCACCTGTTTCTGTTAGCAGAGATCAGTAGCCAAGGAGCACAGATCTAAGGTAACTGGTAGAAAGGCTAGAGGGAAATTGAATATTATTTTTACTCAAAGGATGGTGGGGCTCTGTAATTCACTGTCAGAAAGGGTGGTAGAGATATAAACCCTCATCACATATAGAATAAAGCAGTTTGATATGCACTCAAGATGCTGTAAACTACAGGACAATGACGAAAAGGACTGAAAGATGGTAATAGACTAGATAGCATTTTTTCTCAGTCAGCACAATCACAATGGATCAAATTATGTCCTCCTTCAAAATACATGTCTAGCATTCAAAGAGAAGGTTGTTCCAAGTGTTGAGAAAGAAAACAAAAAAGAAGTGTTATTCTCCTACCAGATACAGAGGCAACAAACCCCATCTCCTCTATGGCAACTCTCAAGTCCTCAGAATTTGTTAGTGTTGGATCAAAGTGGATTGTCCCCTTCTTTTTCGCTAATGATACTTTGATGAATTTTACACCATTCCTTTCAGAGATTGTCTCCTCAATAGACTGTACACAAGAATGGCATGTCATTCCTCCAATATTAATTACTGCAAAGCTGTTTGGGATTTGGAAGAGCTTTTCAGTATCACAGCTTGGTTGATGTAGTAAGCGTCTAACTGGAATTGATAAAGTCTCATTTTCCATTTCCAATTCAGTTGGAAGATAAACTTTAAAGTTTCCTGGTGGGAGAGCTTCAATCTCTAATTTTAATGATGCTGGATCAGTCAAGATTGAATCATACTTCACAATAGCGTTTTTTCTCTCTAAAGACACCTTGATGCTCTGTATGCCTGGGAGTTCTCTGATGTTTTCTTCAATATTCGCAACACAAGACTTACAATGCATTCCCTCTACCTGAAGAACTACAGTGGCAAGGTTGCAGATATCACTTGGCAGCTTGTCGTTGGATATCGAGTTTTTACTTTTTTTATCCTGTGAATCAATAGATTTGATCATATCAAGCTTCAGAGAAGCTGGTCTGGTCTTGATCCTGGCTTGAAAACCCAAGTTATTAATTTGGCTTCTAAGCTCTTCTGGTTGAATCACATGTGGCTGGTACACAATAACAGCTTCTTGTTTGTCAAGGGAGACCTTAATTCGGTTTACACCTTGTAATTTGTTGATTTTGCCTTCAATTTTGCTAACGCATGAATAACATGTCATGCCTTCCACTTTCATCTTCATCATAACTTCAATCGGCAAGGGAATTTTCCTCTCAAGCAAAGATCCATTTTGATAAGTGAGAGATGCTTCAAAGCCCATGTCGTCAATTGCCTCACATATCTGCTGAGAGCTGATTATTATCGGTATATACTTTACCATTGCATTATTCTGTTTGAGAGACACTTTAATGCTAACAACACCTTTCTCTTTGGAAATCTGGCCCTCAATTGACTGTACACATGATTGACAAGTCATGCCCACAATCTTGATATGGGCAGTGCTGGTATGTGCAGTGCTGATGTCAACTGGTAAAGGAAATAGTTCACTCAGGCTGGCTTCAAATCCAACATTATCAATGGCATATCGCAAAGATCCGGAGTTTCTGTGTGCAGGACTGTACACCAGAGTGCCATTATATTTCTCCAACGGTACCTGAAAATAATAAAATGATTCTAGGTTATTTTTATGATCTCAAAATAATTTTTTTTTAATTGAACAAGGGAGCGGCGAACCGTCTGACTTCAGAGGAAGAGACCCCCAGGAGATTTTACATCTGACATTACCATCCGCTTTAGGCAGGAATCAATGACATCACTGCTGGTGTGGGTGCTGCAGTCAGGCCAATGATGCACGTAAATGACCTCTTGCAGCATTGAGGAGTGAATTGGGGAAAACCCGCAATTGGTAGGAACAGTGTAACATTTCTGTTCTTCCTTGTCTACAAATAACATTTTTTAAAAGTTAAATGCCTACACGTTGCCCTGATATGTCAGCCTTTGTTGTGTCTCACGTGCTGGAATGGAACTTGATTCAGCCCTACCAGGTTACTATTTAAAACTAACACGAGTAGTACAACAATATATTCTGGTTTATCTAATTAACACCGTACTTGCCTTCCAACATAATAACTCCTTAGTGTTGACAATTTTGTTACTGCCACACTGTGATACATTAAAACAAAGAAAAAGCTGAAGAAGAACAGTGGTTGTACTTTTAACCTGGAAATACTGACATTTATAAAAATATATAACTTCTGTTTTTCCTGCACACGCTTCTCACGATCCAATTCAAGTAATGACAGTTCAATAATAGTTATAGTGTAATAACAGCGACAACAGTTATGTAAATTAATGACCTCTTAACTCCTTGTGAGATCTGATGCATTCAGAACTAATGTCACTCACTTCCACTGCACCCCATGAATCACTGTAATTTTCTACAGAATGCGTACTTGGTAACACTGACTATTATAAGCTAAAATTGATGGAATGCCTGTAACCACAACAATGTTTTATTATATGGTTGGTCCAGTAACGTAACGCCAAATAAACATAAGCTCACATTTCACCGTTGTAGTGTTGAATGCAGTTGTACAAAATCTAGAATTAAAAAAAGCTTCTGCTCAAAGTGAAATGAAATTTTCAAGCGATTGATTGTGATAGGGGAATCTGTACCCAAAGGCACAGACAGATGTTTCTGCAGCCGACAACGTGAACATCAGAATGTTGTGTTTCCAACCTGGTGCCAGGATTAAGGATATCACGGAGAGGGTGCAGAATATTCCCAAAGGGGAGATCGGTATACACATTGGAACTAATGATATAGAAAGAGAAAATGACAAGATTCTGAGGACAGAACGTAGGAAGTTAGGCAGGAATTTAAAGCAAGAGGTATCTGAGGGTAGTAAGATCTGGATTACTGCCAGTGCCGTAAGGTAGTGAGGGTAGGAATAGGAGGATAGAGCAGATGAATGAGGAGCTGGTGCAGGGGAGAAGGATTCAGATTTTTGGATCACTGGAATCTCTTCTGGCAAAGAAGTTAACAGAATCAGAAGGACAGACTACGCCTCAATTGGAAGGGGACTAATATACTGGTGGAGAGATTTGCTCGAGCTGCTCTGGAGGATTTAAACGAGTAATGACAGTGGGGCGTACCAGGGAATTAGTGAGGAAAGAGGTCAGTCTGAGACAGGTGCAGTTGGGAAAGGGAGCAAATCAAACAGTCAGGACAGGCAGGAACAAAGCACAGAACGAGGTAGGACTAATAAATTAAACTGCATTTATTTCAATGTGAGAGGCCTAACAGGTAAGGCAGATGAACTCAGGGCATGGTGGCGACATGGAACTGGGATATCATAGTGATTACAGAGACGTGGCTCAGGGATGGACAGGTCTGGCAGCTTAATGTTCCGGGTTATGGATGCTATAGGAAGGATAGAAAGGGACTCAGGAGAGGAGGTGGAGTGTGTTTTTGATTAGGGATAACATTACGGCTGTACTTAGGGAGGATATTCCTGGGAATACGTCCAGGGAAGTTATTTGGGTGGAACTAAGAAATAAGAAAGAGATGATCACTTTATTGGGATTGCACTGTAGATTTTCTCAATTTTCTGCTGACTATTGGGCCCAAATTTGTAAGGAGAACTCAGTTATCTGTAAGAATAATAGGGTGGTTACGGTAGGGGATTTTAACTTTCCAAACATAGACAGGGACTCCCATAGTGTTAAGAGCTTGGATGGAGAGTAATTTGTTAAGGATGTACAAGAAAATTTTCTGATTCAGTATGTGGATGTACCTACTAGAGAAGATGCAAAGCGACATTTTGAAGAATGTCCATATTACAGAGGAGGAGGTGCTGGACATCTTAAAATGCATAAAAGTGGATAAATCCCTGGGATCTGATCAGGTGTACCCTAGAATTTTGTGGGAAGCTAGGGAAGTGATTGCTGGGCACCTTGCTGAGATATTTGTACCATCGACAGTCACAGGTGAGGTGCCAGAAGACTACAGGTTGGCTAACGTGTTGCCACTATTTAAGAATGGTGGTAAGGAGAATTCAGGGAACTATAGACCAGTGAGCTTGATATCAGTGGTGGGCAAGTTGTTGGAGGGAATCCTGAGGGACAGGATTTACATGTATTTGGAAAGGCAAGGAATGATTAGGGATAGTCAACATGGCTTTGTAAATGGAAAATCATGTCTCACCAACTTAATTGAGTTTTATGAAGAAGTAACAAAGAGAATTGATGAAGGCAGAGTGGTGGACATGACCAAATGGACTTCAGTAAGGCATTCAACAAAGTTTCTCATGGTAGACTGGTTAGTAAGATTAGATCACATGGAATACAGGGAGAACTAGCCATTTGGTTACAGAACTGGCTTGAAGGTAGAAGATAGACAGTGGTGGAAGGTTGCTTTTCAGGCTGGAGGCCTGTGATCAGCAGTGTGCCACAAGGATTGGTGCTGCGTCCACTGATTTTTGTCATTTATGTAAATGATTTGGATGTTTACATAAGAGGTATGGTTAATAAGTTTGCAGATGATACCAAAGTTGGAGGTGTTGTGGACAGCGAAGAAGGTTATCTCAGAGTACAGTGGGATCTTGATCAGATGGGCTGGTCGGCCAAGGAGTAGCAGATGGAGTTTAATTTAGATAAATGTGAGGCGCTGCATTTTGGAAAGGTAAATCACTTAATGATAAGGTCCTAAGGAGTGTTGCTGAGCAAAGAGACCTTGAAGTGCAGCTTTATGGTTCCTTGAAAGTAGAGTCTCATATCGACAGGATAGGGAAGAAGGTGTTTGCTTTGCTTGCTTTTATTGGTCAGCACATTGAGTATAGGAGTTGGGAGGCCATGTTGTGGCTGTACTGGACATTGGTTAAGCCACTTTTGGAATACTGAGTGCATTTCTAGTCACCCTGCTATAGGAAGGATATTGTCAAAATTGAAAGGGTTCAGAAAAGATTCACAAGGATGTTGCCAGTTTTGGAGGGTTTGAGCTATAGGGAGGGGATGAATAGGCTGGGGCTGTTTTGCCTGGAGCATCGGAATCTGAGGGCTGACCTCACAGAGGTTTGTAAAATCATGAGGGACATGGATTGGGTGAATAGACAAGGTCTTTTCCCTGACATGGGGGCAGCCAAAATTAGAGGGCATAGGTTTAAGGTGAGGGGAGAAAAATTTAATAGGGACCTAAGAAGCAACTTTTTCACACAGAATGAGCTGCAAGAGGAAGTGGTGGAGGCTAGTACAATTACCACACTTTAAAAGGCGTCTGGATGGGTATCTGAATAGGAAGGGGTTACAGGGATATAGGCCAAATGCTGGCAAATAGGACTAGATTTATTTAGGATCTCTGGTCAGCATGGTTAAGTTGGACCGACGGGTCTGTTTCCATGCTGTGCAGCTCTGTGACTCTAAATTGTCAGATTATTGATTTTGCAATGTCCTTTAGAGAAAGAAACTTGTCCTCACCCAGTCTCATCTTTATCTGACTCCAGTCTTCCACTAATGTGGTTGACTCTTAACTGCCCTCTGAATTGACCAAACAAACCAATCAAAATGCTACACTGTGATGGTGAAAGGAGATACCTAACCTCCTTTGCAGATAATTTTGAATTGGGCGACAAATGCATAATGTTCAAGTCATAGAATGAAAAAGATCACAACTGCTTGTTTTTTTAACTTGTTACTAAAAGCAAGCAATGGAGCAGTTCTTAAATGTTTAAGCTAGGTTAATGAGAAAATCAGAATTGTAATTCATTAAATTTTGTGCATATGATTACAAATAATTAGAACCCACTCATTCTCAATAATGGCACGTCCCCTGGAGTTTGTGCCTTTGATTTACATTCAAAAGCTAAACTATAATTTCCCTTGTGATTTGTCATTCAGATCTGTTAAATGCTTCCAAAATTACGCTAACAATATGCATTGATCCATATTCTTTTACGTAAGGTAATTAAGCTATTATTTTTTTCCAAACTTCATGCACAATGACATTATCCAACATCAGGGCTGCTGGTTTATGATGACTTTAAAAAGTCCAATCCGAAATGTATTGCATTAAAAGATTTTCAGGATGTTTAAGGCTTGCTTTCAGTGATCCTGTTCATTTGTTATAAGGGTCACTTTCACTGAGATTTCAAAGTTTTCAACAGTATTTTCGGGATAGTTTCCACACTTCCATTTTCTGGTGAAAATCACAAATTTTGGCATTATTGTTGTTGGTTGTAAACCTCATTTTATTAGGTCAAATTACTAAATGTGCTCTGCTGAGGTTAGAGTTAATTCATATAACAAGGACATTGTTTTGTTTGTACAATGGGGTATATCTTTTCTTTGCTGTACTATAAAATTGTAGGGGCTGCTGATTGTGAGGGACAAGGGACAGACTTGAAGTTGTTGATCATGAAGGAAACACCTCTGTAAAATATTGCAATGACTGAACCACACTGATTAAAACTGCACAAGTGCAAGTTGGAGCCAAGTTGTGTGTCATCATTGACAGATGCTGCATTCCTCCATTTTGGGCCTGTTTCTTGATAACTCAACAGATTTAATATGACGTAATCTATCTGAGTGTCAAGCCTGTGCAAGTGCAACTCTGTGACTACAAAAAGAGAAACTATCCTTCCCAATCTTTCTTAACCTGCATTCAGCCTTTGACTCTGTTGAGCTTCTATTACCTGTTGTCCAGCTTGGCGGTTTGGCAGGGGGAATGCTCCTGTAGCAGCACCCAATTAGTTTCATTCTCATCTATTTAATTAAACTGAGAATATTACTTGCAAAGGTGTCTCTTCCTGTTCTGCTACTGTTACTTGTGTTCCCCACCTAAGCTTTATACTTGGCCACCAGCTTTTTCTAAAGTACACGCTGCCCCTTAGCAACATAGTCAAAAATGCACAACACAACCCAACCATCAGATGCATAGGAACACCACCACCTGTAAGTTCTCCTCCAGACCACACGCCATCCTGACTTGGAACTACATTGCTGTTCCTTCACTGTTGCCGGATCAAATTCCTAAAAGCAATGTGGATGTTCCTACACCTTAACAATTGCAATGGTTCAAGAAGGCACCTCACCACTACCATCTTCAGGGCAGTTGCGGATGGCCAATAAATATTTATCTAGTCAGTGACACCAACATTGCCTTAAAGGAAATGAAAAATAGTTCCACATGTACTGGACTCCAAATCTAAACCACATCACTCAACTCCACACTGAAATTCTACCTCCATATACTTGACATTATCCAGACATTGCTGCCATATCCTGACCTGACCTCACTAACCTACATTGGGTCCTGATTAATTAGCATCTTGATTTTAAAATTTCTTATCTTTACGTGACCTCACTCCTGCCAATCTCAGTATTCTCATACAGGTTTACAAACTTCCAAGTATTTGTACCAATCCAATTATGGCCTCATAAGCATCCTATTTTACTTGTTTGACTGTTGGTGATTGTGCCTTCGACTTTCTAGGCCCTAATCCCTGATTGCTAATTATAGCAAACTGTTCAACATTTGGGATTTCACAGAAACAGGACAATATTCAAATTTGGATTGGTAAGTACAAGTAACATTTGTGCCATACAAGTGACAGACAATGATCATCCTCAACCAGAGAGAATTTAACCAATCTCCCTGTGACATTTAATGGCATTACTGTTGCTGAAACTCCCACTATCAACATCCTGGGGGTTACCATTAGTCAGAAACTAAAATGGACTAGCCATATTGTGACTACAAGTGCAGATCAAAGGCTAGGAATCCTGCAGCAAGTGACTTCACTCCTGATTCCACAAGGCCTGTCCACCACCTGCATGTTACAAATCAGGTGTGTGATGGAATACTCTCCACTGCCTGAATGGATGCAGCATATCAAGAAGCTTGATATCATCCAAACACAAAACAACCGCTTCTTTGGCATCATATTTACAAACATTCATCCCCTCCACCACTGACATCTATGAGCAATGTCCATCATCCACAAGATGCATTGCAGATCACCAGGTTCCTTAGATAGCATCTTCCAAACCATGACCACTACCATTTACAAAGCAAAGAGCATCAGATACATAGAAACATCTACACCTTCTGCATGTGCCCACTTAACATCCTGGGGGTTACCATTGACCAGAAACTGAACTGGACCCGCCACATAAAGTTAAAAGAACAGGTCAGAGGCTGGGAATTCTGGCTTTGAGTCACTCACTTTCTTACTCTTGAATGGTGGAATAATTTCCACTTGCCTGGATGAGTCAGCTGCAACAACACTGTCCAGGACAAAGCAGTCCACTTGATTGGCAATCTATTGACCAACTTAAACATTCACTCTCTTCACCACTGATGTATGGAGGACGCATGTGAGATATTTTGTTATGATTCTCTTTACTAACTCACTCACAAGTTCTCAATATTTACTATACTGCATTTCCATTCATTCGTTCATAAAACCATGTTTTTGTAGTACATTTTACAAGATAAACTAAATTAAACATCCATTCCCAGGCTGCCAACCAATTACTGTTTCTTTACACCTTTCAACTCTTATTGGCCCCATGCTGTTTCTGTATCAAAGGTTACCCCTGAATAAGTGTTAGTACTGTTCCCTACTCTGAACAATGCCACCCATGCCATCGTGTCTCCATAACTCACTCGAAACTATAGAAAGATTATAATATTAATTCGCCCTTAGTAACCATCTCTCGGGACCTGAATAGGCTGCAGGACATCAGTTTCCCCCACTAGCATATTCCCAGCAGTGTGCTATTTTTTATATCTTTGAAATTTCCTTATCCACTACCTATTTCCATAACACTGTACTACCTATTTCTATCTTTTATTTAGGACTACCATCTTGTACTCAAGAATGGATTTAAATTTTTTAAATATACATTAAATAGAGCCACTACCCCCTTTAAAAAACTTACTATCAAAACAGCACTTCTGTGAAACTGCATGAATGAATGTGTAAGAACTGTCAAAACCGGCAATAGTAAATGAAATATCGTGACCCAGCTGTGAGAGATCAGTTTAATATACTCTATAGTTTTATTTAGCTCTCACTTATTTAGATCATATTTAGGTCAAAAAATTTTTTTGTTTTTTTTAAACTAAAAAATATTTTTTAGTATTTTTGCTAACATTACTGACTTCAAAGACAATAGGAGTAATCCCTCTTAATTATGCAAGCTCAGACTGGACAAATATTCTAATCCCATCAGGAATAACAACCAGCATTTAGCAAGCAGGACAGATGTCTCGCAAACTTGTGTACAATAGATACAACTATGTGACACCATAGTCCTAAAATTTTAATGTATCTAAAAACTATGTACAAAAGAGGCTACTGTAAAACTGTACTTTGGATTCTATCACTGCCTCAAACAGTGCCACTCCGGATGCTCAGCTAAGTGGCTATTTTCGCTACTCACTGATCTTGGTCACTATTGAACACAATCCCACAACCATCTACAAGATGCACTTCAACTCACCAAGGCTCCTTAGAAAGTACCTGTCAAATATGTCGCTTCTACCACCTAGCAGGTTAATGAAACAGATGCGTGGGAACTCTACCACCTGCACGTTACCCTCTAAGCTCCACACCATCCTGACTTGGAACTATAAAACCATTCCTTCACTGTTGCTAGAGAAACACATTGAAGTGGTTACCCAGAGGATCAGGCTTCTGAACTGTGCAGACTCCTTGCTCCCCAGAGAGGCCTTTAAAGATTAACAAGGCCTTCTTATGTATGGAACCACACGAGATAGGTGAGATACTAAATGAATATTTACTGTGGAAAAGACATGGAAGCTAGGGAAATAAATAATGATGTCTTGAAAAGATTCCACATGACAGAAGAGGAAATGCCGAAGGATCTTAAGTTGCATAAAAGTAAATATATCTCTGTGACCTGATCGTGTATATCCAAGGACACTGTGTGAAGCTAGGGAAGAAATTGTGGGGACCCTAGCAGAGATATTTGTATCATCGATAGCCATGAATGAGGTGCTGGAAGACTGGAGGGTGGCCAATGTGGTACCATTATTTAAGAAAGACTGCGAGGAAAAGCCAGGGAACTATAGACCAGTGAGCTAGATGTCAGTCGTGGGTAAGTTGTTGAAGGGGATTCTGAGAGACAGGATCTACATGCATTTGGAAAGGCAAGGATTAATTAGGTATTGTCAGCACAGCTTTGCACATGGGAAATCATGTCTTGCAAACTTGATTGAGACCTTTGAAGAGGTGACCAAGAAGGTAGATGAAGGCAGAGTTGTAAACATTGTCTACACGGACTTTAGCAAGGCCTTTGACAAGATTCTGCAGGGTTGACTGGTTATTGTGATTAGATCACAAAGAGCTAGCCAATACAATTGGCTTGACGGACAAGACAGAGGTTGTTGTTGTTCAGACTGGAGGCCTATGACCAGCGGTGTACCGCAAGGATCAGTGCTGGGTCCACTGGTGTTCATCATTTATATTAACAATTTGGATGGGAATACATGAGGCATGGTTACAGAAGACACCAAAATTGGTGATATAATGAACAGTGAAGAAGGTTATCTAAGAGTACAATGGGATCTTGATCAATTGGGCCAGTGGGCCAAGGGATGGCAGATGGAGTTTAATTTAGATCAATGCAAATTGTTGCATTTTGGTAAGACAAACCAGGGCAGGAATTAGATAGTTAATGGTAGGGTCCTGGAGAGAGCTGTTGAACAGAGAGACCTGGGGATACAGTTACGTTGTTTCTTGAAAGTGGTGTCACAGGTAGACAGGTTGGTGAATTCAGCATCTGGCATGCTTGCCTTCACCGGTCAGAGCACTGAGTACAGGAATTGGGACATATGTTATGGCTGTACAAGATATTGGCAAGGCCACAATTAAGTAATGTGTGCAGTTCTGGTCATCCTGCTATAGGAAGGATGTTATTAAACTGAAATTGGGCTCAAAAAATATTCACAAGAATGTTACCAAGACTGGACGGTTTGAGTTATCAAGAGGGGCTGGATAGGCTTGGACTGTAGGAGGCTCCAGAGTGACCTCTTAGAAGTTATAAAATCATGTTCATCCTACCAACAAGAGCAGCAATAGACATTCCACGATAGTGCATTTCTTCAAATAAAAAAAATAGCTAATGTTCATCTTCACTCTTTTAAATTACAACTGCATACCCAAACCCAGTCGTGACCATCCTATAGGGAACTTGGCTGGCACTGAAGTCTAACCATGAGAGACTTGGTGGGAAGTGGGAAATAAGTTAATAAGTGAAATGTAAACATATTAATCGAAGAAAAATGTAGACATGTTAGTTAAACAGTAGACATTCAGATACAGAATGAATACTTGGGGAATGTGTAATTAAAGTCAACAGGTATCAACACGATAGCTGATGACATCACAGGAATTGACATCAGGTCATGTTATTACTTTTTTATTCATTTGCGGGATGTGGGTGTCACTGGCCAATCAGCATTTATTGCTTGTCCCTAGTTGTCCTTGCAAAGGTGAGCTGTCTTCTTGAACCAGTGCAGTACATGTGCTATAGGTAGGTCTACAATGCCATTAGGGAGGGAATTCCAGAATGTTGAACCAATTGACACAGAAGGAACAGTGGTATACTTCCAAGTCAGGATGGTGAATGTCTTGAAGAGGATTTTGCAGATGGTGGTGTTCCCCTGTATCTGCTGCCCTTGTCCTCTGGGTGGAAGAGATTGTGGGTTTGGAAGATGCTGTCTCAGGATCTTTTGTGAATTTCTGCAGTGCATCTTGTTGATTGTACACGCTGCTGCTACAGAACATCAGTGGTGGAGCCATTGGATTTTTGTGAATGTGGTGCTGATCAAGTCCTGGTGTCGAGCTTCTTGAGTATTGTTAGAGCTCCATTCACAGACAAGTGGGGAGTATTCCATCACACTCCTGACTTGTGCGTTATAGATAGTGGACAGGCTTTGGGGAGTCAGGAGGTGATGGAATAGCCAAGCCTGGAAATTGTCCAGATCATGTCCGTTTGAACATGGACCACTTCAGATCTGAGGAGTTGTGAATAGTGCTGAAAATCATGCAATTATTGACAAACATACCCGCTTCTGCCCTTATGATAGAGGGAAGGTCTTCAATGAAGCAGTTGAAGATGATAGGCCTAGGACAATACGCTGAGGAACTCCTGCAGAGATGTCCTGGAGCTAAAATGACTGACCTCCAACCTTCCCATGTGCCAGGTATGACTCCAATCAGCAGTGAGTTTTCCCCCAAATCCCACTCATTCCAGGTTTATTCAGGCTCCTTGATGCCACATTTGGTCCATTGCAGCCTTGATGCCACTCTGATCTCATCTCTGGAATTAAACTTTTCTGTCCATACAAGACAAAATCCCAAAGAACTGTGGATGTTGGCAATCAGAAACAAAACAGACATTGCTGAAAAAACTTAGTGGGTCTGGCAGCATCTGTGGAACAAAAGGCAGAGTTAACATTTCGGGTCCAGTGACCCTTCCTCAGAACTGTTTGTAGCGAGGAAAATTTTGGTATATATGCTGAAAGTGGGGAAGGGGGAGGAGTAAATGATAGTGCCACACAACATGATGGAGGGTATTCTTGTTGTGAAACTGGGACTTCATCTCCACAAAGACTCTGCAGAGGGCACTCTTACACAACTGCCATGGATACATGCATATGCAGTCGGCAGCTTGGTAAGGAAGAGGTCAAGTGTGTATTTCCTTATTGTTGGTTCCCTCAACACCTACCAAGACCCAGTTTAACAGTTATGTCCTTCGGGCCCCGATCAACTCGATCAGTAGTGCTTCTGCCAAGCTACTCTTAATGATAAGCATCCTGGGACCTTGCCACCCTCAGTGCTTCCTCCAAGTATTGTTCAATAGAGGAGCACTGATTCAATGGAGGAAGGAGAACGGTATATGATAACCAGCAGGATGTTTCCTTGCCCATGTTTGACCTGATGCCATGAGAATTCATGGGACCTGGAGTCACTGTTGAGGACTCTAGGGCAACTCCTTCCCGACTGCATACTACTGTGTCACCATCTCTGCTGGGTTAAACAGGACATATCCAGAGATGGGTGATGGTGGTTACTTGGACATTGTCTGTAAGATATGATTGCATGAATATATCAGCCTGTAGCTTGACTAATCTGTGAGATAGCTCTCCCAATTTTTTGCACTAGTCTCCAGATGTTAGTAAGGAGGACTTCATTGGGTCAACAGAGCTGTTTTTGCCAATGTTGTTTCCAGTGCCTAGGTCAATGCCAAGTGTTCTGTCTGATTTAGTTCATTTGTTGAGACTTTGTAGCAATTGATGCAACTAAGTGGGTTGCTAGACCATTTCAGAAGACAGATGAGACTCAACCACATTGCCCTAGGTCTGGAGTCACATGTAGGCCAGACAAGGTGAGGACAGAAGACTTACTTCCCTACAGGACATTAGTGAACCAACAATCGACAATGGTTTCATTGTCATCATTAGATTGTTATTTATTGATATTTATTGAATTCACTTTCCACTGTCTGCCATGGTGTGATTCAAATCTGGATCCCCAGAACATTAGTAGACTTTCTGGAGTATTAATCTAGTGATACTATCACTAAGCCATCACTTCCCCCTCAATACTCAAATTTGCAGAAGGATTTGTTCTGTATATAATATGACCTGCACCGTTTATTGTATTATGTACCAAAACCTGCTCCAAGTCCATTTGTGAGCATGCTTACAACAAAAATAAGGGATGCTGTTGATAGGGAACAGAAAACTTTCCACATTCAGCAAACTCTCTCTGATTAGGTATAAATTTCCCAAGTTTTCATGTAAATATGTTTGGGCTTTGCCTAAGCTCCAGGGCATACTGGAAACCCAGGTAGCACAACCATGATATACTGATATTAGCCACTCATAGGCAGGGATAGCTGAGTTACTCTATACTCAGCAAATTACCTACACAGTCTAAAAGTATGGAGAGCACTATAGAGTCATGAGAGTGATACACAAGAAAAAAAAACATTGAAGGCAGCAAAGAAAAAGAAGTAGAAACTACACTGAGACCAAAGATAAAGCATGAGCTGTGAAGATTGCATGAACACCTGGTCGGCTTAAAACATGGACTGCTGGAGGTACCACTTTCCTGAGATTTTATCGTGTGGAGAACAATGAGACTTATTACTGAGGAGACAAAGGTGAAATCTCAACATGCAATTCTACTTAATACTTTAATTTTATGTTATTCAATATGAGTTGCTGCTATTACAACATCTTAAACTTGATTGTATACCGAAAAGGGTGCAATATTCACATTGAAATTTAATAGCATTTGAATGGATGACAACTATTTTTAAATGTAAGAAAAAACAAAATTAGAGGTTATTGGAAGATGTTCAATATAAAATTCTAGGAACATACAAACTTTTCTAATACATGAAAATTAAACTACTTTTTTAAAAAACTTTTTTGCACATTTCTAAAGGGAGTGACAAACTAAGTCATTCTCGCCATTTCCGACTTCACCATCACATTTCAAAAGAATGTGTTTCTTACCATGCATACCTTTACTGCTAAATGACACTTCAACACTAACTCAGCTTGTGATTATCGACTTGTCCTTTTCAGGACTAAATATACAGAAACAGAGTTTTAAAAACCTATTACTTTGAGAGTTCCTCTCTTTCTAAGATTACTGTGTCAGAAACAGGTAAATTGTTCCATGAAAATTGTTCCATTTCTTCAATAGGTCCAGTGGGAAAAAACTTTAAAATGAAACTGGTGGGGGTTCCTGAAAACATGGTTTTCATCTTTATCATCTTTATCAGTCCACATATTACATTATAGGGCATTTTGACAAGATTTGGCAACATGTGTATTTGTTAAATATGTTGCAAAAATGCTAAGCAAGCAATTACCACTCACTTAGAATTCTTGATTAAAATCTTCACGTGCCATTTGCTTACCCATGTTTGAACGTGAGCCAACACAAGATTCATGTTTCCTAATTTTTCAACTGCACAATTTTGTTGATTTGTGTGTGTACATCTATAGAGTTCCATAAATATGTAACTGCTGACAATATCTGTATGAGCATGTGTGGTGTTTCATACATATCCTTAAATTGCTGGCATTCATAAAGCATGAAACTTCATTGGTTTTCATATGCACATGATAAATATTCAGTACTCATGGAATCACAATACAAAAATGGCTCTTTTAGCCTGAGCTGTTTGTCTCAGCATTTATCCTTTGTGCAAGCAAATAATCCTAATCACATTGAACTGACATTTTCCTTTATACATTTTATCCTCAACCACCCATCCAAAATAATCTTTAATGTGGACACCACAATACCTCCTTTTATTCTATCGAGGAAAATATTCTCAAAAACTCTTGAGCTCTGCATTCATGAAATATATAGTCTGGATGCTTCTATTTTCTAAATACTAGGTCATTTTATGCTGAAACAGTGGCATCAAATTTTCCCTGCATGGGTGAACAAATTATCGTCTGTAATAATCCAGATTATCTCTTTCTTCTTTCTTTAAAGACGGACACTACATGAACTGCTCTCCAGTTCTCACTCAATAAAGTCCTGAAATTCTGGAGCCTTGGCAATTTCCTCCTTTTGTGCCTTCGGAATTCTTGGAGGTATCCCATTAGATCCTAGCACTTTACCTTTCCAACCTAATTTATCTAAAGTTGTCCTTTTAGCAATTATCATGTCATATATCTCAGTGTTAGCTTATTCAAAATTCACATCCTCTCTAATATCATTTTTAATATATTGTGGAAAGATATGAATCAAACAGCTCAGACTGAATTTTTCCAGTTGATTTGTAAACACCTTAACAGACCTCAAGAAAGTTCGGCTGTCAATGTGACAAGCATATCGTTGATATATTTGTTATATTGTGGAAGACAGAAGAATATAATACTGTAATTATTTAGAAGACAGTCAAGATGCGTTTGGTGAATTTATTGGGTAAAGGTTTTATATTTTCAATTTAAACTGGTATTGTGTTAGTGGATTTCAGCAGATCAGCAATTAAGACTGCTACAGTAGGCTATAATCACTCTGGGATAGCAAAAGGATAGTTTATATGCCCTGTGAGCATTGACTCCAGCTCAGTTATGATTTCTGCTTCCCCATTAGCAGTTGAGTTGGGATTTGGAGCCATAGTAAAATGAAAAAAAATTAGAAAGGATATGTTAATTGAAAAAAGGTATATGATTGGAAATACATGGTGCAAAGAAAGCTTACATACAAAAAATGAAGGCCCAGGGTAAATATAGTCAGAAATCAAAGGTAAATAAAAGGAATCATTTTATTAAGTGGTGTAATGTTCCAGTTTCTCAAAATGGTTACATGTTGATGTCAGTGTACTACATGGTTCGGTTCTGAAACCGTGTCTGTTTGCTGTGTACAGAAATGATTTCGATACATTTTTCTCTACAAACAAGGTAGTGAAACTGTGGAATACATTAACTAAAAATCAATTAAAAATTAGCATGTCAGCATTTAAGGACAATATGTTATAAATGTTATTGTCAATATTTGAGGAAAAGGGAGGAAAATGGATGCAGGAAGGGGATGAATGCAAGAGATTAAGGCCATTATTTGCAGAGTCAAGATGGAAGGAGTGGGCCAAACAGATTTATCCATCTTGCAAAGTCCATGTAAAACTAAGAAAAAAAGCAGAAGAAGGGATAACAGATGCAAAAGTCTAACTTTTTGGAACTTTGTGTTTTATTTGTTGGTAATTTACAAATTTAATCTATTACCGTAATAAAACCATTTAAAATTAACATGGGGAGAAATTTATTCACTGAAAGGGTTGTTCAGTCTTTGGAATTTTATAATCCAATGGGCTGTGGATACTCAGTCATTGAACATATTCAAGACAGACGTTGATAGGTTTTTGAATATTAAGATAATTAAGAGATGCAGGATAGAGTGGGAATTGCACTGGAAATCAGCCACAATTTTATTGAACAGCAGAACCTGCTTGAAAGGCCAAATGGCCTACTCCACTCCGATTTTGTTATGTTCATGTGTTCTGATTATATTTACTTAGGTAATTTTAATCTGTAACAAGATTTATTTGCAGATCAAAGATTGAGCACCAAATCAAAACAAAAACAATGGGATTTGGGAAACACAAGTTCCCTTACTGCTGCCATCAGCTTAAAAGCTGAACTACATAGTTTGATTCAACCAGGATCCAGTTCTAAGCTAGATGCCCATTGTGAGTCAGCAAGTTTTACTTTGAAACCAAATAAAGGTGAAAACAATTATGAAGCGAGCATGATGCTTGTTATGATTTAATTTTGAAAGGTATTCTTTTGATCACAGTTTCACTATTATCCTTCCAAAGAGGCAATGCTCTTAAAATTATTTGCACCTATTTTGATGTCTTCACCACTAATTACTCAATAATGTGTCCTAACAAGCAGCTGTCATAATTTAGCGCTTAAAGGAAAAGGATATTATTACATTTCTGACAACATTAGGAGCTGACGCATTGCTGAATTTTCAGCCATGAAGGCTGGGTTTGTTTTGGTCAATTGGCATGGAATTGGATCCCCTGCCCAGATGACGGCAGTGGGTGGGCTGCCAAAGCTTGAAGGGTCAGAGAAACACCCAGCCATGAGGTATGTAACCAGGAGGGCACCTCAACAAGTAGATGCCTTTACAGCCAGTTTGTAAAATCCTGAAAAAGAAAACATAAAAGCCACCAATATTGGGAAGAAACCAGCTACAGGATGGTCACTGGTTGTACCAACCAGGCAGAGAGGACTAAGGGCCTGCCTGGGAGTTGTTAGTCTTTCTAGAATAGCTGGAATCTTCTGAAATCTGCCTCAATCTCCCGGAGGCAAAATAAAGGACTCCAAGAATATGTCAGCTTCCAACAATGATGGACAGGACCAGCTAGCAGTGAATCACTGCATGCACTTAGGCGCCACCTGACATTACCCATGCCAGGAACCCACTGCCCCACCTACAGAAAAGCCTGCTGTATGTTGGTGCAATCAACTTGATGGAAATATCCAAAAAGGCCTATCGATCAAGTAATCAGTGCTACAATCAGGTAAGGCAGTGTTCACTCAAGCTGGAGGAAAATGTTTTGACATGAGCTAGGCTTAGGCTTGGCTGAAACTGGCTAGATACTTTTTTAAGACTTTGATTCATGGGATGTGGATGTTGCTGGCTAAGTCAGAATATTTTTCCCATTCCTAATCATCCTCGAGAGAGTGGTGATGAACTGCTTTCTTGAACTGCTATGGCCCTTTGGGTGCAGGTAAACCTACACAGTGCTGTAAGGAAGGGAATTCCAAGATAATGATTAACTAATGTGTAAATTAGCCTCAGATTGAACCAGATGGGTTATCTTCCCTGAGCAAAGCTGGCAGATGAAGGAATTGTTCATCCCAATCACTCAATGTCACATTAAATTGTTTAGCTCAACTACTCTGAACTGATGTTAGTCCCTTTCTATCTTATATCAAATTTAACCATTCTACTTATTTTACTACCTTCACGTTTCACTCATTGACTGTATGTCACCATCTTTCTGTGATGTTAGTTCTACCAATATCTTCCGGAATATACCCAACCACAGTTGGTGACCTTAGTCTGATTAGAGGGTGAATCCTTGTCTTCAGCTGGCTACCTGCCACTGAAACCCAATACCCATCCCAACCCTAATCCCTGTCTCCGTAGGGATTGAAGTCTGACTGGAAAATCCAAATTAGCCTCCATTGCCTCATTGGCAAAAGGCTCTTGATAAGTTTAATTGCTTGCCTGCCACTATGGGGCAAATGGCCTTCCCAGATCCTGAATCCACCTTCTCCAAAGTGACCAGTGCAGGGAACAGTATCTGAATACTGACTTTCCAACCAGCTCCATTTTTTATGGCTCCATTCTCTAACATCCTCACCGAGTGCTTTAAGTTGAGGTTGGGGGTGGTGTTCACCCCACAGAGTAACAGAGGGAATTGTTATTTATATTCTCCACTGTTCTGGCCTTCAGTAATTAATGTTGGTATCAGTGAACCTTTGGCCACTTCACCCCCTTGGAAAGGAAACAATGACATTAATAAGTAACAGCAAATGTACCGTAGAATATTTTGCTTTACTATATGGATGACTTTAAAACATTTTAAATGTAGCCAATAAAAATACACTTGAAATAAAGTAAATTTTAAAAAAGTCTAGCAGTATTGAGCTCAGTGGACAGACTACTACAATAATTCTACTGATTCTTTTTTCAATAAAGTTCAGGGATCCAGTGTTACCACTAAAACTTCACCTTTTTAAGGTGCCATCAGCTGAATCACTTTACAGTTGCAGAAGCTTGTCATTGATTGGCAACGGAACTGTTCTGTTCAAAGAATTATTTCATATAAAGACCAACCTGGACAGAGGGTGATTTCAGATCACACTGATGTACCGCGCTGACATTTGTAATTTCTGAACATTTTGCTGTGGGTGAATCCTAATTAAATAGATATTCCAACAGAAATTCTCTCTTGTACTAACCTGATCTGCCTTTGTTTCCTTCTTGCCAGAGTTACATTTCTGTGAAACTTTGTTTTCTTCACACGAAAGGAGGTTCCTATTGCTCTCATGCTTTGTATAGTCACTGACAGTCCCTGGAGCACATACACTGACAAGTGAGTGACTTGATTTTCCAGAAATCAGAGATAAAAGACCATCACCATTCAGATGTGAATCTGCTCTGTCTGCCTCCACTTTATCTTGAACTTCCCTGCATGAGATTGGTCTTTCAAGTCGGCTCATAGTAAGATAGTCCAGGAACACAAAAAAATATCCTGGCACATAAAATATTCAATACCCCTATGGAATTTGATGAGGTTGAATCACACTGTGAAGCCCAGGTAAACAGAAGTCTGTTTGAGTTCTCAGTGGTTAAACAAATATAGTGATCTGCACACGCCCACTTAAACATTGGCTAACACTGTCTTTGCACTCTTTGCTCTCTTCAATGAACCAGCTGCAGTACTACTTTTTGCACACAGCACACAAAACTGAAAGCAAATAGTTCACTGCATGTATTATGGAATGAGAATGAAAAGTTTTGTGCAAAATTCCCTTAGTTTATGGTGTTAATGCTGCTATTACTAAAGACTATAATGAAATCATTTGAAGCCTAGTTAGCACCATTGTCATTTTTAATGGAATTGCTTGGTTTACAAATTAAATGTTTCAGCTCAATTTCAACCCATGCTGTTAAGCATTATCAAAACTGAATTTACATCATCTGAATTAAACCAACAGATCTTGTATCAGAAACCAGCGTGAAAACTGTTATTTTTTATTTATAAGACCATAAGGCATAGGGGCAGAAGTAGAGAATTCAGCCCATCAAGTCTGCTCCATTATTTTATGAGATCTAATAATCTTCAGCTCCACTTTCCTACTTTTTCCCTTAACATGATTCCCTTACTGATTAAAAATCTGTCTATCTTGCAGTTCAAAAAGCAAAACTGGATTTAAAATACCTGTCACTAAAACAAACACTTAAATGCAATATAACAAGGTGTAGAGCTGGATGAACACAGCAGGCCAAGCAGCATCATAGGAGCAGGAAGGCTGACGTTTCAGGCCTAGACCCT